>OZ026514.1:126653159-127853159 GCA_964019695.1 Loripinus fragilis
CCGGCAGGTAACTTCCGAAACCGCTTAAACAGCCTGCACCCCTGCAACACAGTGCCCCGCAGGTTGGTCGGACACCGCTTAAACAGCCAAACACCTGCAACACAGTGCCCACCAGGTAGGATCCGACACTGCTTAACCAGCCTGCACTCCTGTAAACCAGTCCCGGCAGGTAACTTCCGAAACCGCTTAAACAGCCTGCACCCCTGCAACACAGTGCCCCGCAGGTTGGTCGGACACCGCTTAAACAGCCCAAACACCTGCAACACAGTGCCCACCAGGTAGGATCTGGCACCGCTTAAACAGCCTGAACCCCTGCAACGCAGTGCCCGGCAGTGGGTTCTGACACCGCTTAAACAACCTGCATCACTGTAACACAGTGCACGGCAGGTAGACTCCAACATTGCTAAAACAGCTTCCTCACTGTATCACAGTGCCCGGCAGGTAGGTTCCTACACCACTTAAACAGCCTGCACCACTGTAATAAAGTGCCCGGCAGGTAGGTTCTGACACCGCTTAAACAACCTGCATCACTGTAACACAGTGCGCGGCAGGTAGACTCCAACATTGCTAAAACAGCTTCCTCACTGTATCACAGTGCCCGGCAGGTAGGTTCCAACACCACTTAAACAGCCTGAACCCCTGCAACGCAGTGCCCGGCAGTGGGTTCTGACACCGCTTAAACAACCTGCATCACTGTAACACAGTGCGCGGCAGGTAGACTCCAACATTGCTAAAACAGCTTCCTCACTGTAACACAGTGCCCGGCAGGTAGGTTCCTACACCACTTAAACAGCCTGCACCACTGTAACACAGTGCCCGGCAGGTAGGTTCTGACACCGCTTAAACAGTCTGCACCACTGTAACACAGTGCCCGGCAGGTAGGTTTCAACACCGTTTATACAGTCTGCACCCCTGCAACACAGTGCCAGGCAGGTAGGTTTTGACTATGCTAAACAGCCTGCACCACTGTAACACAGTGCCCGGCAGGTAGGTTCCAACACTACTTAAACAGCCTGCATCACTACAACACAGTGCCCGGCAGGTAGGTTCAGACATTGCTGAAACTGTCTGCACCCCTGCAACACAGTGCCCAGCAGGTAGACTCCGACATTGCTTAAACAGTCTGCATCCCTGCAACACAGTGCCCAACAGGTAGGTTTCGATACTACTTAAACAGCCTGCATCACTGAAACACAGTGCCCAGCAGGTAGGTTCGGACACCGCTTATACAGCCTGCACCAGTGTTACACGGTGCCGGCAGGTAGATTCTGACATTGCTAAAACAGCCTGCACCCCTGCAACACATTGCCGGGCAGGTAGGTTCCGACACGGTTTAAGCAGCCTTCTTTCTCTTTCCCTCTCTCTCTCTCTCTCTCTCTCTTTCTCTCTCTCTCTCTCCGAATACAGTGCCTCCTGTTAGGCTTGGACTGGGAGCCTATCCATCTAAAGACCTAAATTTAATCGAGCCAGTAAGAAGAGATAGATTGATAAAGACTTCAAGCCAGTTATTTGATCAAAATGCAGCAGGTTCAGGTTCTGAAACCTGATCACTAGGCCTGATAACAAAGATCCACGGACCTGTTTGATATGGTTGGACTGAACATGATGAACTGGTCCACATAGTGGAATTGTAACCAATGTTAAACAAATGCAATTGGATGTGAATTCAACTGACATGACACAAAAAAGAAAAAGAAACGATAAACAAAGCGTTTTGTGGGATAATGTTTTCGCTGTTGTTTTGGTTTCAATAATGAAATAATCATTGATTAACACGTAAAAGATCTTGCAACGCACTTGAACCTTTTTGATTGGCTGTTCAACCATGCGTTTCAACGCGAATTGTACGTTGAACTGCGTTGCTATACTTGAGTTATTGATTGGTTAACAGGTAACTGCCTTGCACTGCAGTTCAACGCGTATCGATAGTGGGCTTTGATTGGATTTTCGAAATTCGCGTTGGAAATCTAATGCGTTTTACGTGCGTTTTCAATGCGTTTTCAACGCGAATTCGACAATGACAAATAAAAGGGCGGTAGTGTATATATTGCAAACTTGTTCATAGCCTAAAGTTCAAACATTTAACAAAGGCATCAATCATTTATGCATGTTTTAGAATATTTGACCTGGAACCTTGACTCAAATATCATATTAGTGATCTGAACAAGTCTTTGTAATGTATATGCGAAAATCAATCATTGTGCAAATATAACATCATCGGTCAAAACTAAAGGAAGTGCTATGTGTAAAGCCGACTAACGGACAGACAGATGGAGGGACGGATGAAAGAGTGGATGGAAAATTGTATTACAATGCCTCCTTCGACAAACACAACGATGATGCATTAGCCTTTTCATTGTACGATAATACATTTCCATAGCCGTATTAATTTCTAACTCAAACTATGTGACAAATGTGATTATGTTGTAGAAACAAAGCAGTTTTGTACTTTTTGCATGTACCTATGGACATCGACGAGTTACAGATGTGATTTTATTACACATGAAAAATCGAAATCGATCACAAACGTCTCACAACTGTGTGACATTTGTGCTTGGATTCCGAATCACGCGTGTCAGCAATCTGATCTGTGACAAATGTTGTCTTACAAAGCACCATACGAAAAGCGATCTACTTGGTTATATTAAGCATCTATGAAATTGAATGAAATCGCGCATTTCGAAAGCGATCTACTTGGTGATATTAAGCATCTATGGAATTGAATGAAATCGCGTATTTCGAAAGCGATCTACTTGGTGATATTAAGCATCTATGAAATTGAATGAAATCATGCATTTGGAAAGCGATCTACTTGGTGATATTAAGCATCTATGAAATTGAATGGAATCGCGCATTTCCATAAAAGGAGGAAACCCGTAAAGTGCGATTTTTATAATGTTTTCATAACTTTATGCAGTCTCGCCATGACTATAACCATTTCATAGCATTATACATGTATCATGTTTCTGAATATAACATTACACTTCTTCTTATTCGTACAATACCGGCCCTGATCAGTTCTACGCAGATGACTAGTCAGTAATTGGCCGCCCATTTATATATCTGTCTGAAGGGACGTTTTGTCGATTTGTTACTGAGCTGCTAAATTGCTTTACGTGCGAATGAAAATTATTTAAGACTTAACGAAAATGTCGAACAAGCCAATATTGCAGTGCAGTTATGAGATTTCATCTTCTGACGTCATACTTTGTCGTTTTGCGGGGGAGCTTTCTCTATGACGCGATATTTGGAAATAACATCATACAGACGAAAAAAATAGAGTATTTCAGTGAAGTATATTCATTCTGCAATAGACGAACCTGTTACTATTTCCGGTTTTGCGATCTATAATTGAGACTTTAACTGATCAGTCATATTCGCTCATTTTTAAAGCACATTGACGAGTTTCCAAATAGCTCTAAAAGTACGTAGACTGTGTTCGTGCGTGCAAAAAACGTGTTTGAGCTTCAGGTTATTTCGAAAAAAAAATCGCATTACTACATGTACCGGGAGGCAGGCTTGTGTGTACAATGTAACAAACGATGATAATTGCATCGTATACATTGCATTTGTCAAGGGAAAATTGTAGTGTGTGCCGTGGGGTCCGTGCTTTTATTTGAAAAATAAATGATCGCAATGTGCACTCAATATCCGGTTCCAGAAGATATGTGTGGAAAGCAAATTGGTCATTTCCTGCAGAATGATGCAAAATTGGATCAAAATATGCCATATTGTTCAAAAGTTATGAGCATTTTCATTTACTGATGGACGGGCCGATGGACGGATTCACGCTGCGATTATAGTGCACACCTGTGGGCAGGGTCTAAAATGTAAAAGTACAGTCTAAACTGCACTAACGACAATCTCTCCTAAGCGTTTCCTGTCTTAAACGACCGTTATGCAATCCTACCAAAAGTTTTCAATGCTAGATGACCTGTTTTGGCGACCTACTGCCTAACGTGACCGTCGATCGCTAAAAACTTAGCCAAAATTTAAATTGTCCCTGTCTTTGCGACCATTTTTCCGTGAATCATTAATAATTATTAGTCCTTTTTGCTCCCAGACCTTTTAACTATTGTCATTTTAATGTGACCTAGGGATGTCAATATTGTCTAATTGTTAGTGCATCTAATGAAACATTGTTATATAACAGCCTTTTTTGATGGACAAAGGTTTGCTGAGCATCATTTGAGCCAGTTGTGGTCAGTTGGTTAAGATACCCATAACTCTTGAACCGCTTTGGTATATTTATATCAAATTTTTCATACTTATTAAGTCTCCCAAACAAAGTGGGTATATTGTCTTTGCTCCGTTTTTTTTTTGTCTTCTTCTTCTTCTTATTCTTCTTCTTCTTCTTCTTCTTCTTTCCGCCCAAATTTTGTCCGGACATGTTCTCAGTAACCAATGGACGGATTGTTCCAAAATTTGAGGATATGGTAGATATGGATGTGAAGTTGCACAAGGGTGTTTCATAGTACAAAATGTCGGACTCTAAGGCTGGCCCACGGGTATGCCCAAAACCACCGAAATTTTGTCTGGACTATTTTGTCACTAACCACTGAAGGGATTATTCTGATTTTGTTTGGATATGATAATTATTGATATAAAGTTTTGCAAGAAAGTTTGAAATTTTAATCCCGGACTCAAGGTCTGACCCGCTCAACCAATTCTTAAAGTCCTAATATCTCAGAAACCATTCAGATACCCACCCCAAACCATATATATGCATGTTTCTCATGATAAGAAGCATTTATTAACACTGACTGGGAAGTCGCCAGTGGCGTGCCTAGGCATGTCTCACCCGTTCACTTAATAAAAGGCTTTATATCTCGGAAACCGTTCAGATTCCCACCCCAAAACCATAATATAATGTTATTCCTTATAATAAGAAGCACTCAATAACACTGACCAGGATGTCCCCGTTTACTTTATAAAAGGTTTAATATCTTTGCTACTATTCCGATTCCCACCCATAAACCGTATATATTCATGTTTCTTATGATAATATATATGCATTCAATAACACTGACGGGCAAGTCCCCCCAATGGCGTGTCCGAACATGGCCCCACCCCCTTCACTTAAAAAGGCTTAATACCTCGAAAACCGTTCAGATCCCCATCCCTGAACCATACATATTCATGTGCACATTAAATAACACTGTCAAGACCCCCGGGTGTGCCTGAAGCAGTTCAGATCCCCACCCCTAAACCATATTTAATGTTATTTTTTTATGATAAGACACATTCATTAACACTAATGAGGAAGTCATCACGGGCGTGCCCCGGCAGGCCCCACCCTGTTCATTTAATAAAAAAGCTTAATATCTCAGAAACCATTCAGAATCCCTACCATCAATAAATATTGATGTTTCTTATGACGAGACGCATTCAATAGCACTGACAGCGAAGTCCCCATCAGCTTGCCCACGAATGTCCACCCCGTTATCTTCATTAAATGCCTAATATCAGGGAAAATTTCAGATTCCAACCCATAAACCATATAATATTTATAATAATACACCTTATGATGACATATTCAATAACACTGACCATGATATCCCCAGGCATTGGGACTGGTTTTGGAGACTTTATAATCTGTAGATTATAATCATGTCTTGTTCTTGAACATTGTCCATGCCAGTCACTGGTATGCAAAATGGTGACGAGGCTTTGCCAAGCATCATTTTGGCCGATGGAAGTCTTTTGGTTAAAATGCTCATATATCTTTGCATACTTATACATTTTTTTTTAAATTGGCAGTGAAAAGATATTGGTCACTGTGCGTCAGGCTGTTAAATTACAAGACATCATCTGAGACCACTTGGCCACCACACTAGAACAATTTACATATCTACGTATATCCTTTACCTGAGCTCGTCAGATTTAAATTGCATGATCCTTGGGTCTGCACTATAATCACAATGTGAGTATTGCAATACCCCTGGGCCTGATTTATAATCTTGCACGACTCTTTGGTATGCACTATAATCACTATGTGAGTATGTCCATCCGTCTGTCTGTCCGTCCTTGGTCGGTAAGTGAAAATACTCACAACTCTTGAACCACATGGTCTATTATTGGATCAAATTTTGCATACTTATTTATTTTACATTGTCCAGCCACTGGTATGGAAAACAGTTGCGGGGCTTGACCGAGCTTCATTTCGGCCTGTCGAGGTATTTATTGAAAATGCTCATAACTCTGGAACCGCATGGCATACTTTGATCAAATTTTGCATACTTATACAGTGTCATATTTTCTAGACACTGGTATGCAAAAACGTTTTCTAATCTTTACAGATTATCATAATTTGCAATGTACATATATGCTGATGGTTTAGAAAACTTTATTAGTGCCCATTCCACAAGCACCCTAACCCATACAGTGCCCACGCTACACGCATCCCAAAAAATAAAATTCAAACATAAGGTATATTTGATCCATATTATGCATTATTCTGCAGTTTACGTTCCACTTATTACTTCTGGCACTGAATACTGATTACTATTTTATCACAAGCAGTGAATTCAATGCATAACAAATGTGCGTAAAATTGGCATTTTTCTACAGTGAAAAAAATTGTCTCGGCTGAACCACTCAGTGTGTAATCTCAAGTGACTCAACTAGCTTGTATTGCATTATTTACTCTCAAAGATTAGGCCATGTTCTGCAAGAATAGCATGAAGTCCAAGACAGAGTTGAAGAAGGTGTGGATCATGATCAGCTGGCATGGTTGGCTGATCTGGATCTACATCATTTTCAAATGTAAATGCATCTGGTTTTCATTGTACTAAATTACTCCAAATAAACTTAACAGATTATTTCAATAGTGGATAGCTTGTTGCCTCGTTCAATATCATGTAACTACCGAACTTCACGTAACCAGGTATACCCGGGTCAACATCGATAGTCTCGTCGTGTTGACACGAGTTTGCACTGACTACGATGGCTTAACCTAGTCAAATGACTCACAAATAGTCTCAAATAATATTAATAACAATTAAAGACATATGCGGCTATTTCCAATGCGCAACTTTCCCGCGTCTGCAAACGGGGAAAGTTGTCTGGGTCCTGTCTTTCGACCCTTAACGGATTCGGATCAACACAGCTTCCGATATTCTTAAGCCATATCGGTGTTCCGACATTTTCTTCACAAAATAACTAATTAAAGTGTGTTCGAAATATCTATTGACATCTTTTCAGAACTGATAGTCTCAGCACTAAAGACAGATAGATGTAGCTCAGTCGAAATCAAACGACGTACACAATAACCCTGGTTACGAATACGACAGTGGCCGAGTTTATACCATTTGTATGGTTATTAAGAGTGGCGCACGACCTGACCTCGTGGCCTAGTGGTTAGCGTGTCTGGCCACAATGCCAGAGAACCAGGATCGATT
The DNA here is from genome assembly GCA_964019695.1 of Loripinus fragilis. NCBI lineage: Eukaryota > Metazoa > Mollusca > Bivalvia > Lucinida > Lucinidae > Loripinus > Loripinus fragilis. The sequence continues at coordinate 126,660,560 of OZ026514.1, forward strand.
CACGGATGCGCACATATTTTCAGTGTGTTTTTTCTTTCTTTTTTAACATTTTAATACTAAATTACTTCATATACTAGTAAAATGGCATCATCAAAACGAACGAAATGGTCATCCCCCAACTGTTTATATTGAATTACGCATGAAACCTATGGGGGTGGGGTTAAATTTGGCCCTCTAGAAAGAGAATTAGTTCGGTGACCCCAGATTTTTATTCTTTTTTCTGAAAGGTATTATAATAGTCCATGAATTAAAAATAAATTTTTAAGATTTTCAATATCAGATTTTTTAATACATGATTTATTCTAAAAACAAATTCCATTTCTTGACGAATAGTCAAAATATATCATGCAGTATCTTGTCACAGCATGGGATAACAAGTAAACATGCACATTTTCTTAAAAGTTTGAGGTCATGGGCAGTAATTTAAGTTAAAAGAAAGAAGCTGGCTGAAGATTACAAGCGTTAAAGCTCGATAATTAGGACTAGTGTTATTATTTTACATTTCTAGAAAATTAGTCAAATGCTGTAAACTTCAATATGAGATTCTGAAAAAATTAGCACGGTGACATATCCTTTTTATTTCATAAATGGATAGCCCATGCATAAAACAAACTGTATGCAAAGTATTGAAAATATTTCAATATGGGAAGTATTTAGTAGCATATGTCCTTAAGTCCATTGTTCCGATTTGTAAAAATCTATTTTTGTGTTACTGTATGTTTTGGATTCTTTTTGTACTTATTGTATATATACTCGTTTGTTAGTCGCTCCACGGGGAAGTATACTCTTTGTTAACCTACTATGTACGCATTGGTTCTAGCGGACACAGGACTCGCAGTGGGCTCGTTTTTATGTCGTCCAAGCAGTTACGATGTATAATCGACTGCATAACTTAAGTCTCGTCCTGTTGATATGTTAACTCTTGGACGACGTTGTGGCTCTTTTAATTTCCATATCCACTACTTGCTTAGCTGCTCTATGCATAATGTTTCTCCGCATCCTCCAGCTTTAGATCACTATAAACGGCCTAGGCGCGATTGAAATTCAGATACACAGGATGCGGATAGGCTTACATTATGGGCGTCACTGTAAGGTTAAAGGTATAGCGCATCTAACAACTTTCGAATTAATAATTTTCCTGTCATTTCTATTAATAAATGCCGGTGATATCGAACTCAACCCAGGCCCCGACACTTCTCAAAACGACACAGGGTCGGTCGACGATTCGCTAATATCAAGCTACTTCTCTGTAGTCCATTACAACATACAAAGCATTTTGAACAAAGTTGACTTGATAGGTTCTGAACTTAGAAACTTCAATATAATTTGTCTAACGGAGACCTGGTTAGGTCCTAACACAACAGATGAGGCTCTAAGAATAGACGACTATAGTCTTTATCGTCGCGACCGACCAACAGACAATCATGGTGGCGTATGCGTGTACATCAAGGAAGATATTTACTCTCGACGCAGAACTGACCTAGAGTTACCACATGTAGAATGCGTATGGGTCGAAATCAACATTCACCACAAAAAGATTCTAATAGGAACATTTTATAGGCCACCGAACTCACCTGCCCAAACATTATCATATATTGAAGACTTGATCAACTTAGCATTAGATTGCAATATTAATGATATATTTGTTACTGGTGATTTTAACCTTGATACACTTAAACATGCTAGTAATCAAAAAGTTCGTGACATAATTATTATGCCAACACTTCAATTCTGATCAGTTAATAGTAGAACCAACTCACTTTACCGAAAGCTCCTCCTCCATTATTGACCTTATATTCACCTCTAACAAAAGTAGCATACTGCTAAGTGGCGTTGGAGATCCCTTTCTCGATCAAAGCGTGCGCTATCACTGCCCAGTATATTTTGTCCTAAGCTACCATAAGGCCCCTACCCCAATATCAACTAGACATATTTGGCTATACGACCGAGGCAACTATCAATTATTTGCACGCGATCTTCATGAAACCAACTGGGAACTTTTAAAAGATAACGATATAGACGCATATGCAAAAAAACATTATAGATCGAATCACTACACTAGCAAAACAGCACATTCCAAACAAAACAATTAAAATACGCCAATCAGATCCCCCCTGGTTAACATGTGAATAAAGAAAATTATAAGAAAACGCAAACGTTTATACAAAAAAATACAAGACAACAAAACGACCTGCTGACTCCGAAAAATACAAACATACTCGAAACATTACCACAGCTGAAATCCGTAAAGCGAAACAATCTGTAATTGACAAATTGGCAGCGAAACTATGAAACACTGACACTGGACCACGTGATTGGTGGAAAACCCTTAAACATTTTATTAAACCAAATAATACCACATCAATTCCTCAACTTTGTAAAGACGACATTGTTCACACTGAAGAAGCTGATAAGGCGTCTTTGATGAATGATTTCTTCGTTGAACAAACTATTCTTGACGAGTCAAATGCTACACTACCTCCCAACATTGATCCCCCTGAAAATAATCTCAATTCCATTTCAACTTCACCTCATGAAGTAGAATCTATCTTGAAATCTTTTCAATTAGGTAAAGCCTCAGGACCTGATGAAATAAGTAGTCATATTCTGAAAAAACTAGCTACCCCTCTGTCTGGTCCTCTTAGTAACCTGAACAATTTTTCTCTGGCCACTGGCAAAGTTCCCTTACTCTGGAAAGAGGCAAATGTGACCCCAATATTTAAAAAAGATGATCCTTCTGTCGTTTCTAATTATAGACCTATCTCTCTTTTAAGTGCAGTGGGCAAGGTCCTGGAAAAAGTTGTACATAAGCATCTATTTAACTATATTCGTGACCATGAAATTTTGTCTGCCTTACAGTCAGGTTTTATTCCTGGAGATTCAACAGTAAACCAACTCGTTGACATATACAACACATTTTGTAAATCCCTTGATGAAGGCAAAGAAGTCCGTGCTGTATTTTGCGACATAAGCAAAGCATTTGACAGAGTATGGCACAGAGGCCTCCTCTTTAAACTTGAGTCTATCGGTGTTTCTGATTCCCTATTATTATGGTTCAAGAGTTATTTAGCTGACCGTAAACAGAGAGTAGTACTGCCTGGAGCAGTATCTGCCTGGAAATACATTAAAGCAGGTGTGCCCCAAAGCTCTATCTTAGGACCTCTTTTATTTCTTATCTATATTAACGATATTGTTGTAGACATTCACTCAAACATCAGGCTTTTTGCAGATGACACATCTCTCTACATCATTGTTGACAATCCTCAACAGGCAGCAAATTTATTAAATGCAGACCTTGCGAAAATTCACTTATGGGCCTCTAGATGGCTTGTATCTTTTAATCCCTCCAAATCTGAATCTATGACACTTTCACGCAAACAAAACAAACCTCTACACCCTCCTTTGAATATGGCTCAACTAAACATCAACGAGGTCACGTCGCATAAACACTTAGGACTTATTTTTTCTGACGATGGCAGCTGGCATGAGCACATTGATCATGTCAAGGCCAAATCTTGGTTTAGATTAAACACCATGCGTAAGCAGAAGTTTCAGCTTGACAGAAAATCACTTGAAATAATATATACTTCATTTATAAGACCCCTTCTTGAATATTCCAATGTAGTCTGGGACAACTGCACTCAATATGAATCAAATGACCTGGAAAAAATCCAGAACGAAGCTGCCCGCATTGTCACAGGAGCCACTAAACTAACATCACTACAATCTCTCTACATTGAAACTGGCTGGGAAAGCCTTGCTTCTAGACGACAAAAATCAAAGCTTGTCCTCTTTTACAAAATGCAAAATGAAATGACCCCTGAATACCTCTCATCTCTTGCACCTCCGACTGTCGGTAGTACAACAAGATATAGATTACGCAATGAATCAGACCTTCAAACTATTCCTGCTAAATCACAACAATACTATCACTCTTTTCTGCCCTCAGTTACACGAGCCTGGAACAGATTACCTGAAGAAACAAAAACATCGCCTTCTATCACCGCATTCAAACACAAACTTAACAAAGACACAAAGAAGCCACCCCAATACTATTATTGCGGTAAGAGACTAGGCCAAGTACACCATACACGCCTACGACTAAATTGTTCTTCTCTACATCAAAATCTATTCTCAAAAAACATCATAAATGATCCCTATTGTGAGTGTGGAGAAATTGAAGACACTGAGCACTACCTCCTAAATTGTAATCTCTACCAAAACTTGCGTGAAGAACTCTTAAACACAGTCACCACTTACTGTCAGCCTACTTTTAATGTACTCTTGTATGGAAATGCTAACTTATCAGATTCAGAGAACAAAACTATTTTTCTGCAGTTCAAGAATTTATCTTGAAGACTAAACGCTTCTGACCCAACAACAACAACAACAACAACAACAACAACAACAACAACAACAACAACAACAACAACAACAACAACAACTTATTTTCTAATACAAAATGCATTTGTGATCTCTTCAGCCACTTACGCCTCGTGTTTGTTCTTGTCTTCTTGCAGTTCCTTGCAGCCTAGTGATCATCTGCGTGAAGAAACTGGTGCAATACTTTACTGTTACGATTTCTGATCTTTGCCTTTACTTACTCACTTTTATATCCCTACACAAACAATTGATTTTGCCTTACGAGCCAAGCACTTGAGCTAGACATATTATTATGCTTCCACATTATAGTAGTATAAGATAGAATGAGCTACAAAACGAAGCGCGCTGCTTGATCCTGTTATCGCGTTGAACCTGTGTGGAAAAAAAACAAACAATCTAAGTTCCATCCCCGTGGAGAGATACGCAATCGTTGCTGTATATTATAACAAATGGTTACTATAAAGATCCAAAATAGTATTTGTATATTGCATGAATACGAAGATAATCACATCATCTTAGCTATTGAACATGTGAGGGATACAGATTCGAATAAGTCTTCGGACTTCCTTCTGAAGCCCGTTTGTATAATGCTTATATATATCATAACTATTTTGCTTTGTAAGTATTTATGTATTGTACAAATGAAATAAAGTTTAAACTAAAAAATATATTTTTTTCGCTAGTAACTGATACGATTTATATTTCCACTGTTGTTTGGCAATTTTGGGACTGGATTTTTTCATCAAAAGATTTTAAGTGAAGAATATTTGTCAGAAATAACGCTTTGCATGTTGTGACGTCATCATCAAACATAATGACGTCATTGTTTGACCTGGCGTAACGCCAGTTGGCATGTGACGCCTACTCTAAGGCACACTCAAAAGACTTTCTTTAAATGCTGATTTCTTACGTTTCATTCGTCAAAATATAATCAAACGCCCTTTACTAGGTGCAAACTATGGTTACACCCAATGTTATACCCAGTAAACACACTGCAAAAGTCAAATCGAACGAAAAACGACCAAGGAAAACGTTTGGTTGTGCTTTCTGTTTTTTCCGTTGAGCATAAGATAAAAAGAAAATATTCTCTCGGCTAAAACACGGTATTGGTGCTGATTTTTTTCATGTTATATCTATGCTACAGAAGAACTGTGTCAAAAGGAACCCTTTATAAGAAATAGGCAGAGAGGCAGTATTAGATCTTGTTTGCCCGAAAATTTCAAGCTGCTAGCATTGTCCGTTTTGGCGATAAGGTCTAAAATGTGCTCTCAAAATGGCCATTTTTAAGCGTTATGCAGTCTCATTTTGAAATTCAAATCATTTAAAGTTCAAATAATTCATGTTTTCTATTTAAATATTGATACAGAATTGTTTGCATCTTATAAAGACACTTATCTTCTACATTTTGCAATTTGAATTGAAGACATTGGTCAAAAATCGTGGATTTTCTCCTCAAGTTCCTAAAGATGGTGTTTTAAATAAAAACTGCAAGAACGACACTAATGCACTGTACTTAACCCATGATTATACAAGACATGTGTTTATTAAAGTAAAATTCATTTCCATTATATCATTATAGACTATAGTTTTCAAAAATACAGTTTGCGTTCCAGGCGAGTCCAATGCTTCGCACAATAGAACATTTCTGTCAGGAGCAAAAAAAGTAACTTTTTGTAGTGTCTGTAACCGTGACAATTCATGAAGCGAAATCTTGAAGATTTTCAATCTCAGAATAACTTCCTTTTAATATTTCATGTCATTCAACATAAATATCAGATAGACAAAGTTTCAGTGTCATGACAATTGGAATCTATGAGAAATCAGCATCAGAAAACGTTACAGACACTACATGAAACATGGGACCAGATTTAAGTGCATTTTGACAAAGAATATTTTTTGATAGTTCACCATTTGGACTACTGTAACTACTTTGATGTCTTTGAGCATGGTTTGCTGTATTCAGAAAATGATTTTAAGCATTGAGATATACTTCTGGTAAAAGTGAAGAGATACAATCTGATAGAGGGCAATTTATGACAAATTCAGCTAATGGTTGTCGTAAAGATATGCTTTTATTTTGCATATTTAAGTGTTTACCTGCTTTGTTTGGCCTCTCATAATGCTAACCAGAGTTTCCCATAGTTGTTTCCAGGAAATAGAACTGCAGAAATATATATTTTGCTCTAATCTTCCATGTTATATCTTAGGTGTATTGTCCGTAACCTATTAACAGGCAGAAGTAAAAAATATAAAAAATTATAAGGGGGAATATTTTCAAAAACAAAGACTAGTTATAGGTAAAATGTGTAAAAACAATGTAGAAAATGATAATATATTATCGTATCGAGTGCTTTATTTTTTATCTAGTGAGACACTCTTCAGCACCAACACTATGTTTTAGCCGTCTAGATATACGTTCACTGCAGGTCGTGTACATTTTTGTCAGTTGATTCTAAAATAAAGAGTGTATACTTAACCTGCAGAGACACATAGCGTGTAAATGCACTTAAGAGAATTGTCAGTACCATAAACAGCTGATATCTGTGCTTGTGACGCCATGATGTCACAAAAATTAATGCAGCTGTATAAATAGCGTTCGACATTTCTTAGAGAGCGCAGTGCCTCAGTAGTAGAGTGATTGACTCGAGTCCGAAGGGTTGCGGGTTCGAGCCTCATCGGCGGCACTGCGTTGTGTCCCTGGGCAAAACACATTTATACCTGCTTTGTACTGGTTAAACCCAGGAAGACCCTTCCCGACATAACTGAAAAAATGTTGACTGGGCGTAAATAATCAAATAAAAATATCTACATTTCACAGATCTAAATATGTCACAATATATTTTAAAGTTCACATTTCACACCTCGAACATTACACAACTCCAAAGTTTACATTTGGGAGCGCAGTGGCTCAGTGGTAGAGTGATTGATTCGAGACCGAAGGGCCGCGGGTTCGAGCCTCACCAGCGCCACTGCGTTGTGTCCTTGAGCAAGAACATTAATCCTAGCTTAGTACTGGTTCAACCCAGGAAGACCCGTCCCTATATAACTGAAAGATTGTTGATGGAACGTAAAGAATCAAATTTAACAAACCAACAAAGTTTACATTTCAAACAGCGTCATTTTGATGTCTACTCGGCGTTTATTTGCTGTTAGACATTTTTACCTACAGGCTGACACCTTACGCGTACACCTTACACTGACTTTATGGGTGCAGTGTATTGTGCATTTGCGGTCAACATTTTAATTTTTACCAAGCAAACTTATACGCAGATATGTTGTTTTATATGTTTTAGTGCATTATGAAAAGGCTGTATTTATAGAATGTTCTGCTGTATATATCGTCGCTGAACCTAATGTGAATTAAGAGTGATGACCACACAACTGCAAATGACATGTTTCTGGGAATTAAAAATATTTCAGCCACTATTTCATGTGCTTTGAGCTATTAGAAAACATCATAATATAAGACCAACATTCTGCCCTGGGTTACATATAACAACCGCCGAGTAAACAAGACATCTTGGGGTAATATGAATTATTGACCACAAAAACACAAACGCTATATTTCATGCTCTGGTTAAGATATTTGGGGATTTTCTCAGAATATGCAGGATAACTTTACATACAACATGTACATGTACGTCGGTACGGTCTATGCGTCTGCTTTGATTTTGTTTGTTTGATTTGATTCTTTACGTCCCATCAACAATCTTTCAGTTATATAGGGATGAGTCTTCCTGGGTTGAACCAGTACTAAGCTAGGATAAAAGCGTCTTGCTCAAGGACCACAACGCAGTGACGCCGGTGAGGCTCGAACCCTCGGCCCTTCGGTCTCGAGTCAAGCACTCTACCACTGAGCCATAGCGCTCTGCAGTTTAGAGTTGTCGGACACTGAATTGCAGAGTCCATCCGTTGTCTACGCTTGTTGATACAATAACATTTGCTCGTCTTTTCACATGCTTTAGTCTCCGATTTTGTTGTTCCCGTTGTCCTTATAAATTTTATCCATAATGTCTAGGACACATTAAAATATGAGATTCTTCCATTAAACATTGACTGCTGCACCGATGGTTTCTCTCTTATGTGGAATATCCTACATGTACATGTACCTCAGCGGATGTATATAGCATATGTGGAATATCCTGCATGTACATGTACCGAGCAGCTGTACATAGTTTGGATGCTGAATTCACTGTTTTAGAAATGACGACCTCGAATGCCTTTTTTTTTCTCGTGAGCTCAAGATTTTGTACCATTTCATACTTGCTTCTATCTTGCCAACTTATCGGACGAGATTAACTTTTTCCGGGCTGGTGGCGAGTTGTGTCTTCGGCTTCAGTTTAGAACCAGATCAGACCGATAACATGAGCTATTTGAAATTCTGGTGGTATTCTGGATTATGTTTTGAAATACTAATTTAGATAAACTGAGCAGACTTCAAAAAAGCATGCAAAATTACCTAGCAGGCAAAGACGCTAACTGAATTTGAAGTATCCCGTTTTTAACATGGTGGACAATGTGGTTTGAGGTGTTTTTGTGTCAATGGTCGGTTGTGAAATTCAGCTACGGTCTTTTTGAAGTTATCAGACTTTTCCATGACATATGAAAACATTCACAGTCATATATGTGATTATTTGTGGTGCTCATGAAACAGCATGCACGTTATATTTGTTGTGGCGTCAACTATTTTTTAGCATAGAATATATTTGTAAGCGCAGTTCCAGATTTAAAAGTGATATATGATCCATCTTTCTTTAATTTAAAGTCTAATCTGTTCACGATATGTGAGGTATAAAATCGGGTAGGCGGCGATGCTGTGCGCAATTCTTAAAATTAAGAGTCCAGAAAATACCACAATCACATACTGCAGACCAACCAACCACACCGTGAGGAAGAGACACGGAACACTTACAGTCGCATGATAGCAAGGAACAATTAAAATAAAGCAATCAGGTCTCTCTTCCCTAGCAACTAGAATTGATACTAAGTACTGTATAGCAAAACAAGGAACAAACACAAAACTCCCAAGCGTAATGAGAGCAACAATAAACTACGTAATGTGCACGACTCGTGGTGAACGTATATCTTAGAAACAGCATTTTAAAGTTAAATCAGTTTTTACTGATCTGACTGCGCCGAGACTGAAGAAAGCGAGAGCATCATTGGGGATATGTAGTAGTTGCGGTTCACATACATTTCGCCTGAGATTCGTATTAGTTTTCTTTCTTGCTTTGACTAGTTGAGAAAGGGATAGTTTGAATTTGGGAGTGAAAGAATTTTAAGATATTCTAGTATAGGGGTCCAAAATATCATACTTGAGTTTAAAATCATGATATATGAGTAAATTTTAGCTAAATAGACTTGTAGGGTGGGTATTTCTACAAATTGAAATAAAATGCGAAACAAAGGTTACATCAAACAGCACTGGTAAAAATGCAAAATAATTTCGTAGAAATGTTCCCCATAATGCCCTCTCACAAAATTGCCTAAATGATTTTGCTCCGGCAAACAAGCTGGCTGCCAGAACTGTAGATAAGAAATATCTTAAAATGTCATATTCTATTGAGCCATTGGTCCCAATTCAAAAACACGTCACACAAAGATTTATTATAAAGTCATCTGGTAAGATTTCTCAATCGGTTCTGATCAGCTGACTACCAGAGTTAAAACAAGAACACCACTTTACACAGCATCAGATTATTGGCTATTTTTCAAGATTCAAAATAATTATATTATACAAGTGTTAAGGATAAGTATGAAAACTTTGATCAAAATACATATATAACATGCCGTTCAAAGTTATGAGCATTTTTACTAAAATACCTCGACCGGCCTAAATGATGCTAGGCAAAGCGTCGCCACCGTTTTGCATACATGTGTCTGAACAATGTTAAAATTAATAGTAAGAAATAATTATGCAAAATTTGATCGAAATATACCATGTGGTTTAAGATTTATGAGCATTTATACTAACTGACCATTACCCGCCTGACTGATGCTCGGCATAACCTTGTTCGCCAAACGAAACTTTTACGCATGCCAGTGTTTGGACAATGTTAAAATGTATACGTATGCAAAATTTGATCAAACTAGTATACCATCTGGTAATAAAGTTATGAGCATTCAACGACGACAGAAGCACCGCCAAAGAATGGACAGCAGCGAAAGCTACTGGTTGCTTAAATGCGTTATGGCGCCAAATCTTTGCTCTGGATTCTGCTGGGTTTCTTTTAAAACACAAACGTGTTAAGCTCGTAAAGAGGATTTCTCATTTATGCAAAACATTACCACAGAGGAACAAACTGTCAATGATTTGGTGAAACAAAGAAATGGCTCACAACGAGTTAGAACTAAAGAGCACCTCAAGTTGAGCCACGGTGGGCCCAGCTGAAAACAAGCATAAGGGGCCAGCATAAAGACGAAAGCTTCTGAGACTGAGGTCTGCTCCATCGTGATGCAATTAAAGTGGAAACCATAGCTTAACCGTGATTTGGTTTTCTACCAGGCATACTGACTGTCGCAATGTATTAAATTGCTTACCTCCAATGCAGTGGCAATACAGTTTCAATAAATAGAATACCTTCCACTGTTTCTGGCGAACAAGCAAGGTCCTGGCCAGCTCAGCTTACCTTGATTTTGATTGACTTGTGATAACGAAAAAAGTACTCACCTAAAACACATTTACCACATGACACTCTGCCATCAAAAGATGCAACCACACACCAAATTTGGGATCCCTAGCTCAAATAATGTAGGTGATATGCTCCGAACACAATTATTCTATAAACTAGGTCAGAGGTCAAGGTCACAATGACCCAAAAATGGTATGCGACAATCTGCCATCCCAAGATGCATCGACTCATCTAATTTGGAATTCCTACATCAAAGAATATAGAAGTTTTGCACCAGACTTGATGCCGACTCTAGAACCTAGGTCAGAGGTTAAAGTCACAGTGACCGTAAAATGGAATGTGACAATCCGCCATTTCAAGATGCATTCACACACCAAATTGCCATCCAAGATGCATTAACACACCAAATTTGGAATTCCTACCTTAAAGAATGTAAGAGATGTGCTCCAGACAAGAATTCTTAAAACTAGGTCAAAGGTCAATGTAACAGTGACTTGAATATGGTACGTGACACTCCACCATCCCAAGACGCATTTCCACACCAAATTTAGAATTCCTACCTCAAAGAATATAGGAGATATGCACCAGACTCAAAGCAGTTTCTAGAAACTAAGTCAGAAGTAAAGGTCAATGTCACAGGGACCCAAGGATGGTGCGCGACACTTTGTCATCCCAAAATGCATCAACATACCAAATTTGGGATCCCTACCTCAAATAATATAAGAGATATGCTCCGGACACGATTATTCTAAAAACTAGGTCAGATGTGTAAGGTCAGGGTCACAGTGACCTGAACATGTTACGAGACACTTTGCTGCCTCAATATGCATCCACACACCAAATTTGGAATTCCTACCTCAAAGAATATAGGAGATATGCACTTGACAGGAAGCGGGACGGACGGACAGACGGACAGAGGAATGGACAAAGCAATTACTATATGCCTGCCACAGTTCCTTTGGCGGCATAAAACAGTTTTGTTAAAAAGAACTGTGCTCATGATTGTCGCAAACCCAGTATGTATATACAGTACATCATTGTATAAAGCCTGAATCGCCGTCCGATGGTCGGTGTTTTGTAATTTTGACATCAAAATGAATGTTGAGATGTTCCCTAAAATTTAATCCGCAGTCAGTTATCCGCTATCAGCAGTTCGCTTTGTGGGTAAAAATGTCTATTATTCACTTGCTGCTGGGAAGAAAACAGACATCAGAATTTTAATATTCCCCATTTTCAAGCCACTGTGCTAAAATGGATTTGCTAAATGTTTATTTGATCAAATAAATGGTTTATCACAGTGGATCGTTAAGACGCTCTGATGCAAACTTGATATATGGTCATAAATTGATGTCAGTTGCAATACATTGGCGTCATTAACCTGATCAATTGTTACAAGAATAGAATTAAGCCATGGCGTGAGATAAGAATTTCAGTACTTATCGCATATCCACAAACAATTTTAGCTAACGTTTAGATGTTGACGTTTCATGCGGAATAGAGGTCCAAATTTAGTCAGATTCATAATCTATATTCATGCTTTGTGTATGCTAGCAGCAAAAGCTCAGGCGAGCCTGCGCAACTGCGCAGGCTCGCTTAAGCTTTCGCTGCTCGCCTTTGCAATAAGTACTCTAAAATCTCATGCACTGGCTCGAATGACTTTGCCAGACAAACCCAGTGCATCGTTCACCAAGCCGTTTAATTGACAGATAAAGCAATCCAGAAGCTTTAACTCAACTGGTTAGGCTATTTTTGCTCCATTCTGGATCACACTGGTTAAATAAAGAATTAACAAGATTCTGTGTCAAGGCTGATGGGTAATGTGCGGACTGCAAACAGATCCTTGGCCGGTATAACCAACGGAAATTGAAGCATTAAACAATATTTAATTTTGTCCTCAAGGTTTCAGACCTTATATGTTTTGGTTTGATTCTTCATGTCCCACTCAACAGTTATGGTCATGTCGGGACGGTCAGTTCACCTAACCACACTATTTTTTCCTGAGCAAGCTTGACTAAGCAGTTAACAGTTCGTGCACATACTTTCCCTTGTTACTGACAACAACCCTTTTTGAATCAGCGGAAGGGAGGATAGTGACGGTAAAATTATTTCATGATCAATCTCCAAAAGACCGGGCAGGGATTGAACTCGCAGCCCCAGGATCTGCAGTCAGACACGTATCTGCGGCCAGACAGGTTACCAACTGCGCTATGTGGCAGACCCTGATATTTAAAATATTTGAATGCATATATAACTGATTTCCTGAGGCCATCATTCTAAACGAAGCAGAGTCATACAAATATACGCCTGTTGGTAAAACTGGTAAAACAATGTACTTTCATCCTCTCCCTTTAAGAACATATGCTACTAAATACTTCCCATGTTGAAATACTTTAATACTTTGCATACAGTTTGTTTTATGCATGGGCTATCCATTTTTGAAATAAAAAGGATATGTCACCGTGCTAATTTTTTCACTATCTCATATGGAAGTTTTCAGCATTAGACCAATTTTCTAAAAATATGAAAGAATAACACTTGTCCTAAATATCGAGCAAAATCTGATGTAATTTCAGCCAGCTTCTTTTAGCTTCAATTAGTGTCTTTTCGAAAATGTGCAAGTTTAGTTTTTATCCCATGTTTTGACAAGATGCTGCATTATATATTTTGGCAATTCGTCGAAAATTGGAATTTGTTTTTAGAATAAATCATAATATTAAAATATCTGATGTTGAAAATATTAATAATTCATTTTTATTTCATGGACTATTATAATACTTTTCAGAAAAAAAGGATAAAAATCTGGGGTCACCGAACTAATTCTCTTTCAGGAGGGCCAAATTTAACCCCACCCCATAGGTTTCATGCGCTATTTAATATAAAATGTTCAAGAATGCCCATTTTGGTCGTTTTGATGATGCCATTTTACTAGAATATGATGCAATTTGGCATTAAAATGTTAAAAAAGAAAGCAAAAATTACAATGAAAGTAGATGCGCACCTGGGAATCGATCCAGGTCCTCTGGCTTTGAAACCAGACACGCTAACCACTAGGCCACGAGGCCATGTCATGCGCGGCTTAAAATAACCGTCCAAATAGTAGAGACTCGGCCACATTCGTATTCGTAACCAGCATAATTGTGTACATCGTTTGATTTCGCCTGAGCTACATTTTATCTGTCTTTGGTACTGAGAATATAAGTTCTGATAAAGGTCAATAGATATTTCGGACACACTTTAATTACTTTATTTTGTCAATAAAATGTCGGGACACGGATATGGCATAAACATATCTAAAAGCTATGTTGATCCGAATCCGTGGAAGATCGAAAAACAGGATCCAGACAACTTTACCGGTTTCCAGACGCGGAAAAGGTGCGCATGGGAAATAGCCGCATATGTCTTTAAATGTTTCTATAGCTATGCTTAGTCACTTTACAATGATTTGGCTTGCTTACCATAATATGTGCAATAGATAGAAAAATCAATCACTTTCCTTGATATTTGGAAAAGAAGCGAATGGAATTTTGTAAAAAAAAAATGAATTTATATTGACCATGTTGTAAAAACATGTATTTGAATGAATCAGAATGGAAGGTGAACATTTTTTTCTACAATGAAGCAGTATTTTTTTCTGTATAATTTTTTTTTATAAATAAAACATAAGTATTAAAGACTGAAGTGCCATTGCACACATGCGAATACCAATAATGCTTGTGACTGCACAATTTGGAAAAGCGCCTCATTTGACTTCATAATTTGCCAACACATATCTTCAATACATTTCGAAAAAAAATCTCTCACACGATATTTAAATCTACCTCATGCTTCTTTGAAACTTATGCATGCATGTTCGTATATGCTAGTGGCCAGATGTAATTCAAATGCAATTGCTACTCGTATGTAATGGCCACTATAGACCATTTTTCAAATGTGATGCGTTACATTACAATAATAATGTAATGAGCAAAAAAGGCCCATTGCAAATTACTTTTAATTATTCGAAAATGTAATTCATTACAGTTACATTACAATTACCCCAGGTCTGATATATAGATATATAGATAGATGGATGGACTGACGGACGGACGGACGAACAGACAGACATACAGACATACATACCGACAGACAGAAGACAGAAGATAGATAGATAGATAGATAGATAGATAGATAGATAGATAGATAGATAGATAGATAGATAGATAGATAGATAGATAGATTTTGGCCACAACCCTCGGAACACTGGTCGGGCGCTCTAGTTGCCCACGCTACCCGGATCGTCCATATCATGCACGGTTCCAGACAGTTTTGCCAGAGGGGGTCCAATTTTGACAACTTTTTTTAGTTGATGAACGGAGGAAGGATCCATATAACACTATAAGCGGGCCATCATTGGCCCGCCAGCGAAACGCCATTTAAATGGCGTTTCGCTGGAGCACCGATTTTGGCCCCACATTCAATGCTGGCTTGGTAGCTTTGTAATTTTTCAGGGGATCCGGACCATTATTGCAAAGAAACCCTATATTTTTTTGATTTTTCAGTGGGGGGGGGGGGGGTCCGGGTCCTCTGTCTCCCCTCTGGATTCGTACATGCATATCATCACCACCTACTTTCTTTGCATTGGTCAATTCGGGGCGTTTTGACTCGAGTGTCTCGGGTGTCCAACAACCACTCTCTAAAATCGAACGTCAAAATTAGTAACATGATTTTCTAAAATGGTGAATTTAAGCCAACCTTAGATAGTCCTGGTGCATGCGCGTAAACAATTTACTCATATGCACTCAAGTTCAGTTGTAAATAAACATTATAAGTACGTCATTTTATAAAACAACATATTAGGTCTGGCTTCTACTATTTATTGACAATTATCCTGCGTATCATTCCAAATGAAGCAAATTTAATGGTTGAAATGGCATCCATTAAAGTGAAAAGTCACAGATTTATTCATAAATCGTTGACAACACATGCGAGCTGTTACGGCTATGCTTACGAACTTGACCAGGAATCTCTTCGTTCTCGGGCTTGCCGTAATTTGTGCAAATCTAGGAGGGAATTCTCATTATTCTCAAAACTGAACCAAGATACTGGCCTCAAATTACTATCCTATTAATGAAATGCGTGAAGTTTATATTTATTTTTAAATGTCTTATTATCAAATTAAACATACTTTATTTTGAAGGAAAATTCGCATGGTTAATGAGAAGATGCTGTAAAAAGCCAGAAAAAGACAAAAAGGTTGTTTTGACATCTTTTCGTTCACTTCTTAAAGGTAAAACTGTAGCTTGAGTTATAACATATTGGGAGATGGTGTAATATTTACCCAGGGTGGTGTTGATTCAAATTTCCATTTAGGGTATTGACACATTTAAGCCGAATGGAATTTCCCACTCTGATCAATTGTACCGTTCTATTTCCTTTTTAAGGTTTGTTGGGCGATATTTTTTATTTGTTCTAATGATGAAAGAACATTCTTTAGCAGGTATCTGATCTAGGTCAGTAGTAATGGTGGGCACTCTGGCACATTTTTTAAGCCTGAAAATAAAATACCAATAGTGTATTTGATTGCCAATAGCCAAGTCACCGGTTTGCACACCTGTGTCTCGATAATGTTTAAATGTATTAGTATGCAAAATTTGATTAAAATATGCCATGTTGTTCAAGAGTTATGAGCCTGAGCATTGATCGGCTAAAATGATGCTCGGCAAACCCTTGTCACCGTTTTTGCATACCAGGGTGGCTGGACAATATTAGAGTAAATCAGTATGCAACATTTGATTTAAATATCCCTTAAGTTTCAAGAGTTATGAGGAATTTCACTAACTGACCACAACAGGCTGGGCAATTGCACAGAAAACATATCTATCTAAAACAGGTGGGTTCGCATGCCAGTAGTTAAGGAATGTTGACATGCATATGTTTGCAAAATATGATAAAAAATATACCGTGTGGTTCATTATTACATTTAATGATTTCACACAAGTTCATAAAATTAAAGTTATAAATTAATGTTAACTCTTGAAAACTGTCAGTTACCATGGTAACTGTTAGAACAGAACATATTTACAAAGTTGTCACTTTACTGTATCTGTATATGTATTAATGACAAAGACAGCATAGGAAGCTTTGATTTCTCCTTAGCACTGTCTGCTTTAAACAGAAGGTAAGGTGAATCCCCTGTCCACATTTATCAAAGTGACCCCTGTTTACAAATTTTAGATATGGCAATCATTCCGGTTTGGAGGTGGGAAGCTTTTGCAAACACAGTAGAGCCCAGACATATCATATTCAACATCTGTATCCATTTCAGAATCACTTGTTAATGCTTTTTCGATTTTATCATTGATGATGTTTAGACCACTGGTAGATGAGACGGAGTCATAGGTAGCTCTTTTGCAGTTTGGTGGATGTATCTTTGTATCTTAGATGGTTTCATATTTTCCTTTTGAACTCAAGATCAGAAAACGCAGACTTGAATGGTGCCTCAATTATAGCCTGTCCACCTGGCTTTGATTTAGGGTTTGATGGCTTCTTTGATCCTTTTTTTCACATAACAGTGACATGTTAATGGTGATTATTTATCCATCTTCTCCCGCAAGATGGCCATTGCAAGTATGCCATTATTGCTTCTTTACTTAATTTTATTGCTTGTACCTTTTTCAAAAGTTCTTTATATCTGAATATTTCACTTGGAAATTGTTTTTCTTGGTTGATAAAAGTAAGAAAGACAGCAAGGATCAGGAATCGGTACAATCAAGTACCACACCTGTCCCAGGATACCAAATAGGAAAGTAACAAAATCACAATAAACATCACACAAGAGCCAAGAGGTCAGTCCTTTCCAGGGGCTGGGGGGCTTAAATGCATTTTAAAAGTATCAAATCTTCACCATAGATTCTGTTGTTGTTAAAGCACAAATTTTTAAGCTCGAATGGAGGCTTCCTAACTAATACAGAGTATCATCACAGAGAAACAATCGTATCAAATTAACACACTATGATGAAACAAAGAAAATAGCGTATGACTCACAGATAGTTAGAGCTAAAGGAAACCTCAAGTTGAGCTACGGTGGGCCCAGCCAACGTCAAGCATTAGGCACCAACCAACGGATTAAAGTCAGGGTTAAAGCATTTTCCCTCGAAAACAAGATAAGGTGGTATGAAGTATCCAACTGCATTGACGCAAGCAATCACTGTAGTTGTGGTTGACCTTGGTGATGGAATCGCTTGTGGTTTGATGTTAATTGATTCAGTCACATTGTGTCGTCTATGCTTTGGCTGGATACCAGTCTCATCTAGATTATGAATAAATTGGGGTCTATCCTGCAATCCATGTGTCTCTAATACTGTTTTAGGTTACCATAGTATTTGTCAATTATCTCTGGGCTGGATGGTTTTGCATGGTTGCTTTCAAGAGATCTTGGTGTTAAAGAAGCAATACGGTCACTCCATCTATTTAGAAATTTATAATTCCAGTTGTTACTAAGGACTTTATTTGATGATCTCTTCCCAAATACATGTGCCTTATCTCCAGCTTAGTACTGTAGTTGAATATTCCTGTGACCATATCCAAGTTTTGACATGGCTTCTATATGGTCTATCAAGGTCAATTCCTCCTCATGGGTGAACACTGTCTCACTTTCTAAATGGAGGGTGTGTGGGTCCATATTTCCCTTGACTCGATCTCTTAATGTCTGAACTGGAAATCGAAACTGTAATTGCACAAATGAGCCATGATATGAGATTTCTAACTATGTGTTTTGTCAGGCCCGTAGGAAGCAATTACAGATTGGGGGGGGGGGGGGGCACACATAAATTTGGGGGGGGGGGGGCACATATATTTTTTGGGGGGGGGGGGCATATTTGTGCAAATTATTGGGGGGGCACGGCCCCCCGTGCCCCCCCTATTCCTACGGCCCTGTAAATTGTGCGACCAACAAAGGCTCAGACCAGCCTGCGCCTACGCGCAGACTGATCAGAGCATTTGCTGGTCGCTTGAATATTCTATGACTTTTAAACCACTGACCGAACAAACCTTGGAGTTTGTAAGCTTAACAAGAGGCTGCATAGACTCGTCTGAGTCTACACTTGTCAAAATGGCACATTGTTGGAAATAACATGCCACGGCTCATATATACCATTGGTCTTCACAGCTTCATATGCTTGAATCATAGTCTCAGCTGGATATCTCTGATCTCTCCTGTTGTTCTTGATGGGGTTAACCTAAAATTACAACCACCGTCTTAAAAAACACAGGAGCGTAGCCAGCGATTTTATCATGTTGAAGGCCACCAAAATAAAATGGAGAAATAAGAGAGAACTAACCTAGTTACATTACATTCAGATAGCGAATAACAAAGGTGATGATCAAATTGCGCGTATGCGCAGGCTAGTCATGGCCCTTGTAGTTCGCAAGTAACAAAATCAGCGTTTCTCGCATCAAGGCCCATATAATTTTGAAGCCCAGGCTTCCTGGCCTCCGCCTCGCTACGCGCCTGAATCAATCAAGCTATCCATTGGAAGGATGTGTTGATTTGTGAAGGGGGAGGGGGTGCGGAATGACACCTAATTAAGATTCTATTTATTTTTTTACAAAGTTTGGCTGAGGCTTTAATCGACTATTAACTGGGGATGACTTTTGCACTGTTAATTATTATAAACCATGAATTTGATAAACATCTTGACAAGTTTTAGCCTTTGAATCCCATAATTGGTGCTATTTGTTGATGGATCACCCATTGTAAAAAAATATTCTGTTCTATTCCGATGTGTCTCAATGACACAGATCGTATAGGTCAGGTGACAACTGTCAACTCAAAAACATGGCGGCTTTTGCAGACGTAATACAACTATTTTCAGGACATAAAAAAATGAAGTAAGTAACATGAAAAAGTTAATTATTTTTTGGTAGATAGTAATTAAATACATGTCTTTGCGAAAGAAGGTGAACGATTTACCTGTTTTTGTTTCCTCATCGTTGATGTATTAAATGTAAGAGCGGCTCTTCTGCTAAACATAACAAAACGACTAACTGGAATATTGACACCTGCGTCAACATGCGAGAGCGATTTATGGAACACAAACACATGTACGAATCCAGTGAGAGTACACAAATCGGCGAGAAACAGGCATATACAAAAATATACGAGCTTGACCTCTGGCCTAGTTTTGATATAGTTACAGCATTTCAAAGTATTTGTATATGTACATGCACACAGCGTTATTCAAGTGATATTGTTGTTGTCGTATTACTATTTTTCAGGCTGCATCTAAAAATAAAACTGTGTTTGAAAAACAACTGCCAATTGACCTTCATCTTGACAGTGGTTTTTAAACCAATTTTATTTTGGATTAAAATGTTAAATGACTGGCGAAATGTACAATTAAGAAATGAATTCATTTTTGGAAGGTTCGTGGGCTTCCTTTGGGCTCTCACGTTAACTTTACTAGAGACCTGAAGTATTCATGATTCCATGAGCCTTCCAAAAGTTGAATTTATTTCTTATATTTACATTTTATTATAAAAATATATAGAAATTATTTATAATTTAGGAGATAAAACAATTTTGTATTTAATAGTTAATCATATTAACGGTTTTGTTGAAGTGCAAACGGAAAAGCGAAACAGCCAGTTTGAACACGAACAGCCAATGGAGCAAATAAGAAGCTTTTTGTACGTGCAACTCATGTGTGGCTCGCTATCAATCACAACACCAATGTCACATCTGGCGAATGAATTCGATGTTTGAAGCGAATTGCACGGGCAAGTGAGTTTGGCAGCTGTCAATCAAATAAAAATGTAAATATAATATGATGTTTGTGCAATTTTGCTTAGGTTTATAATTCGTACACTTTACGCCATTGAGCCAGAAAAATAGAACTATAATTAAAGATTTTAATCAGTATAGCTTTCATGCAACCTGTATTGAAGATCCAAAGGGCATATTGTTTTTGGTGTGTGTGTGTGTGTGTGTGTGTGTGTGTGTGTGTGTGTGTGTGTGTGTGCTAGCCTTTGTTCGCGCAGCAAAACATTAACGTTAGCAATAACTTTCGAACCACTAGACCTAGAGCATTGATGTTTCATACAATAGTCACATGTATACCTTGTTTGTTTTGTTTGATTTGATTTTTACGTCCCATCAACAATCTTTCATTTAAACAGGTACGGGTCTTCTTGGGTTGAACCAGTACTAAGCTAGGATAAATGTGTCTTGCTCAAGGACCACGACGCAGTGACGCCGGTGAGGCTCGAACTCGCGGCCCCTCGGTCTTGAGTCAAGCACTCTACCACCGAGCCACTGTGCTCCCATGTATACCTTGTGTAAACATATTTTTGCATACACTAATCCGCAGTCGATCATTCACTAAATGTTGCACAGTACCCTCTACATCGTATGAACTATGCACCTGAAAAAGTTTAAAGTTGCTTCGTCTAACGGTTCAGGAGGAAATGCTGGGGTGCGCAGTTGTAGAGTGCTTGACTCGAAACTGAGGGGCCGCGGGTTCGAGCCTCACCGGCGTCACTGCGTTGTGGTGTTTGAGCAAGACACATTTATTCTAGCTTAGTACTGGTTCAACCCAGGAAGACCCGTCCCTGTTTAACTGAAAGATTGTTGATGGGACGTAAATAATCAAATCAAACAAACAAGAAGGAGATGTACTAACAAGACGGACAGCCATATGCACGCACGGACACTCGTACAGACGGACGGACGACGGACTGACTTGGGTACGAAAATAATATATCCTTTTTCTAAAGAAAAAACAGGAAGTGATTGCTAGTTGCTTTACTTTAACTAGCTTCCTTATGTCTTGTGACAGTTAGTGTTATGTGACTTCTGTGGCTCTTCCTCATGATGCCGTAGGTTGGTCTGCACTGTGAATGTGGTATTTCCTGATCATAATCACTTGATTTTTTAATAACTTTTTGAATTGGACATTCTTTTTGATATATTTACGACATTTTAAAGTGCTGTCATATTTATTTGTAAATATAGTTATCCAAGTTATGTTTTTTTGAAAAATTCCCTCAAGGAAAAATTCCCCTCAGGAAAATCCCCATGTGAAAAAAACTCTCTCTGTTTTTTTTTTTCTCGCATTGGGAAAATAATATCTAATAATAAACTTGTAACATTCTCAAATGTGCTAAATGGATTGCAAGAGTGATCCCGACCAGTTCCTAGAATTTTTCTTGGGCTGATGCACAATTCCAAAAATAAAGTGCTCTGCAGTTACAGTATACATATTGGAAAAATAGAACCACATGACATAATAAGAGAAACAGTCCTTAACACTAATAGACGGCAGCAATTCTTCTTTTGTGAAAACTCGAATGCCTCCAGAGTTTCTGTTCTTCTTTTGTTTTCGTGTCTTTTGAAAAATATGTAACTGTGCAATTTGATTTCATGGACTGCTTTAGTTTCTTAAACACTAAAAATATCAAAATTCATAATTAAGCGTTGGAATTCTGGATATAATAGGCGCCTTTCAATGCCACACACATTCAGTGAACCAATTTTAATATTACATCACCGTCCTTGTTAGCAATGTTAAGTTTTATTTACAGGTTTAACACTTTTGCCTTTTTTTCTGCGCGTAGATATTTGTTGATCGGTATAATCATTACAAGCGACGTCTTATTTCTGGCTGTTGGCTATGTTGCCACTTTGGTCTGAGCCGGCAGTAGAGGCGGCTTCGTCCGTATGAACAGCTTGATATATGCTGCTGTGCTTGGCTGTTTTCCGTGGATTCCGACTAGCATTTTCATCGGTACCGCGGATACTGAACGCCCCACTAGGTTCTTCACCCTGCAACTCTGCTGTTTCATAATGTGTCATAGCCCCTGGCTGGTGTACATCTGGGTAAACATCAGATTTGGTTGAAACTTGTTTGCTGCGATGACTCGGTCCCATATCGATAAACGCCTGATCATGCTGCATGATTCTACTTTGTCTCATGACAGTTTGCCAATCGGGAAATGCGTCCATAATTACCGTATTGCCCATAATGAGTTTAGCTGGGTATGCAATAAGTAATCTTGCCTGAGGGTTTGCCTGCCTTTCGGATTTGATTCGGGCCCAAATAGGTTTCCTAGCAGTTATAAGCTCCTGGGGGAGGTCCCGATAAACTCCGAACACGGTACCTCTCAGTTTTTGTGTGTTATCGAGGATCAGCTTGACGTCATTGAAGTCCCTAAATGCTGCTATAATCGGCCGATACTTCGCTTGGTCGTGTACTTGTTTACCAATGCGTGTCTGTAGTCGGCCAATTCGGTGCGCACGTTGTATATGGATTGCATCTGGGTCAATATCAAGTCTATCCTGGAGGAAGTTTTGGACGACGACTAGACTATCTTCGCACTTTTCTTCACAAATACCTCTAAAGATGAGGTTACTACGCCTACTACGGGCATCAATATCTATAGATTTATAGCTTAGTAGCTTCAATTGTTCATGTGTGCCACGCGCTGTCTGTTCTGTACATCTTGGTCTGTCGCCATTAGTGAACCTGATATCCTGTAGACATTCATATATGCTTTCAAGTTTGCTTTCACTACCTTGCTCTTTGAATTTGTCCATGCACATTTTCATTGTATTTAAGCGTTCAGTAGAAAACTCAGTACCTTTGTCGTCCGTCGAATATCTCGCTTGCTTGAGTGTTTGCCCGCTATTTTTCCTAGCGCCCACGTTGTCAAATGTTTTGAATCGATTGTTCATAGCACCGTCGCTCCAAGTTCCTGAACCGTGCGCTCTATACAAGCCTGAAGCCATTATATTGCCAAAAACTTATCACTTCCGATGTAAAATGAGCTTTAAATAATGTTTTGGCACAATATTGACACTAGCCTTTCTTTGACACGTCTACTCAAGTCACTCAAACCAAATTCGCAATTATTTCATTTCATGAACAGGTTGTCATCGAACATCTGTGTACTACCACTTCTATTTCTAACTGCAGTTAATTTCACATATAACACCAGCTGGCTCAATACTACTGTCCTGCCAGCCAAGAGTGACAGTAACGTAAAGTTTTGTTTACAAAGTTATTAGGGATTAAGAATCGATGGATCACTTGTGTATTAATCCTATCCGCAGGATAGGATTAATACACAAGTGATCTTTCGATACGCGTTAGCTCAAGTGAAGTGTACAATTTAATGTTTTACTAAGCAATTTCAAACACAATATTGAATCATTGTAACTCTTGGTTGGCAGGACAGTAACAGTAATTACTGTTAACCCTTAAAGTGCCAAGTAAAAATGTATCTGAAAATGTCGTCTGCTGAATAATCTTGAAAAACGGATCCTTCAGAAATAGAGAGAACCTACTTTATAGACAACAGGCTCGGTTTTATTGAGTCTGTTCATGAGAACTGATGGAAAGTGCAGCGATTCTCACGCCCCATAGCACCAGCTTAAGCGGTATTCTGCTTTCCGTCAGAACCTAATAAGTCGTCTGATGCAAATACATGTATTTGCCTAACATTACAGGCGAATTTATGTATATAGAAGCAAACAGTATGAGCCCAGATCTGACTGCTCCTATAAGAGCAAGTTCGATACTCACTGGAATCACTGTATTGTGCTATTAGCAAGACGCTTTTTTAGTACTGGGCTCAACCAAGGAAGACAGGAAATTGTTCTTATATGACTGAAAAAATGTTTACTGGGACGTAAAGCATCAACAAGAACAACAATATATGACGACTTAGAAAAGATACATCTAGCCCCGCCGGCTGGATGCGCCAGCATGAGTGTTTAAAGAATCCTTTTGCGCATATGCGAACAGTAGCTGGTCCGTATAATTACAACAGCTCGCATAAGTCTACACACTTGCGCAATCTGATTTTATCAGCCATGTAGCGGATTGCTTGCGTTTTACGTCATGAAACCCCGAAACCACGTGAATAAACTAATGCAATAGTCATATTCTTGATAATTATATAGCCATCTGTTTGAAAGAGATAATTAATCTATTAATTAAATATTTCAGTTAAAAGCTTGCACCATGCCATTTAACTTATGCATTCTGATCAGTATGTAAAAAAGCTCTCAAGTGGCAAATGCAACATACCGTCAAGGGGTAGCGCAGTGGCTAAATGAGTCCTCTGGGTCGCTGGTTTGAGCTTCACCAGAATTTAATCATTTACATGCAGCAAGGCGTTTTTATCCGCAAAGTACCAGTTCAATTCAGAAGAAACACACATTCGTAAAATAATAATAGAAAACCTAGAAGTTGGTAATTCAAATGGGGGGTGGGGGCATGAAATATCCGCACTAACATATAAATACCGCGTAGTATGACATTTGTAGACCTTGAACTTTGTCTCCAAGGTTATACCGGTAATCCAAATCCTTAATCCTCGGGCGAACAGTCAAAACGCAAGAGGAGTTGGCATTTAAAGCCAAACGGCCTGGTATCATATCTATTTTTACCTTGACCTTTGACTCAAAAGTAATATTGACAACCATTGTTCAAATTAGAAAGCAACTACATCATAGTACAACCTATAAATAGAGAATACTAGGTGAGCGTCTTCTGATATCAAGTTTACCAGGCAAGGCTTTGAGAACGCATGTTGACATCGCGAGGCTTGCCGAGTGATTTAACATGCGTTCTCAAAGCCGAGCCTGGTAAACTTGATATCAAAAGACGCGAACCTGGTATTCTATTTATCAGTTTACCCATTGTTGAACACTTCAAACTAGCGATTATGACGTAATTTTTGATTTTGTGTTGATTCAGCGTCATAAGCGACGTCATTCAAAAAGTGCAACGTCATCATGACCTGATAAAGGTAACATGCCGCGGGATAGGAAACGTTTATTAGGTTATGTTGAAACAATTCAGTTAATATTAGGGATGACTGATAAATATTTTTACCTTGACCTTTGACTCAAAAGTCGTATTGACAACAATTGTATAAAATAGAAAGCAACTCCGTCAAAGTACAAGAGGAATTTATTTTACATACCGTGTAACAGATTTTGGCTTGGTCCACCGTAGCCCAACTTGAGGTTTTCTTTATCTCTGACTATATGTGAGTCATGAGCCCTTTTCTTTGTATCATTATAGCGTGTTAATTTGATTTGTTTTTTCTCTGTGATGATACATTGTATTAGTTAGGAAGCCTCCATGCGAGCTAAACAATTTTAACAACAACAGATCTCTAGGGAAAAAATTTAGCTTTAGTAAAATGCAATTAAGCCCCCCCCCCTCCTCCGGTGGCTTAGGCTGCTGAGCGTCCTAAGGCGGTGGTTTTGTTGTTGATGATCCGTTGTTTAATGTACTTCTCATTGTTTGTGAGAGTTCTGTGTCTGTATTTGATTTGTTATGCATTACATTGTGTCCATTCTAGTTTTCTCAATCATCTTGAAGAGGAAGAGAAAAATGGTTGCTGTGCTATTTTTGTCTTACAGATTGTTACTATAAATGTTCTGTGGCTCTTTCTCACGGTGTGGTGGGTTGGTCCGCAGTGTGTGATTATGGTATTTCCTGATCTTAATCACTAACCTTTACGTATATTTGACCGTGGCCTTTGATTCCTAGGTCATACATCAGTTATCTTCATCCTTCGTTGTAAGATATACATCATAATCAATACTTTTTTAATATGAACACCTTCTGTCATCAAACTGAAAAGGATTTCGAGTTACAAACTATTAACTTATTTTAAGTATGATTTGACTTTGACCTTTGATTCCAAGGTTATAACTGTGCTTTGGAACTGTCTTTGTAATCTACACACCAAAGACAATTATTGTACCAAGTTTGAACACCATTGGTAAAAAAATTGAAAGAGGAATTCGAGATTTACGACAGACTTAAAACGTATTTGACCTTGACCTTAAACTCCATTATTATAGCAGTGATTTAGAATTTTAATGTAATCTACACACTGTAGGCCGTTATTGTGGCAACTATGAACACCCTCTGTCAAAACATAAAGGAGGAATTTGCATTATGAGCTGTAGATAAGTTTTAAGTATGTTTGACCTTGATCCTCGACCCCAAGGTCATTGCAGCAATCTGAAACTATTGTTTAGTTTAACAATTTTGCTATATATGAACCCCCTCCACCAACAAGGCTTATGTAAATTTGAATTTCCTTTTTAGAATAAATACTGGATAACGATTTAAAAATAACAGAACCAAATGTATGGTTTCATTCGTGCCATTCGCGGATCCAGAAAATTCCGTCGAGGTGTTTTTTTTAGAAGACGTTTCACCAAAGTTTTCTAGCAACAAAATATCTTTATGCTATAAGAGGGATGAAACACATATTTTTTCTGATACATTAACATCTGTCTGTCCGTCCGTTTGTCACCAGTTCAACCCTTTCCCTGTCAAATTCAGCAGTCGTTTTTTGAAGGGTTTCACCAAAGTTTTTAGCAACAAAATAAGTTAATTTAATGCTATACAAGGGATGAAAGGGATTTTTCTGATACACTATCACCTGTCCGTCTGTCCGTTTGTCCATCAGTTTAAACATTTACCTGTCATATTCAATATTCATTTTTTTCGATTTTTTTTTTTGCAAACAAATATGTTTATGCCATAAGAGGGATGGAACTTTTTTTTCAGATACATTAACATCTGTCTGTCTGTCTGTTTGTCCACCAGATCAACCTTTGCCCTGTCAAATTCAACGTTCCTATTTTTTCGAATGGGTTTCGCTGAAGTATTTTTACGTTACAGTCCTCACATGCGGTCGTTTTTTTTCAGATACAGCGTGTGATTAGCAGCTCAGTCCATATCCATGAAGCTAATGAGGCAGCAGCACCGGCAGCCAAGATCCGCCAAACAATTAAAGGAAATGTGACAGCCAACAGGGGACGAACCGGACAGATCCTTGCAGATACCTTACAGACCTGTGCAGTAGAGGTTTGCGCTGAAATTGGAAAGATGGACTCTGGACAACAACTGGTAACCCATTCAACCAACCCTTCTTTATTTCTGACAGTGGCCCTGAGTCAACCAACCGGATTCTAGTGTTTGGTACAGAGCAGGGGCTGAGGCACATATGTAGATCAACCATGGATGGCACACACAGTACTGCACCAGGCATATTTAATCAAATCTACATCATCCGTGCACCACTAGGGGAAACTGCTGTGACATGTGTTTATGCTCTACTTGCAGGAAAGAGCCAGGAAGTGTATGAGTCAATTTTAGTGCCATTCAGGATAAATGTGAGGAGTTAGAATTTGCCGCTGACCCATTACACCTTGTGACTGACTTTGAGCAGGCAGTGTTCCGTGCTGTAAAAGCAACATTTAGAGAGCATGTATATCATTGCGGCTGTTTCTACCACTTGACACAGAATACGTGGAGGAAAGTCCAAGAACATGGAATGGTAGAACGATACAAGAACAGTGATGAAGTCAAGTTGTTTTGTGGTATGATCGACGGTCTTGCGTTCCTACCAGTGGGAAATGTCAGTGATGGTTTGGACTATCTCCGAAACAACACACCAGAAGACTGTGAGAGGTTGCTGGAATACTTTGACAAGACGTATGTGTCTGGAACTTTCAGACGTATCCAGCCAGTCGATAAAGGAGTATTAGCTGTGCGCGTTCTTAGAATCTCGCCTCTGTTTGCCCCTGAACTGTGGAATGTCCACCAAACCTTTCTGGATGGTGATGCTAGGACAAACAATCTCTGTGAGACATGGAATAACAGCTTCAGGCGACTCATCGGATACAGTCATCCATCGGTGTGGACAACAATGGATGCATTCAGAAAGGACCAGGCAATGGTTGAGACGCAGATATTCCAGGATGCGAAATGGTCAGCCACCAAGAAAGGGAGTAAAGACTGCGCCCAAAAATCTACAAGAACGACTCCTTAACCTATGCTTAGACTATGTTGATGATAGAAAGAATCTAGTAGACTTTCTCCGTGGGGTTGGACATTGTATTCGATGGAAAAAACAAGCAAGCTGATCTGGATCTAGAGTGTTCAAGTGGATTAGATCAGGTTTCAGTACTATACAGGGTTAATATTTCAAATGATATGTGCTATTAGAGTAGACTTTAGATTATGATCAGATAACCTCACCAGAAGCAAGCTGATCTTGATCTAGAGTGTTCAAGTGGATTAGATCAGGTTTCAGAACTATACAAGGGTTAATATTTCAAATGATATGTGCTATTAGAGTAGACTTTAGATTATGATCAGATAACCTCATCAGAAGCAAGCTGGTCTGGATCTAGAGTGTTCAAGTGGATTAGATCAGGTTTCAGTACTATACAAGGGTTAATATTTCAAATGATATGTGCTATTAGAGTAGACTTTAGATTATGATCAGATAACCTCACCAGAAGCAAGCTGATCTGGATCTAGAGTGTTCAAGTGGATTAGATCAGGCTTCAGTACTATACAAGGGTTAATATTTCAAATGATATGTGCTATTAGAGTAGACTTTAGATTATGATCAGATAACCTCATCAGAAGCAAGCTGGTCTGGATCTAGAGTGTTCAAGTGGATTAGATCAGGTTTCAGTACTATACAAGGGTTAATATTTCAAATGATATGTGCTATTAGAGTAGACTTTAGATTATGATCAGATAACCTCACCAGAAGCAAGCTGATCTTGATCTAGAGTGTTCAAGTGGATTAGATCAGGTTTCAGTACTATACAAGGGTTAATATTTCAAATGATATGTGCTATTAGAGTAGACTTTAGATTATGATCAGATAACCTCATCAGAAGCAAGCTGATCTGGATCTAGAGTGTTCAAGTGGATTAGATCAGGTTTCAGTACTATACAAGGGTTAATATTTCAAATGATATGTGCTATTAGATTAGACTTAAGATTATGATCAGATAACCTCATCAGAAGCAAGCTGATCTGGATCTAGAGTGTTCAAGAGGATTAGATCAGGTTTCAGTACTACAAGGGTTAATATTTCAAATGATATGATGTGCTATTAGAGAAGACTATAGATTATGACCAGATAGCCTCATCAGAAGCAAGCTGATCTTGATCTAGAGTGTTCAAGTGGATTCGATCACGTTTCAGAACTACAAGGGTTAATATTTCAAATGATATGATGTGCTATTAGAGTAGACAAAATATAGTGATTAGAAAGCCTCATCAGAGGCAAGCAGATCTGGATATAGAGTGTTCAAGTGGATTAGACCAGCTTTTAGTACTATACAAGGGTTAATATTTCAAATGATATGTGCTATATGAGTAGACTTTAGATTATGATCAGATAACCTCATCGGAAGCAAGCTGATCTGGATCTAGAGTGTTCAAGTGGATTAGATCAGGTTTTAGTACTATACAAGGGTTAATATTTCAAATGATATGTACTATTAGAGTAGACTTTAGATTATGATCAGATAACCTCATCAGAAGCAAGCTGATCTGGATCTAGAGTGTTCAAGTGGATTAGATCAGGTTCAGTACTATACAAGGGTTAATATTTCAAATGATATGATGTGCTATTAGAGAAGACTATAGATTATGACCAGATAGCCTCATCAGAAGCAAGCTGATCTTGATCTAGAGTGTTCAAGTGGATTCGATCACGTTTCAGAACTACAAGGGTTAATATTTCAAATGATATGATGTGCTATTAGAGCAGACTTTGGATTATGATCAGATAACCTCACCAGAAGCAAGCTGATCTGGATCTAGAGTGTTCAAGTGGATTAGATCAGGTTTCAGTACTTTACAAGGGTTAATATTTCAAATGATATGTGCTATTAGAGTAGACTTTAGATTATGATCAGATAACCTCATCAGAAGCAAGCTGATCTTGATCTAGAGTGGTCAAGTGGATTAGATCAGGTTTCAGTACTACATGGGGTAATATTTCAAATGATATGTGCTATTAGAGAAGACTATAGATTATGATCAGATAACCTCATCAGAAGCAAGCTGATCTTGATCTAGAGTGTTCAAGTGGATTAGATCAGGTTTCAGTACTATACAAGGGTTAATATTTCAAATGATATGTGCTATTAGAGAAGACTATAGATTATGATCAGATAGCCTCATCAGAGGCAAGCTGATCTGGATCTAGAGTGTTCAAGTTGATTCGATCAGGATTATTGTAAATATTGTACATATTGACTGATAAGTAGCATATCATTTCTATGTTTGAATGAGATATCACTTTGTTGAAATTCTTCTTGAAAAAAAAAATGAAAAAATGGCTTATTTGTCTTTTAAAAGCATCAACAAGAACTAAGGCAAATATAATTTCTTGTTTCCATAAGGCTTATCACACCCGATACTATTTAATAAATGTATATGTAAAGATAACAGGATAACAGGTTGCTACTGAAACAAGACATTATTTTTCCTTATTTAGGTAGAAATTAAGTTAAAAGAAACCTCAACAGCAACCATTTCTTACCGGTGATCAATTTTATAAAAGGAATAATGAGACTAAAATATATCTGTTGTCAAATTATAGATACAATTACTAAATTTATATTTGGCATAGCCAGGTCTAGAATCTGTTGAGGCCAAATGGTAATTCCTATTTTCCCTAACAAGACTTATGATCTGGTTAAATTTCTATTTGGAGAATAATCTAAGCTTACATCTTAGCACAATCCATGCACTTTTTTCTTAATATAGTGCAAAATGATACATATATGTGGGCTTTTGTCCTAGTGGGCTTTTGTCCCAGTGGGCTTTTGTCCTACACTCGTCCTGACAACGGTTTTTGTTGTTTTGTTTATTTTAAGTCATCAATGTTTTTTACAGATGGCCGTACGCGGGTCCATTTGTCTCTCGAGGGATTCGTACCATAATTTCTAAGGAAACACATTTTTACTTGTAATTTTCCAGGGTGGGGGTCCTTACCCCCTGCTACCACCCCTCACGATACGCCCATGTATGCCTACAGTTTTGTGAATAAAACAGTAATGGACTAGAGCCCGTCTTCCCTGTTTGTTTGTTTGTTTTTGTTGATGATATAGGTCCCAGTAAGCCCCTTTTCAGTTATGTTGTGACGTTTCCTGTGTTGCTCAAGAACACAAGACGGTTACTCCGATGAGCTCGAACCAGCGACCCATTAATCTCAAGTCGAGCAATTTACAACTAGGCATCTGCACGCCTTAGCGCCCATCATCTAATGGTCAAAATCGTTTGTTTAGATCAGTATTTTGCGTTGCTTCGCCGTCTGAAGGTAACTTACACACCGGATATGTGGACGAAGGTAAAAGCACTGATTTAATTAAAGCTGAGTTTCCGATCACCTAAAACAACGCTTTCGATCGCCAAAACGATGATCGTAGAATGCAAATATAACATTATCGATCGTCAAAACCTGTTTTTTGCGATTGCAAACGTCGTTTTATTTTGGGGAGGGGGAACCAGAAAGGAAGATTCGTTTAAAAAAGTGCGTAGAGCGCTGCAGCCTACCCGGTGCGGTTTTTTTTCACAGCTATTACAAACACTTCAATATTAGCTGCTGTGTGCTGTCTATGAGTAAGTAGTTTGTCTTTCAATACACCATTGAATTTCATTCTGTGAAGCCTTCCTCAATCATTTCCAGCAGTGTTGTATTTTTAATGTTTTACGGGTTTTAATACAAAATGCAACATAAAACCAATTGATAGTAATACGTTAGGCCTGTGATAACGTATCGTTATCAGTATGCGGGACCAGATGGAAATGTGTAGATCAGCAGCATGTTTGTGTTACATGTATCAGGATTAATGACAATCATATGCAGATTGACGATTGTGACAGGTGGAGTGATACATGTATTGGATCGACCTTGGCATTAATTATCGGTATAATCAGGTCTTAGTTGTTAGTGATTATCCTAGCTTAGTACTGGTTCAACCCAGGAAGACCCGTCCCTGTTTAACTGAAAGATTGTTGATGGGACGTAAAGGATCAAATCAAACAAATAAGTTGTTAGTGTGCGTACCATAAAACATTGTTTTTATTTCTCAACCAAAACATATGTTGTGGTACTCAAAATAACCGTCTCAATGAGGCGGTTCTTTTGACCAGCCAAAACATATGTTAAAAGTGATGGGTAAGAAAATATTCACATTTTTTGTTAATCTATATGCGTCTATGATACAAAGTAGCAACGATAGTCTTACATGTAGTTATTTAGGCACATTTCTTTGACAAACTGTACCTACCCCACTGGGTTCGACGAATATATATATGAATACTTACCCACTGGGTTCCATGAATATATTTGATATGCCTACCTATTGGGTTCCATGTATATAATTAATATTCCTACCTATTTGGTTCCATGAATATATTTGATATGCCTACCTATTGGGTTCTATGTATATATTTAATTTTCCTACCTATTTGGTTCCATGAATGTATTTGATATGCCTACTTATTGGGTTCCATGTATATATTTAATTTTCCTACCTATTTGGTTCCATGAATATATTTGATATGCCTACCTATTGGGTTCCATGTATATATTTAATATTCCTACCTATTTGGTTCCATGAATGTATTTAACACTACCTGCCTATTGGGTTCCATGTATTACTTGACTTTTCACTTACTGTAAAGGCGGCAACTTTAATATTCATATCTGGGAGTGGTTCGACTATTTCACCTGCTAAGGACGGGAAAACAGGTTTTATTTATAATTTGGTAAAGAGTTAATCAGCTTTTTGGGCCGCGCAAACGTGTGCATTTCATGAAAATCCTAACCGTATACACACTGAACTCACATTTCTTACCCTTTACAGCGCATAATCACAAAATGTATGTTTTTGTCGTCCGCTGAAATATTTGAAGCATTACAGACAAACAGTGTGGACCTAGATCAGACTGCTCACGTATGAGCAGTCTGATCTTGATCCACAATGTTTGCCTCTATGCTTATGTTAAATAGACACTTCAGATGCAGTTCTTTTGTTGGCGTCTTAAGGACTAAATAACGTGTATTGCGTCTATACTGAGGTAATGGCGCAAGATGAGGCAGTTAAAACTTTTGAATAATTCAGCTTTAACCCATGTCTAAGGTTGACCAGTCCTAATTACGCATTCATGAGGTGCCGCCTTTACAGTAACCAAAAAGTCATTAGTGTGTACGTGTGTATATGGTTAAGTGGAGCTGTTTGTTTTCACAGAAATCTCGTAGAACTTTGATGGTCCTTCCTATCTTTGATGACTCAAACCTGCAAATAGTCCCTGATCAGACTAATCTTCTATCACAAAGATTATTTTGCTTGCTGTCTGTGGTAATCTTTTTCTGGCACTCAATGAGTAAATATTGGAAAAGCTAAAGGCGATTTTAACGAAGTTCTATAAGATTGATAGACACATTCTAAAGCATACGATTAGACATGTAATGAAAGCCATTACGACTGTAAGAAGACAAACCTATCAAACAAGGACATATCTTAAACGTTTTGCTTATTTTCTTGTAGATTCAGTCTGTCTCCCCAGGCTGCATATACACAATAGAAACATAAAAGCCAAGTAATAAGATACTGAAACCTTTCATACCCCGTAAGGACATTCGTGTAGCATGCTTACGCAGCTATAGTTGAGTCGTGGCATGATGGTATGTGCGACCAGCAAAGGCTCAGATCAGCCTGCGCATACGCGCAATCTGTTCAGAGCCTTTGCTAGTTGCTTGAATATTCTATGACTATTAAGCTACTGACTGAACACCGTTTGGAGTGTCTAAGCTTAAAAGAAGGCTGCACAGTCTCGTCTGAGTCTACACTTGTCAAAATGCAAAGGACCAAGTTCAACTGTAACCAGCCGAGGTCAAAAAAGTATGACACAGACACACTTGTCTGTAAAGTGCTAGGTGTATATACTAAGTAGTTAATTGATAAACATTACTGTTGTCTAACTCCTCCGAATGTTCTCTGATTGGTTAGGTAAGCACCAAAAGGAAGCCTGATTGGTCTGAGTTTCAATATGGCGACGGCCACGACATCGCGCGATACCAGTAATATTGAGCCTTTTTACCACTAGTTGTACCCTCAGAAGTAATTGCAGTTAGCAACATTAAGCTTTATTGTTTCTTATGTAAGTTGTGGATTTCCCAGTCAGAACTGCTCATCGTATGGCTCACAGCCCTTCATAATTTGAGTGGTCATTTGGACATAAATTTGTTGAATCGAGTCACGATAATAAAACAATGCTTTTTTGCATCTATGACACGTTATATAGTGTGATAAAGCGCTTTAAATCACCTTGATAAAGTTATCTAATCCATCAACAAATTATGGGACCACACATATGGACCTTTCAAATGAATTTAAAGCATAGACGAAATTGTCATAACTTGCTTTGATCCAGTAAAGTATTTTACTGACTGTTCAAGGCCGTACTTCTTTTGTGGATCATTTGTGTTATGTATGTCTTGCGCTTGTCATGCTTTCGCGTCGGTTCATTACTGCCTTGTGGTCACCTGCTGGGAAAGTGCTGACCTCTTGGCTCTTATTTATGATATCTTATTGTGATTTTGTCACTTGTCCCATTTGGTATCCTGGGTCGGGTGTGGTACTTGATTCGTGATCTTTGCCGTCTTTCTTACTTTGTATTATTTATGTCAAACCACGGATTAGTTGAGCGAGGAATACAGAGTAGTAAGTGATGGAAATGGATTGGTTTAACTTAAAATGAGCAATAATCCAGCAATAAAGTTACTTTTGCATCCATAATTTGTGTCGTAAATACTTGAAAGCTCACTGTCTTCCAATCTTATCTTAAACTATGTTATTTTAATTTGATTATTGCTCTGTGATGAATAGATGGAATTTAGCATATGCATAAAGCTTGATGAGATAAATTTTGGGATTGTTATGCAAATTAATAACTGAATTATGGCCTTTGATCAAGTCAGAATTGCGTTTCCACTTAATATCTTAAGAATGAATGGTAGGAATTTAACACAATTTTGCATGCACTTTGAAATTGACAAGATCCGTTTTCACGATTATTTAGAGGGCGCAACAGCTATTGGTGTGCTGCATGGAAATGATGAAACTTCTCCCGGTACATCATAATAGTGGTGATATTTTTTTCATATTCTTGTCCGTCAGAAATATTGGGTTCTGACGGAAAGTAGAATACCGCTTAAGCTGGTGCTAGGGGGCGTGAGAATTGTTGCATTTTACATTAGTTCTCATGAAGAGACTCAATAAAACTGAGTCTGCTGTTTTCTTATATTTTAGGTTCTCTCTATTTCTGAAGGATCCGTTTTTCCAGATTATTTAGAGGTCGCAACAGCTGTCACTGTGCTGCGTGGAGTTGGTCAAACCTCTCCCAGTACATCCATATAATGTTGATATTTTTTCATATTGTGGTCCTTCAGGAATATTGGGTTTTGACGGAAAGCAGAATACCGCTTAAGCTGGTGCCAGGGGGCATGAGAATTGTTGCACTTTCCATTTGTTCTAATGAACAGGCTCAATAAAACCAAGTCTGCTGT
The DNA here is from genome assembly GCA_964019695.1 of Loripinus fragilis. Taxonomy (NCBI): domain Eukaryota; kingdom Metazoa; phylum Mollusca; class Bivalvia; order Lucinida; family Lucinidae; genus Loripinus; species Loripinus fragilis. Next base: position 126,696,979 of record OZ026514.1, read on the forward strand.
TTTCTGATATTGTAGGTTCTCTGTTTTTCTCGATTATTTTGGAATTGTTTTTCGTAAATTTATAACAGGGTTATTGGCCTTGACTCAGGTCAGTTCTTGGAGACTTTTTCTCTCCTACGATGGCCCTGGGCAGGAGCATCCCTGTCACACTGACATATTTCTAGTTTCATCATAGTTAGTATATTTGATTAGAATGTTTTTCTATGATGATGCATTGCATACGTTAGGAAGCCTCAATGCGAGCTAAACAGTTTATGTTTTTAACAAGAGCATTTTTGTGAAAGTTTGACCCCAGTAAATGTATTTAAAACCCCTCCACCTGCGCCATCACCCCACGCCTTATGGTTTAGGCTGCTGTCTCTTCTAAGGCAGTGGTTATGTTGTTGTTGATACATTCTTTAATGTTCCTCCCATCGTTTGTGGGAGTTTTGTGCTTTATTTCTTGTTAAGTTATGCAATAAAATAAAGCAACAAGCATTCTCTGTCTAATCAAAAATGATAGTAAAACTAGAAAGGACACTACATAATCGTCTTCCTGGTCTCTTATGACTGTTAGTATGCCTTTGTTCTGCCTCACAGTGTTGTCGGCTGGGCTGCAGTGTGTGATTGTGGTATTTCCTGATTATACTCACTATACTCCCTTACCTTTTTACAGAGGAATGTTATACTATAAGCAAAATAAAGGGCACCTATTGAAGAGCAACTTTGGCTCTGATAATTGCTTTGCTATAATGCATACGCTGGTTAGCAAACTTCACTAACAGTAAAACTAAAGCAGAGAGGAAATATATTGGACTTGACAAATGCATGTTTATTCTCTTCATAAAACTGATTTAGAAAAAAAGTAAGGACGACCAATCCGCACTTTTTGTAGGGGAAACTCATTCAAAACCGATTTCCATAATAAAAAAATACAATTCTTAGTCCACCAGCTGCTAATCCGTGCCTAACACAGCCATGTTAAAAACTATAAAACTCCTTTGTTTGACTGCAAACACCAAATTCAAACAAAGTTAATGGCATAAATAACAACTACTTTCATTTCATAGAGACAGAGAAGAGTCCACGCCCGTGATAAGTGTAGACTTACGTAGTTGGTCAGGTTTTGAGACTTTATTTACCCGATTGGACAATTACAGGCTTTAAAATTCATTGTATTCGTGAGCACACCTTTGGGGGTCAGTATCTCGTTTTAGGGCATTGATATGCTCGAATTAACAAAAGAGTCAATTTGATAATTTGTTCAAAGAAATACTCTTATGACATAAAAAAGGTTAACTTATATCATGTGTAAATATTTTAGAATTACTCTGTTTTGATTCATATGTGCAACACTGCAGCTATATTGAAACTCAAACTAATCATGTTGTCACTGGGGCTTACATTACCAGTCAGAACACTAACGGAGGAGTAAGACAACAGTGAACATAACATTATCAATATTAGCCTCGACATGAGATTTCCAACAATATGATATGTGCGACCAGCAAAGGCTCAGATAAACCTGCGCATATGCGCAGTCTGATCAGGGCCTTTTCTAGTCGCTTGAATATTCTATGAGTGTTAAGCTACTGACTGAACTTCATTTGGAGATACTAAGCTTAAAATGAGAGGCTGTACAGGCTCGTCTGAGTCTACACTTGTCAAAATGCCACATTGTTGGAAATCACATGTCGCGGCTCATATGGTTTCGCGTTGGTTTTGTTACAGGTCCGAGATGTATTGGTCTCGAACCATTTTGGACGATACATGATATTTTGGTACGTATCGTATCAGCGAGTAGCGAAAGTAGCTGACGAGCCTGCACACATGCGCAGTATCACAGGTTCCATCGGTTATCGCATGCACATATGAGCCGCGACATGAGATCTATCAATGTGGTGTGTACGACCTGCAATGGCTCAGGCCAGCTGTGCAAAGGCGCAGTCTGATCAGTAACTTTGCTAGTCGCTTAGATATACTATGAATATTAAGCTACTGTCCGAACATCATTTGGAGTTTCTAAGCTTAAAAAGAGGCTGCACAGGCTCGTCTTCTGAGTCTACACTTGTCAAAATGTCAATTTTTTGGAAACCTCATGTCGCAGTCAATGAAGGCTCCATTCAAATAATAGACCTCTAGCCTCGCTGCAAACGTAAAGATGGGCTTTGACGCATATGTCCATAAGAACCAAACTCTCGTGTGCTGTTCCTTAAGACGTAAGTCATCTTAAAACGCGCATGTGCAGCTACTCGAGGGAGTTTTATGTCTGAGTGTTGGTCTCAGTCTTTGTCGTCTGACATCCTCAGGCCTGGTTCATTCGCTAGTCTGTGCGGATGTGCTGGCTCGTCTGAGCATAGCCTGCTCGACGTTGTAATAAGTCCATAAATCACTGTGCTTGCTCAATTATCTATAACATTTGGGTTGCACACAGTGTCTCAAATGGTTACAGAACCAATATTTTATGCACTGCTACTGACTTCAAAGCTAATACAGTCTAATAAATTATGTCAGGCATGACTATTGAATCAGCTTAATCATATCATTCTTCCGCACAGTGCAAATAGGTCTGGGCACTGAATACGGAAGTCGGTAAAACATCGACCAAATGTGCCAGTACATGAGTGTTTGGTACAGAAAACCCTGTGTAAAACGGCAACTAAAAACAAAACAAAGCTCTTAATGACAACTGGTAGCTTAGTGAATGTCAAACGCATTTCAGAATGCTCCCTTTGTAGCATTCTGCAATACTATTGACCCGCATTAAGCAATAATTGGCTTTGAAAAACAATTTATTTTCTGTCTTTTTAAGAGTGGCCGTTTTACGCAGGTCTTACTATACTTATCGCATTTGGGTAAAGGGCTCTAATAAACACCCATGCTGACATATCCAGTAAAGTTAGATGTCTAAAATTTGGTTTGAGAATTAGTCACAATCCGTTCTTTGTGTAATCGAACTCCAAGGGCTCTGGGGAGTATGTGCATATGCGCAAACTCACCTTAGGCGTCGCTACTCGCTGTTGCGATAAGTACTTACATCTCATGAAATAACCCAAATATGCTTTGCATACTACCTGGTTGCTAAATTATTTTGTAACAAGAGGGCCATGAAGGTCTGCTAACCTGGAGGCAATTTTGCTAGATGAGTAAATTGGAATCATTTTAAAACTTGAGTAATATAAAGGGACATTTATGTATATGGAACCTGGCGAGAGATTTGATCAATGAGGAACATGATTGTGCAATAACTGAGATTTTAGGTCAAGACACGCCTACCAATATCGATTTAATGCTCAACCGCTGGTGTTTTTTTTTAAATAAAAAAGAACTGCCCTTAGAGGAGAATATATGAAACTCGGGAATGTACGTGTTATGAGGAATATGAAAGGGTTTTTAAGTATAAATGATTCATTCTTGCATGCAAATTACATTGGCATTATGGTAAAATAATATTCTATCATTGTTGCTTACATGTGAATTCATGCTTTTGTTACGTGTACATATGGATGTGACAACTGCTTAAACTCAAATGGTAAATACATGTAGATATTATTGCTTTATATGTATGCAACCTATGTACATGTATATAGGGATTTTATAACTTGTTGTCATATTGGATAAATTTGAGTTTTATTTATAATTAAATTTATCCTTTTATTCTTCCTGTCAATTTTAGATTTTATTCAAATATGTGATAACTGTTTGCTGACTACTGTCTAATTACTGTTACTATTTACGTTTATTCAAAAGCACAGTTCACTTTATTTAAAGATTATTAAACAGTCAGGTGCATAACTTCCAAAAGTTAAAAAGTATATTACTTAAAGCAGTGAACTTTTTTTGCAACAAAAACAAAAGTAACCTGTTTGAGTGAATGTGCCTTTTTTCATCTTCACATTCCCGAGTTACCACAATTTTCACGGCCATGTGGGTAATTTTATCTGAACATCCTATTACATAACTTTACGATTATGCAATAAAATTTTGTACGCATCGTCTACTAGTAAGTACGCGAGGTCATTGAAGTTCAGAAAATAAACTACTTTTTAACCTGAATAAATTATATTGTTGACGGCTTGCAATTTGACCTTGGCCTAAATAATTTCAGATATAATTTAAATAAGTTACTTTCTGTAGCATTACTTAGAAATTATTGTTGAAAAGGCACACTTTTAACTTCCTCAAGTGATATATATTTTAACTTATAGAAGTTATGCCCCTGACTGTTAAAGTTTTAGTTCTGCTGAGCGAAAACAAACAGTTAACAGAAAGTACACCGAAGGGATTTGTATGAATTATTGAAGAATCGGTATTCATATAAAACGGGGAACCACAGCTTCGGTCTTTTTCGTAATTATTTCATTATCTTACGATAGGGAGCCTTTTCAAATACGGACCTATCTGATTTGAGGATTGTGGGTGCATGCGACAAACTTGTTTACCGAATGCGTAGCAAAATCATGTGGTCTGCCCGATCGGCTGATTCCAGTACGTTATCAATCTGCGTCATCAAACGTCACCGAAACCGCTTCTTTTGGCAAATGTTTAAAAAAATGTTTTAGTATCGGAAATATTATCATTGTTTCTCTAAATATTGAAATACCAATCATTATTATTGTTCAGCTACCAAAGGTTACTTGATGTCCCCACAAACGGATTATTTATAGCCAATCAGTTGGTCAGGGTCTGGCTAGTCTGCAGTGGTTGTAATCTGCTCTAGGGGCCATCATTTCCTAATTATCTATAACACTGTCTGAATTCATCCTGATCTGGATCCTTTTGGTATTGTTCAAGTTACCTAAAGGAATCCATGTGCCATTCATCTTAATGATTTGTTCTTTATTTAGCACACTTTTTGCTTTGCTATTTTGGAGGAATTATATTTTTAGAGTATGAATCAAGCCTGGCTATTCATTGAACATTACCATATTTCGGGTTCAGCCACTGGATCAGGGCTGTTCCAGGACTATAAAATAGCAGCGACTCCTTGCTTTTGGGGCTTTTACGGTGAAACTTCCGCACTGTTTCCATGTCAGGTTTTTCTGTAAATTTGGGACTTAGCTATGATTTAGTCAAGTAGAAGAAATGACTGTTTGGGCTGATGGCTGAAATTATACTTATGGGAATATTTTCTGAGATGATATTTATTGACATATTCCATGTTCGTGTGCCTGTGTGCTTCGACTATATTCAGGACTAGATATATTTAACCTAATAAATCAGTAAATCATGTTGGACTTCGTAGTACTTTTGCTCAGTCACATGGGAATCCTCTCATGTAGAAGAGACTGTTCTAAGAAGCAAGAGACGATTCCAATGGGTAGTTTATAGTTATAAATAAACATCGAAAGAACGTCATTTTGCGTTTCTTTACAATGCTCAGCTCATACATATACTAGCAATAAGCAGTTGTCACTTCAATATATGCACGAAACAAAAGTGTAAATTCAAATGTAAATAACAATGATAGGATATATTTATTTATCACACTGTAAATGTTATTTGCATGCAAAAATACATGGATTTTATGCTTAAATCCCCTTCCATAAGGAACGTTTTGTGACTTTATTTTGAGTTTGGACCAGCAAATCATGAGAAGATATTCAACGAAGACAAACTGTTGGAGCACATTCGGTGACCATGGAAGGCCTAATGAGGTACATTTGTGTAAATATAGTAAGTTAGTGGTTGAGGAGGAGATGGTTTTCTCTTTTAGCATTAATTTTCATGTTTCCAACTGAGTGGAACTGTTAATTTGGGCATTTAAGAGGGCCCAGTGAAGTTAATTTGTGTGAAATTATTTTGCACGACGATCCGCAGTTAAGAAAAATATATAGTTAGGAAATGTGTTCGGAAGAGAGCATTGAGGGGAATACTTGTGTGTAATCATTTTAACATTTTAAATTTGGGCCAGTGGTCTAGGAAGAAATGTCGCTAAAAACAAACTAGCGAGTCTATGCATATCGCAGATTCGCAAGGGCCCTCACTGCTTGCTGTTTTGACACGTACCTAAAACTCGTGCACTGGCCTATATATTTCATATGCTGTTGAACTGTTACATGTCTTTACAGTGCATGCAAATTAAATTGTCTTGTGAATGTAATAGAATTATCAGTGTAGATAGTATTCTCATCCAGACTTGGCGAGCAATTAAAGGTTTAGCTGATCAATCTCACAACGGGTAGGTGGCAATCGAAAGCGCTCTTAAGAATCGACGAACGCGGATCAAAATCGTTAGAAACAGAGTTTTCCATTGCAATTTGTCGCCAGTCGGGTTATAAACATAGTTTTCGATTGCCACATGTCGCCATTCGGGCGACAAATGACAATCAAAAACTTTCTTTCTATCGTTTGTTTATCTGCGTTCGTCGATAGTATTAACGTTTTCGATTGCCGCCTATCTGGTGTGAATCTGGTTTTTATTTTCTCAATAAAATACAGCAGAACTGTAATCAAGGTTTCACTGAGATAAAATCTTCACCTAAACGTTCGTGTTATTGCATCTTACAAACGTCTAGCTCTTATATCAGCACAGACACACAAATTGCTTCCATCTTAAAAGAAGAAAGAACTAAGTTCATCACAACTTAAGTACCTCCGTGCAAACTGAGGTACCTCCGTACAAACCGTCCAACTGAGCACTAAGATAATCACAATAAGGGTAAAATTATAGTATGCTGACTTTGTTACATTTAAAGGGCGTTAAGAAAGCTTGTTCCGCATAAAATTATTTTCATTTTAGTTTAGTTATATTGCGTAAAAATACTAAAATGACACTGATATTTTCATTTTACTTGACATTCTTTATAAATAAATAATTCGTAATTTATAAAAAAATTGGCACGAAAAATGTTTCGCAAAATCCAGTACCCCATTTAACTTTTTGGGGCTCGAGGAGGAAAATGGCGGTATACAACAACACCCATTGCCATGCAATGACAATGTAGAACACCTGTTTGTCAGGTCTTCTTCCAGTTAAATAATGTAAAGGTTTTTGAAACGGCCTTTTAGTCAGGGCCCTTAGGGACAAAAAATAAGTCCCGTGCGAATTGTGTGCCGATTTATGGTGACCTATATCAAAACCTTCAGTGGAGTCTTACCTTTAATTTAAAGGTGGTCACCTATCTCAAATCCGCGTCTGAGGCTAGTTATGACGTCATAAATATGGCGACCACAATAAGAAACTGCCTGTTAATAAAAGCTATAGTTTGTGTTGGTATGGTCATATTTATCCAACACGAACGCTTTTTTTAACATAATATCAATTATTTTAGTCATAGGATGGTTACATCAACGCTTTACCTGACTTTCACAATGAATTATTTATCGATAACTATATTTTGCATGCAAAATACCGTTGATTTCCTATAAATACCCAGCTTATCGGGCCACCTTTTGACTGATGGCTGAGAATGTTATTGCTCCCCCTGGGGAATTTTGCAAGCTTATCATATCTAAAAGAGGATTCCAAGCTGCGTCTTTTAATAGATGTTTGCACTATGTTCGCCGGGGCGTTAGTCTCTGACAGCCTGATACATATGTTACCATATTAATTTTAGAAAAAAAAAGAAAATTAAAAGTTTGAGCTACAGAAAGATTGCTAATTATTTAAATTACTCATATGGTCTGCATATTGACAACTTTAGCTACATATAAATTCTTTTGGAGCAAAATTACAGCTTCCTGTGGTGTTATGTAAGTTACTTTAATTAGATTACCCTTTAAACATGAAACTTGTGACCAATATCATTTACTTTTTAGCTGATATGTGTTTTTTTCCAAAATGTTTTGATTATTTTGTACTAACAAACTCATTTTGGTTAGAGATAATCCAAAGTTTGCTTTTATACTTTAAATATTGTGTCTTATACGTGCAATTAAACACCCCAAAGGCTATACCCAATTTTAAGGAGCCGAATTTGGTAGGCATCATTTAAGTAAAAATATATGAAAACATTTGCGGCTGTTGGATATCTTGCATATTTGGGATTGTCTTGCTCATATTATTAAAATTATAGAATTTGCAGGTATTTCAACAAGATTGAAGCACTTGTTAAAGGTTGTAACATATGTTACATGACATGATTAATGAGCAAGGACATTGACTTGATGTAAGAGATGATATTTCAGGATAAAATGAATATATTTCGCATGATTTCCTAACTTAAGTCCTCAGCCTCTGGTGCCTAAGTCTTAGGTATTGATGATTATTAAGCCCCTGTACCTTTGTTACAGATGCTATGATTATTTGTTTTCATTATTTCCTAATATGAATAATTCTAAAATAAACATACATCCTAGAGGAACACAGAAAATAATCGTTTCACATTTAAACAGTACAATTTAGTAAATGTCCTTTTCTAATGTAAATATTCCAAACCAATCCTTATCCAAGTTATATACAATATTGATTATTATTTCTGCTTCTCTGGTAAAATAATTGTCCTCCTCATCTCATAAAAAACAGAATAATCATCAAACAAGATTTTGACCGCAAGCTGAGTATTGACCTGCTCCATCCCAAACTCCTTTAGATATACTCTATCGTTTGTACCAATTCAAGATGCATCGACAGGATATGTTTGCACACTGTAAGCATGGGTGTTAGCCTGTAACAGCTTGTTACATATGTTACTTTATCAATTTGAGAATAAGAAAATTGAAAGTTTGAGCTACAGAAAAAAGACTTTAAAACTAGCTTAGCAATGAACATTCTAATAGTCTGCAAATTACTGGATGACTTTACTATATATGACAGCTGTTTACGGCTACATGTTGTATTATGTGCGTTACATGGTCTTAATTATAATTTAAAAGTGGCAATTTTGGCTATCGTCATTTAGTTTAACGACTGCTCTGAGTCGGTTTCAAACCGTTTTAGATTATCATTATAATTTTACTCTTAATTCAATATTTCGGCCAGAGGCCATTATCAAGAAAACATGCACTTCAATGTCAACTACAAGATGGTGGAACAGAGACTATGTAGTTGACATTGAAGTGCATGTTTTTCTTGATAAAGGCCTTTGGCCGAAATATTAAATTAAGAGTAAAATTATCATATGTGTTTAACATTGTTCCTTATGGAATATAAATGAATATCGTTTTAGATTAGGTTTAACAAACCTATACTCAGTTGACAAATACAAAAACCAAAGTTTGCTTTTCTTTCTTAAATATTTTGTCTTATATGAGCTAATGCACAACCCTACTCCCAGTTTTGCAGAGGAGCAAATTTTTGTTTTCGCCGCTTAAATAAAACATATATAAAACAATTGCAGAGTGTTGATATTTTACATTTTATTAAACAGTCTTGCTCATATATCATCAAGTTTCTACGATCAGAACACTTATTAAAGATGTCAATATGGCATTGGTGATGTCACAACCACGGCTCTGATCGAATTCCATGCACTTTCAGGTGCTGATATTAACTAGTTCAATGTCAGGAAAGAGCAACGAAATCATATTGGCAGGCATTTAGCTTTGCTAGAGACTCTATCCACGAAGCATTCTTTCACCTCGGCTCAGTGCCCTTAGAAAGCGCTGTGGCGGATGCACTAGAGTAATATATTTGTAAATTGTCCTGACTTCTTAGCTCTCGTCTGTGATGTCTAACTGTGAGTTTGTTACTTTCCCATTGGTATCCTGGGTCAGGTGTGGTACTTGATTGTATCGATTCCTGATCTTTGCCGTCTTTCTTACTTTGTATTAGACAGTCACCGATATTGTTCGACTCACTGCGTTGACGTAGTGGATATTTGGGAGAAAAAAAGCTGAATAGCAAAAACTACCACTTCCAAGAACTGTGTTTCTCAAAGGTGTCAAACGTGCGCAGTACCAGTGCATCATTTGGAAAACCTCATCTGTCATTAATCCTGACAAATCAATGCCTGACAATTATGGTTAGAAGCGGGACTGTGATAAATATTGCCCCGTTATGATGACATTGCCCATGTGCGGATCCAGAGGGGGATAGGGGGTCCGGACACCCCTGGACAATAACAAGTACGTACATGGGTTTCTAAAGAAATTAGCATTTGGACCCCCCACCCTGGAAAAAGTTTGACACCCCACCCCCTGGAAAATAGTGGACCCCCTCTGGATCCTTGGTAAAGTATAAGTATAGTTTTCTCAGCAATAAAACCCTTGGACCCCCTCTGCAAACCGTAAAATAAGTTGAGGACTAAATAAGACTGACAAAAATCCCTGGATCCGCGCATGTTGCCTCCTGCCCCCGAAACCCCTCTGCAGCTGATAAAATGTAGTTGCAGCATGTCTGTATGCGAAACATCTCGGTGTAAGTACAAAGTAAACCATTTATATTGTACTGATTTCCAGTGGCCAATATGCTTATGACTTTTGAACAACTATTTTCATGTGGATTCAGATATTTCTTTAGCCGTATCAACAAGAATGCCTTTTTGTCCGATTTTGACCTTTGAAGACGATTCTACCTATAAGCATGTGAAAGATAAATCAGATTGTAACAGTTTTCTATTGGCCGTGCTATCGAAGTACAATGGGTAACTTGTAGAGGGTTTATCCTTATTTCCATGTCATGAACTTACTACTAAGTAGACTCTTCTAACGTTTGATCCTTCAGGGGTCAAAATCGGACTATAATGAGTTTGGTTGATAGTGTATGCAAATGATTATTACTACTATCTTTTTTTAGAGTGTAGGATAAACAGCTACAGATAAGCCAAAAGCTTTTGAGCGTGACTCTATTTACAATATTGATATGTTGTACTAGAAAAAATGTGTTCGGGCATTTATCTACATTTACTATAAAAGCTTTGACATACACATATGTTCTTCCCGGACTGGCTCATTTTTGTTTGATTTGATTCTTTACGTCCCATCAACAATCTTTCAGTTATAAAGGGACGGGTCTTCCTGGGTTGAACCAGTACTAAGCTAGGATTAATGTTCTTGTTCAAGGACACAACGCAGTGACGCCGGTGAGGCTCGAACCCGCGGCCCTTCGGTCTATTTACACCGTTCATTATCGTGTTTTTCATTCACTCCACTGTCTTTTTATTCGTAAATCGTGACGGCATTTACGTCCCACTCTCGAACTGACTTCACACTATCTGAATATATTTTGTATGTTACGATTTAAAAGAGTGTGTATTCAGTCATGATAAGGCTGCCAGTTTATTAAAGGAATATTTTCATGCGTTGGAAATGGACAAAACGCATATACATGTGGTATTTACATATTAGGCGTCATTTCAATGACGTCATCTTTTTGTTCTGATGCGAAAACACTATTGGCGACATGTTAATTTTAATTATTAACCTCCTAAGGTTAAATTTGGTGCGTTTCGACTGAAATTGGCAAACAAAATTCAAGAAAGTCCTGATCGCCATAGACTACAATGGACATACCGTTTAAATTGCACTGATACAATATACGTTATTTTGATGACGTCATAATGACGTCCAGACGTGAAACCCAGATGGGTGACCAGGTGATTTTCATTAGTTATCCCCCTAAAGTTTGATTTGGTATAGGTCACCATAAATCGGCATCAAATTCGCACGGGAGTCCCGATCGCCCCTGACTATTTGGTGTATTTTTGTTTAGGTTGATGATTTGCGTCCAAGTCAACAAATTTCAGTCGTGTCGTGACTTTAAAAGCATTGAATGAGTGCTAAGCAGAAAATAAAATGTCTTGCCCAAGAACACAGCACATGGCACCCAGTGAGGCTCGAAATAATGACCCTTGATCTCAAGTCGAGCACTTTACCCACGGGATTTAACCATTAAACAACTGCGTTTACATTGGTACGTGTGATAAGTTAAACAGGTTTCAAGAACATTTTTGTTCATATTAAATATCTTTTCTCTCCTAACAGAAATATATACCTCATAAAACTGCAGTAACTTTGTTATTTAGGATATTAAACCCTAACGCAGACAATTAATTAGTTCGCAAGTTATTGTAAATTGCAAGAATTGTGCCCTTCTGTCAAGATAGCATTGATCTTAAAATAATAATTAACAGTCTGCACTAAATCATATTATGCATCAAGAGTAGTAATGGGTGGCACTCGAGGGACCAGGACTTTTAAGCCTGAAAATAACTTTTTTCATGATAAAACGTCCTAATCCCCAGAGATGCCTACCCTGGTAAGCCTGAGTGACTAGCTGTGAATAACTAATTTTATTGTTGGGGGGGGAGGGGGTTGATTGGGTTTGTGATTGTGATTTCTTGGTCTATTGAGAATAGATTAGTTTTGAGGACTATTCTGATTGGGTCGATGATTGTGATAGTTTCTTGGGCTATTGAGAATAATAGTCAATTTGAGGACTATTCTAGTTGGGTCTATGAATATTATCGTTTCTTGGCTTATTGAGAATAACTTAGTTATTTGAGGGTTATTCTGGTTGGTCTGTGAGTCTGATATTTTCCTGGTCATATTCACTGTTGAGAATAACTTAGTTTATTTGAGGGGCATTCTGGTTGGGCCTGTGATTGTGACTGTTTCCTGGGCTGTTGGGAATAAATTAGTTTATTTGAGGTATATTCTGACTGGATTATGATTATGATAGTATCCTGGGCTATTTAGAATAACTTAGTCTATTTAAGGCCTGGTGTATGATTGTGAAATTATCCTGTGTTGTTGAGAATAACTTAGTATGTGGGAGGATTATTCTAGTTGGACTGTGGTTGTGATAATTTCGTGGTCATATACAGTGAGCCACTTTAGTAATGCACCACTTATAAATGTAAAATAACTCTGAAACGAAATATGCTATTTTTATTCTGAGACTACCAGCGTAAAGCGCATTTATATTTGCATTAGATATTGAAATTTTATTGTGATCGAATGAGAAACGAGTGAGAAAACTGATCTTGAAGGGCACTACCCTCAAAACACCATTTCACATTGCATTATTCCGAATGAAACTCAGATCAAATTGCACTTTTTTTCAGGGTCGAATTTCTGCAATGCCAGAGATAAGAGCCGATTTATTCTTGGCAATATCTAAAACTGGAACGTGTTTGTTAACTTTAGCATTTTTAAACGTTTTACTATTTTGGTTCCCAGTTGACCAAGGTTTGAAAAAAGTTAATTTCATGACTGTTTTTAAAGTCAGTTAAAATTTCGTGTGATTCTGAGTAAACTAGTTATCAAAACACTTCTTTTATACTTTCATTTTAAACAACCATGTATCCGCCGTTTATTTTGGTAAAAAAGTAAATGGATTAATTGGCGTCATGGTGTTGACGTAAGTGATGACGTCACTACTACCAAGGCTATAAGACCTGTCAATGATAAGATATTTTAGTGTTTTTATACTTCTATGTCAGCAAGTGACCCATAGCAAAACAATTTGCGAAGAGAAACTTGTTTGATTATTGTATCTGACGTCAATATGACGTCAAAACAAGCATTTCTTCAAAAAGTTACAGTGTTACTAACTTCAACGACCAAAAAGGGTTTTTCTTGAATAAAACGATTGTTTTTGTGTTTTTCTGTCACAACGATCATCGTGGATAATTCCTAGCCAAAAACGCAAATAGAAAATATAGACGTTCAAGTTGCACGAGCATTTTTGTCAAAATTGCATTTGACGTTGCAGATTGATTTGCATGAGTGATTTTGATATTTTTCGATGTCATCCAACAGATAAAATGTCAATAGTAAATAAGCATAGAGAATGCTTGATTCCAGCGTTTTCGTCAAAGAATGTTGGCCCTGAAAAGGTGGTGCGTAACTAAAGTGGCTCTCTGTACACTGTTGAGAATAACTCTGGTTGAGTCTGTACTTGTGATAGTTTCCTGGGCTCTTGGGAATAACTTAGTCTATTTTAGGGTTATTCTGGTGTATGATTTTGATGGTATCCTGGGTAGTTGTAAATAACTTAGTTTGTTGGAGGATTATTCTGGTCTATGTTAGTGATAGTTTTCTGGTCATATCCACTGGTTGACTGTGATAGTTTCCTGGTTTTGCTGTGGTGATATATAAAATAACTTAGTCAAATTCAGCTTTGAAAATAACTTAGTCATTTTAGGGGAATATAGGTTCTGCTGTGGTGATATATAAAATAACTTAGTCAAATTCAACTTTGAAAATGACTTAATTTTTTTTAGAGGGGAATGAAGTGGGTGCTATGTGTGTGCAATAGTCAAGGCTCCTAAGTTCTATGCGCCTTAAGAGTCTCTTGATCAATCAAGACCTCAACTCCTAGAGGCATCACTCTGTAGCATTAATTAGTGTATACCTAGCCTTCTCAAGCTTACGACTACTTATTTTTAAATGAAAGAACAACAAAGACTGGTGAATATTTCTATAACTTAAAGCTGCATAGTCTGTAACTTTTGTCATTCTAATTTTGGAAATAAAGTTCTATTTTCACGAATACAGTAAAAATACTCAAATTCAGGTAAACACTTTACCATTTTTATAAATTCTTACAAATTATATCTATCAAAACAACAGCATTTGTGTTAAAAATCAACTGTCTAAAATTATTGGAGGGACGCAAATAATTCCTAACAAGAGAAAAATCACCTGTTTTTATCAGATAATTCACTGTTCCATGCAGCTTTCAGCTGTACTGAACATATTTATTGTGAAAACATAACTTTATTCTATTTTTACAAATGATTTAAAAAGAAAATATTTTTTGGAAAAATGTTCATAGTTAGAGATCTAGTCTCTTTAATTGCTCCGCTAATTAGAACTGAATACACGTACAATGATAGATGATTAGGGTCATCCTTCTATTCACTGCTTACAATAGAACTCCTAGAATAACTGTGTGTCTAAATTATTTAATAGATATGTACTAGTTGTTCATTGGGTTCACTTAGATTCATCACTGGGGATCGTTTAATCCGAGTTCTCTGCAACAATCTCTGTACAGGATATAGATGTGTGAGGATCTGTTTTACAAATGAAACTTTAAGGCTTCTTCCCTGTATTTGCACGGAAAGCTGTCTTCATTTTACGACTGTGTAAGCGTCTTAGGATTGATTCAAAATCAAGTGTCTTTTTCGGAAGCCATTTGTTTTCTTAAAGACCTCTCTGTAGATACTGAAGACACAATTTGCTGCTTTTCTGTAGATATGAAAGATCGTTGAGATGTAAAATCGTCTTCTCTCATATGACAATCTGACGCTCAATGATCTGTATGTCCACCGATATAACATTGTCCATATGCAGGCTTCTTATTGGTAGACATTTGTTGTTTTCTTAATTTCTTAAACTCCAGACAATCTCCAATCTGATGTTCCATATCATGACAAAGGTGACATTCTCCATAAGGTGGCTTCAACTTGTCTTGGTGTCTCAAAGTATCTTCTAATGGCTGCATCAAAGCTGTTTTTCTTAAGGTAAAAGTTTCTCCAATGACACACAATGATAGTAGATGTTTTTCTTATCATAGATTTTAGCTATCGTTGGATCTCTACTGTTTGCCATCTTTACTCTTTGGAAGTCAGATGAAATAATTCTCTCTCACTGGTGTCCAACTACTTATAGTCCAGAAATGCTTTTGACTCATCTATGATTGTAGAGGAATTAAGCATCACATCTTTTCCAATTCTCAAATGTAATCAGTGTCTCTTTTTCCATCAAAAAACTGATACAGATCCACCAAAGTCTCTTGAAATCTTCAAAAGTTTCCAGGACTATTGAGTTTCTGTTGAATCTATTCCAAATTGCTCTCATCATGAGAAAATAAGATGTAAATGCAGAACAACATACTACTATAAGGTCTGAAGTTAAAAATCTTGGTAAATGGAATTTCCAAATATTTCTTCTCTATTGTTTTTCCTTAATTTTACACTTGAAATAGGTCTAATGTGACAAGACAGTAATTGTCCTAAGATTTTATAGGGTAAAAAAAAGTTTGAAAATAGGCCCAGGCAAATTCAAGTTATTGCAAAAATATGATTTTACTATTCTAGATTCTTAATATTGAATTACCTCCCTTGAATAAAATTTTTCGCTAAATAATATGCAAAATTTGGTCAAATTTGTAATATCTCAAGCATTTTTATCCAAAGCACTTCAAATTTTTACCATAAGATAGCTCTTATATTCAATTTATAAGTTTTACATACTATAAGGCATAAACACTTATATGAGATATTGCAAATTTACGAAACCATTTCAAACTCATTCTGTCATAGAGTATTAATATATGCGAATCACTGATATTTGTTAAATAAGTCAGTAAATATAAACACTGGTCACAAATAACTGACCACAGGTATTTTATGCGTCTGCCGATGCCAGTAGAGAAGCTTTGTACTTCACAAAATGTTTAATATGCGTTTAAGAAGGTAGAGAAGCTTTGGCTGTTTAATGGTGCCAGCCTTCGTGATGGAGTGGCTCCTCAAATTCACTGGTTCATAGAGATATGCAGGGATCAGATTTGTATTTGAGACAGTTTCAATCGCCAGGGATTCCGAGGTTAGGATAGTGCATGTACTGGGGGAGTATAGGAGAAAGGTACTGTTCAAATAGAACAGTATCTGATACTTCTTGCAAATTTTCTCGCCTGACACTTTGTGAAAAAATTCAAGTAGTGAGTACGGTTGATGCAAAAAATTGAGAACTAGTGATTTCAATGGCCACATTGTGAAAATTCATCTTTAGTTTGGTTTATGGAAAACGTTTTAGAACAAACAAGTGATTTCTCCTGACGATTTGTGAAAACTTCAAGTAGTGATTACCCTTAATAAAAATAAATAAATATGAGAATTGGTGATCTCTGCTGAGGACTTATCTGATTTCAGAAAGTCTGGGTTTTACCAGTATAAAAGAGCTTGCATTTCCATTTTCACCTCATTTCACTCAAAAACTTCGAACAGTCAACATGCTTAAAGGCCAACACTGAGCCTCAGCAGGTTACAAATGAACACCTTGTTGAGAGGTCATTACTGATAATGTGTTTATTATTACCTATCAGGTCTACTTAAATAATAAGATAAGAGCCACCATACCTCTCTACACAGTCCTGTATTAGAAATGCAGATTTAATCGCCTGATAAGCACACACACTAGATACATGTAATACACTCTTTGACCATGTTGACTGCGAATGGAATCTGCTGATAACCTTTGCACATTGTTTAGTCACAGATCAGGGCCTAAAAGTGTTGGATCATATTTCGATCCAAACTGTTTGACACTCTGCATGATGGTACTCCTGAAAAATGTTTTCGGAATTACAAATAAAAAATCAGCAGACAGCAAAATAATATTTAAAGTCGATTGGCTTCCTGTCAGGGGCTTTATTAATAATAATAGTCTATTGATCTAGTCATGGGATGTTTCAAAAAGTGACAGTCGGGTAATGTCTGTTTTGTAAACATACTTCTGATAAAAGATTTGACTTGAAAATATCCATATATATTCTGCATCACCTTTTGGCTAAATGAATTATTTCAAACTAAATGTTTTTTTTGTTTTTTTTTTAATTTTAGCATTTGATTGAGAGGACATTGGCATTTGCACATATCTTAGATTCTCATCAAATTTTTGATCAGAAAGCAATGTTCCAACGCTAAACAAAGAAAGAGTTTTTTGTTTTACAACTTTTTTTTAATTTTATATCAAAACATTATACATTTTAAGCTGAATGCTAATAACTTGCCATTGAAACATGTATGGTGAAAACCGTTCTATCTGTCATGCATGTGTATAGACAATGGGCCTCAATACGACAAAACCTGTCTTCGAGGTTTCCTACAAAGCGAGACTGAACTACAGAGACTAGCTAGAAAATTGAGATTTTACTCATAGCATGTTTTAGATACGATACTTGAATCAGCTGGTGCGCAGGCTTGTCTGCGCCTTTGTAGTTCGCAAACCCAGAGGACAGTTTTTCTCGTGTGGAGGCTCACACGCATGTCAGAATGTTTGTTTACAACCCAAACCTCATTATATTTCAAAGATCTTAGATAAAAGAATTTGTGAATAATTTCTTTTACATTTGTTTTGGTGTTCAAAAGAAATATCTCATTGAAAAGGTTCTTTTGAATATCCATAACACATGTTTGTGTTGAGATATAAGAACATTAATTTTCAATGACACATTTTATCTAGAGGACCGTAATTTTCAGTAAACATTCTACATAGACTTAGCTCTTGTCAGTAACAGTGGAATACGAAAAGGAATTTATAAACTTTACTGGAAGGTGTTAAATAATGCGGGACTATGGAACAATCCACCGGATCTAGCAGTGAAAGTGCAAAGAGCAAATTAGGGGGAGAATGGGCTATTTCACACACGCGTGAGGTGATGCTCATATGTGTTTTGGTACAGCTACGAGCACTGAATCCAAATCCTAAAGGCAAACCCTATATGGACCATATGTGGAATTAAATATGTATACGCTTGATTATTCGAACTCTGATATTCAAAGAACCTACTTTAAAATACATTTGATCCAAGGAGCTAGTATATAAGCAATTAACTATTAAACTTATGTTTGTGTGCTTTAAAAAAGTCTTCGTGTGTCATTTCTTCGAAGAATCAAGAACATGTTTTATAGATTATTAATAATAATGTGTTTTAATATATATTTTTATTGACTCAATTCTTTTAATTCATCCTGACAATAATTCATAGTATTAACAAATCAGATTTGTTTTCTTATCCATAAAATTAAACCCTTTTCCAACCAGTTACGACTTTTGTCGTCCGCTGCTCTCATCTGCTTACGTTCTTAGGTAGTCTATCTTGCAAATGATATGAACCCAGACCAGACTTGTGGAGCAGTCTGATCAGGAATCATTTTTATCCCATGATAAAATGAAGTCTGACATGCAAGTTGAACATATGCAGCAGACGTAAAAAGGAGACAACAGATTCAGCACAAAAATAGTGGCGGGCTAGTTTTGGGTGCTCAAAAGAACAGTCTCATACAGACGGTACTTTTAAGTATGAATATAAGTTTTTGTTGATAAATTTTATTAGACACTACATAATATGAAGTGGGAGCGCAGTGGCTCAGTGGTAGAGTGCTTGACTCGAGACTGAAGGGCAGCGGGTTCAAGCCTCACCGGCGTCACTGCGTTGTGGTCCTTATGCAAGACACTTTTATCCTAGCTTAGTACTGGTTCAACCTAGGAAGACCCGTCCCTATATAACTGAAAGATTGTTGGTGGGACGTAAAGAATCAAATCAAACAAACAAACAAACATAATATGAAGTAGGCATGATGACACAATAACCCTACAGGTACCATGTATGCGTGCATATGAATAAAACAAAGACTCCTTTATTTTTCTTTTCTATATTAATTCTAAGAAGTTGCAGGACAAAAAAATATAATGTCTAGATTTCAGCGTTCTTAGTTTGATTTCAAAGAGAAGCTGCATCGTACAATCCACTGTTTTGCAAAAAAAAAAAAAAAAAAAAAGGCCCATCATGTGAGATATTTTGGTATTTATCGTATATAGTGGAATAGATTACCAGCCAATATCCAGACTAGCATGCGTGTCCTGTCTTTCTAGAGCTTTCGCCGCTTACACATGTATATGTAGGTTCATATGTAGGTTGAATAATGATTTTATTGAATATGCGATACCCGCACAGAACTCCTGTGTTTAAGCGATATTTTGGTACACCAGATCTACATACTTTAAAAATGATGGTCCAATTATTATTTTTATAATAAATGTTAAAAAGGGAGTAAAATCTGTCAGTGCCGATTCCGCCAATTTTGCTAAAACGGGCATCTGCCACTGTCCGTTAGCAGCACATTCATATAGCATAAACTATTGTAAAGTGACCTCTACACGAAACAAATATCAGCCTGCACATCAACATAGTTGCTATATTCTCAGTATATAGCCAGTGACATTTTGTAATGACGTCAATTAATTAAAAGCTCATACTGATCAGTCTCCATGTATCAAAATCACAGGTAATCATAGGGAGCACAGTGGCTCAGTGGTAGACCGAGGGGTTGCGGGTTAGAAACATAACGGAGTCACTGCATTGTGTCCTTGAACAAAACACATTAATCCATGCTAAGTACTGGTTCCCGACATAAATGAAAAATTGTTGACTGGGGTCAAAAATGTGGGATGTAAAAAATCAAATCAAACAGGTAATCATTTTGGTCCTATCATATTTTCCAATGAAAGATAACACAGTAGCTCTTATTAGAAAATGTGTAATCTGGTTGTTTGCAAACAGCTGGATATTAGTCTATAGGTAGCCATTTATTGTCATTAATTAGTGACCACTGTTACAATTATGAGCACAGATGCGTTTCCCTGGGGAAGCAATATTTGCCTTTAAGCGACATAGAGATGATACCCCACCCACTTCTGATGATGAAAGTCTAAACCCAATTTGTAGTTGGTGAATTATTCAGACTCAGAGAGCTCAGATGATGAAGATGATATCAGACCTTCACAAAGGAAATGTAGAGTGATGACCATGGATATGAGGAAGATGAGGAAGATTTGTCATCTTACTTCACTATCAAGACAGTCAATGAGAAGAAGTCTAGATTATTTCAAGCTCAAGTGAAAAAGTTTCTACTCAAAATCAAGACTTTCCCTGAAAATGTTTCGCACCTACAGTTTATACCAAGTTTTTTGATGGGCTGTTAGAAGACATCAAAGAGCGTTACCAGATGGAATCCAATGATAAGATGCGCATGACTATTCCACATCCTGGATAGAAACTTGGAGTCTTTGTGACCTGGAGAGATGTCTCAGCCATAACAGGGGAAGCTATATTAGACGAGATCATTAAAGTGCTCCAGTCCGATTAGAATTTTAGGATCAATGATGGACAGATGACTATTCAAGTGACAGTGGTGAGACTTCAATTAGGCAGCGGACGTAAACCATTACATGCTGGTGTTACGTGCCAGGCATAACTAGAAACAAATTCAGGAAACCAAAATTTGCTATTTGGAAAGTCAGCAAAAAGCACTTTTAAAATTTAACAAAATTTATTAAAAACAAAATTATCATTTACAATAAGCAATGGAAAATAGTTAAACAATCAAAGAAAGTCTAATTTACAATACCTTGTATGTTCAAACTGTCCCTCAGAATTTTTATCAACACAAGTCTTTCAGCAGTTTCTGATCCCCAGATTTTAAAGTTAATTCCAATGAACACTAAGTCTGAATCCAAAACTGAATAATCCACAGTAATCCAGAATGAATAAGTTTAACACTAAATATTCCAATATAGAATTCCAGCACAAAAGGTTTAGGCTTTTAAATGGTGAAATTATTTCAAAGATACCCTTATGAAAATTTTACTCTTATATATACCCTTTAAGAAAGTTCCAGAATAATCAGGAAGAACTATGATATCATATGCTATATTTAGTCATTCTGGAAAGTTCCAGAGATTACTCACTGATTCCAGTAATTCCAGAAACTTCTATTGGCATGGAAAAGAAAAATCTAGTGAATTCTGGGTTTTTCTCCAAGGTTCCAGAACCTTCTATGACAATGTATTTTTAGGTTCTAGATGATTAGTCATCATTCTAGAAAATTCTTATAACCAAAAAAATACCTTGTTTACATCAACTTATTTACCATCAATATCTCCAATATTTGGGTCAACAGAAACTAAGTAAACAAAATACAAAACAGATAAACAACATACATGTTACACTCCCCCTCCTCAAAGCAAAGAAAGTTTTATGAAGTAAAGCTTTCTTTTGCAATAATGAACAATTATATAAAAAAACAATAATGTGAAATCACATCAGATCAATAAGGAGCAATAGCACAAACTCAATATCAAAAATGCTGAGGCATCTAAGCCATAGAGAGTGCATCTGGGATGATATTATCTTTTAATTTAATGTGCCTGATATCTAGATTGTGCTCTTGCAGCATGAGACTCCATCTGAGTAAACGCTGGTTCTTGTTTTTCATTTTATGAATGAAAGTCAGTGGATTGTGATCAGTGAAAATGACAATAGGTGCAACTGAAGAGGCTAGGTAAACTTCGAAGTGCTGAAGTGCAAGGATGAGAGATAAGCATTCTTCTCTATGGTAGAGTAATTTCTCTGATGTTTGTTAAACTTTTTAAAATAGTAACAAACAGGATGATCATTACCATTGTAATCTTCTTGTAACAATACACTGCCTGCACCAACATCACTGGCATCTATGGACAACTTAAATTCTTTATCAAAGCTCGGTGCTAAGAGAACTGGAGCACTTTTAAGTATGGCTTTAAGCTTATCAAAAGACTTCTGACAATTATCAGTCCAAATGAACTTGACCCTTTTGCCAAGTAAGTTTGTCAAAGGCTCTGCTATGACAGAGAAGTTATTACAGAATTTCCTGTAATATCCAGCCATACCAAGAAAGCACATCAGTTGTCTTTTGCCAGAAGGTACGGGAGAATCTGAGATAGCCTCAACTTTAGCCTCTACAGGTTTTACCTTACCTTGTCCAACCATATGACCTAAAATGTCAAATTTGCATGGCAAAATTCACTCTTTGTTAAGTTAACTGTTAGTTTAGCTTCACTAAGTCTGTCGAAGAAATTTCTGATAGTTTGTAAGTGTCGTTCCCATTCTTCGCTGAAGATGATAGCGTCGTCGATATAGGCTTTACAGCCAGCCAGATTAGATATCAAGCTGTTAACTAAGTGTTGAAATGTCGCTGGGGAGTTCTTCATTCCAAACGGCATAACTTTGTACTGATACAATCCTTCTGGTGTAACAAATGCTGAGATCTCCTTTGCTCTGTTTGTCAGAGGTATTTGCCAAAATCCTTTAAGCAGATTGAATTTTGTTACATATTTGCTTGTCCAATAATTTCTATGCAGTCATCGATTCGAGGAATTGGAAATGTGTCCGTTTTGGTGACAGAACTTACTTTACGATAGTCTGTACACATGTGAAATGTCCCATCAGGTTTTGGTACAAGAATACAAGGAGAACTCCATTCACTTTGACTAGGTTCTATAAAGTCATTATCCAGCAAATATTGAACTTCTTCTCTGAGAATTTGTTGTTTTACAGGGTTCATTCTGTATGGATGTTGTTTCACAGGTTTTGAACCATCAATAAGTTCAACATCATGATAAATTTAGTCAGTTTTGGATGGTATGTCCGGAAATAAGTGTTCATATTTGAGGATTAACTGCTTCAGTTCAATTCTCTTGTCTGAACTAAGATGAGACAAATTCTGGTCAAGATCCTATAAAATATCAGAGTTCTTGAGTTTGGACGAAGCCGGATCAGATTTCACAAAGTTTATATCTTCAGAGTCCATTTGATTTTGTTCAAGAGGGACATAATTAACTAGATTCACTGATGAAATAGCAGAACTATCCCTACCAATGTACTTTTTAAGCATGTTGATATGACATAACTGTTTTTGTTAGCGCCTCCCAGGAGTGTTGACAATGTAATTAACATCACTTAACTTTTTATCAACAGTATAAGGACCTTAATATCTAGCTTGCAAAGGCTTACCAGGAATGGGCAAAAGAGCAAGTACCTTGTCTCCAGGTTCAAAATTTCTATCCTGAGCATTTTCATCATAACGTAGTTTCATTTTGCTTTGAGCTGATTTGAGATTGGACCGAGCATCTTCACAGGCTTTTGATAGTCTATTTTTGAAATCAGACACATACTGAAGTAAGTTCAAAGAACTGTCATCATCTGAGAGAAATTTTTCTTTCAGAAGTTTCAAGGGTCCACGCACAGTATGCCCAAATACCAGTCCAAATGGACTGAATCCAAGAGACTCTTGTACAGATTCTCTTATAGCAAATAAAAGCAAATGTATACCTTCATCCCAATCTTTTTCTGTGTCAAAGCAGTAAGATCTGATCATGTTTTTCAAAGTTTGATGAAATCTTTCTAAGGCACCCTGACTTTCAGGATGATAAGCCGATGACTTGTATTGTTTGATGCCAAGTTTATGCATGACTTGTTGAAAAATTCCAGACATAAAATTTGAACCTTGATCAGATTGTATAGACCTTGGAAGTCCCACAAAGTGAAAAACTTCACAAGTGCCTTAACAATTGTCTTAGTCTTGATATTTCTGAGTGGAATGGCTTCAGGGAAGCGTGTTGAATCACACATAATAGTCAAAAGATATTGGCAACCTGACTTTGTATTGGGTAGGGGACCTACACAGTCAATAATGATTCTGCTAAAAGGTTCATCAAAGGCAGGAATGGGCTGTAAAGAAGCTTTTGGAATGGTCTGATTGGGTTTTCCTACCATTTGACAAGTGTGGCAGGATTTGCAGTGCTGAGAAACATCAGATTTTAATCCTGGCCAAAAGAAATGATTAAGAATCGTGTGATAGGTCTTATTTACACCTAAATGGCCTGACATAGGAGTTTCATGAGCTAAATTCAAAATTTCAGGACGATAAGCCCTAGGAACTACAATCTGTGGTTAACTGTCCACTCATCATCTGCTGAGACATCAAGAGGACGGGACGCCATTTTCTCATCAAAATATCATTCTCTACATAATAACAAACAGGGACTTGTGACATTTCATTTTCATCTAAAGCTCTATCAAATAAAGGTGATATCTCAGGATCACGGTGTTGTTCCTTACAAAGCTGTGACCTTGACAGCTGGTTATGACCTTGGTCATTTGAAATTGAAGGTGAAAGGTCAGTGTTTGACCTTGAAGTGTCTAAGTGACTGGCTGGGAGAAAGAGAATTTGAAATCTCATCATTAAAGGACTGACCTATCAAAGTGTCAGCTAAATTAATATCCTGCATCCCATTATTCTGTTTGGCTTTCTTCGCCATTGCCCTAGTGATGGCACATGAAGGGTAAAGGTGTAAAGGCAGGAATTTCCTGCTCAATAGGGTCAGGCGGTTGATCAACACAAGGTGTGCTGGTCAAAAGTAGGTCTACCACGACCTTATCTCCAGCCAAATCATTGCCTAAAAGTAAGTGAACACCTTTAAAAGGTAAAGAAGGTCTAATACCTACAGCCACGAGACCAGTAACTAAATCTGTGGACAAATAAATGTTATGGAGCGGTACATTAATAAAACCACACTCTACACCCTGTATAAGGACACCTGTCCCAGAAGATGTCTTCTCAGAAAAAGGCAGGGTATCTGCCAAGATAAGGGATTGAGAAGCACCAGTATCTCGTAAGAATTTAATAGGGGTAGATGGGCAAAGTCACTAGTTAGTGACATGGAACCATCTGATAAGAATGGTTCATAAATCTCCATAACGGCATCAGTCTCAGATGTTTTGGCCAAAATAGGATTCTCATCTCGAATAGAAGACTGTGGTTTTAACCTTAAGCCCCTATCTCACTGGACTGCGACTGTTTTGCGACAGCTGGCGACAGACATCGCGAGTGGCTCGCAAAGCAGTCTCGAAACAGTCGCCAGTGATTCGTAATATCCTCGCATGTGTCGCCAAGTGGCGCAAAGTAGTCGCGAAAATTTTGAACATGTTCAAAAATTTTATGCGACAAAATTCCTTGCAAAATAGTCGCAAAGTCGTCGCGGGTGTCTCGAACCCGTCGCGAACTTGTCGCCGACCCCTCGCAATTTAGTCGCAATCATTTAGGAACATGACATATTTGCGAGATAAATAAGACTGAATTGCGAACCAATTGCGACCTTAAGCCCCTATCTCACTGGACTGCGACTGTTTTGCGACAGCTGGCGACAGACATCGCGAGTGGGTCGCAAAGCAGTCTCGAAACAGTCTCAAAACAGTCGCCAGTGATTCTTAATATCCTCGCATGTGTCGCCAAGTGGCGCAAAATAGTCGCGAAAATTTTGAACATGTTCAAAAATTTTATGCGACAAAATTCCTCACAAAATAGTCGCAAAGTCATCGCCGGTGTCTCGAGCCCTTTCGCGAACTTGTCGCCGACCCCTCGCAATTTAGTCGCAATCATTTTGGAACAGGACATATTTGCGAGATAAATAAGACTGAATTGCGAGCCAATGGCGACATAACTTAGACACTTCGCGACAAAATTGCGAGTAAATTAAACTAAGCGATGTTCTGGCAAACGTCGTGAGACAGTCGCACGAACGTCTCACGACTATCGCGCGAGTATCTTAAATTACTCGCAATCATGTCGCCAAAGGTAGTTAAAAGAGTTCCTCGTATCTGAGATGATAGTTCCTTCTTAGTACGAGATCTTGGTTTGGCATACTTAAGTACAATTGTATACAGTTTTGACTAATTCCAGATGTCAAGCATATCTGAGAGGATAGTTTCATATAAGTATGGTACATGTATATTGATTAGGCTTACTTACATTTATACTGTTTGGAGTAATTTCAATTATTAAAATGGTTCTGCATTTTGAGAGCATAATTTTGCTAAGTATGTTGTATAAAGCCTATTTAAATGTTTAATATTTCTATTACAGTATAAATATATTATTATTGTGTCTTGGTTAAACTACAACAGCCTGCTTAGTCTCAGCAGCCCTTCTAAGGTTTGAATTT
Organism: Loripinus fragilis; assembly: GCA_964019695.1. Classification (NCBI taxonomy): domain Eukaryota; kingdom Metazoa; phylum Mollusca; class Bivalvia; order Lucinida; family Lucinidae; genus Loripinus; species Loripinus fragilis. The sequence continues at coordinate 126,723,394 of OZ026514.1, forward strand.
GGCATACAGAACCCAATAAACAAATTATCACTGCAGCGGACAACTAAGATTCTGATTAGAATGCGTATCCGTGCAGTCTGATTTGTGCCTTTGGTGTGCGCATAACTGTATAAAATAGATTCTCACAGGACGAGGCTCATCTGAACTCAATGCAATTTTGATTTGATTGGGCTTATCATTCCATACGTATGGGCAATTAGAGCATGTGCGTTTTCGACTGACTTTCTTAAGCTGCTTGATGGGCCATCATAACTGTGCAGTTTAAACGAGTTAACTTTTTTCTAACTCAATATTTGCTACCATTCAACAGTCCAACACCACCCAGCAGCGTGACACCTTCCAACAATCTAGCTCCTTCCAGCCCTCTAGTTCCTTCCAACAGCGTAGTACCTTCCTAGTCTGAAGTTTCTGTGCTTGCTAGAATGTTTATTTTTCTTGGTTTATCATTACTCGCAAAACTATCGTGCGACAGTCGCACGACCTTCGCGAGACAGTCGCACGACGTTCGTGAGAACGTCGTGAGGCGGCTGATGGTAATAAATGTCCGCAATTTAATCGGGAGTACATCGTGCGAGTGTCTCGCGAATGTCGCACGAATGTCGCGCGAATGTCGTGAAACATTCGCCAATGATTCGTACGACAATCGTACGACATTCGTGCGACTGTCGCAAATATGTCTTAATCACCCTTTCGGTGTGACCGCAATGTGATTATGGTTGCAATGTCGTATTTCTGTCGCCAAAACGTGTCTCAAATCAGTCTCGAAATAGTCGCAAATTGCTCGCATCCCAGTGAGATACTAGCTTTAAAGAGGTGAGACCTTTGGGTTTAGGACTCTCCTGGTTTTTTTTTAAAGCTATACATTCAGAAATGATATGGCCTGATTGTTTACAATAATTGCAAATTGGCTGGGATAATGGACTTTGACCTTTGTTTTCATCAGAAAATCTAAGTTTGGGAGTAAATGAATGACTGGAATTATCAGATGGATTACTGGGGTTGGATTTTGGACCTGACTGAGGGGAATATGGTTTTGACTGAGGGGAAAATGGTTTTGATTGAGGTGTAAATTTTAATTGAGGGTTAAATCACGCTTACGGATGTCTGTTACAACGCAAGGTGGTTCTGGACGACAATTCGTTACGGGCCCATGACGACTGCTTACCTGTGCTGGACGACAGGTAACGGGTTTTAGATGACATATTTTGGATTTTGGACAACAATGGAAAGGGATAACACACAGAGACGTCGCAGAAAATGGTAATATAGTGGGTTTGGCTATTTTAAATCATTACTGTTATATTAGTGTTTGTAAGTTCAGCATTAGAAGTACAAACACCATGGATATTTGTAGTTCAATTGTAAAACTCTGGTCTGGAATAGAAACTTTAGAAATATGTAATTTGTGATTAATTACCTGCTTTCCCATCATGAAATAAGCATAAATGGTCAGACAATAGATCTGACATGATTGTTCAGTCAATTCTTACATATCCTTCTTAAAAGAAAACTGAAAACTTCTAAAAAAAAATTTTTTTAATGTTACTGGCTAGAGATGACTGTGTAACAGGTAATTGACGACGTCAGTTTTTCTGTAACAGATTTGAGACGACATTTTCTTTCTTTCAGGAACACTTGAGTAGATGTAAATACTGCTCTGAAGTGGAGTAACGTAGTTTTCTTTATATTTTGGAGGGTATATTACTGAATATACGATGGGAAATCTTGTTTTAGGGGGATAAAAAAACAACAGAAGACCACTGGCTCTATAAACGTTCACCTGATATATGGGTTTGATATACGCGCAGACTATACAAAACCAGAGGCGAGTTAAACAATGAGAGCACTGTTGAGCGCTCTTTGTATTGGTGCCAGGCTTTAGACATTACAATTAAAGACCGGAACAAGAAGTGCACGGGAACGCTTGCATTGTTGAACTCGCATCTGGTTAACATGGCTGAGCATACCTTGATCCTGTTCACGCATTATCCTTCCATTATCATTTAGTTGATTATATAGCGCTAAGTTCAATAAATGCCATAAAATTCGTCATTGTCACATTTTTACATATTAAAGTAAGACAGACAGCAAAGATCAGGAAATGTGTAAAGTTTAACCTAAATGTAAAATAGGTTAAGGTCAACACATGGTTATCAATTGATAAAAATGTGATGCTTTGACCTTGACCTGTTTTACAGCAAGGTCAAGTTTTGTAACTTAAAAACTATAGCAGCCTGCGGTCTGGGAGTTTGTAGACACAAGCACTGCTTGATGTTGCGCAGGTATATTTTTTGAAGATCAAGCATTTGAACCAACTATGATAGGCTGGTCTCCTAGATGCTACAGGCCAAGTTTCATGGAAATCAAGTAATTGGATCCAGAGAAGAAGATTTTTGAAGGGTGTTTATACATGGGCGTGGCGGCTGGCCATTTGACCCAGATTTCATGAACAAACGCTCATTTCCCCTATCTTTTGAGGCTCAACACAAAATTTGGCTTTTTTAGCCAAGCTGTTTAGGAGATGTTTGAGCATTGTGAACGGCAGGTGGACGCAAGAGCATCAGGACAGACGCTGGAGCATAGATATACAATAAGCTCATTCACCTAAGCCTTCGACTCAGGTATCTGAATTAATTGTAATATATGGGCCAGGAACACTTTTTTCAATGTATGAACATGTACTTAGGAGTTCGCACATGTTCAAATCCATGTTCTCTCTCTCTCTCTCATTACATTTTAAAACTTCTTCTGAGGGCCCCTCTTTAACGACATAACTGAATGCCATTTCACCCTCGGCCAAAACAGAAGATCCTTGAGTGCAAGATATATTTATTAAATCCATTACTGTCGTCTCCACCTGCGACGCTGTCGACAATAACCTGTAACAAAATATTTGCAGTCGTTACACATCTGTAACATGGAAAAATGACTGCAGTGCATTCGTTTTGGTCTTAAAAACGTGCTTGTCTAAAGTAAGCAGATTTATAAGAAAAATATTTCTTGGTCTATGTGATGGACAATGCAATGTCTAATCATATCAAGTCATAAAATGTTCAAAGAAAACAAAAGTGAAAGTACTAAGTAAGGATATGCCGACATGTGTAGTAGTAAAATACAGTTTCAAGAATAATAATGTATCATATACGCGTTTACTGGATACAGTCGCGAAGCTCTACAGGATTAATTAACTTTAGACAAGTGTATTGTATAAATATACAAATACAGAATAAGATACTTGCGGTTTATTGTGTCTTAAGTCTCCCGAAAACGATATACATTCAATAAAACAAGCCTATATTTAGAAATGTTTCGTCCGGGACCCGTAACGTACTGTCGTCCAGAACCACATTGCGTTGTAACAGACATCCCTAAGCGTGTAAATGGTTTCCTAGGAAATGGCTTGGTACGAAACAAAAGAAGCCTTATGAGTCAAAGAATAATCATCAGCTAGTCTAGCTGCTAAATCCAAATTTTCAACTTCTTTTTCATTTAAGAAAGCCCTGACGTCAGAATTTATACACCATTTGAATTCTTCAACAAGCACGAGCTGTCTTAGTTTTTCATGATCAGAGTCTACTTTCTTTGAAGAGCACCACCTATCAAATAATTGTTCTTTTGTTCTAGCAAATTCCACATGAGTCTGGTTAGGTTCTTTCCTACAATCTCTCAATTTCTGCCTGTAAGCTTCAGAGACCAACTCATAAGCCTTAAGAATAAGTTCTTTTACTTTGTCATAATCTGAGCTTTGTTCTAGTGAAAGCTGAGTGTAAATTTCTCGAGCTTTGCCTATTACAACGCTCTGCAAAAGTAAGGTCCAGTGCTCTCTTGGCCATTTCAGGTTTTCTGCTACCTTCTCAAAATGCAAAAAATATCTGTCCACTTCTTTTTCTTGAAATGGAGGAACGAGTCGGATGTGTTTTGTCACATCAAAAGATTTGCCAGAGTCTAAAGGTTTTGATTTAGATTTTTCTTCTAACTCAAGTTCTTTCATTTTTAACTCAAATTGTAATTTTTCTTTTTCAAATTCAATGCGTTATCCGCTTCAAGCCTTAATTTCTCATGTTCTAATTTTTCTCTTTCCATTTCTCTTTGTTTTTCCTTCTCTCGCTCTTCCATTTCTAATTTTTGTCTTAACAACCTATCTTCTCGTTCCATGGTTTCCAGCCTTATTCTGTCCTCTCGCTCTTCTTTCTCACGCCTCAATCTCTCTCCATGTTCTAACCTTAATTTTTCCATCTCAACTTGCCTTTTAATTTCTAATTCTCTCAACTTCAAATCAGTCTGGGTAACCATAATCTGAGATGTGGCTGAGGAACCAAATATTTCTTCGTCTACAAAGAACTGAATGAGAATATTCTTAATTTCATGTTTTAACATAGTCTTTTTGACATTGGGTAGGCCATAATGATCAGCAATATCCAAAAGATCAGACTTTTTTGCCAAGTCTAAGAGCTCCTGAGAAGGTGACGCAGTAAAATCACTAAGTTTGAATGACATATTTGCTTTCTGCTGGCTTCAGCTAGTTAAACAGCAAACAGTAAAATTTCTTTAAAATTTCAAACTAATTTGGTGCAAACGTAATTTCAATCCCGGACTCTGAGCCCCCAATTTCTGTTACGTGCCAGGCGTAACTAGAAACAAATTCAGGAAACCAAAATTTGCTATTTGGAAAGTCAGCAAAAAGCACTTTTAAAATTTAACAAAATTTATTAAAAACAAAATTATCATTTACAATAAGCAATGGAAAATAGTTATACAATCAAAGAAAGTCTAATTTACAATATCTTGTATGTTCAAACTGTCCCTCAGAATATTTATCAACACAAGTCTTTCAGCAGTTTCTGATCCCCAGATTTTGAAGTTAATTCCAATGAACACTATAAACAACAAACATGTTACAGCTGGTCTATACTTCGAATCAGACAATATGAGAAAGAACAAGCAGAGTATTATACAGATCAACAACACCAAAGATGTGATGTGTATGGCGAGAGCTGTAGTGGTGGGGAAATGTATTGCGGATAAAGAAGTCTGAGTCTTGGAAAAGAGTTGGGAACATATAAGAAAGTCAACCCAATCTATGCAGACCAGGAAAGCCATGAAGTTATTGGATCCAGCGTAGATTCCTCATACTAAACCTTGTGGTATTGAGAAAACCCAATCTGTAATTGCTCCCAAGTACTTGATCAAAGATCATTCTCAGTATCCTAAAGACGGGCTGATATTTCCACCTCAATTCAAGAAGAAGCCTGAGACGAGAATGATCCATATTTACTTCAATGGAGAAGATCACTATGATGTGAGGTGACAGGATTTCTTGGTGCCATTTATTACTCCAAGTATTGTGACGTTGGATATACGAACAAAGGAGACCAAAGATGTGCTGATGGATGTGAAAAGTAAGTAAGGGTGCAAAGATCAGGAATCGATACAATCAAGTACCACACCTGACCCAGGATACCAATGGGAAAGCGACAAACTCACAGTAGACACCAAAAACGAGAGCCAACAGGTCAGCCCTTTCCCAGCAGGTGACCACAAAGCACATATAAACAGACGCGCACAAAGACATAGCAAACACAAGACAGAACAGAAACATAAAAGATCTACAAAAGAAGTACCGCCTTGGAACTGTCAGTAAAATATTTTACTGGAGGGCTTAAACCAGTTTCACTGCGCCAAGAAGATTGCTATAGTGACATTCCTTGTATTCCATGGACTGTAAAAAAAAAACTTTTCCTAGTAGAGACTGGTTTTCTAAGCATAAGTCAATGACATCTAAGCAGCATAAATCTATTTGTCAACTTGTGTATAATTGTGGTAAATGTAATTTTAGAATTGTAGGCAATAAGTATGACCAGGACAGATGTTATGTAGGAATTGTAAAGATATTGTTGGACCCAATCATAAATGCTATATTCAAAATTATCAAAGTACAACTGAGATGACTGAAAATAAAGAAGAAGAAATCTCATTTCATCTTCTTTGATCCCAGTCAAATCAAGAAACTGGTACACATCAAGTAATTTCTGTGTTGCTCATAATGCTTGCGATGATTGCATGGATTTGCCCATAGAAACATTTTGTCTGACTTGTTCAACACAAACAGGTCTGAGAGAATTTATCTTTGAAGGCATAGACACTTTACCACAATTTTGCAATTGGATTTTTGGAGATGAGAACAAAGGTGTGACATGTATTGCACATAATTTTGAAGGGTATAATGGTCAGTTCATCTTACACTATCTCTTTGAATTTGGTACAGTGGAACCTAAAGTGATCATGAATGGAAATACTATACTTAGAATGAAATTAGGATGTGTCACATTCCTTGATTCTTATCAGTTTTTGCATATGAGACGGGCTAATTTCCCAGATATATTTGGCTTGACAGAGATGAAGAAAGGTTACTTTTTTCATCTTGCAAATACACTAAAATCAAAAGTATATGGGACCTTACTTTCCTGTGGACATGTACAATCCTGGTCAGATGTCTGTCAATGATTTTCTTATTTTTAGCTTGGTATCAAGGGAACATTGAGAGTAGTGCTATATTTGACTTCAGATGGGAGACGGAAGAATACTGTCGTAGTGATGCGAATATTCTAAGACGAGGATGTGCTCGTTTCAGACGAGAATTGATAAACATTAGTTGACTCGATCCTGTGTCTGAAGCTTGTACTACCGCTCAAACTTGTTCGAAAATATGTCGAAATCATCATATGCCTGAAAACAGTATTGCCATCATCCCAACTGAAGGCTATCCTAATAAAAATAACTACTCTATCAAAGCTGTAAGATGGATTCAAAGTGAAGGTAAGACATGGGGTATTGAGATACAGCGTGCATTGAATGGTGGTGAGCAAAGAATCAGTGGACATTATGTGGATGGCTCCCATGAAGAATCTCGATCTGTATTTGAATTTTATGGATGTTACTGGCATGGATATCTAACTCATTTTCTAGGCAGAAACAGAGTTCAACATCATCTCTGTTTGACCAGCATCAGTTGTATATACTGACCATTGGCAAGAGTGAAGAGTTACGAAGAGCTGGATATAAGAAAGTGGAGGTTTGGGAATGTAACCATGACAAGAGATACAAAGAAGATCCAGACTTTAGAACTTTGGTGGATTCAGAATTTACTGACATGGACCCTTTGAGACCAAGAGATGCTTTAATTGGTTGAAGGACTAACTCAAACCAAACTCTATCAAGAAACTGATGAGACATCCAATGAAGAAATCAAGTAAACATATGTCTTATATTTGCAAGTACGGACAGTTTCCACATGGACATGCTACCATCTATTCTCAAGAGAATATTGACAAAGACAACATTAGACAGATTACTGTGGATTGATCAAGTGTAAACTGTTGCCACCATCAAATTTGTGCCATCAAGTACTTCCACAGAAATGCAGTCAGAAATTGATGTTTCACTCTGTAGAACTTGTGCTGAAAAGACAGATCCTTATATGAGATGTACTCATTTACAAGAAGAAGATAGAAGTTTTACAGGGACATGGATTACCATTGAATTGTTTGAGGCTTCGGACAGAGGTTACAAGACATTGGACGTATATGAAGTCTGGCATTTCTCAGAGACAGCTCAATATGATAAAGCATCAGGAGCAGAAGGAATCTTTGCTGGCTTTATCGATACATTTCTTAGAATCCAGCAAGAATCAAGTGGATATCCTGATTGGTGCATGACAGAGCAAGATAAGATCAAGTTAATGCATGATTATTTTGAAGCTAAAGGAATCAAATATTAGAATGTTGAGAAGAATAAAAGGATGAGAGATGTCGCCAAGATCATGTTAAATAGTCTCTGGGGAAAATTCGTCGCTTCAGTGCTATAGTGTTCTATCTACCATTGCACAAGTTTTGAGAAAAATGAGTTTGAAAATTTTAGCATCCTGATTTTTGATGCTTTATTTATCACAGACCTTTGAATCATACCAGAGGGTTAAAATATATACATACAGTGTAAATGACCTTGGTTTGAAGAAATTTTTACAGCTATATGGAATGTACGCGCATTTAACAGTTTGCAGATAGAACATAATGCCCTAAAAATCGTCTTCTGCGTTCAGTGCTATAGTGTTCTATATGTTCCTACAGCTTATTATTCTGTTTATAGAGTCGATTCATATACTAGTCTGAACAGAAATGACTATTTGAACGGAAAAGCAGCAGATTTAGTCATATATTTGGCATAACGGTAACAAACCACACGGATTATCCCATTAACATTTATGTAAGGGGGGAAATCTGTTTCTACAGCTTATTTTTCTGTCAATGGGGTCAATTTGTATAATATTTTATACTGAACTGATTATTTAGACCTAACAGAAGCAGATTTAACCATTAATTTGTGATGACATCGACAAATTGCTTCAATTAAAGCAGTTTAAATATGTGTAAGGGAGGTAATCTGTTTCTACAACTTACTATTCTGTCCATGGATCAACTTGTGGTATTTTTTTAGACTGAGCGGATTATTCGGACATAAAAGTAGCCAATAAAGCCATTAGTTCATCATAAGACAGACAAACCGCTTCAATTTAGGACATTTAAATTTATGTAAGGGAGGTAACTGCAATTTTTAGCACTTGATCCAAAGGAAGTGATTTTATGTAGATAGAACAGTATGGCACTGAACTCACCCAGTCATGTGACATATTCATCATTGGCCATTGGATGAAAATCACTTAGAACACTATAGCACTGAACGAAATTGTCATTTTGTAGATAGAACAGAAAAGCACAGCGATTTTAAGCTTACTGGGAGGAGAAAGGCAAATGAAACCTTCACCAGTAGATAGAACATTTGATACCCTTTACAACGGTATTCATAACTCATTTTTGACCACAATGTCACTTAGAACACTATAGCGATGAAGCGACGAATTGGCACAGCGAGAGAATATGACCAAAACAGAATATATCTCAAAACCTTCCAAGATCTTGGATCTGTTGACGAATCTAAACAAGATTGTCAAGAATGTGGACATTTGCAGAGAAAATCTTCTTCTGATCATCTGGGATGATACAGAATCCAATGTGGAGCCTCGTGCTTGCAGTAATGTGATTATTGCAGCCTTCGTCACTGCTCAAGCCAGATTGAAGTTGTATGGAATCTTGGAAAAGCTGAATGAACGTGTACTCTACTTTTATACAGACTCTATCATCTATGATCACAAACCCCATTTATGGAGCCCTGCTTTTGTCAACAAAAGACTTGGAGAATGGACAGATGAAGTACCCAATGCTAGAATTGTGAAATTTGTTGGAATGGAACCAAATAACTATGGCTATGAATTTGTGGACAAGGGCGGAAATCGAATATCTACTTGCAAAGTGAAAGGAATATCACTACTGTATATTATAATATGTCTCAGATTATTTACTTTGTTCGAATGCTCAATTGGGTGAAAGGAGATACCAAAGACTTCAGAGAAACTGTAAACCACCATCTGATCAAAAACATAAAGACAAGACTGTGGCAAATAAATTGCAATCCAAGACGTATCAGTTTACATATACTAAACGTGTCATTGTTAGGGATGGATATACTGTTCCTTATGGATATTTGGCATAGATAGAGTAGTTCTGATGATTATTTGATCATGAAATGAACTTTTTTCTGGTAGTCATGTATTGAACTGTGTCTGATAACCATGTATTGTACAGTTTTTTTTATTATGTATTAAACTGTTTTCAATTATTTATTAAACTTTTGGTTGATTTTATTTTTGTTCATTAAAATTTGAGTATAAATAAAGTTGTCTATTTTTTTTTCACAGTTAGCCATGGCACTTTCTACACACCAGTGGTACTCAAATCAGGATATTGGAAGCATCTTTCTAATATTTTTGTATTTCTGATCCAAGTGGATTGGATAAAACTGAATATTTCAAAAAGATGATTGAGTTTAAAGAAGATTTATTTGATATTTTACCACCAACGTATTGTTTAGTGTTACAAGGAATGGCAAAGAAAAAAAGGGTTTAATGTACTTATTCATACTTACTATCAAGGTTTTGACGAACACAGAGGTTCCATCCAGACTAGTTCATTTTACGCGTTCTACATCAATCTTTTGAAACAGAAAGACACAAAGGTGATTACTCAGAGGTCGTGTAACATCTATACATATGCTTAGTTATGCATTGGCGTGCTTTTGGAGAAAAACAGTTTGTATGTTTGAAGCCAAAAGAGTGCTGTGGATGACCCGATGCATTGTTCCCTAGGCCGGGGGCCAAGGCAACAGTGCATCGGGTCATCCACAGAACTGAGGGGAGTTTTTTTTGACTGTTGTACAGAAAGGTGTGAAATAGTTGTTTTATTACCCAACACAGAACATACAAAGGGTAAGTATATAGATTATCAGCTGCGCGCATATGGCTCCTTTACGTCGGAAGACGTTCAATATTATTTGGGCACTTTAAACTCCCAACAACTTCGTTGTTAGTGATCAGAAATATAAAGTGTAAATATACTCGTTTTCTTAGTCAGAATGAGCGGAACAATTCGGACCAAAATTTAACAGATTAGACAAAATTTTCTGTTTTGCAACAAAACCGCCCCAATTTCTCGCTTGAGAACCACTGTGCTCGAGTAGAGCAGTCATCGCGTGGTTTTTGCAGTCGAGAATGCTTAATGACTCTTTATACATTGGGTAAATAAAACAATGTCATGATGTGCAGTTTTAAATTTAAGGATGGATATATGCAATGCCCCCCCCCCCCTCTACTGGTGTACATTTATCAATTAAGGTTTACTAAATTATACCTCAAAGTGATTTAATTGTGGTTTGATATTTAAATGAAATTATTTTGAAATGAATCGCATGAAGTGAAATTGTGCATAAACTCCAATTAACAGAACAGCCGATTTATGCTGTCAATCAACACTGGAGCCAGTTCAAGGGATTTTGGTACTTATCGCGTATGCATAAAATTGTGCTTTAAACATGCTAGCACAACTATCTAGTGGAGCTAACAGCATATGTTGCCAGAACCTTAGGTTCCAAAAGCAACTATTTGTGTGTGCGAGCAGCATAGGGCTTAGACAAGCCTGTGTGTTTGCACAGTCTTGTCGTAGCCTATGCTGCACGCGTATGCAATACGTGCCAAATCTCATTATCAGGCTCATTTAAATCGTTCGTTATTGGCAGACAATTTTCTGCAGTTTCTTCGTCTGATCATTATTAAAGCGCAACTAATTTTATTTATATTGTATTCTGAGCAGTGAACTTTTGTCGTCTGCAATATGTAAGTCAATCTTGTAGTGTCTCGAATATATACCTACTGAATTATATCGTGGGATGAAAGAGGAATTTTAAAATTGACAATTTTCATTTGTAGCCTGGTAGTTAATGTTACAATGTAAATAATTCATACAGAAAATGTATTCAACCCATGAATATCTAATGGTACACTTTCCTGTGCCATCTGCTTCAAACTAATAATGTCCAATACTGAAATCACACTGGTGAATCTTTGTAAACGCATTTGATGGGCATGCGCGGATCCATAGCATATGTGGGGGGATAGTCCTGAAAAATCACAAAAATACAGGGTTTCTTAGTAATACTGGTCCGGATCCTCTAAAAATGACACAGCTACAAAGCCAGCATTCAATGTGGGGTCATCAACGGCACGCTAGGTTTCAGCTCAACCCAATATATAGTTCTGGAGAAGATTTGAAATTGGTTTCTTCTTAGTAAAATCTCGTACATTGACTCATTTAAATTTATTTAAGAATTGAAAGTTATTTTTCTTTTTTTTCACTGAGGTATGAAGGGTTTCATGTTAAAATTAGATGTAATTTAAACAACATTTCATACCTCAGTGAAACGCAGAATAGTAACTTTCAGTTCTTATAATCACAACTTCTTTCCTAATTCTTTCTCCTAAGTATCTTTTTAAATTATGTTTTCCTTAAAACAAAGTTTCCAGTGAGTAACGTTTTGCAGATTTAGACGATGAAGTGCACTATGACGCGTACGTAGACGTCACGACGTTAAAAAAACAAGATGGCGGCGAGATCGTATTAGACAGCTGATCGGCATGAATACTGTTAATTGAAGTGTCGTATGAAAGTTTTTCGTTACTTTCCACCTAACAATATTTGTGTAAGTGTAAAGTAAAGTGTAAGTAGTTGCCGACTGTCCATTTCTCTTCATAGAAGCGTTGCACTGTATCGCAAAAGAATTTTTGCCGTGAAAGCCCCCATCCCTCATGAATACGAGCCGGAGTGCATTGAAAAGTGACACACAGATCATTACGATCAGATGACCGTTCTTGACCAATCAGATAAACGGATCTCAATAAAGGCTACATGTATGACAGTTGAAATTGTTTATTTTATAAGATTGTATGCTGTTTTCGAATGTGAGTGCATCAGTTAGACATTACTGTATCGTTGACTGCCTTAAGGTCGCGCAATACCAAACAAAAGTCGCGGACATATCTGTTAACGTGATCTCAGGGAAAAAATAATTTAAAAAAATCGCGAAAATTTTCATTCGGCAAATAGCATTAAAAGAGAATTTGCACCGTTAAAATTCGCATCTGGAACATGATTTACCTAAGTCTAATTTCGATATTTTGCGAAGGTTTTATTATCGCGAAAGTTTGCGTCCGCAAAGTGTTGTAAAACATTCTGAATTTACAGTAATATAGCAATCTATGAGTATTTTTTCTATACGTTTGCAAGCGTTGTCACTGAAATCTCATCATGATGGTTTATAAGTTATGTCATTCCATTACATCCTGGCATATTTAGGAGAAAAATCTATATAAGCTGTATGTTTTCTCTCTGATCCTCGGTCTGATACTTTATCAGTTCAGACTTTATTGAGCTCAATATGTTTTAGCCAATTAAACAAACGACTGAAAAGATGATATCCAAAAATGTGGCATTTTGACATGTGCAGACACAGACGAGCCTGTGCAGCCTCCTTTTAAGCTTAGAAACTCCAAATGATGTTCGGTCAGTAGTTTAAGAGTCACAGAATATTGAAGCGACTAGCAAAGGCTCTGATCAGACTGCGCGTATGCGCAGGCTGATCTGAGGCTTTACTGGTCGCACATACCACATTGTTGGAAGTTTCATGTCACGGCTTATATTAGCTGAAACTGTATCCGATGATAGCAAAACATTATAAGCTTTTATATCTTTCGGGTTTCACTGACATTAAAAATGCCTAATTTTTTTTCAAATCCAGGGCAAGCCAATTTCAATCCTTAAATGGGTCATGTGGTATCAACCTTAAATAAGTAGGCCACGTATCTAACTTTATCGTTTAAAGTGAATCCAAATGTTGCTCTCGGTGACACGTAAATGGAATTTGAAAGTGGGCCAATTTTGATCAATTTGGGTTAGCTTTAGATAGAATCGAAAGATGTGTCAATAGGCCTTAGCTATTAAACTGAACCGATGTAGTTTCGAAGAAAAAGTACACGCGCGTCGCTGTTTAGCCATCATGTAAATCAACAAAAATTCTAGTTATTAAAAGTAGGATTAATTCACTTCCACTTATCATTAAAAGCACAGTTATTGAATCAGGTATGCTACAGATAAAAGAGGATAGTTCTTTTGTTATACAAATTAAATGAGAATTCCAAAAGAGACATCTAGCATACATACGGCTGGTACAAGGGTATCACATCAAGACATTAACACTTTCGCTGCCAAGCACCTCAAAAAACCAATACCTCGATGCCACGCATGTTTCAAGGACTCCTGAATATTGAGGGTAAATGGGTTCAACACAGAGTATCTCCAGAACCATTCAATCTATTATGGTGAAACTTTCACAGAATTTTGCTAATATATAAAACTTTTATTTGAACCAATAATTAAAAAGGGTAGTCACGTGACCTTTGGCGGCCATTTTGGAAGCCATATTGAAAATGCCTATAAACAGCTATTTCATGCAAAAAAAGATAAAACATCCATCTACATCAGGTATCAAACATCAGGATTTATTCTGATATATTGTTTTATCAGAAATAAAACAAAATATAGCAGTTGGCGGGCTTAGTGTGTCCTGTTTTTCATCCCCTTGGACATGTTTTCGATATTTTTGATTTCCGCGAAATCTAATGACATTACAAACATCTATGTAAATTCCATTCTTGTACAGAAAATTGCGTTGATCTCCATTATATCAACGCAATTTTCGTTACGATATTATTATGTACCCCGAGCATTTTGAAATAAAGAACAAAGATCTGCGTCCCTTATAACGGTTAGAAATAGACAGCTATAATTTCGACTGTAGTCGCGTTTGGCAGTGAACGGTAAATTCGACTACAGTCGCGTTTGGCAGCGAAAGTGTTAAGGAAATTACTAGCAAGTTTAGCAGTATTTTAAGGTACTGGCAAAATTATGGATAATAAAAGCAATAAAGAATTATATGCCCAGTTTATTATGAGGCCAGAAGCAGTACCGGTAGCCCAGAGACCAAGGCCAGTGCCATACTACCTTCAAAAGCGACTAAAATTATGGTTAGACCAATGCGTAGAGAACTGTATATTTGAAAGAGTATTAAATGATGAGCCAATTACTTGGTGTTCTCTAGTTGTGGCGCAACCTTTAACCCAAGTACATTCACATGGCTAAAGATGACCTACAGCCAAATATGATACGAGCGTGCATCGATTTGAGAGTGCCAAATAAGTTCTTGGAAAGAAACCAGATAACTCAAGGACCTATGGTGGAAGACTTCATCTACAAATTCCACGACTGTGTGGTGTTTTATAAGCTGGATCTCTGAATTGCGTATGACGAGTTTGCTCCATCCTGATTCAAGAGCTGTAGTGACATTTAGCACTTCATGGGGAAATTATCGACCAACACATTTGGTGTTTGGAGCTAAGGCATCTCAAGACTTGTTTGATGCCATGATGTATAGAATATTTGGTGACATATAAAAGTGTTTGAACCAGCGTGATGATATTCTCAATGGTGGTACAACTATGGAAGAACACAACAAGATACTTGAAGCAGTGTTTCAAAAGCCTAATGATTTTTGAGTGACTTTCAACTTAGACAAATGCCAGATTGGTGTAAAATCTCTAAAATTTTATGGGTATCTTTTTACAAAAGATGGTCAGAAACCTACATTATATAAGGTAAAAATGGTAAAAGAGAGTAGCTGTCCAAAGAGTAAAGAGGCTGTGAGAGGTTTTTGGGGGGGAATGACACGATATTTATCTAAATTCATACCACGATATTCATCCATAACTGCACCCCTCAGAAATCTCACACAGAAAGATGCACACTTCCATTGGAATATAGAAGAACAGGCATATGGATAACCTAACAAGGGAAAATACAATAATATATTTCAATCCGAACAAACCAATAGTAGTCAGAGCAGAAGCTAGCTATCATGATCGTTTATCTGCAGGACTATTTCAAGATATAGGGAAGGGACTGCAGCCTGTACATTTCATTAGCCAAGCAATGACAGAAACAGAGAAAAGGTATAGCCAGACAGAAAAGGACGCACTATCAGTAACGTAACCTAACAATAGATGTCACATATATCTTCCTGGTGCACCTAAATTCAAAATTAGAACTGGACGTAAACCTCTCTTGTCCATGTTCAACTAGTCAGGAAAAAATATCAGAAAAGTTAACAAGTAAAGGCATTTTGTGAAGAAAAGGGTTTGACACCTTGATTAGGGGTAATTTGGTATGCTGAAACCAAAAACCAATGTTGGCAAGCTGAGAAATGACGTCTTAATGGCCTAATTTGCATATTTTCAAAATGGCCGCCAAAAATCATGGAATTCGACATATAACTGAAATATTTTATTTTTTGACAATGTTTTTGCATCCAAAATCATTCGTTTTATGTCCTAAGATCTTTTAACCATTAGAGTACATGGTTTTGGCGGCAATTTACATGATTATTCCAGGATATTACCGTATTCATGGTAATAAATGTCCATTTAGTCTATAAAATCATTATATAAACTTGCCTTATTCAGTATACTGCTTTTTAAATGTTAGTTTTATTCATAGCATGATTTGGACTGTTTACCAGCTTTTCAAGTAATAAATTGGAAAGAAACTTTGATAATCAACTACAAGTTTTTTTTGTTTTAAAATAAATATGTCATAATGTCCATGCCCAAATATATAGTACATTTTGTATCTATAAAAAGTAACAGCATGCTCATTCCTAGGGTCTAATTAGTCCAACATTGCACGATCAGGAAAACTTTTAATGTGTGTCAAATTGTTTTGGGAGACCACCTAAATGGGGGAAAATATTGCCCTAAAGAATAAACCTATTTGAGCTATGTTAAATCCCATAGTTTCCATGGCAATGCATAATGCGCTTCTTAAGAATGGGGATGTCCCTACAAAAGTACTCATATCTCGGCAGCAACTCATTCAAAACTTTTAAACTTGGTACCAACTGAATGTTAAGACATAGGACTTTCATCCAATGTATAGATATGCAAATTATCTATTTAACATATTCATTTTTATTAATGAAAATATTAGAAATAAGAGAAAAAATCGTGAAAATTAAGGGGGTGTACATGCAAATGTATCCACATCTCAGCTGCTTACTATCCTATACTACAAGCCTTGGTACCAATTTAATGCTAGTGCATATCATGTTTACTTAATGGACCAATATGCAAATTATCTAAAAGTTGTATTTATGAATATTAATTAAATATTAGAAATGAGAATAAATTAAAGAACAATTAATAAAATGTACATGCAAAATTACTCATATCTCAGCTGCTATTTATCCTAGATTTTCTACTCACTTACTTTCTAAACTTGTTCCCAAATTAAAGTACAGAAACGTTCTATAATAGTTTTGTTTGCTGTGCAAATTTTATGATTTGTATATTAATGAGTATTTTTGAAGATACAACCTTATTGATTCGTTTTCAATTTTTCTTTAGTTTTCTATAGTTTTCATCAATATTCATGAATATGTTTATTAATTGATTGTATATCTGACCATTGGAATAAAATACTATGTCTCAGCCTTAATCTGATACTAAGATTAATTGTCTTGAACAATTTAAAGATGAGATAGGGGTAATTTTAGAAGTAGACCCCCACTTTTTTTTCTAAGTTTTTTTCTCTCATTTCTAATGTTTAAACTAATATTGATAAATTTAAAAAAATGGATAATTTCACGTAATGGCTATTGAATAAAGTAAAATGACTTAGCTTTAAGTCGGTACCAAGTGTGGTAGTCTAGGAATATAATAAGCTACGATATGAGTAATTTTGTAGGAACACACGCTTAATTTTATTACCATTTTTCTCTCCTTTCTAACATTTAAATTAATATTCAAGAATATATTCATAAAATGATTTGCATATCCGATCATGGCATAAAATGTGCTATGTCTTAGCATTTATTTGCTATCAAGCTTGTTAGTCTATGACAATCAGCAGATGAGATATAGGTAATTTTGTAGATATACCCATTTGAATTTTTCCGCAATTTTTCTTTCTTTGTTTAATGTTTTCATAAATATTCACAAATATGTAAATAAGATTTCTATATCAGACTATTGTGTTAAAGTACTATAACTCACCTTTCATTTGGTACCAATTCTGGAAGTTTAGAATAGTTAGCAGATGACATATGGGTTATGTTTTACGTACACCCCTTTAAATTTTCTAACATTTTTCTCTTATTTCTAATGTTTTCATTAATATTCATGAATATGCAAATTAGATAATTTGCATATCATACTATTGGGTTAAAGTGTAATGTCTCAACTTTAATTAGATAATTTGCATATCATACTATTGGGTTAAAGTGTAATGTCTCAACTTTAATTTGGTAACAAGTTTGGTAGTCTAGAAAAGTTAACAGCTTACTTGTAGGTAATATTGTACACATCCTCCTTATTTTTTTCTACCATTTTTCTCTTATTTCTTATGCTTTTCGAAAATATTCATGACTTTTCAAATTAGATTATTTGCATTTCTTACCATTGGATAAAATTATTTTGTCTAGGCTTTGATTTGGTACTCAGTTTGATAATCTGTGATAACTAGCAAATGACATATGGGTAATGTGTATAGGTACACCCCCTTATTTTTTTCTACGAATTTTCTTTTCTTTTTATTTTTTTTTATTAATACTCATGCATATGCACATGCGAAAATTTGCATATTAGCACATTGAATAAAAAACTATGTCTGGGCTTCAATGTGGTACCAGGGTCGGTAGTCTAGGGTGCGTTGCTGCTTAGATACGAATCATTTTGTAGGTACACCCACTTTCTTTAGAATCATATTGTGTATTTTCACATTATGGGGGAAGGGTAAATTGTTTTAGCCAGTTCTTCTTTGCTATTTAGCGACCATTTTTGTTTCGCCAGTAGCTGGCAGCTTGTTTTCCTTGAATTAGTGGAAGTGAGAAAAACTCTATGAAAGTATGTGCAGCACACAAGTGTCAATTTTGGGTCTGCTTGCAAATGACCCAGCTACAGTGCGCGATGGGTTGCCATGGACACCATGCAATTTTATGCAATCCAAATAGGTTTATTTTCAGAGACAATAAAAAATTTTGGTATTTAGTCGTCCCATTGAACAATGTCGCATCCATGAATAATTGTCCTTGGGTGCAAGGTAAGTCGAATAAGCCCCCTCCCGAGGTGTGTGTGTGTGTGTGTGTGGGGGGGGGGTTATTCCATGATTTTACCTCTATATTTACTTTCATAAATACTCATGAATAGGCAAATGATATAATTTTATTATATGACTATTTGATGAAAAGACTTGTAAAATTGTATCACTGATGATATACATGTAATAACATGCAACAAGGACAGTTTGGGGGCAGAATTTAGTTTATATTTGCTTTTTTATAATTTTCCCGTATTTTCTGAAATTTTCATCAATATTGATGAATATGCAAATTAGATAACTAATCTGCATATCAGACCATTCCATTAGATGAAAGTACTATATCTAAGCTATAATTTGCTAGCACGTTTAATAGTGTAGGGTGAATTGCTGATGAGATACGAGTCATTTTGTAGGTACAGGCCCACTTTCTTTAAAATCGCATTAACCCCCTCCCCTAGCTGAACCTTACAGACTTTTGCTTAAATCGCTATATTTTCCTGCAAAAATAGTGATATCATTGTGATGCATTTTTTTAAAGTTCTTATTTTAATGAAATCATTCCTGACACATTTTGGCCAGATAATATGCATGGACTATCATGAAAAAATCTCAACTAAGTCGGAAGCAAGATTTTTTGCTCAAGTTGTCTCCCCTGATTATCTGTTGGTCATATTTATAATTCTAAATGCATAAATTGATGTCAGTGAAGATTCCCAATCATGAGAAGATGCTTATGGATTGATTTGTACCAGATTGGCATCCTTAACATGTTACTCTACAGATTTTTAGGTTTTTTTTCTTCAATTTGGCGGCCATCTTGGAAATATGCAAATTAGATAGTGAAGACGCCATTTTTCAGCTTGCCAACATTGGTTTTTGGATTCAGCATACCAAAATACCCCTAATAGGCATCTCAAAACCTTTTCTTCACAAAATGCCTGTACCTTCTTAAATGAGCGTCTTTTTCTGATTTTTTTCCTGACTAAACAAAGTTACAACTAAACTTCCACCAAGAATAGAGCGTTGGGTAATGGATATGTAAGTTGTGGATTATGAACTAATCTATGAACCTGGGAAAGACGAGTAAGGCCCATTGTATTTTTATGGAGACATCTGTTACCTATAGCTGGTAGTGACAATACAGAGAGAATCATAAAGTGTGTCATTGAGGCTAAACATGCTTTTGTGTTGGACCGTATAAGAGAAGAAACTGCAAAAGACAAACAGTTACAGATGCTGTACCAAAGAATACAGAAAGAAGACTGGGAGAAGTACAGGAAAGACGAATACATTAACCCATATTCCAGTATAAAAGAAAGTGTGGGGAATCGTTTTCTTAGTTAGAACGAGCAGAACATTTGAGACCAAACTTGAGCAGATTTGGTGAAATTTTCTGTTTTGCAACAAAACCGCATCGTCTACAGCAACTCCATTCAAGAAACGCTGCTAAATATTTCATCAAAAGGGTTAGGTAATAAAACAGTTATTTCATGCCTGTTTGTAGTATAGTCAAAACTATTACCCCTCGGTACCTTGGACGACCTGATGCACTATTGCATTCGGCCTTCGGCCTCGTGCAATAGTGCATCAGGTCGTCCACGGCACCTCGGGGTAATAGTTTTGACTGTACTACAAATAGGCATGAAATAACTGTATACTATGTAATGAGTCACTGAACAATTCCACCGGTCAATAAATATGACTATAGACTGGCACTATACCATGGCACTGGTTACCCGCTTCCCTGTTAAAAACACACAGGCGCTTATCGACATGCGCGACAACGATGCGCATTTGGTTCGTTTACGAAAGAAGACGTTATGCAACAATGGTGAAAATAAGGCATGGTTTTGGCATATCTCCGTTGAAATATAAAGTATGGGTACTCGTTTTCTTAGTTAGAACGAGCGGAACATTTTGAGACCAAAACTTGAGCAGATTTGGTGAAATTTTCTGTTTTGCAACAAAACCGCATCGTCGCAAGAAACGCTGCTACGTATTTGATCATATTGGTTGGGTAATAAAACAGTCATTTCATGCCTGTTTGTAGTATAGTCAAACTATTACCCCTCGGTACCGTGGACGACCTGATGCACTATTGCACTTGGCATTCGGCCTCGTTCAATAGTGTATCAGGTCGTCAAGGGCACCTTGGGGTAATAGTTTTGGCTATACTACAAACAGGCATGAAATAACTGTATACTAAATATTTTGCGTCTCAGTGAGGAGTTTACGTTAATTAAGATATGTTAAATCTGTCTACTCGTCAAAACCAGGTGAGTAATTTTATTCTTAATAATTCCTATAGTGGTCAAACTTAAAGCTTACGTTCAAATTTAGAATAAAGATAAGAAGGCAAATATCAGGAATCAATACAATCAAGTACCACACCTGATCCAGGATACCACATTGGAAAGTATAGAAAAGTGACAAAAAATCACGAAAACATCAAATACAGAAAAGCCAAAACATCAGCCCTTTCCCAGCAGGTGAACACAAGGCTGCAAGACACCGACAAGACAATATGGCAAAGACAAACATAAAATAAAAAAAAGATCCACAAAAGAAGTACCGCCTAGAAAATTTATGTAGGGCATAAACTAGTTTCACGGTACCAACCTTATTCTTACTTCTGATTTGTATAAAGCAGCACTGTTATGAAAGCAAACTTAAGTATAAATTCAGTAACTCCTTCTCTTTTGGTATTTCTGACTTTAAGTTAATAAACAGTATTTGTACTTTTTAGAATTATCCACCATCCACTAATAACTTGTAGTAATGACTCAGTATGAACGATCAACAGATTGTCTTTGAGTTCTAACTAGTGTAACTGTTACTTCATGTATTTTGTTAGAAAAATGGTTAACTGAAAACTGAAAGGTGGTGAAATTGCTTACCATTTATTTGCAAACATCAGAAGACCTTAGTGAATACGGTTTGGCGCAATTTACCAAAAGCGTGTCAGATTTTTGTACATTTCACATAATCTTTTTTTATAAGAAAGCGGGGTTTATTTATTAAGAAAATCAGGAAATTTCATCTGTTTATCGAAAAATTATACTCTAGTCTATATGTTCGATACATTGAATTTATAAGTGTACTAGATTGACCACCAGTTAAAGGGCTATAACTCGAGAAATACATTGTATTTTTCATAGTGTCTGGTGCCAGTTTAAAGACGACATATACATGCAGATCTTTATAGAAGCGTATAACTTTGTCGTAGCATATAAGTGAAGAAAATTATGAATCTGTTTGCATTCATATTTGAATACCCCTCGCAAATTGCCCAAAAGATAATGGGGACATCACTAACTTTCTGACAGGACCACGATTTATATCTTATATAAAATCTCAGAAGTGAAAAAACACGTTTCCTCTTACAAGCCAAATAAAGTGAGCCCTCTCTGTTACAATTTTGTTCAATTAATTCAGTTAGTTTTTCTTTGACTAGATTATGAGGCATTGGGAAGAGAAGAGAAGAAAATATCATTTACTAGCCCTAGTAATACAAACTTGCAAAATGAAAGACATATTACTCTTCCTCATATAAATGAAACCAGTTCTATTTTAATCCATTTAAGCAGAATGGAATTTCAAACAGTCTTATCAATGGGACCATTCTATTTCCGTTGGTGGTAATTTCATTTTTATTACAATTTTTAAATACCATTCTGTAAGCCAGATCAGACGCGTTCTGTGGCGTCTGGTCTTAAGCTTGGTCTTCTCTGTTTGCACTTGTCCCACAAAAAGGGCGCTAAGATAGTATGGTTATATATGTATGTATATTTAGCAACAGAAGGCATTGGTCGAAATGAATTAGTAAACAGCGAACTTTAAATAGGCTTTTATTCTCTTCTCTCTTTAAAGACATTAGAAAAGAAATTATTTATTTGTTTGGATTAACAACCTTAACAGCAGCCAAATACAAATATTTAGAAAATACATCGACCGACCGAATTGAAGAAAAAATCGTATATCATGAAAAATTAGAAAACCAAGTTCAATAAATGGGTCATACCACGTAATAGTGGAACTTATCGCATATTCGTGACACCTTTCATAAAAATACATATACAGCCGCCATCTAGTTATTCTATATTGTATTAATCTAGTGTTCGTGTAAATCATAGTCTATTACCACATGTTTGCGAGTAGCGAAGACTCTGAACAGTTTACGCACGTACACAAGCTGGTCTGAGCCTTCACTCTTTGTCTTTGCGATAAGTAACAAATTATCCTGTGTTGGCTCAAGTAGTTTGATGACAAGATGATTTATAGTTTCCCATAGTAAATGGAAAAATGATGCTAATATTCCATGCGGCCTTAAGGGAATTTGCTAAATGAAATCTTTGAACTTAAGAAGCACAACTAATAAAACATATGGTCGTTGATATACTGCGGAAATTTGGGTCTCTAGATAATGAGAGAGCCAGCTACTTATCCATAGTGCCAGTTAAGCAATTTCAAGCGTAAAATTGCTATTATTTTCTTACATATCAATTAAAACATGTGTTTTGGATGCTCAAAAGAACCGTCTTATGAAGACGGTTCTTTCGAGTACCCACAACATATGCTTTGGATGAATATAAACATTTTTTTTCCCAATACGCACTCTTACCTGGAGGCCTACTTATCGCATTGTCGAGAAACGCAGGCTGAGGTGAGCCTACGTAAATGCGTAGACTCGCCAGAGTATACACGAAGGACCATGTGTTTGTGATATGTGACTACAGCTCTATGACATTTCCAGGCTATACGCATACTCACATTTTTTTCAACAGAAGTTAGTACAGGCAAAATGCATGTATGATTCAAATTCAAACTTTCAAATTTAGTGTTAACCCTATGTATACGGCAGACCCTAAACGTGTACTTTTAAAACAGTGAGGACACAGCTGAAATGCTGCATGATGCGGCAATTCATCAGCAACACTGTTTGCTAAAGTAAAAAAAGATATTCAAACCAAAAATACAATATGTTTTGAAAATTTTAACCTGAAAGCCCTAGATATGTAGACAATTATATTTTCCTTGTATCATGTTTAGTTAAGCATTCACCTTGCTGAGAAAGAGAGAGAAAGCTGACTGCTTTACTTTAATGACATTCTTCCTTTTATTGTATATGTGTCTTTTGTGACCCTCCGCCTCGATAGCTCAGTTGGTATGGCGTCCGCTTTCGGAGCGAAAGGTCGTGGGTTCGAATCCCGCGGCCGCACCATACCAAAGGTGTAAAAAATGGTACTAGCAGCTCCCTTGCTGACGCTCGCATAAAGGGGTTGTGCTAGGGAGATAAAGACAGGTAAGTATCTGTTAAAGATATAATTGTTATGTCGCAGAATAGCTCAAGAGCTAATGTTGTCTGTTACACTATAAGCGACGTTAAATAAGGCTTCTTTATCTTTATCTTTATCTTTAGTTATGTGATAAGTTTCTAGTGTCCTGTTTAGTTTTGCAATTATCTTGCTGAGGAAGAGAGAGTTAAAATTAGTTGCTATACTTTAATGGTATGCTTCATTTTATTGTATGTGTGTCTTTTGTGACCCAAACTTTTGTAATAAGTTTCTTGTGTCATGTTTAGTTTTGCAATTATCTTGCTGAGGAAGAGAGATTGAGAATTAGTTGCTATACTTTAATGGTATGCTTCATTTTATTGTATGTGTGTCTTTTGTGACCCAAACTTTTGTGATAAGTTTCTTGTGTCCTGTTAGTTTTGCAATTATCTTGCTGAGGAAGAGAGATTGAGAATTAGTTGCTAAACTTTAATGGTATGCTTCATTTTATTGTATGTGTGTTTTTTGTGACCCAAACTTTTGTGATAAGTTTCTTGTGTCATGTTTAGTTTTGCAATTATCTTGCTGAGGAAGAGAGAGTTAAAATTAGTTGCTATACTTTAATGGTATGCTTCATTTTATTGTATGTGTGTTTTTTGTGACCCAAACTTTTGTGATAAGTTTCTTGTGTCACGTTTAGTTTTGCAATTATCTTGCTGAGGAAGAGAGAGTGAGAATTAGTTGCTATACTTTAATGGTATGCTTCATTTTATTGTATGTGTGTCTTTTGTGACCCAAACTTTTGTGATAAGTTTCTTGTGTCCTGTTTAGTTTTCCGATCATCTTGCAGATAAGGAGAGAGGAAGTTAGTTGCTTTACTTTAAAGGCATTCTTCCTTTTATCGTAGGTGTGGCTTTTGTGACTCACACTTTTTTGCGATAAGTTTCTTGTATCCTGTTTTAGTTTTGCAATAATCTTGCTCTGAGAGAGAGAGAGAGAGAGAGAGAGAGAGAGAGAGAGAGAGAGAGAGCGAGACAGTTAGTTGCTTTACTTTAATGGTATTTTTCCTTTGAGTGTGTGTGTCTTTTGTGACTTGCAATGAGGTATTTGTATCCTGTTAAGTTTTGTAATAATCTTGCAGAAGAAGAGAGAGTTAGTTGCTTTACATTAATGGTATTCTTTCTTTGATTGTGTGGGTCTTTTGTGACTTGCGATGTCTTTGTATCATGTTTAGTTTTGCAATAATCTTGCTGAGAAAGAGAGAGAGTTAGTTGATTTACTTTAATAGTATTCTTAATTTTATTGTATGGGTCTTTTGTGTCCTTGTCTCCCGTTTAGTTTTGTAATCATCTTGCTGAGGAAGAGAAAAAAAATCTGGTTGTTTTACTTTAATGGTATTCTTCCTTTGAGTGTGTGGGTCGTTTGTGACTTGCGATGAATTCTTTGTATCCCGTTTGGTTTGCAATAATCTTACTGAGGAAGAGACAGAGAGAGAGAGAGAGAGTTAGTTGCTTTACTTTAGTAGTATTCTTCCTTTGATTGTGTGGGTCTTTTTGTGACTTGTGATGTCTTTGTATCATGTTTAGTTTTGCAATAATATTGCTGAGGAAGAGAGAGAGTTAGTTGATTTACTTTAATAGTATTCTTTATTTTATTGAGTGGGTCTTTTGTGTCATTGTCTCATGTTTAGTTTTGCAATCATCTTGCTGTGGAAGAGAGAGAAAGCTGGTTGCTTTACTTTAATGGTATTCTTCCATTATTGTATGTGTGTCTTTTATGACCCACACTTTTTGATAAGTTCCTTGTATCCTGTTTAGTTATCCAATCATCTTGCTGAGAGAGAGAGAGAGAGAGAGAGAGAGAGAGAGAGAGAGAGAGTTGCTTTACTTTAATAGTGTTCTTACTTTTATTGCCTGTGTCTTTTGTGTGTTTTGCGATTAGTTCCTTGTATCATGTTTAGTTATGCAACCATCTTGCTGAGAAAGAGAGGGAACGTTGGTTGCTCTACTTTAATGGTATTCTTCCTTTTTTTTTTTATTTATTTCTATTATGACCAGGAGCAGGGTGTACCTCAAGGGGGTGTTCTGTCTACAACACTTTTCAGTATCAAAATTAATGATATTGTGAAATGTTTAGGTAATCTTACTGATTGCTCATTATACGTTGACGACTTCTGTATCTGTTATCGCTCAAAAAGCATGGCGACAATTGAACGTCAACTACAACAAAATTAAATAAGATTGAAAATTGGGCAACAAGCAATGGCTTTAAGTTTTCCAAATCAAAAACACAGTGTGTACATTTCTGTCAGTTGCGAAAGCAACATGATGATCCGGTTTTACATTTATATGGATCACCTCTTCCAGTTGTTGAGGAATCTAAATTCCTTGGCATTTTATTTGATAGAAAACTCAGCTTTATACCTCATACTAAATATCTCAAAGCTAAATGTTTAAAAGAATTGAATCTTTTAAAAGTGCTTTCCCATACGTCTTGGGGTGCAGACCGAACTACACTTCTCAAGCTGTATCGGTCTCTAGTCCGGTCAAAATTAGACTATGGCTGTATTATATATGGCTCTGTACGAAAATCATATCTTCAAATGCTTGATCCTATACACAATCAAGGACTTAGGTTAGCTTAGCCCATCCTCATGGTGCCATGCGTTGGTCTGTGTTCTCTAATTGTATCATTCACTGGTCATACTCACTTCAGTTTTGTGTAGGGTTAAATGTGCTCTTATAGTGTCGTTAAGCCTAAAAGACGTTATTTGATTTTAGAATTTTATATCATCTGTCCATTTAAGCTTGTTATCTAGGTTCAACATGGAGGCTATAACATATATACCGTATAGAAAAAAAGACATTTCTCTCTTTATCCATTTTGGCGTCTGTGAGACTTTATTTTTAATTATTAATCGTATTATTATAAATACGCTGGAATGATCAGTTAATATGCGAGAAACCTGATGTGAGGGGCTTTAAACAATCTTACATAATTCTCAAAATATCTGGTTTCACCGCAGTTTATCAGAGTTTATTGGATAAGTAATTGAAAAATATATTTTATTTATTGTTTAATAGCATATGGTAAATTACATAGAATGGTAAAGGTTACATTAAAATTACAATCTTTAGATGATTAAGGAATGAAGCATTATCAAATGTTGAAATACAGGGATAGGTTTACAAGAGTTGCAGCCACGTTTTGGTGATAGTCTATTGTGCTGTTTCCTATATCAATTTGCTTTTACATCATCAAAAGCAGAGACGCATTATTGTATAACTAACTTTCGTGGAGATTGATTATGATTGTTTTTTATTCCACTGATTCAAGAAAGACTGTTGTCAATTGCAAGGTAAAGTGTGTGCATGGAGTACAAGTTAACCCCTTAGTCTAAGCTTGCCAAGGAAACGTGTTGCAACATGTAAGTTAAATGAACATCTTGACATGACCATAGCTATCGACTTGGGCGCTATACCCCAATCCATACAAACAAAGCACACATATTCTATGGCTAATTAAGGTACCAAAACAACTGTCATTGTGCCGAGTGATTTTTCTGAAGGCGTAGTTTCCTAGACGTTGAACCATGCTATACTGTTTAAATACACATACCGACACACTGAGGATTGTTGTCCACGTATTGCCGCTTGTGCACCTGAATTCGGAACTGTAAGTAGCAGTCTCGTATTATGGCGATTTTTGTCTATACCACCAATGGCGCCAAATAAAAATACCTGCCTTACAGTTTCTGGCTCCTTTACCTGTCGTGCCCAGACACAATAAACGCGGTCTGCTATTCTAGTATTCATAGAGTGTCCTTTTATAGAATCCATGTTTCTACATTTTTATAGGGCTATGTGTTTTTGTATCCTGAATTTGATCTTAAATTATACATGTATTGAATATCTTATATGTATGGGGTATCCTAGCCTCTAGGGTTTAAATGTAAATATTTAGAAAAGGGGTACAATCTATAACATCTAAGGTGTACACCATATAGCTAGTCTACTATTTTGTCTCAATTTTAACGTCTCGCCCTTTGAGAAATATTCCCTTTCTAGTTTTGCAGAGGTCAGCTGATCCCATCAATTACTGTTAGAACAACATGCTGAAATAACATTGATACATTTTGCTATCGAAAAGGGCAGATCAGTTTCTCTACTTTCACTGAAAAAAAATCAGACTTATATTTATCAGACTTGTAGCTAGTCTTTATATGAGGCACTAATATATAATGATTTATTTTTCGTAGGATTTCTGACAAAAAGACAAGAATTTGTATGAACTGATTTTAATGCAATCACGGTACTATATATTTACAATATCTGAAGTTCAGACGAAAAGAGCACCTTTTATCACAAGAAAACATGGGCAAATACATGACATTTTGGTACCTATTTTAGTGGTGAGCAGCAAAGGTTAGACGAGACTGCACATTCACATAGTCTCGTCAGAGTATTCTCTGCTAGCACACATAAATTATGATAGAAGATGAAAGTTAAGAGCACACACTAGACATTTGGATGCAATGATAGTCGTGGATGTACAGTAAAACCTGTCTTAAGCAGCAACTCTCAAAAAGGTCAAAATGGGTTTAAAGGCTAATTTTCTCTTAATGCAGATCAAAAGTATTGCAGAATGCTCCAAGAGGAGCATTCTGCAATACTTTAGACATGCATTGAGCTACCACATGACTTTAAGACCTTTTTTGTCTAATTTTTGAGTGGCCGCTTAAGACAGATTTCACTGTATGCTTAAATGTGATATTGCGCAAATGCTATAAGTTCCAAAATCTCATATGCTGTCCCAAATGATTAACGATATATCACACAAAAGAAACAAAACAAAATACTGTTAACAATGTCATTCTTGCACCAACAATGCCAACTGGAAAAATATCATACAACTAAAGTTTATTTATATACATTAAGTCTGCACCTCCTTGTAAATGTATTAGAACATAACTTGTAGTGTTTTTTCTATAACGTATAGTATCAACAAGCTTACATGTACATACATGAACCAGTACACGAAATTTCGGTGCTAATCGCATCAGCGAGCAGCGAACGATCAGGCGAATCAGCGCATACGCGCGGACTCGCCAGAGCATTCGCTGCTCGCATACACAAAGCATGGATCTAGATGAAGGCTCAGGCCAAAATTTAGACCTCTAGCTCTGCTGGATATGTCAGCATGTTAGCTTTTTTGCACAATTTTACGCGACTCAGTGGATATACAAATATTCCCGCTTGTAGGCGGGACGAGTCGAAGACGAATTTCCCCCACCAAGAGGGAATATTTGTATACTTGTATTCACGAGTATTTGTACAATACAGTTCTTGTATCATGACCAATAAAACAACCACATTTTAATTAATTTATCAGATATTCAAGTCAATTATAAGTTCCACCTTTGACAGGGTCTTGTGGAAATTATTTTACAGTATAGATCAAAGGAAAGGCGGCACAGCGGTAAGCAAGAAAACGAATCCATTATTCGTGTGAGGGTAGGAGAGTAAATCTGTCCCTCGGAATCACTGTTTGTCATCACTCGGCAAGCCTCGTGACGTCAAAGGGTGATCCTCGGCGACAGATTTTTCTATCCTGCCCTCAAACTCATGATGGATTCTTGTATTCTGTCCCAGGGTGTGCAAGATATCATGGTCTCTCGTCGGAAAACAATGGGACTCGTGTAAGTAAGCCTGAAGTTACTGAAACGCATTCTTTCCGAATTGCAACGCCGCCGATTCTTTTTTTCTACAGCGGATTCACTTTAACCTCACAGACCATAGGGAACAAACACTGGCGTTATAAAGAGGGTTGGCTGTATACCTGAATTTAGACCACACACGGTAGCCCTAGCGATGTTACCACCCAATGTTAAACGATAAAATATATCATGTAGAGATAAACCATACAGAATGTGAAAAACATGAGATAAGAAAACACGTCACAGTAATTTTTTCGTTCTTAATTGGAAAGCAAGCTTAAAACTATGAAAAAAAGCGCGTTTGAAAATATAGCATGTAAAGCATGCTCATGTACTGCAACATGTGCAATAATGCATTGTATTCAAGAACTTGAGAGGCACGGATACTCTAGACCATAGTGAAGATTAGAAAAATTTCATCATTAATATGGAGTCTATACCAATTTGAATTTTGACTATAAAAGGTAAATGGAACGGAAATATCTTACTAAATGTTTTTCTATAAGTTTGATAAGCAGAAATGTACATAGTGTTTTAAATTCAGCGTTGTACTTTGAAAATATCTCTGCGACATAAATATACCAACTAATATATTGTAATTGTAGTAAGTTGCGTCTGTCGATGATTGATCTGCTACTTGTGTGCAGACACTTTATATGTATATTAAGGAAGGTGATATCATATCAGCTTTTAATTTTCAGACATTTTGCGATTATTTGTGCGAATTCTCCAACAAAAAGTGCAATCAGTTATTCAAAAAGTGACTTGCAGAATTTCCATAATCGCCTGATCGGTGTTTTCTGTAGTTTAATGAACTATTTTTGTCATAAAATTTAATGCATTATTTCCTTTGAAGCCCATTTCAATATATTGTTGAAAAATAGATGTGTTGATAAATTGGCTTGTCGCATATGCATAACGTCACTCTCCAAACGCAGATCAATCGGGAAAGTCCAGCAATATTTGAGAATCGAATTAAGCCTCGGGTGTACGTAAGGAGCATTACGCGTAGAACTATGTACGAAAGAGCTCCAATTTTGGCTTTAAATGACGTAAGGAAAATAAGTTCTGTAGCCTGTGCGTTCAGCCCTATTAAAAATCCATTTTTCTGATTACCGGAAAAGTAAAGTAATAAGGTTGCAAAGATCAGGAATCGATACAATCAAGTACCACACCTGACCCAGGATACCAATGGGAAAGTGACAAACTCACAGAAGACACCACAAACGAGAGCCAAGAGGTCAGCCCTTTCCCAGCAGGTGACCACAAAGCACATATAAACAGACGCGCACAAAACATAGCAAACACAAGACAGAACAAAAACATAAAAGATCCACAAAAGAAGTACCGCCTTGGAACGGTCAGTAAAATATTTTACTGGAGGGCTTAAACCGGTTTAACGGCGCCAACCTCACCCTTAATTCAGATGTGGATCAAGACACATAAATATTTGGTTTGCATGAAATACCCCTAACTTATCAATGCATCATCTCCTAAATCAGCAGAATAATGAAGTTTATGTATTTTTCAATAAAATATCGCTATAGCGATATTTTATTGAAAAATACATAAACTTCATTTATAACCGTTTGTCTTGCTGCAATGACACTTGATATTGTGTTGGCATAGTGTCTGTGACGCCGCCGCCACGTTATGTAACGTCAGCGTCACGTTATAAAAGTAGTTCCTCAATGTACATCCAAGGTCTGATTCCACGGAATTCCACGGAATTGGAAGAGTCAGTTCCGATTGAAACGAAGATGTGAAGTGGTGATAGAATGCTAATGTTTAGTCTGGGCCTTAATCTACCTCCATATGATTTTCTCGTAACATTCAAACTGATATAAAACAATGTCTCTAGCATCCGTTGTTATCAAATGCGCATCTTGTCAATCATTTTCGATAAGAACATCTACCAATGTTCTCATGTTCTGGATCATCGGCTTAAAACTCATTAAGTCTAGTACTATTACCACTTTTAACAAACTGTTACATGTAAGCATAAAAAGGTTCATAACAATCAGGTTGTCTTACATCCCTACAAATATAAAAAAAAAAATTCCGAGTAAAATCCTTAAAGCTGGCAAAATCATGATGCAAAACACAACTTTTCTTATTTCTACAAGAAAACATTTGTTGAAGTTTCGAACAGCAGCGCATCGAGGCGGTTTTAATGAGAGCCATAAGCAGACATTAAACTGTAATGTTCTGGGTTTTTCCCATTCTTGCACCACGAATATGAATTTCTGAGATATTAGCATGGGCTGGAAAATTTTATCTAATCTATGTTCACTTGCTCAGGCTGTCACGTGTGGATTGCTCTTTGGTTGCATTGTACAATGTCAAGTGACGTCAATTTTAAGTCAAAATAACGCCATCATGTCATATCTCACCATATTCAGGAACTTATGGAAGCTTATTTCAAAATAAAATTCAAAGGTGAATGTGAAAAAGAATTGTTTATTTATGTGAGGCTAGTATAGGAAAATATGTCCCTCAGGATCACCATGTGACATCACTCGACAAGCCTCGTGATGCCAGACGGTGATCCTCGGGACAGACCTTTCTATCTCGTCCTCACACTCCAATCATGATAGACTCTTCTTTTATTGCTAAATTGAAAGTACAAATTAAGATCACTTTCTGTACGGAGATAGTGCCGTTGTGTTGCTCGGTGTAAGTATTAGTTAGATATTAGCAAAAGGTATGCATAATGTTCAATCAGACTGTCAAACTGTTTTAACGAATACGAATGGTGTGGCCTCGGCAAAGCAAAGCAAACACAAATCGCTGAAACATCTCCCTCAAGACGCTTCCAATAAGTATTAAAATAAATATAAAAGTACTCATTATTGAAATAAGAAAAATATGGTTTTGTTTTTTTGTATCCTGCTTTTACAGTTTAGAGTATTTTGACTTTAAACAGAAAGTTAACGTAATTCAAATGGGCCTCGACGCGAGAAAACCTGTCTTCATGGGTTTTCGAACAACACAGGCGCAGACCAGCCTGCGCATCCGCGCAGTCTGCTCAGCGCCTTTGTTATTCGCGTTTTAAAAAGTACCATACCTAAGCTTGCTACAAGCGAAATTTAATTTTTCTAGCTAGTCTCTGTAGCTGAAAAGACTGGTTTGAATCTCACTTTGTCAGAAACCCCGAAGACGTTTTTGTCGCGACAAGGCCCAAATGATAGTTTGTCTTAGCGTGACGTGACGTATATAGAATTTGCGTCTTTTTAAAGTGCAGAAACTCCACCTCTTTTCTGCCTATGATAAGGAGCTTTCGTCACGTAGAAAACATACTGAATTCTGATTAATACTGTCATCTGATGTAGCAATGTCCAACTTCAAGCATCTCGTCTCAGCAATACTTTTAGACGATTCTGAACATATACAATCACATTCAGTATAAGAGCAATACTCCACAGCTTTTGTCAGCTTGGGGGAATTTTTTAAGATCCCTTTACGTTCTACAGCTTGCTTACAGTTCGAAAACTTATACTGAATCAGTGGTCTTTGGGTTTCACTGTCACTTGTAGGCGTGTTTCCATTTTGATGGACACCTTTATAAACATGGACGTATTTCTTAGGATGATTTTCCCTACTTAGGACATACTTATCAGAGTCTGTTCCGCTGCTGCTACTCTTTGACCCGCTTTTTCGAACCATGTAACTATTTTCGTACATGTTGTCACGTAAAGCGATCGTGTTTCCATCTGTTTCAGAGAATGTATGACGTAATGTTGACGTAAATCGACCCCGATTGGACGACCTCTGTACCAGCAGGAAACGAGATCCTTGGGTACAACAACAAAATATATTGGACATGATGTCTTTGAAGCTCCTCCTAAATCTCTCGCTCATAGCAGTGTAAACGATAGGGTTGATACAGCTGTTGACGAATCCAAAGAAGTGGGTGATCAACATGGTGAAGATGAAGTTGCTCTCTCGGAGGAAGCTGACAGGCTGTAGTTGACTCACAAGGGTGACCATATAAAGTGGAGACCAGGACACAATAAACGTGATAGCAATCACAATTACCATCCGGGCAACCTGAAAGAATGTGTTAAGTATAATATCAACCATGATTTGTATTATTATGCCATTATTCAAATTATTTGAGCCAGTGCATGAGATTTCCAACAATGTGTTGTGTGCGACCAGCAAAGCCTCAGACCAGCCTGCGCATACGCGCAGTCTGATCAGAGCCTTTGCTAGTCGCTTGAATATTCTATGATTGTTAGGCTACTGACTAAACAAAATTTGGAGTTTCTAAGCTTAAACGGAGGTTGCAGAGGCTCGTCCGAGTCTATATATCGTCTCTTCAGTGCTATAGCGTTCTATCTACCATTGCACAAGTTTTGAGAAAAATGAGTTTGAAAATTTTAGCATCCTGATTTTTGATGCCTTATTTATCACAGACCTTTGAATCATACCAGAGGGTTAAAATGTATACATACATTGTAAATGACCTTGGTTTGAAGACATTTTTACGGTAATATGGAATTTACGGGCATTTTACAGTTTGCATATAGAACATTATGCCCTAAAAATCGCTGTCTGCGTTCAGTGCTATAGTGTTCTATATTTTCCTACAGCTTATTATTCTGGTTATGGAGTCAATTCATATACTAGTCTGAACAGAAATGATTATTTGTACCTAAAAGTAGCAGATTTAGTTATTTATTTGGCATAACAGTAACAAAAAGCACGGATTATGCCATTAAAATTTATGCAAGGGAGGTAATCTGTTTCTACAGTTATTTTTTCTGTCAATGGTGTCAATTTGTATAATATTTTAGACTGATCTGATTATTTGGACCTAAAAGTAGCAGATTTAACCATTGATTTGTAATAACATTGGCAAGTTACTTCAATTAACGCGGTTTAGATATGTGTAAGGGAGGTAATCTGTTTCTAGAGCTTATTATTCTGTCCATGGAACACTTTGCGCTATATCTTTGACTGAGTAGATTATTTGGTCTAAAAGTAGCCGATATAGCCATTAGTTCATCATAAGACCGACAAACCGCTTCAATTTAGGAAATTTAAATTTATGTAAGGGAGGTAACTGCAATTTTTAGCAATTTCTCCAAGTGAAGTGAATTTATGTAGATAGAACATTATGACACTAAAATCACCCAGGCATGTGACATCATCATCATAGGTCATTGGATGAAAATCACTTAGAACACTATAGCACTGAACGAAATTGTCTTTTTGTAGATAGAACAGAAAAGCACAGCGATTTTAAGATTACTGGGAGGAGATAGGCAAATGAAACCTTCACCAGTAGATAGAACATTTGATCCCCTTTCCAACGGTATGCATAACTCATTTTGACCAAAATGTCACTTAGAACACTATAGCACTGAAGCGACGATATGTCAAAAATGTAACATTGTTGGAAATCTCATGTCACGGCTCATTTCTTACTAGCCCAGTTACAGGTCTGAGGTAGCTATATTACCCCTTGGTCATTGAACAACGACCAAAGGCCAACACAGTTGACCTCAGACCTGTAACTGAGCCAATACGAAATCACTTGATTAATGACAATATACAATGACAATATATGCAGTTTGATTTTTTTCATCAACATCCTAAAGCAAACATGTAGAACTGCTTTAACCTATGAGCATAATTTGCTTGATAAGAGGTCTGTCGTTGATAGACATGTGTGTCATATGGCTGCTAAGCTTAATAATAAGGATCGTAGAAAGCTTCCTACATTATACTGGTAATCTAAACTTCATAAAAGTCCCTATAAGTCACGCTTTGTTGCTAATTCTAGCTATTTTACTGCTTTTGAGTTGTCTATACTTTTGCTTCTTGCCTCAGTGTGACATACACTATTGTGAAACATTTTATCATAGGAAAAGTAAAATCTATTTTGGTCTATTAAAAATGCAGATGAGATTCTTAATAAGGATTTTAGTATCTAGTTTGTCTACATATACTTTTTCTGCTCTCTATACTTATAACTAAAGAAAAAACTACTGAATTAATTGAGCAAACTTTTAACAGAGAGGGCTCACTTTTGTTTTACTTGTAATGAGAAATGCGCTTTTTCACTTCTGAACCTGCTAAAATATATTAATTGTGGTCATGTCAGAAAATCTGTGACGTTATCCATTATCTTTTCGACAATACATTTCTTAGTTTTGGCTCTAAATTATATAGACATATAATGTAATATGCATTCAAATGGGTTCTTAATGTGCTCCTCTTGGTGGAAATTTGCCTTTGTTTTGTCGTGAGAAACAATAATCAAGCTGATGTTATTGAAGCATTTAACTCTCGGTGGCTTGCTTAATATTGATAATCCATATTTTCAACAAATGGTAAGTCGGATAATTCCCACTGAACTTCAGTTAAATAAGGCAAATTTCTTTGATACTGAAGCCTCCTTTTTGGACTTAGACTTGTCAATTATAATGAACGGCAAAGTTTTATCTAAAATTTATGATAAACTGCATGTTTATATTTGACAAACATGTAGTTAATTAAAGGTTGTGCAATAATTCGTGTTGATTATGAAATATATACGAGGGTGACGAGCTCCCGAGTGTATATTCCATAACCAACAAAAAACATTTTATTTGGGATACAGATTCAAATAAGTCATTTGACTTTCTTCTGAATCCCATTTGTATAGTGGTTGTATTGTAATCGTATTCCATGTTGCTTTGTATACTTGTCATTTATTATTCAAATAAAATAAAGTTTAAACCAAAACATTTTATAACCTGTTCAGCCATGGGTGCGTTCTCATGGAAAAATGGATTTATTAGCAGTAGTTTTTTTAGAATTTCTTTTCAAAACAATCTGGGAAGCATTCTCTGATCACATGTTACATATGTATAGGGTGATCAGTCCCCACTGTTTGATGCGCAAAAAGTAGAGACTCATTCAGATCAGCGTATATAGCCATGTGCCGTTTGATCATGTTGTCTTTATCAAATAGCATTTTGGGACAAGCAGTGTAATTTCTGACCAGTCTTTAATATACATGTACAACATGGTCAGTGTTTTCTGTAGCCACAGCTTTTCTGTGAAACAGCTAAAATTTAAAATTTACATCATTTTTGTGAATATTTTTATCACAGTTTTTTTAGGTTTCTAAAAATAAAGATAAATTTGGAGAAATTAACATTTCGGACTGCAATTTCCTCTCATCAAGTTATGGTAGTGATCTCTAAAGTTGTGTGAGGCACGGAAAATATACCTCGCTAGAATGCAACTGCTTGGTTAAAAACAGAAGGAATTGGGCTGTATTGGACTAGTTTTCCATACCTTGAAGTATACTCAGAAAAACAATTGAAGGATATTAAAATCCTTTTGACTGTATTACATTTGAGAAAATAATTTCAAAACAAAGTATTTTGTATTTGATGGAACTACCGATCTGCAATTCATCAACATGCAAAACAAAATGAACGGGTCATAGGTTACCAATACAGTACAATGCCAAATGCAACAACCCTCTTTACCAAAAGTTCACAAGCAATTTAATTTGCTTTTATATTTTGTGTTGCAAACTTGACCTGGTCATTGTTTATTTTCTAATTCCAACCACGGAAACGTTTTCACACTCATGTATCAGCCATTTCACCTTATAACGCGATAATGTCTTCATTTTAAATGTGCAGATACGGTAACCTGATACAATATGAAACACACTTGCATTAAACATTGACAAAGTCTACAAAATTCGGAGTCATACTTTATACAGAGTCCCAGCAAGGATGTTGGAGCCAATCATTAAGGAATACAAATAATACAATGGATTTTAATCATTTTTGAATGTGTGTGCCTTTTCGGTATAGAGGATTAAACCATCTGGAACCGTAATGTATTTAAACCATTGAAACGTGTCTAAAATTAAACATCAGTTTTGATTGCATATATCTGGAACTATGAACTGCATGTATATTCAGTTTACTTTTATTGTATTGAATGTTAGAAATTAAATTGAATCTAAATGTCCTTCAATAGTTTTCTGCGCGTAGATGTTGCCCTTCCTATGGTGTATATAGTCGGCAACTCATTTGTCATAGTAACTTCAACAACAGCAACCAATATTTTATTGCTAAGTTGTTGAAACAAGGCTTTCGATGGCATAATGTCTAAAGCGTGTTCTTAATTCTACCACAGACACTCAAAGTTGAGTGTTAAATACAAATTAAATAAGCCTAATTTTAGTGATCAATCTTTGGCTGGGCCCACCATGGCATAACTTGAGGCTGTACCTCTGACTAACTGTGAGTTGTCAGTCGTCTTCTTTGTCTCATCATATAATTTTCATGTTTTAACAACAACATAATTTAGGAATCAGATTTGGCGCCAGTAAAATGCATTAAATATCCCCTTCCCACCCCACCCACAGTGGCTTAGGCTGCTGTCCGTTTTAAAGTGGTGGTTCTGTTGTTGTTGATTCATTGTTTATTGTTGCTTCCATTGTTTGTTGAGGTTCCCTGTTTGTTCTTTGTTCTGTTTTGCGTTCCTTAGTGTCATTCCTAGTCTTGCAATCATATGGATGAGAAAGTGAGAGCTGGTTGCTTTGCTTTAATTATCTTCCTGACGTATTGTGCCTGTAAGTCTTATGTTGCTCTTCCTCATGGTGTCGTGGACAATTTGTGAGTGTACTATTTCCTCGTCATATTCACTCACATTTGCCAATACCAACAAATATTTTGATTTCTAAACCCCACGAAGACAACGGGGAAAGTTTTTTTTTTAAAATGTCAGTTTCAAATTTTAGCCAGGTGACAGTCCACACCTAGCATACAGACACAATATTTTTGACAAGGCAGTACATCTGAATATTGGTTAGAAATTACACTGCTTGTCCAAAAATACGATTCAATGAAAACAGATAAAACAGGTACTGTCGTGTCAACCAAGAGTAACAGTGACATAATCTTTTGTTGACAATTGGTAAGTCAAATATTAACTTGTACACCCCACTTGCGCTAACACGAATCGATAGAATTACTTGTGTATTAATCATATCCTGCGGATAGGATTAATACACAAGTGATCTATCGATCATAAGTTCCCGATAGCTTTGTTAACAAAACATGACGTCACTGTCACTCTTGGCTGACAGGACAGTAAAGGTTACGAATGCCTATCAAAGTAAGTTAGTCTATACTGTAAGCCTATCAGGGTAGAATGCAGAAAAAAACAGTTGATACCCAGATATATCTGTAAGTTGAAAAACGTGTAATCAGTGAAATGTGTCCCACATAGAATTGCAAAATTTCGTAATAAAATACTGCTGTCAAACACGACTGACAGAATTTTAAGTCAGTATTGCTACAGAATCTATGATCTGATTCTGGCACATCAGCAACGCAGTGACATCAAGGTTAGGGCTTAGTTGATTAACTAATTTTACTAACTATTTACAAGACAATTTCAGCGGCCAATTGTTCAACAAGAAATAATAATATGTGTTAGACATACCGCTGGTAGAAAAGTACAAATTATTTGCAAAGTTCTTATGATTTGATAAAATGGAGATGCGATTGTGTTTGTTATCATTTAACCCAGTCTTTTTCAAACCAATTCTATGGCACATCGAACCATTTTCACGTATAATGGCTTCATAGTCCAGACGTTTACCGGAAGCACTTATGAAGCAATGTCATCTCATGCAAATAAATAAAACTGCAAAATACAAATGAAGCTTATAAGAACTAATGATTGTAATATACGCATTATTAAATGGACATTGAGGCAGAAATAATTGTGAATTATTCAGAAGATACAGAGCGGAAATAAATAATTCTACTGAGCCCCTAACCCCATCTTATTCCCAAAAAAAAAAGAATATAAACCATGACTTAATTCATCACCTATGCATTTTTCAATGTCCTTCGTTTATAACAAAACATCGTTTTAACCCTTTGTATATTCGAAACCCCCTAAACGGCAAACAGTGTATACCCAAATTAACGTAGCATAATGCTATATTTCATCAGGATATGCACTGTTTGTTAAGATTTATATAACTTTAAGGAAAAGATATTATAATTTAGAAACCCCTTAGAATACAAATGGACAATTCATTACTTATTGTATCAATATGTATGGGAATACCCATCAGAATACAAGGGGTTAATTGACTTGAACAAATCAAACCAATTTGGACAATTTCTCGATGAATCTAACAGGGAGTTTGAATTGAATGGTGACCTAAATAGAATATACTAGGTAAGAAGCTTACCAGCTAGGCTTTGAGAATGCACTGAAATAGACAACCTTTATCAGGTCAACGTGCAACATTGAACTTGTATTGTCTTTCAGATTAATAAGGTTGCAAAGATCAGGAATCGATACAATCAAGTACCACACCTGACCCAGGATACCAATGGGAAAGTGACAAACTCACAGAAGACACCACAAACGAGAGCCAAGAGGTCAGCCCTTTCTCAGCAGGTGACCACAAAGCACATATAAACAGACGCGCACAAAACATAGCAAACACAAGACAGAACAAAAACATAAAAGATCCACAAAAGAAGTACCGCCTTGGAACGGTCAGTAAAATATTTTACTGGAGGGCTTAAACCGGTTTAACGGCGCCAACCTCACCCTTAATTCAGATGTGGATCAAGACACATAAATATTTGGTTTGCATGAAAGACCCCTAACTTATCAATGCATCATCTCCTAAAACATATAAATCAAGATATAACAAGGAGATAAAGCAAGGATAAGGACTCAACAGTAAATTAAACTGAATACTGGAGCAAAATAAATCCAACAGGTAAACCCCGGTGGGCCCGACAAACAGCCAAAGCATCAGGCCCCTACCATCTCATCAATAGATAAGTCTTCAAGTCGGAACACAGATGTCTTGTTACTGTAAATGTTCTATGTCTCTTCCTCGCGGTGCGTGTGTAGGTCTGCAATGTTTGATTGTGGTATTTCCTGAGCATACTCACTTTTTGAATTTGTATATGAAATAACTTATACTTATTTTCATCGTAGGTAACTCTTTGTCTACTAGTGTCGTATGCTGATTCATAAAAGCAGTGCAAAACGTCTAGTTTAATCTAGAAACTGTTTGAAATTCTGATGGTTTTCCTGACAGAAATTTTCGAAAAAGTTGTGTTTGAAAATAAAATTAGCAGACCGCAAAAAGGCATGCAAAATTGTTTGTTAAACAGATTGTTAGTGTCTCTATACTTGTGTATTTTCACCATAAGCATTTTCACAAATTCTCAACTACCTCCATTGGTTCAGTAAAATAAACATGTTGAAATGAATAAGTTTTCATGCAGTTTGTCATGCACTGGCTGACGATACTAGACTGCCTTCTGGTATATGTGTCATGAAACTTGTTTACCAAATGAGTCATGAAGTCGTGCTATTCGCTCAATCATATATATATCAAAATGCATCGTCACATGTGTCTCAAACGCTTCTTTTTAAAATATCTTTAATGTAAAACTTATTATTGTACCGCTAAATATTGAATGAACTGTATTGTTGGTGTAGCAATACATTTCTAGTTTTGAGTAATGTGCACTACATATTGATATCATCCTGTTGTTACCATAGCAGACAGGTCGGTCTTCGAAAAATATTCACATTTAGAGTAACAACTTTTAGAACAAACGCACACAGCAAACATAAGGTTTTGCAATGTGTACGCAATAACATCTGAAACAGGAATCTCCATCCAGGAATAAAATATATTAACAATGTTGAAACCAAAACCACCACACTAACCATAAATTATAGATGAAACTATGACATTTGAAATGTACAAAGCTACATCTCAAAATGGTTGTTTCAATATAAATGGAATTTGATTTATTGACTTAAATTCAGCAGGATATATCTAACTTACAAATTGTTCAAAATGAATATTGTCAATATTCAGTATATTTCAATTTCCTTTATGGTCTATGCTTTCCTGAGTTATAGACTTTGCAGATTCACAATATCGACTTTTATTGCTTTTCACGGATAATATGGTTTTCTAAACTTAACAAAAATATTGTTTACACTAAACAAATTAAAGTTGCCAGATTGATTTTAGAGGATAATATGTTAAAAGGCTCTTATGTAGACACCTCACCTACAAAGGACCAGCCAGGGATTTCATCGCATCAAAAAGCAAAAGAGTTTGGCCAGAAAACGCTACTATTACAGATCACTAACTCTCGACACCACTGGGGAGTGACATTAGAACACAGACAGACGAAGACGCACAGACATTACATGTAACATGATAATACAATCATTGGCGGATCCAGATGAAGGACAGGGAGTCTGGAACCCTGGAAAATTACGACTGGCTATTGGTTTCCTTACAAATTTTGGAACTGACCCACTCGAGGAGCAATTGGACCCCTTGGAACACCAGACAGACTGTCGCGAATACCCATGTTAAAGGTTTTAGTCGAATTGTTTTGTAAATCGTTTCTTTTCATCCTGTACCTAAGAAGAACTACCAAACCTATCAATTTTTACCTGTATCTGTCTAAGTAAAAAAGACGGCAAAGATAAGAACTCAATACAATGAAGTACCACACCTGACCCAGGATACAACATGGGAAAGTGACAAATTCAAAATTAGACATCACAAACAAGAGCAAAGAGGTCAGCCCTTTCAATGCTGGTGACCAAAAGGCAACTATGAACAGACGCGAAAGCATGACAAACACCAGACATAAATAACACAAATGATCCACAAAAGAAGTTTACCGCCTTGGAACGGTGTGTAAAAATTTTAACTGGAGGGCTTAAACCGGTTTCACGGCGCCAACCTCACTAGCCACTATTTCTGCATAATCATTGTGAATTGTGACCGTTATGCTAAGAGTTTTAATGTTTGCTATAAACATGAATTAAGGAATATCAATTCATTTTTATCTATTATGGTGGAATGTATATGCCAAATTGGCATTTAATTTAACTTAAGGTTCACTGTTACATTTGCAATATATGGGTTGATGGAAAACAAGGTATATCACTTGCGGCCATATTGCTTATTGGATGAAGTCATTGTTTATTTTCTGAAAAATAATATCATTGTTATTTTCTGCTAATTATTTTAAATTCTGAGAGGAGAGGCATTTAGGTTTACCATGTTTACTGCGCTAGTATATATATGCTCTAATACATGCGTATTTTACACCAAAACTCAGTTTGAATTTCAATGATTAGTAAGCATGAATGAATCAGTGCATTTTGTACTTTAATACATATTCGAAATGTTTGTATTACGTTTTCAAAATCTTCTCTTTTCTCAAATGATAGTTTTGGTAAAACGCCTTCAACTGCATTTAAAAATGCACTGACGCTGTTATTTACTTGCATGGCTTATGCCCAGGTCACACATTCACGGATCACCTCGCCGGTTCCACTACGGATCAAATCTCACGGATGACCCCGGAAATGCCATTTCCGTAGTCTGATACGGGTGCACAACGGTGTTGCTACGGGTTTTGACGTATCTACCAAGGATAAGATAGAAAAGAAGCTTTTTGGTGACATGATTGATACGGTTTGTTACGGTCTAGTACTGAACGCCACGGTTTAATACGAGAATGACACGGTTAAATACGGAACGACACGTGTCAAG
This sequence comes from Loripinus fragilis, assembly GCA_964019695.1. Lineage (NCBI taxonomy): Eukaryota > Metazoa > Mollusca > Bivalvia > Lucinida > Lucinidae > Loripinus > Loripinus fragilis. Next base: position 126,766,633 of record OZ026514.1, read on the forward strand.
GCGTGTGCACTGCGGATGAAGAACGTTTTGCTACGGTCATCTACGGTGCAAGTAAGGGTTAGTACGTATAAGAAGGGTCTAAAGCGGATTAATACGAACCGCCACGGATCTAACCCGATAACCAGTCCGTACATACAAAACTGCCTTCTTGACTTGAAAATTCAGGTGAGTGATCCAGGGTAACGTGACCCCCTTGTTTTATAACTTTTACTGAATGTAGAAACAAAATTTGGTTCTTCTCAAAAGTCTTTGGCGAGTTGGACAAATTGTGCTAAGAGATGATTGTGATTATAAACTGTAAACAGATAAAAACCTGATCCGACTGCATCATATAATCACTTTGAGCCGGGTCTGAACCCTTCAATTTCAGCCGCAAATAGTTTTGATTCAGGGGGTATTCTCTAGTTTTCTTGCTGCATAGGCTCGGCTCTAGCATCTACTGTTTACCCTAAAAAATACCAAGCCCTTCAGGCATACCCTAAAACTATTTGTTATTTTAGCATATCCTAAAACATTATTGCAATTCAGAATCTTGACTTTTGATAGACCTTAATATGACCCACAAAAATAGCGGTGACCTCCAACATTATCCACAAAAAAATTCACACCCCAAAAAATTCATTTTTCTGAAAAAAAGCCTCCAAAATTATCCAAGTTCAAAATATTGACGCCCAAATAATGGCCAAGCCTGTGTGTACATAATTTATAAATATCAGAGTACACCCCAAACGCGTGTGTACATGTACTGGTGGTGGTCGTCTGTAAAAGTACTTGGCCAGGACAATAGGGAAAATGGAGTAGAAAGCATTAAGATATTATGTATGGCTTAGATATAACATATGTTTATGTTTAGAAATTTATGTTCCTGACAACCTGTCTGGTTTGAAAATACATCCGATTCGTCCATTCCCTTGCAAGTGGCGACTTTTTTCACCTGCTGGCATTGCTTTCAAATAGTAACTTAGGACCCAGATAAGGTCTGACAAAATATCAGGCCTGCTCTGGATCCAAACTGTTTGACACTGGTGTAATTCCTGAAAAAAATGTTTTAAAAGTCGACTTTTTAAAAAAATCAGCAGGCAACAAAAAAGAGACTCAAATCACCCAGCATGCAAAAACAAAAAAAATGAAAATAAGCACAACGCAAGTTCAGACTAAGTGATCCTCATAACGAGGGGTGCACGACATTTCGTCTAAACCCATTTCGTCGAATAGACACTTCCTCTAATACAACAATTGGTCTAAAACAGTCTGTACGACATTTCGTCTAAAAAAGACTTAAAGATTTTAGACGTAATGTCGCACCTGTGTTAATTTTTGCCTTTTTTCTCACCTTTTTCCTCCAATATTTAGACGATCTGCCTTTTGTCCGCCATATTGATTTCACTTCATCACTAAAATGGAAGAAGTGCAGTTTTATACTCGCAACAGGGACACCCTAAAGTAGCATACAAATGCTTAGAAGATCATATCTATAAGGAACATACTTACTGGAAGTATGTATATCGGAAATGCGAGGGATGTTTGACCACAAAAAAACGATCAGATGATAAGAGAAACTGAACACAATCTTCATGGGCCAAACCAACCAGATCTGGTGTCTATGGTGAGAATAAAGGACGCTGTATCTTTGGAACCACCATCACGTCTGATTAATTAAGAATTACAGGAAGAGAGCACCGATGAAAGTGCTGGTTATATACCTCGGTTTGCAACCGTTAAGGTTTTGTTTGTCACTGGCAAATAAAGATCAGCCTTCGTAGATCACTTGTCTTTCCTCACCATTATATGTGTAAATAAAATTTAGCCGAAAAAAGACATTTTTAGACGAATTTGGACACTTTTTGGCGAAAATTAGATAAAATGTCGTATTTGGCGAAATGTCTTTTAGACGAAATATCCTTTAGACGAAATATGTTTAGACGATATGCCATGGATCCCATCACGAGAAACCTGTCTTCAGAAATGGAAAAAAATCAGGTTTCCTCGCGGCACTTGAGGTCGATGTACGCCCTCGTAAAGATTCTTTTAAACATATTGCAGAACGGGGTTCAAAGCGGAGAGTAGTAATACCTATGTGTCAGCATATGGAAGTTTGGTTCTTTAACCCTTTATGGATTATCTCACACAGATTGATAGAATTAAGATGGAATTGTTCATTGTATATCTGTTTAATATGAGATCACAGTCACAACGTCCAAACTGAGGTGTTTTATGTACCTAAAGATTATTTTTATCTTAACAAACAGTTCATATCCGGATGAAATGCAGCATTTTGCAGCATTGCATCTGGGTCTTCGCTGTTTGTCAAAGTACTCATTAAGGAGTCAAATGGTCAAACATCCATGTACAGCTAAAGACGGGAAGGCCAAACAGGGTAGCCCTGTCTGGCAGACCAAACTGAATCTCCTGGGCTGGCTAATTCGAGATCGATATACCGTCGTGGACCGTACTCATTCCGTATTTTACCTTGGTATTACGTAGCAAACCGTCAACTACCTTGAGAAATCTTGCTAATCCCTACCTATCCGTAATGCAACTTATTGAGATCGTACCATTCCGTAACAAATTCGTAGCAAACCTTAGCTAATACGTGGTGTAACCGTAATAGCTGGTATTTAAACCGTAGAAATCCTTGGCGACTTTGGGACTACGAATTAATAAGGACTAGTACGGTTTAAATACGGACTGAAGCGGACCAGTACGTTCTAACACGGTTTAGTAAGGATGTGCTACGGTTGTTTGATCCGTGGTCAAATTTTGAACATGTTCAAAAACTGTCAAGGATGGTCAAGGATGTTCAAGTACTACTACGTATGATTACGGATGCAACACGGAAATCTACGGACCAATACGGATTGCCACGAATGATGACGGATCGTATCCGTGTCTAATCTAGCGTCCAATCCGTGAAAGTGTGACCTGGGCATTAACCAGGCTACGAATTTTCTGACAAGCCGACAGTCTTAACTACTAAAGGTACAAGTGCATTCCAGTTATCATTGCTTAAATTAGATTTTGAGTTTTTTTTCTCAAAAAGCAAGTGAGTATGGCCAGGAAATGCCACACTTTAAGACCACAGATCAACCCATGACACCGCAAGGAAGAGACACAGAACAACGACAACCACTCGACAGAAAAAGTTGAAACATTTACATTAAAGTTTTCATTTTTTTCCTTGTAATATAAGAACCATTGTTTCAAAAATTGCATTCACATGGCAAATGAATTCTTCTTCCCTTTTTCATGAAAATTTGCTCAAGAACCTTTTCTCAGGATGGTGAAATTATGTCAGACGAATTTCATTTCTCGGAAGCTGATGGAAGCATAAACGGCGTAAAGGCTTAGTTCAAAGTAAACATGACACCATTGAGATGTAATTTACTTTGATTAGAATCTATATGGCGTTATTTCAAAAACACCTGAAAATGAAATATAGTTCTTTATGGCTACCCATAAATGCGTTTAAATATGCAAGTGCATTAAATGTCTGAGAAATTGATTGATTACTGACAGGAAAGCGGTCAAGTCTTAACCCAGTAAAATGAGGTATCAGTTCTGAGATTTGATTGCTTCGACATAATCGTGTTGAAACTAAATCTATCAAATTGCATATTAGACACGTTAACAATGGAGTTCAAAAGTGTACAAGTACGCAGGCGGTAGAGTTAGGCATAATCGTGACTTAAAACCAGACACGCCTCCTGGCCTCGAGGATATAAAACTTGAGTTCATTCTCAGACTCAAAATAAAGCATAATGATTGGCTGCTTGCGGACACGTGTCCGCAATAAGCCAATCGTTGCGCTTTTGAGTCTGAGAATGTACTAAAGCTTTATAACCTTGAGGCCAGGATGCCATATTAGGCAACAGATTGGGTATCTTCTACATGTAGCTTCTTTGGAAGACTGTCACTAGGGGTTATTTCAGCCAAATAAATTTGAATTCGGATCAGCAGTTTTAAGAGAAAGGGCGAAGGCAAAGATAAGATGTCGATACAATCTAGTACCAGACCTGACAACACATGGGAAAGTGACAAAAACACAAGAAAACACAAGAAAACATCACATACAAAAGAGCCAAGAGGTAAGCATTTTCCTAGTAGGTTAACACAAGGCTGCAATGCATGAGGGACACGAAACATATCCTTAACTACTGAAGAAACCTGACACTTTTTACTTGGCTTCAAACTCGTAAATAACACATTATCATATGATTATAGAGCTTAGCTCATATGCTTATTCTAATAATAAGACATTAGAAAGTATTCTTCGAAAGATTATATTTATCAAATATATAACATAACGTCACAACGTCAACAAATATAGTTTTTATCACTTTTGCCTAGGGGTATATGTCTAGACACTTTTGAGAACGTTTTTGATGTATGCAAGGCCACTACCAGTACAGACAAGAATTCATTTTAAAAATTTGTAACTTCTTGCTGTGGCGTATGATATGGGGGTTTTAAGGACATATGCTACTAAATACTTCCCATGTTGAAATATGTTCAATACTTTGCATACAGTTTGATTTATGCATGAACTATCCATTTATGAAATAAAAAGGATATGTCACCGTGCTTATTTTTTCAGAATCTCAGATTGAAGTTTTCAGCAGTTGACCAATTTTCTAAAAGTAACACTAGTCCTAAATATCGAGCTAAAACGGTTGCAATCTTCAGCCAGCTTCTTTCTTTTAACTTAAATTATTACCCATGATCCCAAACCTTTTAGAAAATGTGCAAGTTTATTTGTTTTCCCATGCTGTGACAAAATACTGCATGATATATTTTGGGAATTCGTCGAAAATTGGAATTTGTTTTTAGAATAAAGCATGTATTAAAAAATCTGATATTGAAAATCTTAAAAAATCATTTTTAATTCATGGATTATTATAATACCTTTCAGAAAAAAGAATAAAAATCTGGGGTCACCGAACTAATTCTCTTTCAAGAGGGCCAAATTTAGCCCCACCCCCATAGGTTTCATGCGTAATTCAATATAAAAGTTCAAGAATGGCCATTTCGGTCGTTTTGATGATGCCATTTTACTAATTAATGAAGCAATTAAGCATTAAAGTGTTACAAAAGAAGAAAAAACACACTGAAAATATGTGCGCATACAGGAATCGATCCTGGTCCTCTGGCTTCGTAGCCAGACACGCTAACCACTAGGCTACGAGGTCAGGTCGTGCGCCGCTCTAAATAACCGTACAACTAGTAGAAACTCGGCCACTATCGTATACGTAACCGGGGTAATTGTGTACGTCGTTTGATTTCGACTGAGCTACATTTATCTGTCTTCAGTGCTGAGACGATTAGTTCTGTTAGATGTCAATAGATATATCTGACACACTTTAATTACTTTATTTTGTCAAGAAAATGTTGGAACACCGATATGACATAAGAATGTGGGAAAGCTGTGTTGATCCGAATCCATTAATGGTCGAAAGACAGGACCCAGACAACTGTATCCGTTTCCAGACGTGGGAAAGGTGCGCATTGGAAATAGCCGCATATGTCTTTAAGTTGTGCTTTCGACGTTTTCTAAACGGTAGTGTTTTTTCCCTTTGTTCAAGCAATTTCTAGCAACTGAAACGATTTGGAGTCAACCAATCATTGTAAGAGAATGCATTTTCAAGAATTAGAACTTATGTTTCTCGTCACGTTAAAGGGTAAAAACGGAATAAACCAAATTTAACTTCAATTAGCTTCAACGTAAACTATGGATAATAACCGTTTTTTCTTTGTCAACGTTTGTCACCGTTTAGTGTGTGCTGTCTACGTTGTTGTAGTGACAATTGGTTACACTTTACTTTAATCGCGTGTAAATTTCAAGCTTTGCAGTATACACATATCAGTATGTAATGCTTGACGTCGCTTAATGGGTGTAGGCGGCAGCTACGGAGTTCAAAAGGACTGAAACATTGTCAAAATGCATTCCTAACATCATACAAAGTGAAAAGAGTTGATAAAGAGACAGTGCTTTTTAAAAGCTCATAAAACACTGATAACGTACAAATGACGTTAAGAAAATGAAAAAAAAAGTCTTTTGGATTGAACAATGCACGCATGCTTAATTTGAATACCCAGAAGATGTCAATGAAATAGCAAAGAATCACACTAAAGCGGTTTCTGGTGATTTTTTGGGTGATTTCTTTGTTCTTGCTAAAGCTGATTGTAGGGGTTACGTGATGTTTTGATAGCTGACGTATGTAATCGGTTCATCTTTTCAAATAATCTCAGTGCATCTTAGTCTACCTTTGTCCAACTTTACGCAATGGAAAGACAAGTGTGCATCGTGTTCATTTACTACCAAAAAAGACACACAGTACGTGTCAGGTTTCTATAGTATAAATAACAAAAAGGATCCACAAAAAGAAGCACCGCCTTGGAACGGTCAGTAGTTTATTTTTTATTGGAGGGCTTTAACTAGTTTCATGGTAACAATTAGACCGAAAGTACCATTCCATCATTAATGTTTGACCTGCTGAAATGGTTCTTAATTCGTTATTGTTATTCAGCGGATAACGTTATGTCATAAAATACAATTATTGACTTATGTTGAAGTGGACATGGAATGTTACTGAACAGTAAACGCCATATTGACCAACGCGGAGCGGAGGTCAATATCATTAAGTTAACTGTTCAATAACACACCATAATACCGAAACGTAAGTCAACACTTGTTTTATTATAGACTTAAAACCAAAAGTAACTTTACACTTTGAACAACCGAATATGTCTTCACTGTTTCTGATTTAAACTAAATTAAATATTGCAATGAGTTGCTGGTACCCGCCCTAACCTAATTCACGAAAAACAACTTATTATATGTAAATAAATCTTCTTTCGACTTGCCCTACCTTCCACGTTTTTGTACTTGTCGAATACGCGTTGAAAACGCATTGAAAACGCAGGTAATACGCACTGTATTTTTCAACGCGAATTCCAAATAGCCAATCCCCGCTCGTCGTTGATAATGCGTTGCACTGCAGTGAAACGCATTTACCTGTCCACCAATCGATCCAGCTGATATATCAAGGCGAATCAACGTTTATCACTGCGTAGCCACGCAGTTCCGCAGTGTAATGCATTGCTGCATACTCATTCATTAGAGGAAGGACAAAAGACGATTTAAACGGATTTAATAGCAAAATAAATCACTGAGGTAAGAAATAATATTGTTTTACCCAAGATGATATAGCAAATTTCAAATTTTAGATTAGATTTAACTTTATCAGAGCCAACACATTTCAATATCGATTTTGATTAATAGGCAATTTGGTTGGTTAACGCACTAACGCTTACCATCTCATTTGATATTCATGAACTTGCCTTGTGTTGATACGAGTTGATTCGCGTTTTCAACGCACTTTAAATCGTACGTGCGTACAACGCATTAAATATTGCAAAAAAAAAATCAGCATTTCCTGACAAAATCCAAAGTAAAGCTAGGATTTAAACACGCTTTTTTAAGCGCCATCGATTGCCCATTAATAATACTGCAAGACATTTTGTCTTTGATGTTTAGTTTGTTTTTGGCAGCATCTTAAAGTTGGTTCACTTTGAAATTATCTCCCTTTGAATTAAAACAATAGTAAACTTTAGTTCATTCTTAAAGTTTTATCTCAGATAACATTTTGAACGTTTTAATCAGCGTTTTGTTGGGACTTCCGCCCTGAGTATGTGACAAGATAATCTGATAAAAATCCCATCGGTTTGGAAGAAAAATGGCAAACAATTTATGATGGGAAATTCCATTGAGAACACTGTAAAGTTCGCAAAAAGGGGTATGTTCGTAAAACACAAATCTAATTTGTGTTACTCAAAGGGTGTTACGGGCTGATTTTAACTTTTGAAAATAGTTTAATAGCCTGTTTTAGATGGTTCTTTAAAGTTAAAAATTTTCCAGTTGTAAAGCTACAGTAACACATCAAAAGTGAAATAGACAAGGGGGTAAAAACGCATCACTTTTGATGTGTTACTGTAGCTTTGCAACTGCAACTGTTTTTTAAAACATGGATTTCAAGTGTCATATGGATAATAGACTGAACTTTAATATGAATTTAAAATACCACTCACTAATACCCAGAAAATGTATAATGTAGTATAATAACAGTGTTACTGTAAAGTTACTTTTGGTTTTAAGTATATAACAAATTGGAATTGTTTTACATGCACTAATATCACCTTTCTCTTAAAATCGTTTTCGTTTTACCAACTAGTGTAAATCCTGATGAAATGTCGCGCGTTAGATGGAATTTCATCTGGGTCCTCACTGTTTGTCAAGTAACTCGTTTATGAGTCATTAGTATAGAAAAGATCGAAGTAATATTAATATGTATGAGCGGTTGTTAAAGCAAAACGTATATTATGACATGAAAGTCCATCAAACTCTAAGATCAGCCTGCACATCCGCGCAGTCTGATCAGAATATTTTATAGGCGTTTAATGGGTAGCAAAGGGTCCAACGTTTATCCAGACGGAAAACTCAGGCTCTGATCAAAATGTTCAAATGTGCAGACTGATTTGAATCTTCACTGTGCGCAAATGTCAACATGTACCTATGACATAGGCGGATCCAGAAAGTTTTGTCAGAGGGGGTCCAAATTTGATAACGTTTTTTTTTTAGTTTTTTAGTTGATGAGGGGATAGAGGATCCAAATACCAATATAAATGGGCCAATCATCGGTCCGCCAGCGAGAATTCAAAAACCGCTATAAATGGGCCAATCATCGGCCCGCCAGCCAAACGCCATTTAAATGATAATGGCCAAACATTAAATGCTGCCTTGGTTATTTTTTTGTGAATTTTCAGGAGATCCGGGCCAGAATTGCAAAGACACCTTATATTTTTTTAGATTTTTCAGAGGGCTCTGGACCTCCTGTCTCCCCCTCTGGATCCGCCCATGTTATGCTGGATACAACCCCAAAATTGGTTACCTTTCGTTTGTTCTCCTCGTGCCTGAAGCCTTTGTCCTTTCTTCTTGTAACAGAATTCTCCACTGTGATTGGCTGCAGTAAGCTAATAGCTATTTTTACACACGTTGTTAATATCACAATGCTGGGTAATAAATAGATCACACAAAACAGAAAAATAAAATATCCTTTTCTGAAGCTGCCAAGCTTGGACGGGTCATCTCCGTACATAGCAACGTCAATTTCATCGAAACGATCGTTACAAATCTGCCGTGATATTGTTCCATATTGACTAGTAATTGTGAAGGCAAACGTTTTGCAGAAAACATAAGGGGACGCAACTATAGCTGGGATAATCCATGTAAGGGCAATGATTCTTCTCGTCCTTGACTTACTGTTAATCTTCATCGCAGACAGTGGATGGACAATAGCGTAATACCTGAAAGTAAATAAAAATGGGCAATAATTTAAATTGAGTCAATTTATACATGTATTCCATTTGAGCCTCCATTCCTTAGCAATTCTCGTATTATCTGTTAGATAAGTCTTAGTTACCAGATGTTCTTTACCGAAACGTTATTGAATGAAATGGCAACACATTTGCCGTTACACTCATGGGAACGTACAAAATATGAAATATGTGCAAAATTGCACATATTTCATTTTTTGCACATTTCATATGGTTATACACCTTGAATCCATTTAAAGAGACTAGATCTGTAACTATGAACATTTTTCAAAAAAATATTTTCTTTTTAAATCATTTGTAAATATAGAACAAAGTTATGTTTTCATAATAAATATGTTCAGTACAGCTGAAAGCCGCATGAAATAGTGAATTACCTAATAAAAATAGGTGATTTTTCACTTATTAGGAATTATTTACGTCCCTCCAATAATTCTAGACAGTTGATTTTTAGCATAAATGCTGTTGTTTTGATAGATATAATTTGTTAAAATTTATGAAAATGGTAAAATGTTTACCTGAACTTGAGTATCTTTACTGTATTCTTGAAAAATAGAAACTTTATTTCAAAAATTAGAATATCAAAAGTTACAGACTATGCAGTTTTAAATGTATCTTCCTATAAATGTGATATAATCAAACTGTGAAGTCTTGACGCCAAACACAGCATCCCATCATGGACTCCATTATTTTTTGTCATAAAAAGCCATATTCAGCAGAATCTCAGCCAGCAACCCATTATAAAGATTAAAAGACTAATCAGCATCAAATAGATTACCCCACCCACTTGACCCCTTAGGCAGGGTAAAAAGTCAAATATTTAAATGTTGCCATAACTAAACTGGCTGTCGATATTTTAACCAGAATTTTTCATGCAGACAGAGGAATAATAAATATGAAGCATATCAAACGGGATTTCAGTTTAAAGGTCTGTGTCGGATCCCCTGGGTGGGCTTTGGTGGTTGGGCCGAGGCCAAACATCTTTTTTTTCAGAATATGGTCATGTTGGATATCTAATTAAGTGGCAGGAAACGTACGACAAGATACATGCACATACTTTGCTCTTACACCCACACTTGACCTTCGATGTGGGTCGAAAAGTCAAAACAGCTTTTATTCTGAAACTTGCCATGTTTCTGATCAAATTATAGGAAATGAAGCGTACAATAACATTCTAGCAAACAATTTGCCCTTACACACACTTTCGATCTCTGGGATGAGGTCAAAAGGTCAGAACATTTTTTCTGAAGGGAGTCATGTTGCTTATCAAATTAAAGGGAATATAGCATACCGCAAGATACATGCAACTAATTTGCCTTTACACACATACTTGACCACTATAGAGGGGTCAAAAGGTCAAAACAGCTTTTATTCTAAAAGTGGTGATGATGCACATCAAATAAAGGGAATGAAGCGTGCAACAACATGCTACAAACAGTTTACATTACATACACTTTGGATTCCTGGGATGGGGTCAAAAGGTCAAATCATTTTTTTCTGAAAGTGGTCATGTTGCATATCAAATTATGCATAGAATGAAACATAGAACAAACGGCATGCATGAATGTTGACCTTACACATACTCTGGCCTCTTGGGCTATATCAATAGACAAACATTAAGTGGTGGTGGACATACATTCTTTATTGGTCTCTTTATTGGCACCAAAAGAGTAAATGTGTACGAGGGATGATCCAAAAGTTCTGATCGTTACCTTGTAGCTTTGTCCAGAGACTTTTGTAAGAGGTATCCCATGCACCATTTACAAGAACTAGCGTTTACTTTTATAATGATGCTAATACTGTCTCGCTGTACTGTTTCGTTTAATAATTACAACACATTATATATGGCCCACTCCATACCACTGGCCTATTTTCATGTTATAGAAGTATAATAATATTTGAATCTAAATGTTTCAAGCCTGGCATCTTTAAAAACCACAAAATAAAAATACACTGTATTTTTACATTTTGTACTTCGCGTATAATGCCTATTCAAATGTAAGAATGGCGACAGGTTTTTGTCGATTCAATATTTAAAGCACAATTCGAAATTCTTATGACGTCATTAAAATTGACAAGCGCGTCATTTCGAGTACATTGCAGAATTTTCTGGTACTAACTGTTTTTTTTTTTATTTAAAATATATTATGTGATCACTGCTTGCACGACTTACATCTTTACATTCGAAAAATGTTGACTAATAGAAATATGGTAAAGCTTTCAATACTCTTCGAATTTTCTTTATACTTTTTATTATAAATTGTGTCACTACAGGAGCACGAAAAAAGCCTATTGAGCTATATATGCTTTGCTTTATTTGTAGCGTACAAGGCATAAAATCATTTCGTTGCACAAGAAAGGGTGGCCTGATTAGTTTTGTATCCTTATAACACCTTATAACACTCCCCCTATTTTTCAAGAGGTGGGTTGGGTATCTCAACCCCTCATATTTTGTGGATGGCAAACGAACCTCTCATGGTATCGCTTTAACCACCACAATATTGATTGAATTCTACTCTCGAGGTATTTTTACCATTTTGTTTGCCACTCTTTTCAATTGAAATGAACCAGAATGTCAGCTCATAGCTAAACTCATTCTGTCGCATGGGGAGATTTTAAGATTTATCTTCCCTATGTTCTTGTTTACAAAAGTTCTGCTGATTTCAACATAAAGAGAATAAAGTGTGCTTGACATAGGACATTTTTAAACTACTGTCGGTAATATATATTTTCAAAATATGTGCATTTACACAATGCGATTTTAAATGTAAAATAGGTGCATTGTTTTACTTTCTAAACGGTTTTGGTATTTCTGTTCCAGTATTTAGTAATATTAGAAACATCCAACTCGGTCATCAATTGTATAATCACTTTACCAGACTGTGGCCTAACATATGGTACAAAATTATCTATTTTCATGAACTATAATTGTTAATGTTCTGCATACTTTTCAAAAGGTTAAAAGTTATATTTTATACTGAAATTTTGCGTTTTCTAGTAAACAAACAGTACATGTATTCACAATAATATTGTTCGTGTTCACATTATAACATGCTCGTGATATATGTGCTATACAGCTCTTTAAAATGATACCAAACATAATGGTAAATCGACCCTCGTACAGCTTGATGTTTGTGATTAGACATTACATGTACCCTTCAATGCTTTTCGTATAAAAGTATGTTCCTCACATTGACCTCGCAATTACTTTAAAAGGTTAACGTCTACATAACATATGTAAGTGGGAAGCTGATCAAGGTGGAGAACGTACTTTTATAAGAAAAAAAAACATTGAAGCATCCCCATGTGTCTATTAATCATCGGAAGTCACTAAACTGCTCAGTCGAATCGATTAAGGTATGTTCAGGAATAATGTGCTTGTATGTACATTCAAAGTAAGAAAGAAAGCACAGATCAGGAAACGATACAACCAAGTACCACATCCAACCAAGGACACCACATGGGAAGATGAAAAAAACGCACAAGAAAACATCGCATACAAGAAAGCAAAGAGGTTAGCCTTTTTCCAAACGATGATCACTAGGCTGCAACGAACAGACAGGACACTCTTTTAGACACGTAGCATAAATAACGAAAATGATCCACAAAAGAAGCACCGCCTTAGAACGGTAGGTAAAATATTTTACTTGAGGGCTTAAACATGTTTGACGATACCAACCTCGCACTTATTTCTGATGTGAGTCAAGAGAAATATATGTTTGGTTCGCATGTACATCCCTAACTTATCGATGTATCATCTCCTAGTTAATATAATGCGAGATATAAAAAGGAAATAAAACAAAGAGAACACCTCAATAGAATATACAACTGAAACCCAGAGTAAAAGAAATCCAACAGTTAAACTCCCGTTGGCCCGACCACAGACACAATATCGGGCCCTAACCCTCTCAGCTATAAATAAGTCTTTAAGTCGGAACCGTCATTGAATCTGAGGTCCGAACCGCCGGCAGCCAAAAAAAACGCAAAGTGACCAACCGTGTTTGGGTGGACCACCAAGCATGCAGTCTTTTGCAATACATTTAAGTTATGACCAATCTTCTTATAATGAGAAATGATTTTAATAAACGTTGCTGTAACATTATTAGAGCCAACACTTTTCTTTAATTTATACATGTACACTAAGTCGCCATAAAACTTAGGTTCCAAAGTCACGAAAATTAAAAATTGTTAAAATCATAGATTTAAATTATACCTTTGTGCCAAAGGCTTTTAGGCCTTTTCTTGACATCTCCTTTAGATTTTGGAAGAGGATACCTTTATTTATATTGCAGCAGAGGATACCTTAAGTTACTTATTATTATAGAATCAAATATATGAAATACTCAGCGATGCTTGACCTTTGGTTCTCTAATAATTAGTAGCTTAAAGCCTCCTTTACTGCAAGATCAGAGAGATGTGGCAGGGGTTTTTAGTTTCTTATTTCTCATTTTCGTCAAGGCGCATCCCCATACTCTACAGACTTCTGAAAAATGACATGCTGAAACACACCAGTCCGGACATTTGGCTTTGCGCACTATTTATTTAGACGTTTTGTCATGAAACAGCAAGAGCCTGTCTGAAGAAGTCTTGAGCGGATATTAATAATTAAGCCACTAAAAGTACGCAAATGCTGTCTCAAGTTTGGGTAACTGGCTCTTATGTCCGATAGTGACAAGTACATAATTGACATTTTATTGTTATTTGGTTGAACAAGCCTGACAGAAATGAGGCAATTATTGAATGAAAGCATGGTCGTGTTATTCTTATAGGCGCTACAAGAATAACACGACCATGCTTTCATTCAATAATTGCCTTTTAATATTGACTTACTACGTTTTCTTTTGATTTGTCGATTCCCAAACGAAAATGAGATTTATAATGTTGGCTTTTATAATGTTGGCATTAACAATATGCCTACTGGATTCATGGGTGAATCCAGAGCGGGGACAGGGGTCTGGAACCCCACCCTATGAAAAAACACAAAACTACAGTGAGCCACTTTAGTTTCGCACCACTTATAAAATGTAAAATTCCTCGGCAAAAAATATGCTATTTTTTATTCTGAGACTACCAGCGTTAAGCGCATCTATATGTGCATTAGTCATTGAAATTTTATTGAGTTCAGATGAGAAACAAGTGAGAAAATGGATCTTGAAGGGCATTACACTCAAAACACCATTTCACATTGCATTATTACAAATGAAACTCAGATCAAATTGCACTTTTTGCAGGGTCGAATTTCTGCAATGCCAGAGATAAGAACCGATTAAATATTGGCAATATCTAAGACTGGAATCTGTTTGTTAACTTTATCAGTTATTTAAACGTTTTACTACTTTGGTTCCAAGCCGACCAAGGTTTGAAAATAGTTGATTTTATGACTTTTTTTTAAAGTTAGTTAAAATTTCGTATGATTCTGAGTAAGTTAGTTATCAAAATACTTCTTTTATAATTTCATTTTAAACAACCATGTATCCGCCGTTTATTTTCGTAAAAAATAAATGGATTTGTTGGCGTCATTGTGTTGACGTAAGTGATGACGTCACTACTACAAGGCCATAAGACGTGTCAACGATAAGATGTTTTAGTCTTTTGATACTTCTATGTCAACAAGTGACTCATAACAAAACAATTTGCGAAGAAAAACCTGTTTGATTATTGTAACTGACGTTAATATGACGTCAAAACGAGCATTTCTTTAAAAAGGAGCAGTTTTACTAACTTCAACGACCAAAAAAGGGGTTTGACTTGAATAAAACAATTGTTTTTGGTGTTTTTTCTGTCACAACGATCACCATGGATAATTCCTAGCGCAAAACGCAAATAGAAAATAAAGACGTTCAGGTTGCACGAGCATTTTGTGTCAAAATTGCATTTGACGTTGCAGAATAATTAGCATGAGTGATTTGGATTTTTTTTTCGATTTCATCAAACAGATAAAATGTCAATAAGTAAATAATCATATAGAATGTTTGATTCCAGCATTTTCGTCAAAAAATGTTGGCCCTGAAAAGGTGGTACGTAACTAAAGTGACTCACTGTATAGGGTTTCTTAGCAATTATTGGTCTGGTTCCCCTGAAAAAAATCATAAAGCTACCAAGCAAGCATTCAATTTTGGACCGATGATGGCCCGCTTATTTTGGTATCTGCTTGGATCGTCTCTCCCCTCTAAGCATAAAAACCTGTCAAAGTTAGACCCCTCTGCCAAAACTTTCTGCATGGTATTCATACGCATGTTTTTAGTGTATTATTATACTAGATATGACAGTCATGTATCGAGCTATCATGGCTATAGTCACCCTCCACCAGTTATCTCTTTTAGAATCGAAGTAATGTAACACCTGTGTAAAACTGCCACTCTTAAAAAGACAATAAAATTGGTTTTCAAGACCATTCTGCAATATTTTCGATCGTCAACCTTCATTAAGCCACCATTTTTAATCATGACCTTTGCTTTGTCTATTTTTGAGTGGCCGTTTTAGAAAGGTGTTACTGTATGGAGGCTAAATATAATAATGGTCTCAGCAGGCATTTACATAGGCAAGCGTTTATATCCGCCCGTAGTCATGCTTTTCAATGTAATTAAATGGGTCATTTTAATCATGATATATTAGTTATGAAAGTCGGACGCTTTTGTAGGTCCAATGTTACCGAGGTTGCCCAAGATGCGATTCAACTGATGGTTGCTCTTTATCATAAGCTCATTTCTTTGATTGATTTTATTTTTCCTAAAGTAAGAAAGCTTTGTAAGCACTGATTTTGTTACTCCAGCGCATTTGTAAGAAAATGCGTTAAAGGTAACAGGATACGGGTCCATTGAAACGCATTTTGCAACTCGGTGACAGATTGCGTTACAGGCACCAGACATGGGGTGAATTTCTTTGGAAAGTTATGCATTGAATTAGCATTACTTGCCAAAATGTGCCTTGCATTACCATAACTATTAATAGATTTCGAAAAAGTAATAAATTAAATTAGCATTATTTAAGAAAGTAATACATTGAATTAAGCATTACTCTCATTCATGTGAAACAGGATCATACAAAACTGTAAACTCTGAACATTTTAATACAGTAAAGAAAATGCGTGCATATCGTAAACATGCAAATTATACATATAAAAAATTCATAATATATCAAAATTTCACATGAACCATGGGTTAGAAAGGACGCATTATGTACTGAATTTCGTATTCTTGACAGTAACATTTGTTGGCATTTATATTTTTTGAAATGGAGGAAATAACACTAAGACATTATTTGTAACTCGAATAACCCCAGCTCTTTTTTTTCAAGTGATCATATTTCATTGAATATTATATCACTAAAAGATCTTAATGGAAGCTTTCCAAAACAGTTTCTTATTTGAAAGTATATTTTGTGAGAGGAAAATTAAAAACATTTGGAGTTATCTCTTGACTAGATTATCCAATTAACAAAGCCTAGGCTGTATCTTTATCCCTAATATTTTACATTTTTGACCCCAATATATTTACCCTATAGCAAAAGTGGTCAAAGACTGTCAGTGATCAAGTGTCAAAATGTGTGAACAAGACCATTGAGTGATTATTACCCTATTTTTAATAATTATATTGTGATCAAAACATTGTTTCTTTAATAATGAATTGTATTTTTGTTTACACAATTTCAAAGCTCATTTAATTGGCTTTAAACTAATTTATATATAAAACATGCGACTTTAAATTGGGATCAAATATCTTATATTCAACACTTCCCTGGTACATTTTCACTTCTCCAGCACTTATAGTGGTTCTTCTGGACTTATAGTGGTTATTCTGGGGTTCTAATTGTAAGCGGGTTTGTTTTATTCTTTACTGATTCAAGGTTTACAGTTCATTTTGCATATTCATAACCTCAGTCAAACTGAACAGACTTTACAAACTGAATAAAAGGATAGTGTGAATAAAATAACTGTAAATATAAATCTTCATACAGGGTTATCCTTTTGTTGTAGATCTAGCACTCTACTGTGTGGTCTATATCCAAGTGGTAAAGTTTCTGTTAGACAGTTATTCAAAGTATTCAAGTAATGCAGTGAATTTTGACAAAATAATGCATTTTATAAGCATTAAAGTAAAGCAAAAAGTGGTGAATAAATCATTACCTTGACTTACCTGAAAAGAGAATGCCTTAATAATGTATTAGCATGAATGATTAATTCGCCCCATGTCTGACAGGCACCACGCAAAATGTGTTATCCGTTAATGCATTTTGTAATCAGGTAACAAAAAAGGGGGAGGGGTAGCGTAGATGCCATGTACTGTATACCCACGTATCACGATTGAGATATAACGTTAGTTATCACATACCGCTACTGTTATTCAGTGGATAACGTCATGGCATAAATAATGTAATGCCCACACGTTACATAATAATTTCGGCGGGAACAAGTAACGTCATTGCGACGCCCGGTACATATTTCAAATTTTCATTGAAATAAGCAAAATTTTAAGGCAATATAATCGCATATGAAAGAACATGTGGTAAACAGAATCTTACACTCGTTATCATTAATTTTTGATATCAAATTTATAAAACTTGCCAAAGATTCGTTTAATAAATTTCATATAAAATGATCACTCGTGTAAGATCTTCTATAATATTAATATTGAGCCGCAACATGAGATTTCCAACAATGTGGTATGTGCGACCAGCAAACGCTCAGACCAGCCTGCGCATAAGCGCAGTCTGATCAGAGTCATTGCTAGTCGCTTGAATATTCTATGAGTGTTAAGCTACTGACTGAACATCAATTTGAGTTTCTAAGCTTACCAGGAGACTGCACAGGCTCGTCTGAGTCTACACTTGTCAAAATGCCACATTGTTGGAAATCACATGTCACGGCTCATATCTCAAATATGCTCCAATCTGGTGTGCAAGAAAATGTCGCCTCACTGCCTTTTGTGTACTGACATGCCATTCTAAAGTTACCAATGAGAAACATATTATTCCAACTGAGGGTTATGAATAATACAAAATGAAAATTATATATATATAGTTTGGAATATTTATATTAAAAATGTCTCGAGTTTCACAAAATGCATAATGTGCCTGTCTAAATGATAACAGAAATAGCCCTAAACATCAATAAACCTAACCTTAAAGCACGACTTTTTTGTTTGCGGCTGTCACTAGTTGCAAATAGCTATATCTTATAGATGCACTTGATATGTCATATGAGTTAATGTTCAATATTTGATTTGAATGTAAACTAGAACAGTCGGACTCCGAAAAAGGGCCCCGCATAATGCCCTGCAGTGAAAAGGGGATATCCGTTTTGGCCACAATACAAAATCAGACATGAACACTAGTTTGATGAAAGTAGTCCAGAAGTGCAAACTAACAGGTGGCGGCCATCTTGGTTACCAGACAAAGCCCATATTCGAACTTGGGTGAGAGCTTGATAAAAAAAATCCATATATGAAATTTGGAAGCAATTGGGTAATAAATGACTAAGTTAGAGTGACAACAAGAGCAAAACGATAGAAGCAGTCATTTTGTGGGCCATCTTGGTTATTGCAAGTCAGACAAAACCCGTATTCAAACTTAAACGAGAGTTTGATGGAAGCAAACCATATATGAAATTTGGAAGAAATCCAATTAAAAGACTATGTTAGAGTAACCACGACAAAGGTCACATACGCGGCAGCCATTTTGTCAGCCATCTAGGTTATCGATCGTCTGACAAAACCCATACCTAAATTTGAGCGAGTGTTTGATGAAAGCAATCCATATATGGAATTTGGAAGAAATCCGATTACAAATGAGTAAGTTAGAGTGACCACGACAGCGGATAGTGATAGAAGGCGGCCATTTAGTCGGCCATCTTGATTATCTTTCGTCGGACAAAACCCGTAATCAAACTTGAATTAGAGTTTGATGGAAACAATCCATATATGAAATTTGAAAGAAATCTGATTAAAAATGACAAAGTTAGAGTGACCAAGACAACAGATGGACGGATGGACAGATGGACAGACAGACAAGCCAAAAACAATAGAGATCCCTAATCAGCAAGCTCTAGTAAAAACTATGTTCTGTAAGTAAACAATTCAAGTTATATTATTACTTGACAGTGATACTGGGTTCTTGCAAAGCAGAATACCACTTAAGCAAGTGCTAAGAGGGTGTGAGCGACGTGTTGGCTGGACAGGACTTCATATTTTTACTTAATGACCAAGTTGCTGTAGTTTATTTAAGAATTAGATCAGCTCTAGCAGTAAATTGTTGAGTGCTAATTCACTCTTTGTCGGTCAGTTGTACACTCGCCCGCATCTATTGCATTTCTAGCACACAATAAACGGCAAAAACACACTTCTTCCAACTTTCCACCATTGCACTGAAGAATTCCTGCAATAGTTGGACTGTTTCGCATACGTTAACATGTATTTGTAACGTCTTTCAAGAGTCAAAACAATGTTAAACCTTCTAACGCCATCACTGACGTCATTTTGCAGTGGCAATTGGCGTCAGCTAGCGCGCACTTTCCTCGCGCTTTCAAAACTGTAACTTTGTCGTTTCATATAACACGATATTTTAGCATTGGCTATATAGGCGAGGTGTGATAGAATTGCGCTTATACTTGTGAATGTAAATGCTCCGTATAATGTATGTGTTTGAAATTTGGGCCCAGGGAAGATATTATTATTATTATCATCAGTTTATAACTTTATAAGGAAACTATATTTTGGCTGACCTTCCCGAGTAGGATAATCCGCGAATTCAAACTCTTTCCGGCAATAAAAGAAACTAGATGGAGTTATCAGAAGAAAACATATGTCTCCGTCCACTTTATAGTTATATAACCCTTGTAACCTTGAAAATTAGATCAGTCATAAACATTTTACCATCTATTATGGTCCCACCATATATCTGCGTCAAACTGGTGAAAATCTGACCATCCTGGTACAGAAGGAAGAGTGCAGAAGACATTTTTGTCCATGTAGTTATATGACCCTGTGGACCTTAAAAATAAAATCAAGGTAATCAAAATCTAATTATCTACTAAGGTTTTCCCAGCGATGTATATTTGTGAGTTTGGTCAAAATCTGTCCATTGGTACAGAAGATACAGTGTAGACAAAGCTTTTTCATAGAGTTATATAATCCTAGCGACCTTCAAAATTATTATGCCAAGATGTCCAAAAATCTACTAATTACTAAAGACTTCCAAATTATGTACCTGTGTCATTTTGGTTAAAATTTGGCCATTGGTTTAAACGATAAAGGCCTTTCATAGAGTTATAAACACTATCTTCCCATTGGTGAATCTCTTCTTTGCCCATTAGTTCAGAAAATAGATTACAGATAAAGCTTTTTCATATTGTTATATGACCTTGGAAATTAGGTCAATGTCACCAATATCTAATCATTTTCAAGCTCTCTTATAAGTGCTAGTTTAGTCAAAATTTAGGCAGTGATACAAGAGAGTACCGACAGTGCTTTTCGTGGAGGTATATTACCTTAGTGACATTACAAATTAGAGGAAGGACATGAAAATCTAGCAATTTCAAACGGTTGTCCTAAATAGGTAATGTGTTCTTTTGTTGAGACTCGTCCAACGGTTCATACGTAAGAGCACAGACGAAAAACTAACGACAACATCTAGGTATTGGTTAGAGAGATAGAGTGCCTACAATGCTTTCCATAGACGACGATGACGCTGACGGAATCCATACCATAAACTGTTTGTCTGCCTGGCCCTCCCCATACGTGTTTACGACATTAATATATAAGACCAAGTATAAGTATGACCATGCAATGCCATAATGATAGACCCCAGTTCAGCCAACACTAGCAGCAACACATAAACTGTACTTTTAAGCAACCAGCTTCCTCCGCAAATTGAAAACAAAATTAGAAAAGACACTAAGCACTGCATTCAAAACAAGGACCAAATATCCACTTCTGATAAACGATGTCCAGAGGCAGCAATAAACGATGAATCAGCAACAACAACTGAACCACCGCCTTGCCTAGAAGTCCACGGTAAAAGCTATCTGAAACGACCACTCTCAAACAGACCAGAAATTGGTTTTCAAGACCAATTATCTCTTAATGTAGGTAAAAATAGCATTCTGCAATACTTTCGACCTTCATTACGCTACTTGTTGTCTTTAAGAGTTTAGTTTTGTCTATTTTTTCACTTAACCTCATAATTAAAATAGTAAATGAGTATGATCAGGACATACCACAATCACAAACTGCAGACAAACCCACGGCACCGCGAGGAAGAGCCACACATTAATCACAAGACAACAGGAAGACAAACTAGGCAAAGCAAACAGCTCTCTCTCCCCCATCAAGATTATTGAAAAACTAGAATTGACATTAAGTAACGTACAACAAAAGGGGTACGTGCATTAAGAGGCTATTTTGCCACCCCCCCCCCCTATGAGGCCAAAAAATGAAAATTGCTTTTCACAAATTTCTTCTTATTAGTTTACTAGAACAATAGCCCAAGTGTAAAAGTCTGTGATTGATTCTATTTTTACCGTTGCTATGGTAACAAAAATGGCTGCCAAAAAAGGCTGAAAATAGGAAAGTGACCATTTTGGAGCAAAAACAAGATATTTGACAGAGAAATTAACAAAGAGCACAAACAAGCAAATACCAAAAAGATATTTTAACAAAGGGTGAGAATGATCACGGCGCACAATATATTGAAAGTTTTTTTTTTGTATCGCTTGTGCTGATATCTAATTCTTAAAAAATGGTCTGAAAAAGCCTTAAATTTGGCTCAAAACGACAATTTCTCTATTTTAGCCTATTTTGTCGGCAATTTTTGTTACCATAGCAACGGAAAGTAAAATAAATGTCAGAATTTTACACTTGGGCCATTCTTCTAATAAACCAATTGGGTGAAATTGGTGAAAAGCAACTTTCAGTTTTTGGCTCCAGAGGGGGCCAAATTTGCCCCTTAATGCACGTACCCCTTTAGAACAATTACAGACGCCCAGAATGGGAGTAACAATAAACAACAAATCAACAACAACAGATCCATCGCCTTAGAAGGGACAGCAGCCTAAGCTACCAGGGGTGGGGGTAAATGCATTTTACTGGTACCAAATTTTTGCCGTAGATTCTGCTGTTGTTGAAGTACAAGAAATGTTCAGCTAGCATGGAAGACTTTAACTATTACAATGTACCATCATGGAGAAACACTCTAATCAAATAAACACACTATGATGAAACAAAGATTAGGGCTCACGACTCAAAGAGCCTAAGAAAACCTCAAGTTGAGCCACGGTGGGTCAAGCTACAGATAATCATCAGGCACCAATCAACCGATTAAAGCTTTACGTCAGAGCCCTCATAGAATCTGAGGCCTGACCCACCGTCGTGCAATTAAAGAGGACACCATAGCTGAAAACCGTGATTGGGTTTAAAACTGCTTATTTTCAAAGGATATAGCACCTTTAGATACTGGTACAGTAGTGACTGATACGCACTCCAGTTTCCATATCTTTCAATCTATAAACGGAAACCTGTAATGTGTGTTATTAACAGCGTTTAAACTAATTAAACTAATTTACTAAGCGTAAAGTCAGCGATAATTAACTGTAAATTAAAGACGTGCAGATGTCCCACATCCTCTACTTAATCAGCAAGTCAGTAAAATGCTAAAAAAGCTTGAACGTGACACGTAAAATTTGATTGCAAGCAATTTGAAGGTATTTTGGACATATTACAAAGTGTTATAAACCTTTAGGCTAGCATGTCATTGAACTCATCCATTTACTTCAATATAGAACAGAAAAGAACATATGTTTTTATTTGGTCTTAAGGGTCACAACAATACATATATATCATACGCATGAATTCAGCGTTAAGACATGTGTTCTCATAGTTCGAGAGTAAAACATTAATTTAGGCATTTTCACCCATAGTACTGTTTGCCATTACATCCTAGGGAGAGAATGTCTAAAATATAGCACCACAACAGACGTCGCATCAAGCAACAAAAATGGTCTACATTTGCCATTTGTATATTTGGTTCTGTATCCCACGTAAGAGCATACTGCAATCAGGGCAAAACCAGGACAGCCGCCTAAAAGCGACATCGGACCAGGGTCCGCTCTCTATAGAGTTGGCATTTTCTCATGTTCAGGTCCCATAAAACTATGAGAATTTGGTACTTATTAAATGTTGATTGAGACTATGTTCTAGGAGATGATGCAATGATAAGTTAGATGTTTTTCATGCAAACCAAACTTCTATGTGTCTTGATCCACATCTAAACTAAGGGTGACGTTGGCGTGCCGTGAAACCAGTTTGGACCCTCCAGTAATTATGTTTGCTGACCGTTCCAGGGCGGTGCTTCTTTTGTGGATTATTTATGTTATTTCTGTCTTGTTTTATTATGCGTTCGTGTGCGTCTGTCTATTGATGCCTTGTGGTCACCTGCTGGGAAAGGGCTGACCGCTTGGCTCTCGTATGTGAAGTCTAAGTGTGAAGTTGTCACTTTCCCATTGGTATCCTGTGACAGGTATGGTACTTGATTGTATCGATTCCTGATCTTTGCCCTCTTTCTTATTCAAACCGTGGCCCCATCTTCTGAGACGTTTTAAATCAAAACCACTGCCGTTTGACCCTTTGGGCACTTATTGCATGCACAGAAGTCTCCAATATACGTACATGCATTTTGGCTAGAGATCTAAAATTGGTCTGACTATTAATATACACCCATACTAAGGGTGAGGTTGGCGCTGTGACACCGGTTTAAGCCCTCCGGTGAATATTTCACTAACCATTCCCAGGCGGTGCTTCTTTTGTTGATCGTTTTTGTTATTTATGCTTCATGTTGGTGTGTGTTGTGCTGTTGTGTCTGTTCCTTGCACCCTTTACGTCACCTGATGGGAAAGGGCTGACCTCTTGGCTGTAGTGTTTGTTGTGTTATCTCGTGTTTTGTCAATTTCCCAAGTGATATCTGGCCCAAGTCAAAATGAAGGGCGAGGTTGGCGCCGTGAAACTGGTTTGAGCCTTCCAGTAAATATTTTTACTGACTGTTCCAAGGCCGTACTTTTTTGCGGATCATTTGTGTTCTTATGTCTTGTGTCTGTCATACTTTCGCGCGCGTCTGATCATTGCTGCCTTAGGTCAACTGCTGGGCTTGAGCCTTCCGACAAGTACAAAATGCGTGTAATAGGGACGTGATTGTTATAGCTTTTTCATGAAACATTACGCAAGAGTTTGCGTGTAATCTCGGCGCACTGTACATGGTAATATCACCGTGTCCATAGATTGTGTCATTCTCCCAATGATACGTGGCTCAAATTATGTAATTGAACACTGCACGTTTTGTCATTAGTCCCAATGTAAACGAACCGATAGTCTAACCAATAATGAGATTTTGCTATATAAGATTAACACATATTTTTGTCTTGTGATTAGTTTCGTGACCCATTTAAGATGATTGATATTGATAAGACCGTAATACTCTCTTACAGCCAAGGTTTGAACATCTTTAAATAAATATGTAAAATGAAATTGTGCTGAAAATCACATTTTTATAAAACCAAATCAACAGAGTAAAAATCAATTAAAACACTAAAATATTGCAATACTTTTTTTATTGCATTTGTAAGTAGCAGAGATGAACAGTCCTCATTATCACAAAAAGCCACAGATTTCAAAGATTGGACTTGGGCAGCCATTGTGTTTTTTTCTTCTTCTAAACTTGCATTTGATCCAATACATGTACCTTTGTCCTCTTGAAAACTATGAAAAAGGAACTTGTTCCAATGTCTAGTGAAGTGCAAGGTTCGCCTTTTGAAAACTATACGGTAGTCAATTAAATATTTTGACAAGTGTATATTTGTTTAAAGACAGGACTGGACTGTATAAGGAGGATTAACATTCACAGTGCCATTCTCTGTGTGCGCTTTATATGCAATTAAGCGCTGGGGCCGCGGCACACCGTCAATAAAACTGAAAAACCACCACAGTGTCATTCTGTTTTTAGATTTCATACAGATAACATCTTCAGGCGTGCTGAAGTGGATTAGTTACTCGCCTTGTATTCAGGGGTCCAGAGTTGATCCCTAGCGCCACCAGTCTGTCGGATGAGACTCTAAACCGTGTCCCCGTCACGGCTTCTGAGACGTTTTAAATCAGAACCACTGCTGGTTGAGCCGTTGGGTGCTCCGGGGCATAAAAGCACAAAAGCCATAAACCCACCGGGCTCAGTACCGGTAACTACCAAGGAACAGCCACAAATGACAACCAAACAAGTTGCCAAATTGTCATTTCATGTCCCCAGATTGACTGAATAAATTGTCATACCTTTATCTGTACACTTCAGGTAAATTGTCACTCTACAAAGAAACCAGACACCCAGTTTGAAAGTTTAGTCTTTAAGAGCTTATTCAAAGCGTCTATCTTAGATTGACAAATGAGCTTTTTCAGCACTTCCCCAAATTCACTGTATCCAAGGTGATATTTAGAATAGGCTTCCATATGGTTCCGTGGGTTGGTCGGCAGTGTGTGATTGTGGTACATGTATTTTCTGATTATACTAATTTACTTTTTGTACGGATATATTATCGTTATCAAGCAGTAAATTACTCGGTGAGCTTCGAATTCTATCTCTTTTTAGTGTTGTTTGTTAATTTTGTTTTAATTCCGAACCCCTGTTCAAAAATGCAGGGTTGTCGTTGTGTATGTATAAGTGAACCAACACTCCTTTCGTGTAGGTCACAGACCTATAATTGTAAAAAGGGCACTGGTTGACTCAAAGGGTGGGTGGGAGCTCAGCACAATATTTATGTTGAAAAGCGTTTCGTGATTGGTCAAACTTACGGGAAAGTATTCATATTTACTAGACGGGTATATATTTGCTGCACTTTTTGAAACAGTATATCACTGCTTTTGTTGATTAAGTTTACTGGTGTGGCTTAAAAAAAAGGACCTTGCGTTTTTTTTTCAATGAAATTTTCCTCTCA
The DNA here is from genome assembly GCA_964019695.1 of Loripinus fragilis. Lineage (NCBI taxonomy): Eukaryota > Metazoa > Mollusca > Bivalvia > Lucinida > Lucinidae > Loripinus > Loripinus fragilis. The sequence goes on from OZ026514.1 coordinate 126,792,983, forward strand.
TGTAGGGTGCCCACCTTCAGGGGCCAAAAGTGGTAAAACATGGTGCTCACCATGGTATCTGATATTTGTTTATTGTTTTAACTAGGTTCAATCTGTAATTCTATGTCAGCCTCATTGTGCTTGAAGAGTTGTGAGGACCACAGCTTACTTAGAAGCTTTAATGGAGGTCTATGGAAAAACAATTACAGGTATGGGCCCTGTACAACTCTTGTTCCTGGTTCGTTACCGATAAGTTGAGTTTAAATTGGTCATCTGCGGAGATGGTTCCCAAACAGGCCCGTCGTTGGAGATTTGTCGATAGGTAAACCAATTATGCCACCCTTACCAACTTTAGCACGAAATATCTCGTGATGTGCAAGGTGTACACAGATGTACAAATGTAGGTGGTATAAAATAGTTAATATACCATGTATGTCCACCTGTAAGCAAGATAATCCACTCGCTAAAGCTCATGGATTATCTCCTCGTGCAGGCGGACAACCCATGTTATAACTATTATTTAGTCCATGACCCGCCCACTTCCTTTTGTTTGCGCATCATGTTAGAATGTACAAACAGTGGGGACTGATCAGCCTATATACACCTGTAACCTGTGATCAGGGAAATTTTTCCAAGATAATTTTGAAAAAATCTAACAAAAATGTTGCTAAATAAATCCAATTGTCCAATGTGAATGGATCCATGGCTACTAAGAAGTGACAGACTCCTACAAAATGCAATAAAATGCTACATTATGTGTATATTTCATGGTATGAAACCTGCTTGTCAGCAACACTCGAAAACAGCTGGGTCAAGGTTAAATAGTTTATACAATGTTTTGTCTTGGCTATGAAATATACACCCGGGAGCTCCGCCCCCTAGTATATATTCCATAATCAACACAAAACATCGAATAACCTGTACTTGTACCATGTGAACGGACCCATGAATAAAAAAGAAATGACAGACTCCTACATGAAATGTAGCAACATGCTACATAATGTGTATTCTTCACGATGTATAACCTGCTCGTCAGCAACACGGGAATCAGCTGAGTCAGGGCTAAGTAGGTTATTTAATGATTTGTGTTGGTTATGGAATACAAGAGGTGTTTCATGTTTATTTTAACAAATTTGAAAATTTCGTTACTCATTTATTTCTCGTTATATTGGGTAATAATTGGTTTCCGTGGGTTAGTCTGGTCTCCAAAGTCATCAAGAAAATAGGTCTTAATTTTTATTTTTTGGTATGAAACGGTCTCTGAAGATCAGTAGTCAAATTTTAAGCGTTTAAAAATGCTGTCTGAAACAAGATGTACTAAATCTTTATCAAATAGTTTCTCTAAAAGATATGAAGGTTTTCTCTTGGAACCTTTTATATATTGTTAATAAATAATTAAAGTATGTTCTGTAAGAAAATAAAGCATTCCAGTCGGATATTTACTTTTTGGAAGCGACTTGAACATCAAATTTTAGGGTTTACAGTTTCCATAGCATACTAAATTGTATGCAATATACTCAAATGCAATATTTGGTGATCCGTTTTATCGGTAATAGATACTTAAAATATCTAAGAAATTGAGTCGGCTTTGAGTTTTGAGAATCTGCTTTTCAAACTTCTTCCATGACACATTTTATAGATGAGATACTCATTTGAGCACTTGTATGGAAGAACTTATGAAGCCCAGTTTCCAAGCAAGCACATGCACACATAGGCTGTTTCTCATTTTAATAATAGACTGAGTGTGCCTCTAAACTTACAAGAAAATTTCACACTTTAATCCGTATTTTCTTAGAAGATACACCCGTTTTAGCTCTTAAAATCAGTAAAAAGGGGTGGGGATATACTTAGGGCCACTATGTTATGGATATGCTTTAATTTACTATCTTGTCTATTTGGCAATACCAAGGACACGTCCGTTATGCATGAAAAAAGCAAAATTTGTTTGTTTTCTTAATCTGCAACCGCAAAAAGTAAAATTCAAATCTGTTCAAATAAACATGAAACAGGTCTCGTATATTCGAGGGAGCGTAGCTCCCGTGTATTTATTTCATAACCAACACAAAACAGTGTATGTGTTGATAGTCAATTTGTGTCGATATCACACTTTGTTTTCTTTTGGGGTTTGTTGAAATTCACATTTTTAGACTGCAACTTCCTCTCACCAATCTGTGGGAAGTGAGATTAAATATTGTGAGTTTTGGAAAATAAGGTCCTTCTCTTGTATCTGTTTGGCGAAATACAAAAGGAAATGGGCGGGTCATGGGCCTAACAAGTTATACAATGTTTTGTGTTGAATATGAAATATACACTTGGGAGCTCTGCTCCCTCGTATATATTCCATAACCAACACAAAACATTGAATAACATATACCTATTATAGTTGACAAACAGCCTCAACGGTAACTGTTTTAAAGCAGAAGAATGCTGGACCGACAATACAAAAACAATCAGCCTCAATCCGAGATTCGATTCAAAACGCCAGCACAATAGGGACGCCAAGTTTGTAAACTCAACTCCTTTTTCTATGTGAAATTACTGAGTTGTCACTTCTCATAAACACTGGCAACCTAAAGTGTTCTTTTTTAGAAAGCTATGTATAAAAAATAGGTCCTCTCTAGTACATGAATTGTTGAGTAATAATTCACTGTTTATCGGTCAGTTGTGCGAAGATAAATCACTTGCGCTGCGCGCTCATGATTTGATATATCTCCGCTAATCTATTTCGATTCTAGCACACACAAAACGACGAAAACACATTTGAAATCTTCAGCTTCTTCCAACTTTCCGCCATCGCATTGAAGAAATCCTGCACTAAGGTTGACGTTGTATATGTACTACTGGATCAATAATGAATGCAATTGTCATTTATCAGACTGTGCGAGCTTGTAGGAAGGTCTACGCTTTATTGCTGTTCGTATTCAACAAAACGATTTCTAACAGGATAACGTAAGTACGAAGTTGTCCATTACGACTCATGTTTATAACGACTGTTTTGTCCGATAAGAATTTGTGGTATTGGCCGATAATGTGTTCCTCTAATAGATCTTCACATTCAGTTGAGATGTTATAGAACCAGGCCTCGAGGTTATAAAACTTGATTACAGTCTCAGACTCAAAATAAAGCGCAATGATTCGCTGCTTGCGAACGCATCCAATCATTGCGCGGCATTTTGAGTCAGAGAATAAACTCAAGTTTTTATAACCTCGAGGCCTGGATAATCATTATAATCATTAAGAAAGCCAATCATATACATTTGTATATTTAGAGGTATAAAAATAAAACTTTGGTAAAGTCCACTTATTGATGAAAACGTGTACCAGAGTTTTTGCTACTTATCATATACATGTTTGCACAAACATCTCTAACAAACGCCAATGCCGTATTCAGAGGGGCTAGATATCTATAATTTGGCCTGAGTCTTTAACAATAGTCATACTTAGGGCATGCGAGCAACGTTAACGAAGGCTCTAGCGAGTATGCGCATTTGTGCAGACTAGAGCCTTCGTTGTTAGATATTGCGATAAGTACCAAACCCTCGTGTGTCGGCCAAACACTGTACCTTGCAATTACAATAAGAAAAAAAAATCCTTTTGAATAAATCATGTATGAAGTAGAATTAGAGCTAGTTACATGTTTGAGCTATTAACAGGCTCTTTAAAACGTAACCTTGATTATTGGCTTAAATTTATTTGCAATTATTAAAGAATTTGCCTTTAAGACATTAAAAAAGCACACAACTAAATCCAATTATCTGGTTCATGTTGAGTAAAAATATGATATGAAGGGCACAGAAAAGATGTGAACTATATTGGAAACCATTCTGATACTAATGCGCACCCTCTTTCGGTCATCGGTGAGGAGGTGGATTAAGGTTTGGTTTGAGGTTTTAAGTCCCAGTCAACAGCTACAGTCATATCGAGACAGTCAGCTCACCTAAACACACATTTTTTCTTGGGCACGCTTGACTAAGCGGTTACTTCTTGCACATACTTGCGCTTGTAACTGACAACAACCCTTCTTGAATCAGAGGAAGGACGAGAATGAACGTAGACATTTTTCAAGATCAATTTCCACGAAAGTATGGGACCGGGCTGGGATCGAACTTGCGACTCCTGGATCTGCAGTCGCACTCGCTACCGACTGTGCTAGGAGGTGGGATATACTCTGGGAACAGACCTTGCATAAATTTTAAACGTATGCCAGTTTATGAAAATCTGATGATGAATCAATGCTACACAAATAACTTATCTCATCCTATGTATAGCGGACATCTTCCTCTACAGCTGCTTTTTAAGCAGTAACATCACTTGGACGCTGCGGGATGGCCAGACCGGAGCTCATCTTTGATATCCGTTTCATCGTATTTTTTAAAAAAAAATATCTTAACTATGGTATATAATAGGGCACTATACCCATACACTTTTGTAAAATTAATCTGAATTTACTATAAGGTGCCGCAAAGCCAAGCAATGACGAGACATTTCAAGATGCTCTTTGCTCTTCTGGAAAAGTGTTGTCATTGTCTGTCATTTTGTATTAGGGTTATTGCACTGACAACGGTGAATATTGTCCCGAGTTAGGATATTGATGAACGCGAGCTTGCGATGTCCCTACTAAATAAATGAACAACTATACTTGTGTGAAAAACTTCGAGGCGTGACTGCTATTGAAATAGTTTAGTTTTGTGTACAAGTCAATACCAAGAGAGGTCACAACGTTACTGTAGTGGTTTAACGGCTTTGATACAAGGTGAGACGCGCAACGTCATATGATAATAAAAGTGTATATTATATAGTGCACATTGGTGTTCTTTAATAGTTCACCCATTATTTTTTCCAAAATTTTCCCAGCGATTTTTTTTGGGGAAATCATTGATTCTAATGATTCTCTTGGTTTCGTATTCAAGACAATCGGGACTGATGGGCCCAGGCACCTGCCGCCATGAGAGACAAGTGATGTGTAAGGTATAGCGTACAGTAAACCCTGTCTTAAGCCATCATTTAAAAGTCCAATAAATATTTTCACGACCGATAATCGCTTAATGAAGATCAAAAGTATTCAGAATGCTCCAGTCAGAGCATTCTGCAATACTTTTGACCTGCACTAAGCTACGACTAGTCTAAAAACCTTTGTTTTGCCTATCTATAAGTGACCGCTTAAGACAGGTTTCACTGTATTCCGTTACCTCCCATTCACAGACTTAATCAAATTTAGTTTATATTGTTTGTCTTTTTTGTCTTTTTAATTTTGTAAGCTATCTATATTTCCCCTGGGTCATATTTTAAAGATAATATCAGGCTACTATACGAGGGTACACTTTATGATAATTAATATGCGCTGCAGGAAAACAATCTGCAACAATTAAATCGTTTATGATATATTTATCTGAGTGTCGTTTCGCAGTATCGTATTGCGTATAATTTTCTACTCATAAAGTTATTGTATAGCAGTTGATTGACCGCTACTTTCAACCGCACACATATACTATGATGATGTCATGGGAGATGCAAACCAATTAATATAATAAAACCCAAGACTGATAAGTACAACCTTGCAAGTATGTAATGTTAAAACCTGAGGCACGTGTTCATAACTAATTGGGGGCTAGAACAATGTCATTATCTACTTGCATAAAAGAAATATCACTATTCTGGCTAATTGAATAAAGGCTGCACCTTTTGCTAACTCCAATGAGTAGACATAATACAAGCGAATCTATTGTTTTTAAGCTTTGAAAATTCTCTACTTTACAAAGAATCCCTTTTCCTGGTGTTATTTGGCGATCACATCTTTAGAAATATATCTATGGGATCTTTGGTTAAAGTAACTGATTAAAACAAACAACCTCTGAACAATGTTGATTTCACTTTCAGATAACACGAGTCACGTTATTGTTTTTGTACATGTATCAAAGCTATGGATGGGTGCATTGTCTGGATATAGTAAATGACAGTATTTCTTACATTTGAAGACGTACTTAGCGCGATATGCATTAAGAGTTTTTCATTTATGGTGAAAAACTCCGCGTACAAACGTGAATAATGATGGAACTTGTTTACTTTGTTCTAAACCGATCTATTTAAGTTATCCTATCCGTTGAGCAAAATACCCGAACCAATATCTAATCAACCCATTTATGCCGAATGGACTTGCCAACCGTTATCAATAGGTCGTGTGCATTTCCAATTTTAGGGGTGTTGGGTGGTATTTTTCGTTTTTGTCCAAATTCGGATAGAACATTCTGTAAGCAAACAATGGAAACCCTGATCAGACGCCGCATAATGCGGCGTCTGATCAGGGTCTGCACTGTTTGCATATGACCCGCAAATGGACGCTAGGCTTATACGTGTTTAATAACTTCTGACCTAAGTTGTCCGCATTTTCTTTGACAATTATCAAGTCTCCTCAATATGTGATGTCAAAAATCTTTAAAGTGAGGCAGCTTTAACCAATATCGGTATACATCTAGTCAAATAAGTATTCCCATACAAACGACGTGTCAATATATTGCCGGTATATGAACATATGAATTGGGACATTTCGAATTATGTTATGAACTATTTCCATTTCTTTTGCAATCTCAAAATCAATAACTCTATATCATAGCAAAGAGCAAAGAGATGGGACAACCAAAGTTTCAAATAGTTTGTGAGGAGTGCAAGTTCGAGCCTAACTGGAGGCACTGTCTAAGGTCCTTGAATAATTCACTTTATCTTAACTGCTTAGTACTGTCTACCATCCTGAAAACCGGCCTAAAGTGACAAAGACACCTAGAACCGATTTTTGATATGAAATACTGAAAATAATTATTAATTGAGGGATTATATTAACATTTTCAAACGACTATCTCTCTTAATGCCACCCTCACCAACTTTAGCACGAAATATCTCGTAAAGTGCACTTTCTACACTGATCTAGGTGGTGTATAGTAGCTATAGCATGGTTGTCCACCTGTTTGGGAGATAATCCGTTCTCTAAAGCTCGCGGATTATGTCCACGTACAGGATGACAAACTTTGGTACATAGCCAATACTTAATTCGAAATACTGATAATTCGAGGTAAACCCTATGATCCATTGTTGGGACTTGGAATAAAAAGAATACGACTAGGGTAAAGTCGGGTATATTCGGACCGACAGCTAAATTCGGACAGCGACCTTGTTTTTTTTCATATTTCAAATATTTGAATAAAAAATAAATTAACTAAGCAAACAGTGAAAATCCTAATGAGACGGCTCGTAAGGAGCCGTCTCATCTGGATTTACACTGTTTGCAAATGGGTGTCCAAATTAACCTGATGTCCAAATTTGCCCGACTTTACACTATATAACACATATAATGTTTACACATATACGTCAACGATAAAACGCTGACACGAGCATTCTAATTAATGAAACATTTGGCTGGACATGGATGGAATCAAGGTGACCAAGGTATAAGGGGCTTTGACCGTCTTTGTAATTATCGTCAGTAAGTTCACATATTTGCATGTCTGTGAATAATGACAATTTAAATGCATCTGAATGCAACGTTTTCGTCTGAAGGCAAACACTCATTATCCCATGAGGTATGTAAGAAACTACTCTTGTCTGCACGCCTTAAGGATATACATAATGTAGGTGGACAAGAAAAGGATGGACATGAAAATGAAGCCAGATTCTAGTCTCATCTGCATCATTGTTATTTCGTGTAGTTGGAAAATATGTCTAAACTTGGAACTTGCAAATAGAAAACCAAGATGAGAAGTTTTCTCGCGGCGTGGTCCATTATTATTTCTTTGTTTGGGCGGGCATCTGTCGATACAAAAATGTACCTAGCTGGAGAATTAATTGTAGTTAATTACCTTGAACTTTCTATTCTGTCCTACTTAATGAACAGCTGCTGGTATTTTAGCCGGATTTATATGATAGAACTCGATGGGTTCTTAAAACAATGTCGTGACATTGGCTCTATAGTAAGTACAATGATGAAATGTTTTTTTTTACCCCGATGCGCTCACACTTTCATTCAATCAACTGTATGGACTGTCCAGTTAAGAGAGACTGGGCGGTTCTTAGCAAAGACACACCCTGGACATTTCCATATAAAAATCGGTATGACAGGGTGTATTTATTCACCTATGAAAATACCTGTATACCTCAAGTAGTTTTGAGCCCATTGTGAGAAAAAGGCATCTCGAATTAATTTGGATATTAGGATATAGATATATGCGCTCTGACAATGTTTCGAAATTTTAACTATTTAAATTATATACTGAATAAGAAAATAAAATAAATGGTCCGCAATAAAAAAAAATAGTACTATAAATTGGTCAGCACACGAAATAATGGTTCTTATTACATCGGCGTGTGGCGAAGGCTCCGACGAGCCTGCATGTACGCATGACCTCGCCAGGGCTTTCGCTTCTCGCATAAACAAAGTATGCAAGTTGAAGAAGACTCCAAACAACTTTTAGACATCCAGTCGCTCTGGACACGCTAGAATGAGCGATTATTAGAGGCTTTTTTGGCTATGCGGTAAGACCAAATCTCGTGTTTGTATGCCCTTTTCTCATGATCCAGATATTTAACCCTTGTCACGCTGAGTTCTAGTTGGTGGTTTATTATTATTGCATCAGGCTAAAAATTCAAACAAGTTTTGCCATACAGACAAAATTTGAAGAAAGTGCAAACCTACCCTCCCCGAAAACTTTAACAACATATCCATCCCTGCAGCAGGTCACCAGCAGCATACTAAAGATAAGCGTTTACTAGGCATGCTAACGTATAATGTTGGTCACCCTTGTCGTCTGCGCTTCGGTTGGTTGCACGAGTAAAGCGTACATAGGCTATTACACCCGATTCACTGTAGACTAGTCTTATTTGACAGTGTATGACAGCGCTCTGTCTGACACGCCCAGTCTCTGTTAGCTGGTCGCACTATATATTATAACCGAAATGTATCAGTAATACACTGAACAAAATTTCTAATTTGTTACTTTTTAAATTTATAATTCTGATCAAGCGCTAATAATATTACAATGAATTTTTGCCTATAAATGAGTAGTTTAATGGGCAAAAGTTGAGCGGTATTTCAGAAAAGGTGTCTTTCAATCTACGGGTTTTTTGGTTAAAAATGAAAAAATATGCTTTTTTGAAGAAAATTGGTGCTTTGTGGTCACCTGCTGGGAAAGGGCTGACCTCTTGGCTCTCGTTTGTGGTGTCTTCTGTGAGTTTGTCACTTTCCTATTGGTATCCTGGGTCAGGTGTGGTACTTGATTGTATCGATTCCTGATCTTTGCAACCTTATTAATTTAAATGCAAACCAAATATCTATGTGTCTTGATCCACATCTGAATTAAGGGTGAGGTTGGAGCGCCGTGAAACCGGTTTAAGCCCTCCAGTAAAATACTTTTCTGACCGTTCCAAGGCGGTTCTTCTTGTGTGGATCTTTTATGTTTTTGTTCTGTTTTGTGTTTGCTATGTCTTTGTGCACGTCTGTTAATTTGTGCCTTGTGGTCACCTACTGGGAAAGGGCTGACCACTTGGCTCTCGTTTGTGGTGTATAACTGTGAGTTAGTCACTTTTTCCTTGGTATCCTGGGTCAGGTGTGATCCTTGATTGCATCGATTCCTGATCTTTGCATACTATTAAAATGAAGCCAGATTCTAGTCTCATCTGCATCATTGTTATTTCTTGTATTTGGAAAATATATCTAAACTTGGAACTTGCAAATAGTAAACCAAGATGAGAAGTTTTCTCGCAGCGTGGCCCATTATTATTTCTTTGTTTGGGCGAACATCTTTCAATACAAAAATGAACCTATCAGGAGAATTAATTGTGGGTAATTAACTTGAACTTTCTATTCTGTCCTACTTAATGAACAGCTACTGATATTTTAGTCTGATATATATGATAGAATTCGATGGGTCCTTAAAACAATGTCTTGACATTGGCTCTGTAGTAAGTAGAATGATGAAATGTTTTTTTACCGCAATGCGCTCACACTTTCATTCAATCAACTGTACATGTATTTAATAACTAAAATGTGTCAGTAATACTAGTCTCAATTTTGCGCGCGAACCAAAGAAATTATCAAACTGGTAAATGTGTGTGTGTTTGTTTTACCTTACTTTGTTAGTTGTCTTTATTTCCAAAAACTCTTACTGGAAAGATAAATACTTATCTTTGTGTCACGTGGAGTCTGTTAAAGTCACCTTATAGTGTTGGCAATTTACTTATCGTATCAATTTTAGAATATTGGGTCCAGATTTCTGTTAGCAAGGCATTAGTGATATAGTAATTTCCCATTGTACAAAGTAACAGAAACAGACCGATTCAGTATATCCTCTCGAGTCACTATCGGCCAAGCAGCAAAACGCCGTTTGTCTCGCTTTTAAGCCGATAGTGACCTTTTTTTAGCTCATTTGAGCCTTTGGCTATTTGTGTCCGTCGTGTGTCATCGGTCGTGCGCCGTGCATTGTGCGTAGACTTTTTCTTTTTCTCCTCCTAAACCACTAGCCCAAATTTATAATAACTACAGATAGGCTCTCTACCAAAATGTCCTAAATGGTTTTGCTCCGCCGAAAAAGGTGGCTACCAGAGCTGTAGTTAAGAAATATCTTTAAAGGACATCTCCTCCCGAACCACTGGTCCAAAAGTAAGATAATATCTTCTACCAAAATTGGCTAAATGGTTTCACTCCGCCGAACAAGATGTCTAGACAGAGCTAAGGATAAGAAATATTTTAAACGACATCTCCTCCTGAACCACTGGTTTAAATTCAAAATAGTTTCACAGAAATGTTTCTCACAATAGCTTCTACCAAAATTACCTAAAGGCTCCGCGCCGACGAACAGGATGGCCACCATAGCTGTAGATAAGAAATATTGTAAACAACAACTCCCCTTGAACCACGGGGCCAATTCAAAATAATTTCACAGAAATGTTCCTCATAATGCCTTCTACCAAATGTGCCTAACTAGTTATGTTCTGATGAACAAGATGGCCACCAGGGATACAGATAACAAAATATTTTTAAACGACATCTCATCCCGAACCACTGGTCCAAATCCAAAATAATGTCACAGAAATGTTCCCAATAATGCTCTCTACCAGCATCGCCTAATGAGTTTTCTCCACCAGACAAGATGGCCACCAGAGAATGGATAGAAATATTTTAAACAACATCTGAACCACTGGTCCAAATTCAAATTAATTTCACAGAAATATTCCTTATACTAAAATTGCCTAAATGATTCCGTTCTGCTGAACAAGCTGGCCACCAGAGCTGTAGACAAGAAATATTTCAAACGACATCTCCACCTGAACCACTGGTCCAAATGCAAAATAATTTCACATAAATGCTCCTTTTGAGGCCCTCTGCATCTAATGCCAAACCAGTTTTGCTCAGCTGGACAAAATGACATCCAGAGCTAAAATAAAACTTAAACCGGTGCTAGGGTGCATGATAATTGTTGCATTTTCCATTAATTCTCATGAACAGACTCAATAAAACCGAGTCTGCTGTTTTCTAATATTGTAGGTTCTCTGTATTTCTGAAGTATCCGGGGGGGGGGGGGGGGGGGGTTTTCAGATTATTTTTAAACAACATCCAAATCATTGGTCTAGTTTCAAAATAATTACACACTTATATTTCTGATTGATCAAATCTGCGATACTCTATGTTCCTTTTGTAGTATGGCCGATGCTTTTTTCTTTGATCTTTGCTGATGTTTAAATCGGACACCCTAGAATAACGACGAAGGAGGAGCTAAAAAACCGTACTCTAACTTCCAATTTTAGTTAAACAGCGATGTAGGCGGGAACTTCCTAAATAGCGAAAAAATAACCTTAGGTAAATGTAATATAATTGACAGCTTAGGCCAGATGCTGGGAGGAGCGAATGTAAATTTCGCCAGGTGTCAGTAACACGTGTTTATTTGCGCCTGCGCCATACTACAAGCTAAATAAAGGATTTTTCCTCGGCTTTCTGTCTAAACCGCGAGGTTGGCTACGCCCACCTCGCGGTTTAAACAAGAAAGCCTCGGAAAAGTATCCTTTATCTATTACATATTGCTCAAATGATTCCATCATGCTTTACAAAAGTGGCTCCACGGCTAAAATTCAGATGAGTGTTTTAGGGACACCATTGCCCTCGTGTTTATGTTTATCAGTTACCTCTCATATTAACTGCTTTGTCGCACATTGCCTGATAAACGTTGTCTATCGCACGACATATGTCTTTATCAGGTCATCATGACATTGCACTTTTTGAATGACGTCGTCAATGACGTTGAATCGACACGGAATGTGATAATTACGTCATAATCGCTAGTTTTTGAAGTGAAGCAACTTGTAAACTGATAAATAGAATACCAGGTTCGCGTCTTTTGATATCAAGTTTACCAGACCCGGCTTTGAGAATGCATGTTGAATCGCTCGGCAAGCCTCGCGATGTCAACAAGCATTCTCAAAGCCTTGTCCCGTAAATATGATATCAAAAGACACTCACCTAGTAGTCTGTATTTACTGGGGAGTCAATCAAACGTTTTCCAACTTTGTACTACTTCATCTTATCCCATATTTAATGTTAGAAATACATTAAGCTAATTCGTTTCCTCATAATTTCAAAGCTCTCGCTAATTATGCTTTTATAAAGGATATAACTTCTTTATTTATCCCATGTAAAACTAGATTACGTAATGATATTGGCAGTTTCCCTTATCTGTGTGTATTATCATTTATCAATGACAACCAATAATATTTTAATTTCTTTACTGCTGATTGAGTAAAATCTCCATTACATTTATTTTGGAAAAGAAAGAATTGATAAAACTACACCTAGTACCTAACCCATCGGATTGCTAATCTAGTTGACAAACACGCACCTACACATTCGCGCCTAAAACGGAGAACGGACGAATGCAGTTGAATTTAATGCAGTTTTTTCCAGTTACATACATGTATGTCGTTTGGTTTTTGGTAGTTCGAAGACCAGGAGACTATCATTTTCACTTTTGATTTATCTGGTGGTATCCTTGTTCTGATGTCTAAAGTCCCTCAAATCTGTAATTATATCACTCCCTCTGACTCTCGGTTAGAGTAAATGTAACTTAGCTGGGATCAATTCGAATTCCATAGAAGGTCAGGGTCACTGGTTCAGGCCTCGACAGAGACACTGTGGAAATCATCCTGACATGACTATTAAATTGTTGAATGATATGTATAAAACGTCACCTCAAATAAAACATTCGCTGTCTTATCAAATTTACATCGGCATAAGGAGTCTAAGTTCAATTATCGAAAATTCACTGTATAAAGTACATGAAACTTGTATGTTTTGAAGCTGTCATCCTCCGGTTTGCTTCTTGCTTGAATCAAGTTATGTAAATCTGTTGTCATTTATTCGGTAAGTAAAGGATTGCAAAGCTCTTCAATCCATTTTCCTGTCAGTTCGTCGTCAACTTATTTAATTATTTATTCTATCTAAATCGCCTTCTGGAGTTTGTAGTCCCATCTGACGAAGCCTTGTTTGCCATCTGATTAATATGTCGTTGACATATACTGGTCTTTCCATGAGCCCCCTGGCTATAGGACTAGGTCAAGCTGATATTGAAGTTTGATCCAGATCAGGACTGACGGATAGTCAGGCTTGATCTGATTCAAAACTATTTTAAATGAGCTTGACATGTGATTATCAACAATCTGTCATTTTGACATGAATATACTCTGACGAGCCTGCGCAGGCTCCTTTTAAGCTTAGAAACTCCAAATGATGTTCAGTCAGTAGCTTAATATTCATATAATATTCAAGCGACTAGCAATGGCACTGATCAGACTGCGCGTATGCGCAGGCTGGTCTGAGCCTTTGCTAGTGGCACATATCACAGTGTTGGAAATCTCATGACGCGGCTCAAATGTTATCAGCAAAGCATACTGGCTAACAAAGAGATAACAGCTTGTAATGAGCAAGAACAATCTTGACGCGTTTTCATTATATACTGACCCACACTTCCAACGCAAAATGTTCATGAGTATAATTTTAATCAGGAAACGAGGTCTTGTCGAAATGATTGTACTGGTCAGAGGTTATGATAAGCGTTCACTAAATAGAGTAATTTTTAATAGGGAATAGTGTGCCTGGTCAAATTCTACTTTTACTTTCGCAAAAGGTTTGTTGTCTTTTTTATAAAACTTCGTTACAATGAATATAAATATATTTTGAATATTTAATTTTCTGATTTTGCGTTAGAAGTGTGGTTCATTGTAGTCCGTCTTTGGTAAGATACCCAGTGAAAAACGCCAATGAAAGGTTAAAATGTAGTCATGCTCAAGGGCTTCCTAAAACTGACCAGACCGGGAGGATGCTCACGTTCATCTGAATCTTCACTGCGAACACAGGGCATTTTGTTGGCATTGTGCTGCAGCGGCAAGTTTGCTTTATTGTTTTGTTTCAGTGATTTGTTAAATAAGATATGATTACTAAAATGGCAATAAAACAGAAATATCTAATATGTCTATCGCGCCATGAATTTTTAGTATGTTCATTAACCCTTAAAGCGCCAAGAAAAAAATGCATCTGAAAATGTCATCTGCTGAAGTCGTCTGCTGCAAATAATTGCCTAACATTATTGACGAATTAAGTATAGAAGCTAACAGCGTGGACCCAGAACAGACTGCTCCTATATAGGAGCAGTCTTATCTTGGTCCACACTGTTTGCCGTAGGGGCTTCTTAAACATTTCAGCAGACGAGAAAAGCAGACGACTTTTGTTGCGATTGGCGCATTAAGAGTTAAACCTTCTACACTTGCTTCCAAATGTCGTCAGTACAAATGACAAAGCGCTGACTAGACTGTTTTACGTACACGCATGTCTGATTCTTTTATGATCGTATTTATGTTGTCGGACTGACTTATCTAGAGTTATTGAATGTATATTGCAAAAAAGTCTACATGACAGAGAATAGACACACTGTCATTTGCTTTTAATAAAAGTAAGAAATACAGCAAGGATCGGGAATCGATAAAATCAAGTACCACACCTGTCCCAGGATACTAAAATGGGAAAGTGACAAACTCACAATAAACATCACAAACAAGTGCCAAGAGGTCAGCCCTTTCCCTTCAGGTGACCACAAACAAGGCAGCAAGGATGAGACGCGAAAGCATGACAAACACAAGACATAAATAAGACAAATGATGCACAAAAGAAGTACCGCCTTGGAATGGTCAGTAAAAATAAGTCATCAACACCATTTCACCGCATGGCGTCGCGTCTGAGAGCGACATAACCGCCATGTATCAAAATAGATAAATCACTTGTGGTTTACAATTTTAGTAACGCTATGTAATTACGGCCATGATAACGTCGAGTATTTATGGAACAATCTTGACGTGTTCAGGCCAAAACACGTTTTACGCCTGAAATACAATCTCAAAATGATTTTAGTGTCATATGATAAATGTAATCTAGCATTCGTGCCTCGCTTTTCGTATTTCATTAATCTCGTTGCAAAAAAAGCAATAAAATTATCTGCAGTCTCGCAATTTATCTCTTTTCCCCACTCGTTTGATAAATTCAATAATACATGAGCACTCATTTAAGATCTATGGAACTGGTTAACACAAACGCTCTCAAGAATGATATTAACTGAAGAAGCTATATGTTTTTTTTTATCTGACGACATGATTAAATATGCATTCACATGTGGAATCGTATAAGGACCTTCTGTAATATTTCTAACGTCACATTTCTTTACTTTAAATCGTCAAAAGATCCGGTTATGACTACAAAGTGTTTAGCAATAGTATACTGAAACAATAAAGTTATGTCCGCTTGACGATTATGTCTGTCTGTTCTAAATGTTTGAACGCATTTCATTCAAATTTTTACATTACAAACTGTTATCATTTGGAAACGTTATGCACCTAGGCGAAAATCATTTGATAACCAGTAGAGCCGCTGACAACTCAGATAACACGAGTATCCTTAAAATCAAAAGTCACAACACCAGTAGCTTAGGTGTTCATAATAATTCCGAACCCTTCAAGCACATTTGAACATTACTAAGCAAACTCTCTAGTAAGGTGTAATACATGTTAGATGTATACATTGCTTTTATGGCCATAACCATTAATCTGTAATATACTCTGACATCACAAAAATCGGTCAAGAGCGTGCGTGAAGACACACAGAAAATTCATTGCTGGTCCAGTAATTTGATAACTAACAGAGTCGGTCAAATTTGAATTTCTTTTTCGTCATCACAAGCATTTTAACAATAATTAAGTCTGATCATCATCAAAACAATTGATACTGGAAATTCACTTGTGTTTTTTTTTTTCAGTAAGGGGTGGGGTATAAAACACAGATTTAGTGAACATGTGATGGCCTACATCAGCCATAAATTTAATTTTTATCTTTTGTGCACAAGTGCAACAAATTAAAACAAAAACGATGTCAAAATGATGTTAGGTTAAGGAGAATCGGAGGTTCTTCGATTGTTATTTGTTTAATTCAAAGGGAGATAATTTCAGTTAATTTCGTAAATTAACGGTTTTGAATTGCAATTTCGCTCGATCAATAACCACATTTGAGATTTTGTAGATGTTTTTTCATCGTTGGACGTGCCTGGTTGCCGTTTAACGTAACACGTGGCGCGTTTTGATGATCAACTTGCTGATGATAGTGGAATGAGCTGTTTTCACTTTAGATTAAATAACTCTTCCAAATACGAGGGCTGTTCAATTATGAATGCAGTAGCTTCATAATTTTCTTCACATATATGCTACGACCAAATATCATACCTTTCTGGAACGAACTATTTGTCGCCTTTAAAATGGCACCAAACATAAAGAAACACTCACTTTATTTCTCGAGTTACAGACCCATATATAAAGACCATTCCTGTATACTGAAGTTTTTCTGAAGCAATTGCAATGCACGTTTTGGTACATGTGCGGATATAGTGTCATATCTTTGTAAGTTTTAGACAAAATGGCACCAAATTTTACATGCAAGTTTAGGTAACATTCCTGAAATTGCTTGCAGGAAAAACTTTTTATGATCCTGTTTCAACCTCGAGTAAACATGCACGTTTGTGACGTCATTAATTGTATGATAAACGTCATTTTGAGTTATCTACTGGTGATGTAGTAATGAAGATCGCTGTGTCGTTTTCTTTGCGTTTAGCTGAAAACATGCTAAATATGTCATAAGGGAGTTTTCAAAACGCGCCGTTCTCTTTTTGCAGAGTAATCACATTTTATATCATTTTTCAAGTATTTTTCTGCTTCTAGATGACGTGTTTACATTAATCAAAATATGTTCAATCTGTCTGCTCCTCAAGATCAGGTGGATAACAAATAGTAAGTGAGTATGATCAGGAAATACCACAATCACAAACTGCAGACAACCCCGTGGCACCGCGAGGAAGAGCCGCTCAACCATCACGAGACACCAGGAAGACAAATTAAACAAAGCAATCAGCTCTCTCTTCCTCATCAAGATGATTGCAATACTAGAATGGACATAAAGTAACGTACAACAAAACATAGAACAATTACAGACTCCCACAATGGGAGTAAGAATAAACAAAAAGTCAACAACAACTGAGCCACCGCCTTAGAACAGACAGCAGCCTAAGCCACCGGGGGGCTTAAATGCATTTTACTGGTACCAAATCTTCGCCCTAGATTCTGCTGTTGTTGAAGTACAAGAAATGTTCAGCTGGCATGGAGGCCATCTAACTAATACAATGTATCATCATGGAGAAAACACTCTAATCAAATTAACACTCCATGATGAAATAAAGAAACGGGCTCATGACTCACAGATAGTCAGAGCTAAGGAAAACTTCAAGTTGATCCACGGTGGGTCCAGCTACAGATAAGCATCAGGCACCAATCCACCGATTAAAGCCTTACGTCAGAGCCGTCATAGAGTCTGAGGCCTGACCCACCGTCGTACAATTAAAGAGGAAACCATAGCTATAAACAGTGATCGGGTTTAAAACTAGGCATGCAGACTGTCGCATGATATCCAAGTTATATCCAACCCTTATATGTCGTTTTACTATCTTTTTGAATTGATCACTAAAATTAGGGTTTTCAACAATTCGTTTGATTCTATAAACTAAATCACCATAAAATATAGGTTCTGATATGCCTTGTTGCAGAAGAATCTTTAACCAAATGTTGTATTAATTTTAACAATTAACTCTGAGTGTCTGTGGTAGAATTTAGAAAATGCTTTTCAATTGTTTTGGTATCTATATCCTTGTTTTAATAACTTAGCAGTTAAAAATAAGTTTCTGTTGTTGAAGTCATCAACAATAGAACACCCTCTAGCAAAATGAATAAGCTGAGAAATATATACACCATGGGAAGGAGAGCCTGTAAAGTTTTGTTAAAATTGGCCCAGTTGTATATATAGGAGGAGCTATCATTTAAAGTAAGTTGTTAATTACACACGACACACAATCGACAACTGACGCAGGACGACGGATGGCTGACGCCAATCATTGACTGATCCCGATAGCTCGTGCTCAGATGAGCTAAAAGAAGCTATTATGTTTGAAACTGTTTGCCTTCAACAATTTTCCAGCCAATGGTTCTAGTCAGGTTTCACTGATAAATATCTGAAAAATGATAATATGCATTCACTGTATGCAAAAATGTGTCACGTTATCTGATCAACGATAATACACACAAATAAGGGACCTGCCATTATCACGTAAGTCGTAAAACTCATTCAATATACATTTTTTACCAAAGACGTTGAAACAAATCATATTAATAATATGTCACGATAATTGAATATCTTCTGGGTCTTATCCAGAGATGTTTGTCTTGAAGTTTGTCATAACTATGTCTATGCACAGTAATTGGTTGCATTATCCCACGCTATGCATACATATTGTATTCATCCATAACACTTAGACAGTGTATCAGCAGTAATAGTGCTATTTGTTGTCTGTATGTTATGCAAATACAACTATAATTCATATGTCATACTATGCAAAATATTTGAGCGTAAATTATACTTATTTCCTTACTTATCAATTAAAACATGTATTTTGAGTACTCAAAGGAACCGCCTCATCGGTACGGTTCTTTTGAGTACCCATAACATATGTTTTGGTAATAAATGAGAAAAAACGAATTACAAATATGCACTCTTATCTGGAGGTCTGTAATATGCTGATTGTATTGCTGGACGCGGAGGAATAGAGAGAATAAGTTGACACTATGTCTTATAGATCTGAACAGCACTTAGTCTTTCAATGTTATCGATGATACAAATGGCGAATTAAAAATATGATGCTGCGATCTAATAATTGTTTTAAAATCATATTTGAATCAAACAGTGAACAGGCAAGCAAATATATTATTGTGACACAGGATACATGTTCCAAGTGTACATTTAAGATTATAATCTTAAACATTATCTTAACTAATCTTGCAAAAATACACTACAAATCATTATGACATGAGATTTCCAACAATGTGGTATGTGTGACCAGCAAAGCCTCAGATCAGCCTGCGCATACGCGCAGTCTGATAAGAGACTTTGCTCGTCACTTGAATTTTTTATGAGTGTTAAGCTACTGATCGAACATCTTTTGGAGTTTCTAAGCTTAAAAGGAGGCTGCACAGGCTAGTCTGAGTCTACACTTGTCAAAATGTCAAATTGTTGGAAATCACATGTCATGGCTTATATGGTACCCTTCAGATGTTTTAGTCTGATCTATCCAAGTTATCAGTAATAATAATAAAGCAGACAAATAGCCGCTGCAGACTGATCACAGACTATTTTTGTTTTTCTTGCTTTTCACGTGTGTGTGTGTGTGTGTGTGTGTGTGTGTGTGTGTGTGTGTGTGTGTGTGTGTGTGTGTGTGTGTGTGTGTGTGTGTGTGTTAAGTACCCAGCAAAAACCTACGGAGAATGGACCACGGCTTACAAAACATGTTTTAATCATATTGGATTTAATCTTGGAATGGTCTATTATCTATCTATATACTAAAATAATAGATTATCACGTTATCTGGGAAAACAGAGAAGAGTTGCTGCATTATTTCGTTACCAAGTCATTATTATATTGATGTAATTGATATAAAAATTGTTTTAATATTTTTCAAACTGACTTAAATTTTGGGAATTTTGGTATTTTTCTGCGTACACACAAAGGCATATCGATACAATTGACTATTGTACATCGCAACATAGAACTGGCGAAATAGCTCAAATGGATATGTGTTACCTTAGCAAACAGAGGGCTCAGAGATCGATCCTCACACATTCCGATTTTTTTTTCTTTTTATTATTTAGTTACATGACAGATACAAAATACGAATTCTGCCAGTAGCAATACTTTTCAGAAATACGAATTCTGCCAGTAGCAATATTTTTCAGAAATTACGAATTCGTTTGCTAGAATATTGCAGAATTCTTCATTGTTCTTCTTCACAACTTCATTGCATCGATAAGGTATTTTTCGTGTACGTGAACAACAGGTCACCCGGTACAGTGACTTTGAGTTAGAACTATAATAGTGTGTACATATGGTACATTTGTACATCCACAACGTAATCTGGGTTATGTGTTTTTGAATTAGAACTATAGTAGCATATTACAATACATGGGTTGTCACATGGCATAGTGACTTTGATTAGACTTATAGAAGTGTGTTGTGGTACACAGGTTGTCTCAGCCCAGTGTCATTTTGGCCCTGGATCAAGTTGGCCCTGGGTCATTTCTGCATTGTGCTTGAGGTAGAGTGATAGAACACGTTTAGGTATATAATGTACAGCAGAGTTATTACCCTTGACTCGTGTCAGATTTTCGTTAATCTTTATCCTGCTCTTAGATATAAGAATGCTAATAATGGTTCCCATTTTAATATTTATGAAGACGTCTGCAATGCTCGGCCAGGCTTAGAACTTTTTTCATTTTTTGCTAAAAAGAAAACTTAATCCGTGCTTGCGCAGGACCTTTTCTAGTATAGTATAAACAAGGTTAGCTTTTAAAAAAGCTTAGAACCATCGCATGGCGTTTTACAGTTATTAAAGAAGAACTTTTATAGTGTTTTAATATTGCATTTGCTGAGGCCACTCTTTTCAGTGTTTCATGTGCTTCAAGCTCTGAGTATTGTTTTGCTTTAGTTAACGATTTGTACATAGGTGATCAATTGGAAGAAAATAAAACACAGGGAATATGCATATGCCATTAAGACTCTGCTCATGAACACTCTGAATAACGGTAGAGTTAACCCCTCCCCAGCAGTATGTATAAGATCATTCAACCGTATTCCCCAATCGAAGTCAATGCACATAATGCCTAGGGGGCATATTGAAACTAACCCATCTACATGTAGTTATTTCGCAAAGATTAGCCTGAGAAAGAACAGTAAAAGATACTGCTGCTGGGGAGTAAACATCCGATCCATTTCCGCAACTTGCTAATGGAACAGGCCCGAATCGAACACGCGCCCAATGGAAGTTTACTAACGTTTATCACCATCGCTGACGCGATGGTGAATAAACGCTTGATATTCGACGTAGCGCGTCAACTGGCATGATTTACATTAGCAAATAGTACAGACCTGGATTAGAGTTCGTGACATCTTATCTGGAGCTGCACTATTTTCTAATGAACGAGATTTGATAATAAGATCTCTTTTCACCAAAGTACCTGGTATGTTTTTAAGAAGTTGGCAAAAACAAGTTATAATATCACTCCAACAATAAACGTGAATATTATTATAAGAAGGATGCTCTACAGATGTCAAAAAAGCCGTGTAAACTCAGCATCTACAACAACAAACTTGCCACTCTCTCAATCTAAACACTATTATCAATTTCTTGAAAGTGATCAGACAATTTCAACGTGAAGCCTCTTTAAGATTCTGCCAAAAACTAGCCAAATTTCAAAGACAAAATTGCTGGCAGCATTTTCATGGGCTATCGATGACCCTTAAAATGGCGTGTTTAAATCCTCAGTCTACCTCCGATTTTGTGCGAAAATGCCGATTGTGTTTTTGATAAAAGCACAGGTAAATCGAAAGAAGAGTTGTTTTTCATGAATTATGTTAGGGAAAGTGCCCGGAACTCTTTCCAATATTTAATTGTCAAAAAATCAAAACGAATATAGACATATTCGGTACTGAAAAGTGTAAAGGTTCTTTTGGTTTTAAGTATACTTTGTAGCATTATATAACCTAGCTAGAAATGACTTCACGCTTAAAAAGGCCTAGCGCCCTTTTGTGGGACATAGACAAATCGGTGAAGACCCAGGTTCCGGCGGCTGATCAGGGTCTCCACTGTTTGCTTACAGTGTATTCTATCAAAATTTGGAAACAAAAGAAAAAAACACCCAGCACCTCTAAACTTAGATATGAACTGGTCCAATTGATAAGAGTGGGGAAATTCATTCCGTTTAAATGGGTGAATTAGTTTATTACATATGAGCAAGGTATTATACATCTATTCGGTCACTGTATCACCACGTGGTATTACAATGACCCGGTCTCTTGTAAAGCTAACGGAGATAGGTACCAGTTGTGGGTGTGGCTAGACAGTGACCCAAAAGCCGACGAATAGTGAGAAAATAAACGAGTGATTATAAGCAGGAAATGTCACACTCACAGATCACAGACGAACTTATTCACACTTGTAAATGTATACGTCGATTTGGTGGTATTTATGCGTATTGCCGGTACTTCATAGACCGGAAGTGGTCGATAGTGGTGTTAATACCATATAGAAAAAACATGCCATATGCCTAAAGGACTATAGAATTTGATCACTTTTAAGTATTTGGCATGCACATGGCGATTTATGTAAGCATTTAGGAATATATTCGAATACCGATCTGGATGATCGGTACTCGAATCTTTTCATAAATGCTTACATAAATCGCCATGCACATACTGAATACTGAACTTCCCATACAAAGTGATATCATTGGTATAGACTGCCCATTGTGTACTTTAAGGTGTCACAGGTAGTATTTAATAAATTATGATGTATTTCTGTCCCTGATGGTTCTTTTAATCTTAGCAAACAGTGCAGACTCTGATGAGATATGCAAGTTTATGACAACAATAACAACACACGCACGCCTTGACAGGGTTCCATTTGGAAAAAAATGTGTCAATGATTACAAAAGTAATCTTTTGAATTTCTCATTTCTTTACTTATCAAGGAGGATTAGAATAAGGAGGGAGCGAAAGTCGCCATCATTAAACGTATAGGCTGATATAGACACGCGTTAGACTATCTTTCTCTGAATGGGAGCACAGTAAAACCTGTCTTAAGCAGCCACTCAAATACACAAAACAAAGATATTAATGACAATTTGTAGCCAAATGAAGGTTGAAAGTATTGCAGAATGCTCCCCTTGGAACATCCTGCAAAATTTTGAACTGTATTTATCGATACTCGGTCCTTCAACGGTTCTGACAGAAAGCAGAATACTGCTTAAGCCGGTGATAGGGGCGTGATAATTGTTGCACTTTCCATTAGTTCTCACGAACAGACGCAATAAAACCGAGTCTACTGTTTTCTTATATTATAGTTTCTCTCTATTGCTGAGGGATCCGTTTTTCCTGATTATTTCGAGCTCGCAACAGGTGTCGTTGTGCCGCGTTGAGTTGGAAAAAATTCTCCCCGTACATCGATATAGTGTTGATATTTTTCATTTTCTGGTCCTTTAGGAATATTGGGTTCTGACAGAAAGCAGAATGCCGCTTAAGCCGGTGCTAGGGGGCGTGAGAATTATTGCACTTTCCATTAGTTCTCATGAATAGACTCAATAAAGCCGACTCTGCTGTTTTCTTATATTGTAGGCTCTCTCTATTTCAGAGGGATCATGTCTCATGCTTCCAGACCATTTAAAACAAAGCTTTGATCTTCTTTTTGAGCGACCATTAAAGACAGGTTTTACTGTATTTTTGTAGGTGCATTTTATTTCCAGAGAACCCGTATATTTTGATGGAATTTATGGTGAAGATTAAGCTAATAAAGCACGTTGGTCTCAGGTGTAGATCCTGAGAAGACGTTCAATAAGCATCGTTGTATCGGCATTACATGTACTACTGTTGACTATTATACATTGTTCTCAGGAGCCATCTCAGTATTGCTTCAAGTTACTTTAGAACTTCTTCTTGGACATAAATGAATCCAGCACAAAGGATTTTGTCAAAGATATTGTCAAACAGAGTATGAATAATATATGAAAACGAACATGTAATCCAATTATTCATTATTTAGATGCAGCTGTGGTGATAGAAGGCTGATGTTTATTCGTGAAATTTGACAAAGAAAGAAATCCCTTAGTGTTCCAGTTTAATCTAGAAGAAAAGGTTCGGTATAATGTAAAGTATATGGACTCAAGTAAGGTCGCTGTGTCATTGTAGGCAACATAGTAACGGCTTTGGTCTGTAATCTGTGATTGTGGCATTTCCTGGTTTTACTTGCTTTTTGACAAATTTTCAATTTCTAAGACTACGGGATAACCTTTGAACACCCTTAAGTAGGCAACGCTACCAACCTTTTTTTTTTCAAACACATGTACATGTATTTACAAAATTGAGACCCGTCATAAAGCTAAAGTTCTCGGAAATAATATGCACGTTTATATGTTTAAGTCATGCACACCACCGAGAGCTGCCTGATCAGGGTCTACTCTGTTTGCTTTTGGAAATATGATATATCTGACCTTACACTAGTGGACCTGACAAGCAATTTCGTTGTTCTATGTACTAACGAGAAATATTTATTTATAACTTATTCATAGTGGGTGGAGCAAGGCATGAATATTCATGACGGAAAGGGTTAACACATGATATGGCTGAATTGGCTTTGGAATTGAATATAATTATTCACTGCTTGCTGAGTTTATTACAAATATCACATGACGTTGCGTCCGGAAGTTATATAACACAATGTCATTAAATCAATAAACCAATAGTGGTTTACATACAATAGAACTTCAATGGCTCGAACTCTGATGGCTAATTTCACCTGGGCTGGCTAGAACTATCATCATGGTCCAAACAGGTCATTTTAGGCATAATCCACCCTGGATGGCTGGAACTACCCTAGGCTAGAACTATATGTATTTGTCATGGTCCAAAGCCTGTTCGAGCCAATTGAAGTTCTACTGTATTTTGGTAACGTTATGTAATGACCGCCGTAACAACTAGAGTATATATGGCATAAGCGTTACGTTTTCACGCCAAAGCTCGTTTTCAACGTAGTTTTAGGGCCATGTGATAAATAGAATCTAACATTCGTGTTCCTGTATTATTTTTGAAAATGTTTTTTCAAGATAAAACACCAGCAAAATATAGCAGACGAATAAACTTTGCAAAAAAGTTAAACCCCTCACCTTCATTAGTTTAATATGCCTTTTTTAAAACTAAATAGAACCAACGTACAGTTTACCAACCTTACTGTGACGCATATTTCTAAAATAACTCAAAATAATGTGATAAGCGAAATCGCAGAAAAAAAAAACATTTCTCTTGAATATATTTTAACATGCAGACAGAGATTAAAAAGCTTATGGATAAACAGATTGAGACTACTGAAACAAAATTGTCTGTCTGGCATTAAAATTGAATTTTTATGGCATGTCTGTGGGTTTACTGAGACAAATGCAAGTTTCCATAATTATTATCACCACGCATAATCTATGAATGTGGCAGATACAGACAAATAAACGATCCTAGGATTATAAATTTATAAAGCACTTACGACAAGGATCAGGAAACGATACAATCAAGTACCACACCTTACCAAGGATACCACATGGGAAAGTAACAAAAATACAATAAACATCACCACCAAGAGCCAAAAGGAGCCCTTTTCCAGCAGGTGACCACAAGGCAGCAATGAACATACACGAAAGCATGAGAAACACAAGACACAAAAACACAAATGATCCACAAAAGAAGTACCGCCTTGGAAATATTTTACTGGAGGGCTTAACCCACTGATAACGGAGAATATTCTTCCGAGAAGAGATACCGAAGGAACGTTTAAAAACACTTCTGCTACAAGGCATATCAGAGCCAATATTTAATGGTGATTATGTTTAGAAATTCAAAATAATCCTTAGAAATCCAACTTTTGGTGATAAAAAAATCAAAAGGATGATAAAACACTGATAGTGGTATGTAACATGGATATCATGCGACAGTCTCTACGCCTGCATGTTATTGATTGGTTGGCTGATTTGTACTTTACGTCCCATCAACAATTTTTCATTTAAACAGGGACGGGTCTTCCTGGGTTGAACCAGTACTAAGCTAGGATAAATATGTCTTGCTCAAGGACCACAACGCAGTGACGCCTGTGAGGCTCGAACCCGCGGCCCCTCGGTCTCGGGTCAAGCACTCTACCACTGAGCCACTGCGTTCCCCTGCATGTTATAAAGTACGTGAGTACTGTAAATCCGGAAATTTTTGCGAGGGTTTATTTCGCGAAATCGTTCGCATAAGCGAAGTTTCGTGAAAATACCCCCCCCCCCCGCGAAATAGCGAGAATACTCTGTCGTTTACTGATATAGGTTAATCGTGCCTTAGTCGCGATTATAGCGTCGCAAATATTTCTCTTAATGCAATTCACGAAAATAAAATTCTCGCGAAAATTTCCGAAATTACAGTATGACCAGGAAAACACCACAACCCTACACTGCAGACCAACCCACCGCACCGTTGGTGCCAATTCGACCAATGTTGTCTGCTTTTGTAGTCTGCTGATATGATTTTGGAGCCTCGTCGATAAACAGTTTGGATCCAGATCAGACTGGAAAGTATGATCTGGTTCCACACAGTTTATCTCGATATATATTTTACACAGACGGTTTCAGCTGGCGTCAAAGGACTGAATAATAATATGTTTTGTATCTTTACCGAGGTGGTTATGGTGTAAGATGATACGGTTGCCTGTGAGTATAACCACGCCTTATTTTCAGCTCTAACTTGTGTCTGGATGGACCGGTCCTGTTTGCACATCCATGAGGTGCCGCCTTCACAGTGACCCAATAGCTTAATAGCTTAATAGCTTAACTCTACCATTATTATTATTTTATGTAAATGTTGCTGAACTCTATATACCACACACATTAAAATGTTTTCACATGTATTCTCTCTATCTTGAGATGCTATTTCTTAACTTATTATCATCTTTACTTTCCTACTGCTTCGTCTCCACATCCTCAAACTTGAACAAATTTCTCTTCATCCTCATACCGTGTACTGAATCTATCATTACCCAGTTACAATTTGTATGCTATCGCGCCCTCATATACCCTAATTGTAAATACAGATTGTGTTAATTTAAATGAATGTTGACTTAAGCATTTATAGGGCGCGCATAGGTCTGCATAGGTATAGATTATTTAAACTGAAAGGATTTTCATGCTTTAATCATTTTGAACTCGTTACATTTTTGGCAATGCTACTGTACCAGGCTGGTGATGTAGAAAAGAATCCGGGTCCAGATAATAACTCGAACTATGACACATCCTCTCAATCGTCTTTTCCAGTTTTTCAAGGTAATTTTTCGGTTGTGCACTACAATGTACAGAGTCTGTTGCAGAAAATAGATATTATTGAACCTGAATTATCGAATTTCGATCTTGTATCTCTGACAGAAACATGGTTAAACGAAAGGGTCTTGACCCAAGATTTAGCCTTCAACAACTATCGATTACCCTTTAGACGTGATCGGGTTGGTGACAGCCATGGTGGAATTGTTGTCTATGTTAAAGAAAACATTCCATGTAAAAGGAGACATGACCTAGAACTAAATACAATAGAATGCATATGGCTTGAACTGAATATAAAGAATAAAAAACTACTTGTTGGAACATTCTATAGACCGCCGAATTCCACCCCTCTCATTTTAGCAGACATTGAAAATTCAATTGGCCTAGCCATTGATACTGGTATACAAGATGTTGTAATTCTAGGTGATTTTAACTTAAATTTTCTTAATACTCAATCCAAATCAAAAATCAACAACATATGTAGGCAATTCAACTTGACGCAGCTTATAACTGAGCCAACAAATTTCGCTGAAACGTCATCCACAATAATAGATTTGATCTTAGTTAATAACTTGCGTACAGTTGAACTATCTGGTGTAGGTGAACCCTTTTTGATGCAAGATATTCGATATCACTGCCCAACATATTGTGTCCTTAAATTCAAAAAGCACCTCGCTAAAGCATTTTTGCGTAAAATTTGGCTTTTTGAAAATGGCGACTATAATGCATTTCGTCAAGCTGTTTCTGATTATGACTGGAACACAATAATAAAAGAGGATATCAACTTATATGCTAATGCATTGACTCAAACTCTAATCAATTTATCAGAGCAGTACATTCCTAATAAAAATGTTACCATAAGGCCCCAAGATTTACCATGGATTAATAATAATATACGGAAACTAATGAGAAAAAGAAATCGATTTTATAGGAAATACAAAAAATCTAAAACTGTCCAGAATTACAGCAACTTCAAAAAAATAAGGAACGAAGTAACTTCATTGCTTCGAAAATCCAAACAAGATTATACTGAATCTCTGGCAAATAAACTTAAAACATCAAATTTATCATCTAAAGATTACTGGAATACTCTTAAATCTTTTATAAAGCCTGCTCAGTCGTCCTCAGAAATACCTCCATTACATCAAAATGGATGCTATGTTTCAGATAGCACAGAAAAGGCTAACCTTTTAAATGAATACTTTGTACAACAAACATCACTCGACGAGCGATCTGCGACTATTCCTGCTATGGTGAATATAATAGGACCTACTTTAACTAATATAAACTTTACATCACTTGAGGTCAAAAGTGTTCTTGAGTCACTTCAGCTAGGTAAATCGTCCGGACCGGATGGCATAAATAACAGAATTTTAAAAGAACTTTCATCCCCTTTAAGTAGACCATTGAGTAATTTATTTAATTATTCCATGTCTAAAGGTATATTTCCTGATATTTGGAAAGAAGCGAATGTCTCCCCTTTATTTAAAAAGGACGACCCATCATCTGTGTCTAATTATAGGCCTATATCCCTGTTAAATACAATTGGTAAAGTTATGGAAAAAATTGTTCATAAACATATGTTTAACTTCTTTTTAGACCAGCATGCTATTACTTCTTTACAGTCTGGTTTTGTTCCAGGCGATTCCACAGTTAACCAGCTTGTCGATATTTACAATACTTTTTGCAAAGCATTAGATGATGGTAAGGAGGTAAGGGCTATTTTTTGTGACGTAAGCAAAGCTTTCGATCGTGTTTGGCATAAAGGCTTATTGTACAAACTCAAACATTAAGGAATCGACGAAACACTATTACAGTGGCTTGCTAGCTATCTATCTAATAGGAAACAAAGAGTTGTTATTCCTGGTGCATGTTCCGAATGGGTTGCTAGTACAGCTGGTGTTCCACAAGGCTCAATTCTAGGCCCTCTCCTCTTTTTAATCTATATTAACGATATTGTTGAGGACATTCATTCAAATATTAGACTCTTTGCCGATGATACAAGTTTATACTTGATAGTCAATGAACCTTACGTAGCTGCAATGCAGTTAAACTCCGACTTGACAAAAATCCACTTGTGGGCTGAACGTTGGCTTGTCAAATTTAATCCTGCTAAATCGGAATCTATTCTAATTTCTAGAAAAACAAATAAACCCTATCACCCACCATTGAAAATGAATGATGAACCAATCAAAGAAGTAACTAGTCATAAACATCTCGGCATTTTCTTTTCTAATGATGGAACTTGGCATCAACACATTGACTATATAACTTCTAAAGCATGGACAAGATTAAATATTATGCGTAAATTGAAATTTATCTTAGATAGACAGTCACTTGAAATTATTTATACCTCTTTTATTAGACCAGTCTTAGAGTACGCAGATGTGGTATGGGATAACTGTACACAATACGAAATTAATGCGCTAGAAAAAATACAAATAGAAGCTGCACGAATTGCCACTGGAGCTACTAAACTTGTCTCTTTAGACACATTATATCTGGAAACGGGTTGGGAGTCACTTGAAAAAAGACGACATAAACATAAGCTATGTCTCTTTTTTCAAATGAATACCGGCGTTTCCCCAAATTATCTATCCTCCCTAATTCCTGCTTCTGTGGAAGATTCTACCACTTATAACTTGCGGAACGCAAATAATTTTAGACACACATTGTCCAGAACCCAGTTGTATTATAGATCATTTTTACCCTCTAGTATAAGAGCTTGGAACGATTTGTCTCTTGAAGTAAGACAGTCAAACTCAATTCAAAGTTTTAAATTTCAACTAAACAAAAATTTGAAGAAGCCCCCTAAATATTATTACATCGGCAACCGATTATCTCAGATACAACATACCCGACTAAGAACCAATTGCAGTTCTCTCAATCATCATCTTTTTTCAAAAAATATTGTTGACAGTCCTCATTGTGCCTGTGGTGCAGTTGAAACTACAAAACATTACTTTTTCGAATGCCAAAGATATGACGAGATCAGGACAACAATGCTAAATGAACTGGCAAACTACTGTCAACCAGATTTAAACATTGTGTTATTTGGTATACCTGAATCTGACTTTGATACTAACTATAGAATTATTGTTACAGTTCAAAAATACATATTGGATAGTAAACGGTTTGAGCGTTGAGGATGGAATCTCTCTCTCTCTCTCTCTCTCTCTCTCTCTCTCTCTCTCTCTCTCTCTCTCTCTCTCTCTCACACACACACACTACATTTAGAGTAGAAAGTCATTTGGTTTGAATACAACTCACGTTTTATTGATTTCCACCGGTTATAACTTCAAACTATGCACCTTTATGTTCAAAGGGAAACAGATTCGTATAAGTCGCATGACTTTTTTCTGAATCCCATCATGATTATATTGTAAAATGTATATTTGTATATTACTGTAAATGGAAATATGAATAAATATGTTTAAACCAAGCAACCAGCTCTCTCTCTCTTCCCCAGCGAGATGATTGCAAAGCTCGAAAGGACGCAAAGTACTGTATAACAAAATACAAACTTAAGAAAAAGCCCTATATACAATGGGAGCAACAATAAACAATGAATACACAACAACAGAATCACCGTCTTAGAATGGACAGCAGCCGAAGCCACTCGGGGCCTAAATTAATTTCACCCTAGACTCTATTGTTGTATTCAAACAAAATTAGTTGAACTCGCGTGGCGGACAGTATATTAGGGTAAACCCAGTCACAGTTGTAGTTATGATTTCCTATTTATTGCATGAATATGGGACCCATATTCATGCAATAAATAGGAAATCATAACTACAACTGTGGGTCAGTCCTTAAACTCAATTCTGGCCCTGACCAAACATTATATCGGTTGGTTGATGACTGACGCTTGTCTTTGGCTTCATCCACCGCGGGCCACCTTGAGGTTTTCTATAGCTATGACGATCTGCGAGGCATACGCCATTTTCTTTGTTTCTTCATAGTAGATAAAGATAAATTCTTTATTAGAGTCTCATCTTTGTACAACAAATATTAAGTACATATACATATCACAGTTCAAATATAGTACAAAGCCATTCACATGTGAATTATAAGAGGCTATCACATATCACAGTTTCATATTACATATATGTCACTTTACAACGTTATTTACATTCATTAGCTCAAAATATGAATCGTTGCGACTATTTGACTATCTATTGTACGCCATAGTATACTGGAAGCCTAAAATAGTTAAAATGACATTGGGACTAAGATAAAATAGATCAAAAGCGAGCATACATATATGCTACTTAAATATACCTTAAGTAAAATTTCTAAATGTCAGCGTTCCCATCAGGTCAGACCTGTTGTTAACCAAATAGCAGCAACGGTTCGGTGAGTATAATGCACATAAAAAGTTGCGTTTACTGATAAAATTCAAATGGAAAAATGTACACATATAAAGCGAATATATTGTTAAAGTAATACAAAGAAATGTTAAATATATAAAAGATTATTTCTTTTCCTTAGGATAAGAAAGCAGGTTTTGGCAACAATACGGACTAAAGATTTAGTAGAGAATAAAACTATAATCTTTTCAATATCATCGTTTTGACAAAATCCTTCATAAAGATTTGAGGCCTTTCTAAATAGATGTTGTCTTAACGAATCATACGCTGGACAGTGGAGGGTAACATGTTGTTCGTCCTCAATACGGTTTGGACAGAATAGGCAAATTCTAGCTTCAAGAGGCTGTCCCAAATAACGTCCTGTCTCTACTTTAAGCGGCGCCACCCCACATCTAAATTTTGCATATGCTGCTCTATGTGCAAAAGGCATATTGAGCTTACAGTACTCTCCGTTGCAAAAAAGCGTTTAAACAATCTATAAAAACTAAGTTTATTCCGACTATTTTTATTTGTACCAACCTCTTTATCAATAGACATCTGCCATTCATACATATGACGTATAGTTATTTGATCAACAACTTCAGCAACTACATGTTTAGCGCTGTGTAAATGACCATTTTCAAACAGCTGCAGAATATCTAATGAATGAAACATATGGCTGACTGAATAGCACCAGTTTTTACAGGATATTGAACCTTTTCGCCTACACCAACTATATATTCTACCGTTAAGTCTAGTGTCGCTCATTGAAACAAATCGATGACACTGCAATAGTACAGATTTCTATTGTCTTAGTGCAGGTTGTGACCACCCCATATCTCCAGATACCGCTGCATTTGATGTATATTTACCAACTCCTAGAAAGAATCTCATGGCGCTGTTCTGGACTGCATTGATGCATGAATTTGTTTTGTCACCCCATACAGCAGCACCATAAGCTATGACTGGCCAAACCATGCTATCATACAACTAAGTAAAACCATCATATGGCATCTCGCCAGCACTTTTACATTTAGCTATTAATAGACCAAAGGCTCTGCTAGCACTTTGTGCAACCAGTTTTGCTGTCATGCTAAAATCTAAGAACTCATTCAAAACCAGTCCAAGGTATTTATATTTATCAATGATTTGAAGGTCACGTTGACCACATGTGAATCTAAAAGTAGTTCTGGAAATCGAATAAGGTCTAAAGTGCATAACATTGCTCTTTGTGGCATTAACAGACATATTGTTGGAAACACCAATTGTTAAGGATGTCTAGCATATCTTGCATCTCTTTTTCATTATCTGCTAACAGGACAATGTCATCTGCATAGAGCAGGATACCAACTGTATCGTCATCTATTTTAACACCTTTGCCACATGCCTTTATTTTCAAAGCTAAGTCATTGATGAAGATATTAAACAGCAATGGTGATAAACTGAAGCCTTGTCTTAGTCCTGATGTGACATCAAACCATTCTGTATAAAAACCATTAATACGCACACAGGAAGAAACGCCAGTATACAATGATTTGACTGCATTTAACATAGTTCCACCTATACCCAAATGCTCAAGTTTATGCCATAATAGTTCTCTGTTAACTGAGTCGTAGGCCTTTTTCAGATCAATAAAAGCACAAAATGTTGACCGCTTTAACTTTTTGCGTGTCTCAATGAGGTTGATAACAGATGACAAATGATCAATAGTACTTCGTTTCTTCCTGAATACGATCTGTTCATCAACAAGTATATCACTGTTTTCTACCCCCTTACTTATACTATCATTGATAACTGAACTATACTACTTGTACATAGAGTTAGAAAGAGTTATGCCCCTGTTTGACAGAGGATCTCTCATGTCAGCTGTGTTAGATTTGGAAATGGGATTTAATATACCAATACTCCACTCGGCTGGAACAGATCCAGATGTAAAGCAGACATTCATAAGGACGTGTATAAAAGCAATAGACATATCATTGTTTAAGACATCAGATGGAACTTCATTAGTTCCACACGCTTTACCTCTATTGGCATTGGTCAAAGCCTGTTTAACTTCAAAAATCAAAATATTTCTATTTAATTCAGCAACAGACCGTTCCAACCCAGCTGGAGCATACATATTACTACAATGTATATCACTGGAATCATTGTCAATGAAAGAGCAATTATACAAAGAACTAATCTTGCTTCCATTTATCTAAAACATTATTAATATTGCAGTTAGCATTGCCTTCCTGGTCTACGACTTCCATTGGAATCTGTCTATTTTTAGACTGAGCAACACCCATTTTACCTATGTCCCTCCAAAATTTGCTGCTGGTCATTGTTAAGCTTGTCAACCATCTCATTTTGCAGATCAATCCAATGCATTCGTTTGGCACGCTGTACTGCCTGATCAAATTGCTTTCCACACCTTACATATTCTGCCTTAAGATCAGATTTTTCATTATGAGCTTTACAATTTTACCAAACTTTCTCTGAACAGCAGACGTTGTTCCAAAGTGAAGTTAGCTCATCACTCCACCATGGCTTCCCGACCCTTCTACGCTTGGTAGATATACCATGACCCAGAAGTATTTTACGACGTATATTAGATTTTATTTCGGTGTTGGTGTATTGCTTAAGTTATGAAGCCGCCATGCGAGCGAAATATTTTTGTGTTTTTAACAACAGCAAAATCTAGGGTGAAGATTTGGCGGCAGTAAAATTATTTATCCCCCTTCCCTTTCGACAATAGCTTCGGCTGCTGTCCATTCAAAGGCGGTGGTTTTATTTTTGTTGCTTGATAGTTTATTTGCTCTCATTTTGCGTGGGAATTTTGTGTTTGGTCCTTGTTTTTAATTTGCAGACATATCGCTGAGAGATAGAGAGAGGCTGTTTTACTTTAAGTGTCTTTTTGTTGTGTTGTGGCTTTTAGAGTTCCTTATCTTGTCCCCATATTGTCGCGGCATGGTCTGCAGTGTGCGATTGTGGTGTTTCCTAGTCATACTCACTTTTTGGCACGTTTTGCCTGTTTCTGTATTATTGTTAATCAATGTATTCAAGCCGGGGAAAGAGGGCTGGTAATGTTTGTTTAATGCATTGTGTCTATGTGTGCATGTCTCGTTGGTGTTTCTTCTGGTGTCATGCGTTATTTGTAGGCCAATGACTTGGTCTATGGTTCGTGATTGTGGCATGAACTGTTACACATTTTTGACCTTGTCAGATTGAGAGTTAGTTACGTACGAAAGTATTACTTTTGTGTTCAATTGGTAGCATATCTTTTTTTAATTGGGCTGTATTGGGAAAGTCGACATTTAGGTCAGCCAAAAAGCTAATGATCATATTTTGAACATAGCGTGCGCGATTTCCAGTGGGACTAGATGTCGATTAGTACTAAAAAATAACCCTAATGCGAGGTTCAAATATAAAAAAAGAATTGTCATTTTGTACCAAAACTAAGTTTGAAGTTCTTTGTATATGCGATAACATATATATGCGATAACATAGAGCATAAGCAAAAACAACACATGCTTATTTTTACGGATAATATATAAGAAGTGCCATGACACATAACACAAAAACGAAGGTCTTCAGGAGTCTCTTTGGTCCCAAGAAGCCATCTACATATTTGAGGGTCTGGATGGTGGGTCTAGTATTCACTTTTCATTAAAAATTTAGCGCATTATTCATCTCCTTAAAATTTTGGGTTATTCGTTAAAATAAGACCAATTATTCCTTAAAAATAAGAAAGGTGGCAAAAAAATCTGATTATTCACTATTCATTATTTTTTTTTCAATTCATTAAAAAAAAAAATAGGATTATTCATTAATTTTTAGGCCCTCATTATTCACCATTCATTATTTTTTGGCTAAGTATTCACCATTCATTATAAAAAAAGGTCATTATTCACTAATCATTATACCCCATCCAGTCCCTCATATTTTCAGCAGGCCATTTCATGTTATATTACAATGCTTAAATGAAACAAAGACCAGACATTTACACGTGGGTGTAATGCACTTAAACAGCAATTGAGAGAAACCTGTAAAAACAATTATTATGTGATGGAAGAAGGGGGCAAGATAGCCATCCTGTACCCATAGTTTTCAAACAGAATCAACTATTTCTTTTACTGTTTACAATTTCATTGGTCAATATCGTCTAATCTTTTACAAAGCACCACCAACATTCAAAACAAGACGATAATCGTTTTGTAATATATACACTTATGTCCCGTGGGATTTATATCTCGAAACATTTTCGAACTAATTGCTCACTGAGGTGTTAAACATTGGAAATCTTCTACACTTTTGTGGAAGCTCATCATATGGACTTTTAGAAAACTGGTAAACGTACAAAAACTGGGCCCGGTTTACAATGCCTTCTTAAAGTTAAGCAAGACTTAAGTATTGATGTTTCAACATGCTATATTAAATGCTGAATAAATTGCCTGGGTCGATGTGGTATTAGTGGTAAAAAATATCACTGTGATCTTCAGAAAAATTAAAACTTTTTTGATTTTAATCTGTTTTCAACGTTATTTTTTGCACCCTGAAAAATCAATACTTAACTTAAGTCTTCCTTAACTCTAAGGAGGCATTGTAATTACGGGGCCTGATCATTAATTATTCTATTAAAACTCACTGAGCTTGTCTCAAAAAGTAAGTGAGTATGGTGACGAAATATCACAATCACACACTGCAAATCAACCCTTGGCACCGTCAGGAAGAGCCACAGTGCAAATCAACCCTTGGCACCGTCAGGAAGAGCCACAGAGCACAAACAGTCACAATACATCATGAAGACAATTAAAATAAAGCGACAAGCTCTCTCTTCCCCATCAAGATGATTGCAACACTACAAGGACTCAAAGTACTGAATAACAAAACATAGACCAAACAGAGAACCCTAACAAGCAATGGGATCAACAATAAACAATGCATCAACAACAAGAGAACCACCACCTTAGAACGGGCAGCAGCCAAAGCCAATGGGAGCATAAAAGCATTTAACTGGTGCCAAATCTTCGCCCAATATGCTGCTGTTGATAAAACGTCCTTACTATTACAATGTGCTGTGATTAAACAAATTGAAGGGCTCGCGACTCACAGATAGTCAGAGCTAATACAAACATCAAATGGAGCCACGGGGCAAGCACAAAACACTTGCCCAGTGTTTCAAATCCGAACTTGCCTTGGTGGAGCAATAATCGGTTCTC
The DNA here is from genome assembly GCA_964019695.1 of Loripinus fragilis. Taxonomy (NCBI): domain Eukaryota; kingdom Metazoa; phylum Mollusca; class Bivalvia; order Lucinida; family Lucinidae; genus Loripinus; species Loripinus fragilis. The sequence goes on from OZ026514.1 coordinate 126,830,055, forward strand.
TTTGCAGAATTGTAGGTGAGTGTGTTCAGGAAATACCACGATGGCTGGCTGCAGATCAATGGCACCATGAGCAAAAGAGTCACACAACCACGGGACAATTAAAGTAAAGCGATTTGTTTTCGCTTCCTCAGCAATATTAAGAATTTCTAGCGATAAGGCGAGCAATCTCCCTGAACGAGACGTTCGTTTTATTTTGTTGAAATAACGACTTGAGAAACTAGGTACATTCAACAAATATATACAGACGAGCCGTCGATGCACCATTGCCCCCGAATTTGTATATTTAAAACGGTGTTTCTTTAATGCATGTAATAACTCTACCTCTTATTGAATGAGAATTTATTTCGATCATCAACTGTGCTTGTTTTTCAGTAATATATATATGGGAACCAGACCGTTAATACCCCTATTCCACACAGGCCACGAATCGCCACGAATTGATTTTTCATTTATTCGGGGGGATTCGTGAGGTTTCATTAAAAAATTCCCCAATCGTGATGCTCTACGAGTCAGTCCCGATTCAGATACGATGACGTTACGAATATTCGGGGGGATCGGCTCAATTCGGCTGGAATCGCGCAAGAATTCATTACGATTAGCATAATAATATTAGAACATGCTGCACGAAAGTTAAGGAATCAATTACGAATCAGTTAAGAATATGCGGAATGCAGCACGAATTGGGCACGAATTAACAGAAATCCGCGACGATTCGACACGATTCGCGAGTTTTTCTCTCACGATGGCTGGTACATGCTTCGGGGCATCAGTTCCAAAATGAATGTTCCTCGAAAAGCAGCAGTAGAATTGATCCTGCAACTTGAGTGTTGAAAACGGCTTCTTATATAGCTAGAAGAAAACAACTACGTTAAAGTCGAGAGGCCCTGACCCAGACTCTTTGACTTGGAAAAATATGGCAGTTCGCCATTGGCAAAAACACCAGCCAGGAGCTACTGACTGATCCTGATTGTGCTCCAGAATCTGCCAAATCTGTTTCAACTTCTAGGACTGCTCACATGCGTGAGACGGGGTAATTAACCTTAGGGAAAATCCTTCCACTATCTCTTCCTTGGTTTTTTGCTTGGCTTAATCTCCCGATTCCCCACGAATGAGCTAAGAGAAGCTACGAATGCCCAAAACAATGCAAAATTGCCTCCGAATCGATTACGATTCAGTTACGATATCCAAGAATGCCTTAGGAATTTGGTACGAATCACGCACGATTTTTCGAATCGGGGAATTCGTGGCCAAAGTTTTGAACAGTTCAAAACTTTTGAGCCGAATTCCCGATAGACCTACGAATTGCAAGAACTCACTAGGGACTGGGCGAATCAGTTAAGATCTTCACGAACTGAGTATGATTCAGCCAAGAATCCAAATATTTGTCAATTCGTGTCAATTCGTGGGATTCGGGGCCTGTGTGGAATAGGGGTATAAACAAGGGTAAACAGTCGTGCTATCACGCTATGTACAGTAAAACTATTTATACAGTTGATGTACAATAAAAACGACCATCTTGCAAAGTCAGATATGTGATATCTTCTTTCGCTTAAACAACCCCTTCCCCCCCCCCTAGACCCAAGACGCCCTTTACATATGTTAAATATTTGTATAGCGACATTGAATTGTCCAAAGGGCATCCTGGGTCTAGGGGGGGGGGGGAAGCATCTAAAAACAAACTGAAAGACGCCAGTTTCATCTTTTCAATGACAAACGTCACAATTTAAAGTATATTTCGTACGCATGCGCAGAAGGAATACCGAAGAGTTTTGGAAATGAAGGGCACTTATATCCTTAATATTTGGCACTTTTACTTTTTGAAAACCTGCAAAGGATTTACTAAAACTCTCGTCTTAACGGCACCCAGTCTAAAGACGTAAAATGGGGGGTGGGAGTAGAAGGCGCAAGTTTTCACGGCTTTGTAAATGATGAATCGCTTTGAAATCTATTTTGATACTTTCTATGCATGTTTTACTACCGAAACAGACCAATTATAAAAATATTAGGACAATTTGAAAATTTAGGTTTTGTAATCATGTCAACTAGGGAAAATATACACCGTATCGCTAGAGCTCCTTTAAACTAGAAAGGGCACCAAGAACCCCGCCACAAACAAGGATCCAACAAAAAATACCAAGCAGCAACAACGAATACACAGCAATGGGAGCAACAGCAGAATAACCACCTTAGAGCGGACATTAATCTAGGCCAAGGGGGTCTTAAGTGCATTCTACTGGCAAAACTGTCGCCCTAGATCCTGCTGATTAACATGTGATTTATATATGACTCGCAAAATTAGAATCCCTTATAGGGCATATGCGGGTTCAATATATTTTGCTAGCTGCGCTGATATGAACCTACAAATGAAAAAACAACTGTGTATTCATGGCTACAATACTCTGAAATGCACCAAGTGTACCATTTAAACTGTAAATTAAAAAAAAGTGAGCACCATTTGCGTAGCTCCCATTACGCTGTATACGCACGTACGCAAAAAAAAGGTAACATTCAAGGGAGCTCACTTTATGTGGTAAAAGTGATATCACATACCACAAGGAACTGTCCTTAAAGGAAAGGAAAGAATTCAAACCTTTGGGAGCAAATTCTTTCCTTTAATTGAAGGTCCAATTTAAAAAGGGACATAATCGTAGATCTAGGGAATCAATGCTTGATACAGTATTTTCCCTTTGATGTGCGTAACTTTTTCAGCGTTCTGGCTACGCCACTGAGTATGAGCAGGAAATGCCAGAAATACAGACCGAATATCAGCAGTCCGAAATCATTGTTGACATCCATCCACCTAAGGCAAATGATGTGTCAAATATGAACACCCTGAAACGTGTTGTCATCTAAACACCATAAGTATTCATAGTGCCAAAACACGCAAGAGGAGTTTACGTTAAGATAAATAGGACAAATTTTAAGTATATTTGAATTTAACCTTTGACTTCAAGGTCATATTGGCAAAAAGAATTTTTTGTTGGTATATACGCACTATCTTCAACCAGTGTGCCAAATATGAACACCTCTTACACTTCTTGATTGAGGGTGTTCATTGAACACCCTCAATCAAAAGGTGTAAGATGTGTTCGCGCTATGTGCCATAAGACAGATTTTACAGATAGTTGACCTTGACATTTGATTTCAAAGGTCTTTACAGCGATCCGATCCATTTGTTGTCATCTCTACACCATAGGCAACCTTATCAAACAAGCTCCATCAAAAAAGACGAGGAAGAATTCGCAATATAAGACATAAACCCATTTTAAGTATATTTGATCTTGACCTTTAACTCTAAGGTTATATTGGCAATCCGAAATCTGTGTTGTCATCTACACACCACAAGCAAGCATTGTAATAAAATATGAACACCCTCCATAAAAGATTAAATAGGATTTTTGGCTATAAGCCGTAAGAGATTAACGGTAAAAATATATAATAAAATGCAGCTTACCTTTCGATTGAAATGGCCACTAGAGTAAGTACACTTGTGAACACAAATATAGGCAGTAGATAGTACACTACGATGCACAATGCGTCCGTGCGGAACACGTGCCAGGAACAATCACTTGTATATTCCAACAGTTTCAGAGGCATCACCAAAGACGCGACAAGGAAATCCGAGATTGCCAAATTCACAATATAGTAGTTTGTTACAGTGTGCATATTACTGTTACGCCATACAGTCCAGACTACCAGAATGTTCCCGAGAACGGCCAAAAGGGCAACAATTGTGTAAAACACTACAATAGTAGCCGCAACTCCTGGAATTTGAGTAAAATCCTCGTGATGATCCACTATCTGTAAGCATTTGTCAACCACAGAATAATCATAACCATAATCTGATGTCGTCCAATTCGGAAATCCCGTTGAATTTATTAGCCATAAGAAAGAGTGAATACTATTATCTGTAGTCATCTTGTAAATCACAATTTTCGAGTTTAAGCTTTCAGTACATGCTCGATTCCTCGCCAGTACGCATCTGCTGAAGCAATTCAAGTTTTTTTAATAATCTCTCGGTTTCAATGTCAGCATTTAACACTTCTCATTAATATAAAAAAAATCATCGATTAACAGGAATAAGTCTCTTACTATTCTTTTCCAATTTTGACTTCAAACAAGATAGAGTTGCTGTGGTAGAGTGTATATAACGTAAACGTTGCTGTAATCGGAAAAAAATATTTCAACAGTTACTATCATATTTGTTAACCCGTTTAAATCAAATAGAACCACAAATACTTATGGTTTGCATACACTGTAAAAAATAAGTGCATGTTAATACCGAAAAAGGCGGCTAAGTTGTCGCCCCTTTTAGGTTGAACTTACACTTACTTTCGTACTAAGCCACATTAAGGCAAACATTTCTTCAGTGATAAATGTTATATATACTCAGTGTCAATGAAAAGTTACCAGTAAGCCCCATACACTTAACATAGGCCAATATTTAGTTCATTCTGAACGAAGAACTGCGGATACTTCAGCACTCAATTTTATGGCATAGAGTCCCATGCATCACCATTATGGAAAATGGTATCCATCACATCCGAATGCATTATACCCATTCCTTGACAGACCCCAGTAGTTACCATTGCATTGTATAGGAAAATGCAAAGTGTTGGTGCTACCTTAATGTTTGATCCTCATTTTTGTGTTTAATGGAATAATTCAAACCATTTTGGTGGCGTTTTCAATGAAAACGTCTAGAGCATGTACTGGGATGTTGTCTTCTAACCATGGTGATTTCAAATTCTTAAAACAAAAACAGCGAAAAACATAAACAGCACGTGCATCACGTACACCATAGTTCCAGGTCTCGTGGAACTCTTTTTTCTCTACAAACAATTATATTGTTGACCAGAAACATGAACGTAAAAGTAGCCATAGAGCTATATTATATATTTTCCAAAATATCGAAATTTAAATACTGGTAACTGTTCACTGACGCTGAGTATACATCTACCTGCTATTTTTGTATTTGTTTTCCGTATTAAAACAATCGAATAGAACCTTGCTTTTAAAGCAGTTAAATTTTACAGAGAGATCAGTGGCAGTTCAGCAGCCACCAAGTTTGGTGTCAAGATACACTTATTTTTACAGTGTAGAGATAAAGTGGTCTATTTCTCATTATAGGGGAAAGCTTGTCGAAATTACCATATTGATTTGGTTGCTGAGTATGCATTTGTGATAGCAAACAGTGCAGATCTTGATGAGATGCCGCATCTTGCGGCATCTCATCTGGATCTACACTCTTAGCTTTTGTCCTATTTGTAGGGCTTTTCCTTACAAGGTGTTAAGAAATCAATTTTAAAGTCCTCTTAAGCCTTACATTAAGTAGCAACACAGGGGTTTCAAGGGGTACTCCAGCTTTAGTTAGAGGGTACTCAGTATATGTGCACAGTGCAATATCCAAACATTTCTTATCTATATTTTAACTTTGTTTGTTTGTTTGATTTTATTCTTTACGTCCACTCAACAATCTTTCAGTTATACGGGACGGTTCTTCCTGGGTTTAACCAGTACTAAGCTAGGATAAATGTGTCTTGCTCAAGGACAACAACGCAGTGACGCCGGTGAGGCTCGAACCCGCTACCCTTCGGTCTCGAGTCAAGCACTCTACCACTGAGCCACTGTGCTCCCATATATTAACTTGACTTGACTTGACTTGATACTGAGTTTATACAGCTCAAGATGAAATAAAATAACAAAGATCGCTATTTTTGTTTAACGAAACGTCAGTTCATTGTCACTTTGTAAAGTGTTATTCTGATATAAGTGAGCGATATAACGTCTTTCAATATCTAATATCTTATCGAGATGCTGCCAGACTTATTAGCACTTCGTTTAATCATGCCAATAGTTCACACAAAAATCAAGCACATTCCAGGCCAATTTACGGTCGATGCACCTTGACCTGAAGTCCAGGTCGCATGATGTTGGCGCTAGTCGGAGTGTTCGTCTACATTTATATTAAAGGTGCTCAACGGTGTGAAATGTAAAAAAAAAGAAATCTGCGGAGTTTTGCAGAGGTTTCATACTTTCACTTTTATTGTGATTATAACAACACGATTTAAACATGATATTAGCCAATTCTTTGAACTATTGGTTAATTTCACCATGCCTTTTCGTCGTGCTTTTTATGGAAGAATAACGAATACATGTCCCAGCGATTACAATTTTGAACATTGTGTAATTTTGGCGGGAAACGCGATTAACTTTGATATTATTTTCAACATAACCGCGAAAGACAGGTCACAATATTGGCAGCAACCGTAAAATAGTTTAGTACTTACGTGTACTAATTACAAATGTATTTAATTTTCTACGCGATACGATATAGTCACAGTGTACATCTTAGTTAAGGATAAAAAAAACGCCTACCTTCTTAGTTTATACTATTTATACCCCGGATTTATCAATTTTTGAAAACACTGTAGATCTAGATCAGCTGGCGTCTAAAGAGGTGATCTGATCAGAATACACACTGTTTCCCACTCTGAAAGAAAACACATGCTTACAACTGGAATCATGCAGGTTAACAGAATAAAACATGGAAGGAATGTAGTACCTACAACTGGGTTAAAAATGAGGAAAATAATTCTGAAATACGCACTCTGATCCTAATCCAGTGTATCCCGAGTTTTAGCAAATTTAATTAAGTAGATCCTTCAAGGTTTCAGGAGTCGATTTATTAAGCATCAACTCCAAACAAACTTTGCTTGAAGTACCTTGTGGAGGCAACTATGAACTGAACACAACGTAGCATTTACTTAAGTGTCCTTCCTTCTCTTGCACATCTGTCTGACTGATTTCTTCCATATTCCGATATATATTCATCGGGAAATATTTAAGGCGTTTCTGCTGTCGGATTTTCTTCGGTGGAGATTGCCGACTGGAGTTTAGTATTGGCTTTTCTCAGTGATGTCGTCCGGAGTGAATTAATCTCCCTACAAAGATAATAGAATAAATAAACTGAATGATAGGTTTTATAGGAAAATCACTTAATAAATAAACGTGTGAAAGATCAGGTTAGGATGGGTCCTAAGTACAACATGATGTTATTGGGTGCTGGAGGGGTGCCCTGTTTCAAAACAAATAAAATACATACAGCGAAAAAACTCAGTTTCATTGGCGACTGATAGAATATGTATGATGAATGGTGGGCGCATTTTCACAAGACCTGAAGCAAGAAGCGTCATATCTATCGGTTTTGAAAAGTTTAAAGACCGTTTAAGTGTTTTGTTATATGTATTCTGACACATTTTATGAGTAAGCCAATATTTTAACAGCTATTTGCTATGTTATTCTCCACCAAGTTGATATCTGGTGCTAAACCTCAAGAGAGCCTATAATGCCACCATGAATATAGAAAACTGTTTGATTATTGTTTACAAAGTACATAAAACCAGTCATGTACATTCGCGGTCTACAAGAGTAAAACAAAGTGACTCACTCTCATGAGTACATGTATAATGGTTCACTTTCACTTATATACTAGAAAACTCATCACCATAATTTTGAAATTTTCTCGCAAACGGTAAATGCGATAGAAAAGCTACTCACAGCGTTTAATGTGCAACTCAAAATTATTATGAATCAGTCGTTAATTTGACTGTATCATTAAGTGACGTTGTTGGTGACGCCACATGGTAGCATACAGCATTCAGTGATATTCTTCAAAGTCCAGCTGATGTTTTGGTTTTTTTATATGTATGATACCAATACCAGTAATGCAGTTTATTAACTTTTTTTTAACTCAACAGATATTGATAACGTCAATATTTTGAAAAAAACGTAAAATTAAAACATCACTTTACAGCTCATTTTGAGAAAATTCTCCATTAGTTACCTTTATGTATAATTACAATTTTGACATTGACTACTTACACTTGCAATCATATGGTGATTCCAATTTAATGTGAAGCATGTCAGGAAATAGTTTGTCACGTGATTGAGAACGTCTTCAAAACTTACGCTAACGCCACTTGCACAGTGCAGAAGAAACGTGGTGTACGGCGTAATTTAATCAATATCTGTCATTTGTAAATGACCTTTGCCCCTGCAAACAAAAACGACCGAAAATAAATAAAACTTTGAAAGACTCAAGATGTTGAATTTTCTCGCTAGACTATATTAATAAGAGTGGGTGGGGTATGGCGGAACCTTTAAATGGGCAATAATTTGAGCATAACGTACTGTCATTACATTATGAATCGTTCAATAAAGAAAATGTAACAGTCAAAGAAGTTCAAGACAGATATCTGTTGAGTCAGAAAACAATACTAAAGAGTTTTAGTTTTCTGCTGAATTTGTGTTCTTTGAAATCGCCGACCCCTGCTTTATAAAAGCTGTTATTTCAATACCTTAAATTAACAATTCATATACTTATCCCAAAGCAACGATATTGTTATATCCTAAACTTTTATAACGTTTGATTATCTATTGGAATTGATCAGAAAAAGAATGCTTTCTAATGGTTCGTTATATTTTATAAAATAAATCATCATAAAAACTGGCTCTGATATGTCCTGTTGAAGAAAAGTTTTTATACCAACATTGTATTTTACAATCAACTCTGAGTGCCTTTGATAACATTTAGAAAATACTTTATGAAATTATTCTATTAGTAGCCATATTTAAGAAATTACATTTGTTAGCAGTCAAAATGTTAGTTGTTTCGATTGTTGAAGTCACTATCATTAGAGCACACAAGATGGTGGTTATATGTTTGCTGCTTCATTGTTTATTGTCGCGACCATTGTTATTGGGAGTTTTAGTTTGATCCTTTTTTGCTGTCCCCTCTTCCTTATGTAGATAGTTACAAACTAGTACATGTCGTTTGCAATCCTCTTGATGAGGAAGTGAGAGGGCTGGTTGCTTCACTTAAATTGTCTTGATGTCTTGTGGCTGTTTTTCTCCTGTGGCTCTTCGGATTGGTATGTGGTATGTGGTAGTGGTATTTCCTGGTCATACGGTTGTTCTTTTTAATTGGAAGCCTATATTTCTTCTGACTTTGCAATAGGAATAAACGAGATGACATGAAGATTAACTTTATTGTACAATTGTATGTAAACATTATACAGTTATTTCATGCCTGTTTGTAGTATAGTCAAAATTATTACCCCGAGGTGCTGTGGACGACCTGATGCACTATTGCACGGGGCCGAAGAAGATGATTAGTATAAGCATTTATGCTTGTTTTCAAATCATGTTGATCTTTTCTCTGTTTATCATGCTATTGTATACTTGTAATTGAATTGAAGTTAATAAAATATTGTTTACACTAACTGTTTTACTACCCAACCCATTTGATGAAATACTTAGCAGCGTTTCTTGCATGGAGTTGCTGTAGACGATGCGGTTTTGTTGCAAGACAGAAAATTTCACCAAATCTGCTCAATTTTGGTCTCAAATGTTCCGCTCTTTCTAACTATGAAAACGAGTACCCACACTTTATGACGGAGTTTTTGTTTTTAAAGTTGCCAAACCGTGCCTTATTTTCACCATTGTTGCATAACGTTCCTTTTATAAAGAACGTTGTCGCGCATGCCGATGGGTAATAAAACAAGTTACATCCTTTGTATACTGAACGTCTCTAAACGGGTATTGAAGACGCAGTCAGATGAAATTTCGCATTATGCAGCATGTCATCAGTGTCTGCACTGTTTGCTAAGTTATAAAACAATCTGCAGAAACTAAAGGGCATGTGAGCCGTGACATGTGATTTCCAACCATGTGGCATTTTCAGATCTGTAGTCTCAGATGAGCCTGTGCAGCCTCCTTTTAAGATTAGAAACTGCAAATGACGTTTGGTCAGTAGCTTAACAGTCATAGAATATTCACGCGACTAACAAAGGCTCTGATCAGGCTGCGTATATGCGCAGGCTGGTCCGAGCCTTTGCTGGTCGCACATACCACATTGTTGGAAATCTCATGTCGCAGCTCATCTTTATTTGTAAGTCCCCTCCTGAAATCTCTTTATAAATACAATGATCCATCCATGGTACATTGTATCAAACCAAATCGAAGAATCCATTAGTATACAAAGTGTTATGATGAACACGTTTTTATAAGTTTTATAAGTTTTTGTCACTTTCCCATATGATGTCCATGCTCATGTGTGACACTTGATTGTATCGATTCCTGATCTACGACTTCTTCCCTACTTTGTAATTAAAAGAAATGTAGTCATTTAATATCAACAACATATTTTATATACATACAATTCGTAAATCATAGCCAATTAACTTCCAAAAGTAATCATACACCAAAACTATCTTATTCGAAATAAGCGCCTGTGTGTTTTAACAGGGAAGCGGGTAACCAGGCCATGGTATAGTGCCAGTCAATAGTCAAATTTATTGACCGGTGGAATAGTTCAGTGGCTCATGACATAGCAAAATATAGACAATTACTCCGTATATAGATGGTTGGGTAATAATATGATTTATTCACCAATTAAGAAATGGGGCAGCCTACATGGTCTTGCTGTTGATTCAGTTATTACTCATCTATTTTTCTTATTGTCCTTAACCCTTACATCAATACAAACCTGAAAATGCCTTGGCAAACAGTGTAGATCCAGAAAAGATGGTTCTGATGAGCCATCTTATCTGGATTTACACTGTTTGTTTACTCGTTTTGATTTTTTCGCTATCTCCATTTTTGCAGTTTTTTGCAGGATTTCGTGCTTGCTGTGTGGCTCTTTCTCACAATGCCACGGTTTATCTGCGGTTTATAATTGTAGTATTTCCTGATCATTATCACTTACTTTTTTTATCTTACACCAGTTTTAACACAATGTACTCTTCTATAATTTTAAGACATAAACCTATTACGCAAGACAAAAAGCGGTATTTGAAGGGTTGTATGTTACATTTAAAAGGTATGCTCGAAAGGGTAAGACCTGGATACTGGAATTCGTAATCAATAGTTGACAAATATCAAATTACAATAAAAACATAGGAATGACCTGTTAATCTCTCTGATAAGACACATAAAATTTATAATGCGTAGGAATATATCACGGCCTGATTATGTGGTATAATTTTAAAAGAATAAATATTATCATCCCATGACGATCACAAATTTGTTGTTTGACAAGCTATTGTGTTCACAGGAACGGAGCATGTATTTGTAACATAGCGTTACAAATTTTGGCCTCAGCCAATTTTAAGCCAATACAGTTTGGCTCCAAAATGTTACGTATGCTACATGTAGACTGAAACAAACAACATGATGACTCTCAAGAGTATCTGTGTTATATGATACTTTCCCTGTTGGCTGTTTTGCATTTTAGGTGGCATAATTGCAAGTATAGAATAAATATAACCTGAGCCTGTTTTCAATTTTGCATCCAGGCTCAAAGGTTATAAAAGTAAGAAAGAGGGCAAATATCAGGAATTGACACAATCAATCACCACACCTGACCCAGGTTACCAATGGGAAAGTGACAAAGTCACAATTAGACATCACAGACGAGAACCAAGAGGCCAGCCCTTTCCCAGCAGGTGACCACAAGGCATCAACAAAACAGACGTGCATGAAAGCATAACAAAACAAGATAGAAATAACATAAATGATCCACAAAAGAAGCACCGCCTTAAAACTTGTGTTCCTGTGAACACAAAAGCTTGTCAAAAAAGAAAAACTCTTTTTAACGCTAAACGCAACTGCCTATAAGACGTAAATATGAAAAATAAAGGTATTGCTTGTATGCAGTATTTATTATGCTAACAAAATTATGAATTGGATAAACTTCATGTTCATTTGAATTGACCTCAATAAAAGTTGTTTTATTCGAGGCCAGGAAACGCTCACAGTAGACTGAACAGTTATGGTATATAGCTAGAATATTGGGTATTTGGATTTAACATGCGATAATATCCAGATACCTGTCAAACTAGTGCTGGTCAGACTGTACGGATTCGAGGCTGAACTTAGCCTTTATTCTCTATATATAGCAAAAGCAGTATTTTCTTTCTGAAACACTTTATGTTATGTTTGGCCATAAACAAATAGCGCCTGCGATATGCAGGTGGAGCAATCTTGACAGTGGTTCTTGAGAATTCTGACTTGGACAGTTTGGTCCTGAGATTTTGTCTTGACGGTTAGTCCAGTGATATAGAAGTAAAATCTGCGAACATGTAGAAAAATATAGAAACTTGTAAGGCTTGACCTGAGGAGCCAATCTAACTTTGTAGATAATGTTAAATTGTGAGGATTGCTGCCTTATTAACAGTAACAAATGTACAGCGAAAGTATTGTCAAAGGATAACAAATAAAATCATTGGAATACCATTAACGTCTTCATCATAGTCTTCACATTGTCTTCACCATTTACATGTACCTGAGTTCTACATAGTTCTTACATTTACGGACATGTACAATCACACACGACAATATGATAATTTCTCCATACTAAACAACCACTTAAATCTAATGTGCTGGCTCATATACATTTTCTGCGTGGGGACATTATTTTTTTCTGCAAAAAGTCCTTCAGTGCAATTAATTTCCGAGTAGTTTCAAATTCAATATTGAATACAAGGTGCAAATGTTGAACTGACTTGTGCAGGGTTTTAAAGATCAAATGTAGGATATTGGATTGAAATTTGTCGAGTAAAAAACGCTAGTTCAATGAATCGCATTTAATGAGTTTGCATCAGCGAGTTTGATAGCTTTGCAGGTAGTTTCCGCTTTCACAAATAACTGAGGCAAAAAAGTCTACAGATGTGCTAGGCGAATGACTGAACGTGTACTTTGTAACCATGCTATCGGATTATTGCTTTCTGAAGACCATTTTGAAATAATAAGAAAATAAAACGAATCGTCTGGAAAACCCGTTAACCCATATAAGCCTAGCGTCCTTTTTGTGGGACATAGGCAAATAGTGCAGACCCAGATCAGACGCCGCAGAACGCGGCGTCTGAACAGGGTTTCCACTGATTGCTTACAAAATTTTCTATAAAAAATTGAATAAAAATGAAAAATAGCACCCAACAACCCTTAAAACAGAAATAGAATGGTTCAATTGATAATGTAATGGTGGGAAATACCTTTCGGCTTATATGGGTTAACTAACAAAATTTGAAACCCACATACTCGAGGACGGTTCTTTAAACAACTCGTGTGGCGCCTAAATAAGGCTCTAGCCTGTTTTCTTCTGTAACCCAGTAGTCTCAAGGATCAGAATAACGTGCTTTATATTTCATCCCCAGTCAATCAAAGGTGAATGCTACATGCATTTGATTGTGCATCTTAGGCTAATAGTAATGCCCTTGATATCTCAAGTGTGCTATATAGTATGGTTAAATAGTAATGCCCTTCATCAGTCAGGGGCATAATCTGTATAAGTTACAATATATATCACTCGAAATAGTTAAAATTGTGTCTTTTCAACAATGATTTCAAAGTGAGGCTATCGAAAGTAACTTATTTAGGTTATATCTGATATTATTTACGCCAAGGTCAAATTTTAGTCCGTCAAAAATTTAACTTATTCAAGTTAAAAAGTAGCTTATTTTCTGATTTTCAATGACCTAGCGTACAAATTTCTAGACGATGCCTACACAAATTTATTGCATAATCGTTAAGTTTTGTAAAAGGTCTTTCAGATGAAATTACCCACATGGCCGTGAAAATTGCAGTAACTCCGGAATATGAAGATGAAAAAAGACAGTTTCACTCAAACAGGTTACTTTTGTTTTTGTTGCTAAAAAGTTAACTGCTTTAAGTGATATATTCATGCTTCAATTTTCTGAAAAACAATGTCCTTGGAGTAGAACTATATAAGCTATATGCTTCCGTTCTTATCCTCATCTTATTGTTTTAATTATATTTACCACGTTCGAATTAATTTGAATAAATTATGTTTTAACCAAAACAATGTTCATTGTTAAGTTAATGTGACACGTCAGATGCAGTTTTACGTTTCAACAAAAAGCTACCACCAAGTGCTACAAAAGGCGCTGTTTAAGAAATAAAACGGTGCAAATACAGAACTATGGTAAATAGCTGCCCAGTAAAATATAGTTTAGCCCCCAGAGGGCTGCCATGCTCTACATTCTAATTCTTATGTTGTTGATTTAATTGTTGTTGTTGTTGTTTTTGTTGTTGTTTTTGTGTGTAGGATTTTGTGTTGAGTCCTGATTTTTAATACAATGTTGTTTGTCCTGTATAGTTTGCCAATAATCAATCTGAAGGCTCGTTGCTCTGTTCGATACGTTATATTGTCTCTTAATCTTGATGTCATGTGTTGATCTGTTATCTGTAAATGTGGCATTTGCTCGCCACATTAACTTGTTTCTGTGTTATTAAGTGCAGATTAATTGTATGTGCATTTATAATGGTTTGTTAAAAAACTTAAATTTAAAAATTCAATCTCCTTCTTTATAACGATCAATATCGGAGGCTAACTTACAGACACATTCAACTGAAAGTACTATGCACGACTCGCGCTGAACGTAAGCTGATTAGTATCCAGTGTCAGAAACAAATGCGTTGATACAAGGAATTGGTCACATTTAGCAAATATTCGTAGTACCATATGCTCTGCAGATCGACTGTCCTGACTGAATCAGCGATATTTCATCTGACATTAACTGTTGGATTGATAATACATGTGCGGGTCCAGAAAATTTTGTCAGAGGGGATCCAACATTGACAACGTATATTTTTAGTTGATTAGGGCAAGGGAGGATCAAAATATAAACGGACCATCATCGGCCCGCCAACGAACCACATTAAATGGCGTTTCGCTGGCGCTGATGATGCCCAACATTGAATGTTGGCTTGGTAGCTTTGTGTTTTTAGGGGATCGGACCAGTATTGCTAAGAACCTTTTATTTTTGTGATTTTATTTCAGGAGGGGTCCGGTCCCCTGTCGCCCACCTCTGGATCCGCGCATGTAATACGGCCATGAATGAAACGTATGTCCTTGTTGTTAGAGCCCTATTACTCATGGACAATGTTTGAAACTGGGTGCTATGACGCGACACGGTCTTGAGATTGACAGTCAATGTTTGAAAATATAAGCTAAAAATTATAATTTTCCTTAAGATAATTTGGTGTACGTGATCATTTTATAAGGTTATTAAATATGTTTTTTAAAATGTTATCCTTTGGAAGCAAATAATGCACATCAGAACTGAATGTGTAGAGTATGCAAGTCTTCTGGACCAAACTAGCTAGTTTCAACTACGTAGGCCTCATTGGTGACCCTCTTATGGTAACAAAGGCACAATGAAGTCCCTGATCTCAAAACGCAAGCAGGTATGATTAACTTTGACATGGTGCCGTGGGTTGGTCTGCAGTGTAATTGTGGTCTTTTCTGATCATACTCACTGACTTTATGATCAGGAAATACCACATTCACACACCACACACATTAGACCAACCCACAGCATCGCAAGGAAGAGCCTCTGAACACCTGACCGTCACAAGACATCGGGATGACAGTTTAAGTGATGCACCCAGCTCTCTCTTCCTCGTCAAGATGATTGCAAAAGTAGAAAATACACTAATTTAAAATGTGTCACAAAACATGAACAAAACACAGAGCCCCCACAATCAAATGGGAAGAATAATTAACAATGCACCATTAACAACAGAACCACCGCCTTAAAATGGACAACAGTCTAAGCCAATGCATCTTATTTGCGCCAAATCTTCGCTCAGGTTCTGTTGTTGTTAAAACACAAAACACAAAAATAATTTAGCTTGTATGGAGGCTTCTTAACTTATGCAATGCATCATAACAGAAAACAATCTATTAAATTAATACACAATGATGAAACAAAGAAAAGGGCTCACAACTCACAGATAGTCAGATATAAAGATAACCTACCCTGGATCCACGGTGGGCCCAGCCAAAGACAAACATCAGGCACCAACCGACGAATGAAAGCTTTACGTTAGGGCTGGTATTGAGTCTTAGGCCTGACCTATCATTGTGCAATTAGAGAGAGGATACCATAGGTCTAAACCAATCAGGCATGCATACTTTCGCATGATATCTATGTTATATCCTAGTTTTTTTTCTAACGTTTAATAATCGTTTTAAATTGATCATTAAAATTAGGCTTTCCAACGATTATTTCGAAGTTATAAACTACATCATAAAATGGGCCGCAACGCGAGAAAACCTGTCTTCGGGGGTTTGCGAACAACACAGACGCAGACCAGCCTGCGCATCCGCGCAGACTGAACAGCGCCTTTGTTATTCGCTTTTTGGTAAGTTTCATATGAAAACTTGCTACGGTTGAAATTTCGATTTTCTAGAGCGTCTCTGTAGCTGGGGAGACTGGTTTGAATCTCGCTTTGACGGAAACCCCGAAGACAGGTTTTCTCGCGACGAGGCCCAAATACTGGCTGTTGTAGAAGAGTTTTTAAACCAATATTGTATTGAACAATTAATTCTTAGTGTCTGTGGTAAATTGAGAAAACTTGTATTCTCAAATAAAATTATGTATGAGATGCAATGATAAACTCACACATTTCTTCCCATCAAAGGTGTAGGTATCCAATAGGTTAACAGTTTAAGTCTTGCCCATACTTGAAAGCCAGGAATTTTATATGGTAGTGAAATATGGGGACTCATTTCCGATTACAAAAAATAAAAATAAATAAAAGTTCAGCTTAAGGTTTCTTTTTCAAATGATGCAATGACTCTATTTTTGAAATATATGCATTTAAAAGCATGTACAAGATTCTAAAGTTTACATAGGCATTCTATGAATTTGGCATTGGTTGGATAGATTGGTCACTATCATTACATTTTCGGCAAAACGGTTATCATGCTAAGATATTATAAAAGAATACCTGGAAATATTGTGTTAAGGAATGATTATAAAGGATCTTCTGCTGCTTTTGACGGGGACTAATTATCTTGAATAGTAAGTTTGAAAACCATCCTGTTGTGTACGATGGCCCAAAATGCCCACTTTTTCATTTCAGTGACAATTCACAATTCTGAATTCCGAATTATGAATTCTGAATTCTGAATTCCGAATTCTGAATTCTGAAATTTGAATTAACTTGATAGACGCTATCATTTACTATATCATACACTTGTGTAAAACGCCAGACAGAGTGAGTACACCCTACCCTCCAGAGGATTGTACTTAAGGGTTTATTCAGTAGAATAGGGGGTACTTTGTGAAGTAGAATTTCCTTTGTGGAGTTCGGGGTACTCCCTTTTGCACTTAGAATAACGCATAATCCATAGAGAGTACCTCCTGCGCAAACGCTTTAGCCCTAATGAAGTAGGCACCTTTCTTCTAGCGGGTTCTCCCTACCCGACAAAGTACGCTATTGGGAATATGTGTTACCTGTAGAGTGGTTGTTCTCTGTAGATACTCCATGGGGGTTGAGGTACTCTGTAGAGTAGAGGTTCTTCCTAGAGTAGGAGGCACGCATGGGTGTTTATTGGTTACAAGTGCACCCTAGTCTAGAATGGTGATCTGTGCAGCAAGGGTTATAATGTACATAAGAGTTACACTGTAAGATAGGGCCTATATACCATTGGAGGTAACTTTTAAATGTCAATAATAATTCACAATTCTGAATTCTGAATTCCGTATTCTGAATTCTGAATTCCGAATTCTCAATTCCGAATTCTGAATTCTGAATTTTGAATAAATTTGATAAACACTTTCATTTACTATATCATACACTTGTGTCAAGCGCCTGACGGACTGAGTTCAAAATAGCCGTGTAGATTTGATCTTTGGGAAGGAATTAATAACATCTGTCCCCGCATGGTGTTATAAATAGACATTATAAATAGACAGCCCCTAAAAAACCCATGTCTATTAAGAGCGCTTAACAAGATACCTCTGTTAAAAAATAATAGGTCTTGAAGAGATCTTATACTGGGAATGGATGTTTAATGTAAATGGTCGCACAGCAAACCCCCAATCGTCCTCTTAGACTCAGATCAGCCTGCGCAGTTGTAAATGTATCAGCGTACTCGCTATTTCCTTTATAAAGATGACAAACACAAGCACTAGTTTCTTTAACTATGTGAGACGATCTTATATCATACAGGAGTAGCCTGCAAACATGTCAAAATGCCCTTAATAGAAAGAAAGCAACTTTATGGGCATTAACATATCAATATGGTCGTATCATTGTCATGAGATGGTCAGCAATGAGCCAACTGACGGAGCATGTTTCATACCCTAGGGATTAATAAACATGCTCGGTCCGTTGTCATGAGATGATGACAACGGGCGGAGCATGTTTCATACCCTAGGGATTAATAACCATGCTCTGTTCGTAGTCATGAGATGATGACAAATGACTGAGCATGTTTCATACCTTAAGGGGGTATCACCATGCTCTGACTGTTGTCATGGGACGATTACAAGTGACGGAGCATGTTGCATACCTAAGGGATGAATAACCATGATACGTATGTTGTCATGAGACGATGACAACTGACGGAGCATGTATCATACTTGAGGAATAAATAACCATGCTCTGTCCATTGGCATTAGACGATGACAACTGACGGAGCATGTTTCATACCTGTTTGTTATATAACCATGCTCTGACCGTTGTCATGAGACGACAATCAACAAAGCATGTTTCATACCTTAGGGATGAATAACCATGCTCTGTCCGTTGTCATTTGACGATGACAACTGGCAGAGCATGTTACATACTTGAGGGATATATAACCATGCCCTGACCGTTGTCCTGAGACGATGTCAATTGTCGGAGCATGTTTCATACACGAGTAATACATGACCATGCTCTGACCGTTGTCATGAGACGATGACAACTGATGGATCATGTTTTTTTACCCGAGGAATACATATCGATGCTCTGACCGTTGGCATAAGACGGTGGCAACTGACGGAGCATGACTCATACTTGATGAATACATTACCATGCTCTGAACGTTGTTCTGGGACGATGACAACTGATAGAGCATGTTTTGTACATTAAGGATGATTAACAATGCTCTGTACGTTATCATGTGACAATGCCAACTGAAGGAGCATGTTTCATAGATGAATGATATATTACCATGCTGTGACGGTTGTCATGAGACGATGACAACTGACGGAGCATTATTTATACCTTAGGGATATATTACCATGCTCTGACAGTTGTCATGAGACGTTGACAATTGACGGAGCGTGTTTCATAATTTAGGGATGAATAACCATGCTCTGAACGTTGTCATGGACGATGACAACTGACGGAGCCTGATTCATACCTTAGGGTTATATTACCATGCTCTGGCCGTTGTCATGAGACGATGACAACTGACGGAGCATGTTTCATACCTTAGGGATAATTAACCATGCTCTGACCGTTGCAACTGACAGAGCATGACTCATTCTTGAGGAGTATCATCATACTCTGACCGTTGTCATTAGACGATGACAACTGACGGAGCATGTTTCATACCTTAGGGATGTTTTACCATGCTCTGTCCGTTGTCATGAGGCGATGACAACTGACGGAGCATGTTAATACATGAATGATATATCACCATGCTCTGAACGTTGTCATGAGATGATGACAACTGACGGAGCATGAATCATACCTTAGGGATATATTACCATGCTCTGACCATTGTCATGAGACGAGTTCAACTGATGGAGTATATTTCATACCTAAGGGTTGAATAACCATGGTCTGACCGTTGTCATGAGAAGATGACAACTGACAGAGCAGATTTCATACATTAGGGAAAAATGCTCCGTCAGTTGTCATCGTCTCATGACAACGGTCAGAGCATGGACATTCATCCCTAAGGTATAAATCATGCTCTGTCAGTTGTCATCGTCTAATGAAATTGGTCAGAGCATAATAGTTTATCATACATCTATGAAACCTAGCCCGACAGTTGTCTTCGTCTTATGACAACGGACAGAGAATGGTTATTCATCCCTAAGGTATGAAGCATGCTCCGTCAGTTGTCATCGTCTCATGGCAACGGTCAGGTCATGGTAATATATCTCTAAGTTATAAATGATGCTCCGTCATTTGTCATCGTCTCATGACAACGTTCAGAACATGGTGATATCTCCCTCATGTATGAAACTTGCTCCGTCAGATGTCATCGTCTCATGACAACAGTCAGAGCATGGTAATATATCATTCATGTATGAAACATGCTCAGTCAGTTGTCATAGTCTCAAGAGAACGGTCAGTGCATAGTGATATATCCCTTATGTATGAAACATGCTCTGTCAGTTGTCATCGTCTCATGACAACGTTCCGTCAGAGCATGATAATATATCTCTAAGATATGAATCATGCTCCGTCATTTGTCATGGTCTCATGACAACGGTCAGAGCATGGCGTTATCACTCAAGAATGAAAAATGCTTCTTCAGTTGTCATCGTCTCATGATAACGGTCAGGGCATGGTAATAAATCATTAATGAATGAAACATGCTCTGTCAGTTGTGATCGTCTCATAACAACGGTCAGAGCATGGTATTATATCTCTTAGGTACAATGCATGCTCCGTCAGTTGTCATCGTTTTATGACAAAGGTCAGAGCATGGTAATATATCATTCATGTATGAAACTTGCTCCGTCAGTTGTCATCGTTTTATGACAAAGGTCAGAGCATTGTAATATATCATTCATGTATGAAACATGCTCCGTCAGTTGCCACCGTCTCATGCCAACGGTCTGAGCATGGAAATGTAAGAAACATGCTCCATCAGTTGTCATCGTCTCATGACAACGATCAGAGCAGTGTAATTTATCCCTAAAGTATGATTCATGCTTCGTCAGTTGTCATCTTCTCATTACAACGGTCAGAGCAAGGTTATATAGCATTCATCAGGTCATGGTAATATATCTCTAAGTTATAAATGATGCTCCGTCATTTGTCATCGTCTCATGACAACGTTCAGAACATGGTGATATCCCCCTCATGTATGAAACGTGCTCCGTCAGATGTCATCGTCTCATGACAACAGTCAGAGCATGGTAATATATCATTCATGTATGAAACATGCTCCGTCAGTTGTCATCGCCTCATGATAACAGACAGAGCATGGTTATAAATCCCTAAGGTATGAAACATGCTCCGTCAGTTGTCATCATCTCATGACAAAGGTCAGAGATTGATGATACCCCCTCAAGTATGAGTCATGCTTTGTCAGTTGCTATCGTCTCATGACAATGGTCAGAGCATGATTATTCATCCCTAAGGTATGAAACATGCTTTGTTGGTTGTCGTCTCATGACAACGGTCTGAGCATGGTTATACATGTATATCCCTCAGGTATGAAACATGCTCCGTCAGTTGTCATCGTCTCGTGACAACGGTCAGAGCATGGTTATTCATCCCTAAGGTATGAAAATGCTTTGTTGGTTGTCGTCTCATGACAACGGTCTGAGCATGGTTATATATCCCTCAGGTATGAAACATGCTCCGTCAGTTGTCATCGTCTCATGCCAATGGACAGAGCATGGTTATTTATTCCTCAAGTATGATACATGCTCCGTCAGTTGTCATCGTCTCATGACAACATACATATCATGATTATTCATCCCTTAGGTATGCAACATGCTCCGTCACTTGTAATCGTCCCATGACAACAGTCAGAGCATGGTGATACCCCCTTAAGGTATGAAACATGCTCAGTCAGTTGTCATCATCTCATGACTACGAACAGAGCATGGTTATTAATCCCTAGGGTATGAAACATGCTCCGTCAGTTGGCTCATTGCTGACCATCTCATGACAATGATACGACCATATTGATTATGTTAATGCCCATAAAGTTGCTTTCTTTCTATTAAGGGCATTTTGACATGTTTGCAGGCTACTCCTGTATGATATAAGATCGTCTCACATAGTTAAAGAAACTAGTGCTTGTGTTTGTCATCTTTATAAAGGAAATAGCGAGTACGCTGATACATTTACAACTGCGCAGGCTGATCTGAGTCTAAGTGGACGATTGGGGGTTTGCTGTGCGACCATTTACATTAAACATCCATCCCCATTTTAAGATCTCTTCAAGACCTATTATTTTTTAACAGAGGTATCTTGTTAAGCGCTCTTAATAGACATGGGTTTTTAGGGGCTGTCTATTTATAACGTCTATTTGTAACACCATGCAGGGACAGATGTTATTATCTCCTTCCCAAAGATCAAATCTGCACGGCCATTTTGAACTCAGTCCGTCAGGCGCTTTACACAAGTGTATGATATAGTAAATGAAAGTGTCTATCAAATTTATTCAAAATTCAGAATTCAGAATTCGGAATTCAGAATTCAGAATGCAGAATTCGGAATTCAGAATTCAGAATTCGGAATTCAGAATTCGGAATTCAGAATTCAGAATTCGGAATTTAGAATTCGGAATTCAGAATTCAGAATTGTGAATTATTATTGACATTCAAAAGTTACCTCCAATGGTATATAGGCCCTATCTTACAGTGTAACTCTTATGTACATTATAACCCTTGCTGCACAGATCACCATTCTAGACTAGGGTGCACTTGTAACCAATAAACACCCATGCGTGCCTCCTACTCTAGGAAGAACCTCTACTCTACAGAGTACCTCAACCCCCATGGAGTATCTACAGAGAACAACCACTCTACAGGTAACACATATTCCCAATAGCGTACTCTGTCGGGTAGGGAGAACCCGCTTGAAGAAAGGTGCCTACTTCATTAGGGCTAAAGCGCTTGCGCAGGTGGTACTCTCTATGGATTATGCGTTATTCTATGTGCAAAAGGGAGTACCCCGAACTCCACAAAGGAACTTCTACTTCACAAAGTACCCCCTATTCTACTGAATAAACCCTTAAGTACAATCCTCTGGAGAATAGGGTGTACTCACTCTGTCTGGCGTTTTACACAAGTGTATGATATAGTAAATAATAGCGTCTATCAAGTTAATTCAAATTTCAGAATTCAGAATTCGGAATTCAGAATTCGGAATTCAGAATTCAGAATTCGGAATTAAGAATTCAGAATTGTGAATTGTCACTGTAATGAAAAAGTGAGCCATTTGGGCCATCGTAGTTGTGGCATTTCCTGGTAATACTCACTTAATTTTTGAAGTTTTTTGTTTTAGATATTTTC
Organism: Loripinus fragilis; assembly: GCA_964019695.1. NCBI lineage: Eukaryota > Metazoa > Mollusca > Bivalvia > Lucinida > Lucinidae > Loripinus > Loripinus fragilis. The sequence goes on from OZ026514.1 coordinate 126,853,127, forward strand.
ACATGGACAATGCTGAATTAAAGCATTCTATAATAAATGAATCAAAATGTGTTCATTATAAGATTGGAATAAACAAGTATCGAAGAAAACAGCAAAATGTTTGAAAAAATGAACTTACAAGACATTTAAAATACACATAAAACAAGAAATAGATGTACACAAACTTGACATATACAGAAGCAAGTTTTATGAAAAATTGGAATTTCATCACACGATTCAGAAATCGTAAAAATAAAATATGTTCAAATATATATAACCAGAAAAACGTGTAATGCTGATGTAGAAGATGCATTGCATCTGTCATCTTAAATAGTACCTTGATAACATTTCAGATGTTTGCCAGGCTATTGAGCGCAGAAGAATAATTACAAAAGTAAATTACTCTAAGCATTGTTTAGTTGGAGAGACTGGCTATTGCAAATTAACAGAAATAGTTGTCAACCTTGATCATTGCAGTTGCACACCTCCAGCCAATCAAAATGTGCATTGTAAATCAATTCAATTGCTATTGTATTACATTTCATTGTGTTTATTAATTTGCTCATGATGGGCGCTTTCATTTATTTTTGTTTATACCACCCTTACCAACTTTAGCACAAAATATCTCGTGATGTGCAAGGTCTACACTGATGTAGGTGGTATAAAATAGTTATACCATGTTTGTCCACCTGTACGTAAGATAATCCACTCGCTAAAGCTCGTGGATTATCTCCACGTACAGGCGGACAACCCATGGTATAACTATTACTTATTTCTATGTGTATAGAGGAAACGGGATGTAACTGAAATGGAGTTAGCAAAATATTATTAAAAGTGGAGATGAAGGCAAAGATCAGTAATCGATACAATCAAGTACCATATCTGACATGGCACACCACCTTCACAAAAAATGGTTCTTTTGAACGGTTTGAATGCTCGAACTGATCATAACGTTCGGTTAAACAAATAACGTCATAAAAAGTCGATGACGTCAAACTTAATACCAAGCAGCGTCATTTAAATGGAGATACTGTACAAGATGTGGTTTGGTTGCAAAATAGACAAGTTCTCAAAATCCACTCAAATTTGGTCTCAAAGTGTTTCTCTCGTCCTAACTAAGAAAACGAGTACTCACACTTTATTTTTCTGACCATTAACAACGACGTTATTGGGAGATGAAAGTGGCAAAATCATGCCTCATGTCCGCCATTGCTGTTGAACGTCTCCTGCACTTGAACGAACCGAACGCGGATCGGCGTTGCGCTTACGGCGAGCAACTGATATTTTCGACTATCACCCGCTGCTATGGAAAACGAGTGACAGTATTCGCCGTCGCGATAGCAGCGGGTGATAGTGTAAAAGATCAGTCGTTCGTCTATGGATGTTTTGTATGGGAAATTCACGTGAGGTATAATAAAAGAAAATTATAACCTCGGGGCCAGGCTTTGCTACAATCATAGATCAAAGACTAGCCAATGACATCAAAAGAAGGAAGGTAATATAGAAAGTAGACAAGAGAATATGTAGACAAAATAGATGCTAAAACTGATTCAGAATATCAATTGCACTTTAAAATAGACCAAAATAGATTATTACCATTCCTCCCATAAACTTGTTCACAATATTATATAACATGTATTTTAATGTCAGTGGGACAAGAAATTCGAACTACAGACAGCTCAGTATTTAAACTGTATATTATATAAAGGTAATGTAACCAGTATAATTGCGTTTGAAGTTCGTCACGATCTTCACCAACTCGGCAGCAATATGACGCTGATGTCTATCATCAACATACCTTTCGCCCTGCACATTACGCTACATGTAATAGGTCCTCACGCTGCAAAGTTGTTGCTTTATGAGGTTGATATAGAACATTATTGAAACAACCATGAAGTTTTAGATGCATAAGTGGGCTGTGCTAAGACAAACTTTCTATGAATTTCTTGGATACCCCTTTTCAAATGATATTAATTTTACCACTACGGTGTGTTTTTTTTATCGTGGACAATAATAATTAAAGTGCATGTATACACGAGAATAATGTTATCTAATCGTGCTGTTCTCAGAAGTAATACTACCTTCAAAAAGCTGTGTTGTAACCATAGCTCGACCAGGCATGCAATTTAATCTATTAAAGCCGAATGTACTTTCCCATCCATATCACTTTGAACGAATTCATTTACATATTCATGGCTATTGGAGAATATCTTTATATTTATTTAAATATTGTTTGGTTTTCTCTTCGTCTTTTATTTCAGGCACATCACCGGCCATATTGAAATCAGCACATCTTAAAGTGAGTTAAATTGGCTACTCAAATTATAATCATTCGAGAAGGAAATATTTCGTATAGGGTCATAGTAGACGTCGAACCTGTGATCATTCAGCTTTTTAGTCCACGTTTGAACATTCCTTCAATGCTTGCCTTTAAACATGCTAATTACACTGGCTCGTTACACGCTTGTGGAATCTAGTGAGATGAGAGATTGTAGCTATTCACTATGTGGCGTTACGCTTATTGTAATTACCATCGATACTAGAAGCGACCCACATACTGTTGTCCCTCATATTGTTAGCTCAACCTTCTGGAGACTGAGCTGTTTACTTCGAGTTATACGTATTTTGAGATGTCCCGCTTTTCGGAAATGGAATCAAATATGGTAGCTTGACAAGCAAGACTCGTACTGCAAATCTCTTACTTAGAGAGTGTTTTTTTTTTGCTTTTCTATGGCACTAACCTGTACTGAGCCAGGTGGATTTATAGGTTTTGTTTTTTTATGTCAGGAAGCACTGGCTTAACCTTGTGTGTCTGGTCCGTACTTTTAAAAGTAGAGCCGCCTTTAGAGCTAGGGTCATTCCAAATCTTGATGATAATGTATTGATTTATGTATTATTCCTAATAGCAAGTCTTGAAGGTATTAACTGATTCTTTTAAGAGCTGTGAAGAAGATGGATCAGTCGTAATAATTAGGTTATTAAAGCCACATGAGTAATCCTTTTATTTCTAAACAAACAACTTTTTTGAAAAACAGTGCGTTTACGTTTTAAGGTGGAGGAACTCATCCTCCAATAAGTGAAAGAACCAATAAAGAAATCACGCTGGGGAACGCCATCGACTGTTATATATCTATTGAGTATTTTAGGTGTTTGGGGCCTTCCCACTTCTGTCAGTGTTCAGTCACTTTTAACACATTAACTGCCCACTGAAGTGTAGCGGAAAATGTCGTCTGGAATCCGACCACAATTTTGTCCCTTGAATGGTTGAATATGAACAGGATGCTATTTCTTATAAGATAATTCCATTGTCACATGGTTATAAATCCGCCGCCAGTTCATGTGAGCATCCTTGTTTTGGGGTTTGTCTGAGTTGACCAATGAATAAGCTTTCAGAAAAGGTTGCTTCTGTCCCAGTAGCTGGTCAAATTCCTAGGTAAGATATTGCTGAAATGAACACACAGAGCTTTCGTGTCAAAGAGGGTTTGCTTACAATCTCGTTGTTAGCCATGTAGATTTGGGGGAAAAAGCTATAGAAGAAATCTAGGTTTGTCATGTATAACTGGAGGTGCTGAAAAGAATGAATTCATTACATATGGTAAAATTAATTGTGGTCACGGACCGTCTGCTCCTATGTCTTTCTTGAAAGACACAGATATTTTACCCATGTTGTGCGGGTATCATTTATATAGAGGTTCTTACATGAGTGCTCATGTTTTATTGATTTTATTAAACGAGTTTAGAAAAAGAGATAAATGCGAGCATCCTTCTTTTTTTGCAACGAGTTTAATAAATTCAATAATACAAGAGTACGAATGTTAGATTCTATTTATCATATGACATTAAGATTACTTTGAAATCATCTCATTTCTGGCGTAAATATGTTATATTTTTGTTATAATGTGCGCAACGTTTTTATGGGTGTGCTATAAGCTGTTTTAAATGTTAAATCATACACGATCTTAAAGTATTGAGATTAAATTTTATTAAAAGGATTCACTTCATGCTATCATCAAAAGATATTTTTAAATAATTTTTTATGTTATTAACATTGAAATATTTATATTTCTTGTCTCTGAAAAACCGTCACTCCAAAAGGAAGTGACATACGGTAAATTGTGCATTACTTTGCGTTTTGTTGTCGTGTTCAAACTACAAAATGTCTTGGGTAAAGAGTTGATTAATAAAATATATTTACCCCCCCCCCCTGTTGGCTTCGGCTGCTCACCGTTCTAAGGCGGTGGTTCTGTTGTTGTTGATTCGTTGTTTATTGGAACTCCCTCTGTTGGGGGGAATTGTACACACTGAAAGAATACAAAAAAATGTTTATTGCCCTATCTTCTTGTTTAATTTTGTTGGAGTCGTCGTCTGATCGTCCCCTTACTTTTGGAACGATACTCAAACATAAGTCGGCAACGTATGATGACCAGTCAGTGAGATTCCATATGCATTTCACAATATCATTAATGTTGATGTTAAAAGGTAGATCAACTCTAAAATAGCATTAAGCGTTATCAGAGAATGGAATATAACATGGATATAATTCTATAATTCGACAGTCTGTATGACTGGTTAAAAAACAATCATGGCTTATAGTCATGGTGTCCTCATTGTACGACCGTTGGTTAGACCTCACATTCATTGACGACCCTGACATACAACGTTCATCGGTGGGTCGGTGTCTGATGATTGTTTTTGGCTAAGCCAACGAAGTCTCAACTAGGGGCATTGTCTGTGAGTTAACCCTTTCAGTGCCACGGGCCACCTAGTATTTTGTTTGTTGAGCCATTTCATTGCTTCATCACAATTTGTAAATTTGGTTTCATTGTTTCCCTGTAATGATACATATTGCACATCTTAGTTTATGTCCTGGGTACACCTGGGCACCATAAGGTTGTGGCTACACATGAACTCCACAATGTTATGGGTACACCTGAACACCACGATGTTGTGGGTACATCTGAACAACCATAATTTGTGTCTACACCTGAACATCAACTATTTTGTTTCTACAAGTGAACATCCACAATTTGTGTCTACACCTGAACATCCACAATTTGTTTCTACACCTGAGCATCCACAATTTGTGCCTACACCTGAACATCCGCAATTTATTGCTACACCTGAAACCACAATGTTGTGGGAACACCTGAAGACTGCAATGTTCTCGGTACACCTGAACACCCCAATGTTATGGGTTCACATAAATATCACAATGCAGTCGGTACACCTGAACGCCACAATGATATGTTTACACATTAACACCTCAATGTTGTGGATGCACCTAAATCCACAATGGTGTGTGGAACACGTGAACACCACAATGTTGACGTTACAGATGGCCACAACAACTTTGAAGATAACCCTAAAACCACAATGTTGGGGGAGCACATAAACACCACAATGTTATCGGTACACCGTGGCTTCTTAAGGCTGTGGCTACACATGAACACCACGGTGTTGTGGGTACACCTAAACATCACAGTGTTGTTGGTACACCCGAACACCAAGATGTTGTGGGTACACCTGAATACCACGATGTCTTGGCTACACCTGAACTTCCATGTACAATACGTGGCTAGCTGCTTTAGCACACACGTTTACTTTTTTAGCGTAGCACTCTGTTAGAATTACTATACAGTTAACCAGCAAGATAAGTAAATTGTTGCGTGACTTCTTAGACAGCATCCAAATGAGACGGCTCGTGAAATCTTAGTACTTATCGCGTATACATGCGCAAAAGCCTCTTTTAAACGGTCATACCTACATGTCCATGACGTGTCATATTGGGGCCATAGGTCTTAATATTTGTCTGAAACTTTATCAAAACCATACTTTTCGCATCCAAGCAACGAAGGCTCTGGCGAGTATGCGCATTCGCGCAGACTCACCTCAGCCTTCGTTGCTCGATAATGCTATAAATAACCAACTCTCATGTTATGGCTCAAATGTCTACAGACTAACTAGCTGTTACAATACATAAGAAGACGTTAATATCGAAGAGAAAAAGAAAACAGCGACAGAGAATAAAGACCTTTGTGCACGAGTGGCCACTCTGCTTCAGTTTGTCTGTAAGGTTATCATGATCTCTCTTTTTCCCCAGCACAATCTTTTTCAAAGTGTAGGTGTGTACAGTATCCGTTTTGATCGCTTCAACTTCAAATTCTACTGTAGGTATTTTATTCACCATGCTTAACTAGCAGGAGCATACCTATGTAGCAAAGTATATGACATCAGTTTCTTCTATACTAACTTTTTTTTTGTTAATAAAATTCTAAATTTCAGAAATTGATAAGCGTACACATAATCTGTGATTTAATACCCTTCCTAGCAAAGACAATCTAAACTGAAGCAGGAGAATGATATTCAGAGCTGTTTTATATATTAAGCATTTTTTAGATAAGTAATTTAATTGTTCCCAGCATCTGTGTTTTCTCAATGCCTCAAAACTTGTACGATAATTTTGGTACCAGTTCTAAGAACATATTTTTATAAGGGGCATATTTCGCAAAAAAAACTTGGCTATGCAGTGAGAATAAAATGTTATGCATCAAATGTAAGCTAGGAAAGTCAAACATGGCATAGAAGACTACTAACTTATTCAATATATCATCACCGAGAATAAACACATCACACTAATAATCAAAGCAAGTGGCTAATAATACACATACTGTAAGAACGTGAATAAAAACTACAAAAAGAGTCACGTTTGACCGAGCCATAATATAAGTGAGTATGACCAGGAAATGCCTCAATCTCAGACTACAGACCTAACCACGGCACCTTGAGGAAGAGAAACCAACCACAGATCCGTTCCTGTTTAACTGAAAGATTGTAGATGAGACGTAAAGAATCAAATCAAACAAAAACAAAAGTTATGCTGGCTTTGTTGACATTTTGACACGAATCATTTACAAACAATAGGAGCACCAACAAACAGTGCACTGTTGTGAATGAGTGCACTGTTTGTTGGTGTTCCTATTGTTTGTGAATGAGTGCACTGTTTGTTGGTGTTCCTATAGTTTGTAAATGAGTGCACTGTTTGTTGGTGTTCCTATTGTTTGTAAATGAGTGCACTGTTGGTTGGTGCTCCTATTGTTTGTGAATGAATGCACTGTTTGTTGGTGTTCTTATTGTTTGTAAATGAGTGCACTGTTTGTCGGTGCTCCTATTGTTTGTGAATGAGTGCACTGTTTGCTGGTGTTCCTATTGTTTGTGAATGAGTGCACTGTTTGTTGGTGCCCCTATTGTTTGTGCATGAGTGCACTGTTTGTTGGTGCTCCTATTGTTTGTGAATTAATGCACTGGTTGTTGGGGCTCCTATTGTTTGTGAATGAGTGTTCTGTTTGTTGGTGCTCCTATTGCTTGTGAATGAGTGTACTGTTTGTTTTGGCTCCTATTGTTTGTGAATGAGTGTTCTGTTCGTTGGTGCTCCTATTGTTTGTTAATGAGTGTACTGTTCGTTGGTGCTCCTATTGTTTGTAAATGAGTGTACTGTTTGTTTGAGCTCCTATTGTTTGCGAATGAGTGTTCTGTTCGTTGGTGCTCCTATTGTTTGTGAATGAGTGTTCTGTTCGTTGGTGCTCCTATTGTTTGTGAATGAGTGTACTGTTTGTTGGTGTTCCTATTGTTTGTGAATGAGTGTTCTGTTCGTTGGTGCTCCTATTGTTTGTGAGTGAGTGTACTGTTTGTTTTGGCTCCCATTGTTTGTGAATGAGTGTTCTGTTCGTTGGTGCTCCTATTGTTTGGCAATTATTCGTGTTTGGTCTTAGTATTGTGATATGGTTCTTTTTGCCCACCATCGTTGTGTGGAAGTGGCAGTGGATCGCTTTGCTCATTGTTGTTTGTTTGTTGTTTTTATTCTTTACGTCTTACTCAACACTTTTTAGTCATATCGAAAGGTTCTTCCCCTGGTTGAACCAGTTTTAAGCAGCGGATACATTGTCTTGCTTAAACACACGACACAGTGATTCCGTCAACTAACAAAACAACTTTTCAATCCCCAGCCTTTCTGTCTATGTCTTAGTTTGTTTGTGTTTTAGTGTCTCTATCTCCGGGCTGGCCTGTGATATACTACGTATACCAAACAAAAATAGAAACTTTACACTTTTTTAAATATTTATATCTCCACCAACACATATCCTATGTAAAACAAATCATATCAAATTAATGGGTGTTTAATTCTCAGTATATCTGTGTAATTGAAACACAGCTACAACGTCGTATGCTTGACTGGTAGCGTTGGGAATGAGTAAGAGGTTAAAATAAAAAATCTCATATAAAAAATAATTTGTTCCGATTCTTGTTTTTATCGTCTGGTATGAAACGTTGAGGTGTGAAGCACCTACAACAGTTACAGGCTAGAACCGTTTACGTCAATTTGTGAGTGTAATTTAATGGTCTTGTATTGGCGTGGTTTTCTTACGTTCTTGCGTCGAAAGATATTTTTGTCTGCTCAAACAGTTTTGCGAGGCTATGAACAATAACGTGAGAGCAAGCAAACATCTTGTCCGCGCCTATTACTCTTGATACGGCGGCGGCTTGCCACAGTCTTCTTACGCTCATTTTTACATACACATAGCATTAGTACAGTATACTATGCTGACGTTATTTGTTGATTTTTGATGTTTTGACTCAAAAGACTCCCGAATAGTGTGTTTACATACTCAAAATATCGTATTTATAATTTTCCAGACTTAAAAACGCTGTTTGACGTTTATTCAACGTTATTCATGATCACCTGATCAAGTTTGAAACTTTTTTGCACGGTTGTCTTGTCAGACGTGTGACCTTTATGTGCGCATACCTTTTAAAGTAATGGGTTTGCGTTAAATTGGTTAAATTTCTATTTAAAAGGTGTAAAGTTTCTATTTTTGTTCAGTATATATTTCTTTTGGCATTTATCTGCGACTATTGTGTTCCCGGGGTTTATTCAATTGGCTTAAGTATTCCATGGGAATCCTCTGCCGCTATAATCCGTTTCTTGTTTACTGTCGTGAGTTGGCTCCCGGTACCGTTAGTTTAACACGTGACCTGGCCAAGGGCGACGACAGTAAACATGATTCGCACTATAACACGCCTTAAATTGCCCAAAATAAGAAAGGTACTGGTATTACAAAAAGTTCAGGCAGTGCAGTCGTGACTTGCTCTAAAAGGGTTCATATAAAGTTGGAAAACATTAGCATAGCCTGGGTCCATTATTCTTTATACACTGCCTTTGATAGCATTATCACGATCAGGTAAACCTTTTCCCTAAGGCTCTGAAAGGATCTAATTCTCTGCATACTAGGTAAGCTTGTATGCGTGATTGCCGAAGGCTGATTTGTTGGTTTTCTTCAAAATCCACTGCATTGTATTTCTAAAAGTCTTTTAGGTTACAGTGTCAAACAGTTTGGATCCAGATCAGGATCGACGTTTTGTCGGTCATGATCTGGGTCCAAACTGTTTGCTTATGTTATGAGCAGATGATACTAGCGAGCAAAGAGTAAACTGCCGCTGAAACCAGAGGATTATCTAAAGAAGCAAGTAAATATTGTCAGGGGATAAGCTTCGCTTTAATTACAGCTACGGTCGCGTTTGATGGTCTACCGTAATGTAAATATTGTTCGTGACTCTTGGGTGCGGATAGGAAATAAAACCAGGAAATGCCACATAAATCATTGTTCAGTGGTTTGTACCACACAATTGGTACATTTCATTTGTTCGTATTTGTTGTTCTCAGATTTGGTTTTATATTATAGTATGGCAAGTTTTGGCTGCGACATATGATTTTATTCATTGACCTTTCCCTACTCTTCAGGAATCATCATGGAAAGTATGCATTATGTTGCGATCTAAATGTAGTAATAATCCAATTCTACGTTAGTCAAAATTTTGATAATTACTACACTGAAAATCAAAGCACTGAGAATATTGATGGGGAATGGGTTCTTTTAAGGGTGTATGCAATAAATCATCTATAACTATACAATGTTGGTAGTGTATGCAAAGTTTAGTGAGTCCGCCTGATTAGGCTGTAAAGCAGATACAACTTTTTGAGCATTCCATTCATGATGCAGTAGGTCGTGTGTATAGTGCTCGGAGGGGCTCTAAAATCTGCACTCAAAATGGAATCAATTTTCATCCTTTCTACCGATTATTGGATTGGGAACGTTTTAGTGGGTATATTATGAACAGATGGGGACTTTTTGACCAATTTCGGGGCGTTTCGGCTTGAGGACGTTCTTATCTTATTTTTACTTGCTCGCTCAAACATTGGCCTTTTCACTTTAGATAAAAATATTCAGAGCTTGAAATACATGTTATTGACGAAAAGATGGCATTAGCGCCAAAAGCAAAACTAGATTTTTTTTGTTAAGTAACTATATTTTAGCCTACCATGCGTTTTTTTTTTAGTTTTTCTTTTCAAAAGCTTAAACTTAAATTGCTTGAAATGTTTACCATAGCATAGGTTTAAAAAATAGCGGGAACAGATGAGCCTTGCCTAGAGAAAACGTGTTTTTATGTCTGCGACAATGGCAAGATTACATTGAACTGTCTGCATGCTAAGATGCAAAACCTAGAAAACAAATATATAGGAAACTGCAGTAGTCGACACATGACAATTTTGTTGTTCGTATACACTGAACAAAATGTCTAATTGGTCACTTTTTAAACTCATCATTTCTGACTAAGGGCTAATAACATTGAAATGAATTTTTGCCTAAATATATGCTGTTTAATGGGCAAAAGTTTAGCCGTCTTTCAGATAGGTTGTCTTTCATTCCACAGTTGGTTTGGTTAAAAATGCAAAAATACGCTTTTTTGAAGAAAAATGGTTTTAAGTGAAGTTTTATGTCAAATTTAAGTACAGTTGGTAATAAACTGGTCTAGCCGACTTCAAAAAACACAAAATACTTGACATTTTGACTAAAGTAGATTTTTACGCATTTTTTAAAATATCACATTTTTCGAGATTTTTAAAATTCATCATTATTATTCAGTAACTCATGCAAAAATTGTTGTATGCATTTCATTGTATCTGAACAAGAATTGCCTAACAGAATAGAACTTAATTCGTCCATTTATTGATGACAAACATTTCACTGCTGCTGTGCACTTCCGGTTTGAATGTAAAACTATAAAAATCCAATTTGACCGCACTTTGCATTTTTTTTTTCATTTTCTAATTAAAAAAGAGACGTCTAGTAGTAATGAATAAACGCTGAAAATTCCAATTCCGTGCCGCAGATAATTAGGCGTACAGAACAGTGCGAACTTTCTATGTAAATTGCACGCATCAGTAAAGCTGAATTTCTACGATTTAGGCGTACTTCGAATCGAACTATAGTCCCTACTATAGTAACTAAAGTTTGATTCGAACACCTATAGTCGCTACTAGGGTGACGTCACGAACCTACTGGAGATGGTCGGAGCACCGTTACTCTAGTAGATAGGCTGGTTCCCTACTTTAGACATATATAACGATGGGTTCAAGATCTAGCACGATGGGTTCAAGATCAGTCAGTAGCCTCAAAATGATATGTTTTTGTAAAATAAACCTAGCTGAACATAATTTTTGGTCCCACTTATTCGTAAAATGATTATTAGAAAGCGATGTGCAGTTTATAATATCCTTTTTGTCTACGACGAAGAAATGAAGTGGAGCTTACAGAGCTATTCTTTTTGTTTACTTGCCAACCAACTAAAAGCTCCAACTTGAGTCGTTCGGATGTAAACGTGCGTGCGCATCTATTACGTAAGAACTATAGTAGGAACTTAAGTTCGATTCGAAGTACGCCTTAGCTGTTGGTGGTGTTTGTCTTCATGCTTTTACGTAACAGAAACGAGGAGTCCGAGTGAAACAACACATTTGAAACTTGTTCGTCTTAAATCACGGCAGCCAGTAACATCTTCAAACAAACAAAAATACAAATGGATAGCGTCTCTGTGGATAATTTTTTATATTGTAGAAAAATGTGGCTTTTTGAAATGAGGGTACCTTTACTCTAGCATCGTCTTTGCAAGAAGTACCAGTCATTTTTAAATGAAATGACCTGCAGAGTCTTGGCAAAATCTTGATTGATTTATAGACGCGTGAATTTTGTATAACCAAATCTTACTTTCAAAACAAGTGCAAAAAATGTAAGGGGACCAATTAGAAATTTTGCTCAGTGTATAATTAAAGCACGTTTTCTCAATGCTTGATCACAGTGTTTTCCCGAGCTGTAGCGTGCCGTGCGTAAAAGAGACTGCATTACTCGTTTTCTTTAGCTTGGACTATCTGTGAGTCATAAGCCCTTCTCTTCCTTTGTTTCTCTGTGATGATACATTGCAATAGTTAGGGCGCTTCCATGCGAGTTAAACATTTTTTTTATTTAACAATAACAGAATCTATGTCGAAGATTTGGTACCAGTAAAATGCACTTAAGCCCCGGAGTGGCTTAGACTGCTGTCTGTTCTAAGGCGGTGGGTCTGTTGTTGTTGATTTAAAGTTTATTGTTGCTCCCAATGTTTGTGGAGGTTATGTGTTATGTCCTTGTTTTGTTATTCAGTACTTTGTGTCCGTCTAGTTTTGCAATCATCTTGATGGGGAAGAGAGAGGGAGCTGGTTGCTTTACCTAAACTGTCTTCCTGTCTTGTGTCATCAGTGTTCTTGGCTCTTCCTAATGGTGCCATGGGTTGGTCTGCGGTGTGTGATTGTGGTATTTCCTGATCATACTCACTTGCCTTTTTCTATTTGAGTCGTGGTATGGGATTTCCATCAATGTGGTATGTGCGACCAGCAAAGGCTCAGACCAGCCTGCGCATACGCGCAGTCTGATCAGAGCCTTCTCTAGTCGATTGACTATTCTATGAGTGTAAAGCTACTGACTGAAAATCATTTTGAGATTCTTTGCTAAATAGGACGCTGCACAGGCTCATATGAGTCTACACTTGTCAAATATCACATTGTTGGAAATCAAATGTCGCGGCTCATTTATAACATATTATGGAAGTTAATATTCAAGTGAAATGACAACACAACACTTTTCAGGCTATTAATGTAATGTCATTGCTGAAGATACAGAAAACTAAGAAAGTTCAGCTTCATCTTACAATGAAGCAGTGGGCCCAATTATGTGTTAAACTATATGAGCCGTGACACGTGATTTCCAACAATGTGGCACTTTGACAAGTATAGACTCAAACGAGCCTTTGCAGCCTCCTTTAAACTTAGAAACTCCAAATGGCGTTCGGTCAGTAGCTTAACAGTCACAGAATATTCAAGCGACTAGCAAAGGCTCTAATCAGACTGCGCGTGTGCGCAGTCTGATCTGAGGCTTTGCTGGACGCACATTGTTGGAAATCTCATGTCACGGCTCATATACACTGAAACGAAGTTCTAAGTGGCCCCTTTTACAATTGCATTTTTTCTGACTTAGCGCTGTTAATATTGAAATGATTTTTGCCCAAATACGTGCATTTCAATGGACTAAAGTGAAGTGGTGCTTTGGAAGAGTTTTCTATGACTTTACAATTTTCGGGCTCAAAAATGCAAAAATCATTTTTGGAAGAAAATAAGTTTTTTGAGTACATTTCTTTTCTCAAATCGAAGTACAGGTGATTTCAAACCGTCTAGCCGACTTGTAAAACACCAAACCGCTGATTTTTTTTTGCTTGTGGACGACTTTTATGAATTTCTTTTTAAAAAAAGCTCATTTTCCGCATTTTTCAACAATTTCAAAAATAATCAACTGCACATAGTAAAATCATTGTATGCGTTTTATTTTATGTAAACATGTTAATATATTAGACCAAACACAATACAGCTTGATCAGCCATTTTTAACGTTTATTCTTTCAAGCCTGGTGTCCACTCCCGGTTTTAACGTGAAATTTAAATGGCATATGCTAAAGATATTTTTTGTTTTTTTTAATTAAACAGTGAAGCCTATTCATAATGAATAATCGCTGAAGATTCCAATGCCGTGCAACAGATAAAAAAGCTTACAGAGCAGTGCAAAAATGATATGCAAATCACATGGTTAAAGCTATAACTCTTCGATTAAGCTGCTGATAGTGGCTGCCTTCATGTTAACGTAGAAGAGAAACGGAGAGTTCAATCAAAACCTTTGATCTCTTTTCTTCTTTATATCACAGCTGTTATTAACAACTTTAAACTAATTAAAATATAAATGGATAACATATCTGAGGAATATTTTATATCATCGTAAAAAGTGTGACTTTGAAATAAAGGTACCTTAACTCTGACTCCGTCTGTGCTAGATTTACCAGTCATTTTGAAATGTCATATTTTTTAGAGTCTCATTAAAGCCTTATTTTTTAAGGAATTAAAATTCTGTAAGAGCGATGTTTACTTACTGAACAGGCGCAAAAAATATGTAGGTGTCCACTTATACTTCGTTTCAGCGTACACATGTGTGAAGGAAGGTTATTCAAACTATTGTATTTGGCAATTTTCCTGCAGCATAGTATTTAGTGTTTAAAGTTGTAAAACGAGGGTAATGCTCTGTATGTATAATACCTTTTGGGATTCGGGTTTTGACCCATTCCCCAAAAATGTAGACTATACCCCTAGCAAAATACATACAAAGGTCAGTGGAGTTTTGAGCATGTATTACTTGACGTGTAAAGGCCTATTTACATGCGATACGTTTAACGCGATGTGCCATGTTTTGCTTGCTGTGTCTGACGAAAAAAATATGCGAGACGTCCAAGTATTTCCAAGTGAGCACGAACGGCAAAAGGAGGGTTTGGATGCAGTTGTCTTCAGTAGTAAGGATTCAGTCATGCTAATTTCGGTGCCAAAAAAGCAGAAAGGTCACATCAAAGTTATATAATAAAAACGTCATACTAAGATAACTGACTACATCCCGTATGCACCTCAGACTCCTGTATGATAATGTACCTGCTCACAAGGCCCACCTTGTGACATAGCATTGGGGCTTGAGAAGACCAACGTCCTACCACATCTTAGGATGTTCCTTAGACCCGACACTTGTGACTATTTTCTGTTTCCAAAGCTCAAATATCACCTATCTTTATCCATATCTGATGGGTGTCCCCAATGTAGAGCATGACACTACTTACAAAAGAGGATTCACCGACTAAAAGGGTGTATTCAGGTAGATGAAGTGTACTCTGTGGAGAACTGAGCAAGTCAAAAAACTAAAAGCTTTCCAGCAAATAAGATGCAATGCAATTAACTTTATTTTGGAAGCCCTTGTTGATCCTACTTCTTTACTTTGTGAAAGTAAAATGGTGCTGGGTACATATTCCATTATCAATCATTAATTATGTACAATATAGAACATACAAGTTTCCATCTATTTATCATTTATTACCAATGATACTTAAGAATCGGATTTTAACGTCTGATGCAAACCCATAAATGTGATTTTTTTCGAAGATATAAACTGTCCACATACATGTAACACCTGTTATCAGTTGCCTCTCATATTAAGTGCATTGTTGCACGTTCGTCTGAAAGAGGTCTCACTGCAAGTATCTTTATCAGATCAAATAGAAACACTGACCGTTCAAAGGCGGTACTTCTTTTGTGGATCTTTTATGTTTTTGTTCTGTCTTGTGTTTGCTATGTTTTGTGCGCGTCTGTTTAAATGTGCATCGTGGTCACCTGCTGGGAAAGGGCTGACCTCTTGGCTTCTGTGAGTTTGTCACTTTCCCATTGGTATCCTGGGTCAGGTGTGGTACTTGATTGTATCGATTCCTGATCTTTGCAACCTTACTTACTTTGCACGTCGATGGCGTTGAATTGACCAGAAAACCAATATCTATTACGTCATAATCGCCATTTTGAAGAGTAAACAAATGGGTAAACTGATACGTAGACTACAAAGTTCGCGCCATTTGATATCAAGTTTACCAGACAAGGTTTCAAGAACGCATGTTGAATAGCTCGGCAAGCCTCGCAATTAAACAAGCGTTCTTAAAGCCTTGCCTGGTAAACTTGATATCAAAAGACACTCTTGTATTCTTATTAAGCTAAGGGCCTCAAGTTTACATAGAGGATCTAACACGAGTGATCATTTCATATGAAATTTATTAAACGAGCCTTCGGCGAGTTTAATAAATATTATTATATAACTAAGTAAAATGACCGATTTTCATTGGCTTAGAGCGCTCACGTGGCCAGTCTATATATTGTCATACTCACTGGCTGCCGCGCGCTTGCCGGTGAATATTGGTTACTAAAATTAGATTCCTTGTGTGTTTTTTTTCTGTTCTGGTTCTGCTTTCTAAAGTGTCGCTTATAATCCTATCGTAGTTGCCGAAAACGCATCAAATCACGCCCTGGAGCTGATCTATTTCAATTTTATTGCACAATAAACGACGAAAACAAATTTGAAGTCTTCAGCTTCTTCCGATTTTCCGCTTTTGCACTGTAGAACTCCCGCCAATATTTAGACCACGTCGCATACGTTTACATGTATTTATAACGTCTGTCAAGCGTAAAAACGACGTTACACCGTCTAACGCCACGAATGACGTCATTTTCTAGTAACAAATGACGTCAGGTATCACACATTTTCCCTAAGCTTTCAAAGCTGTGAATTATTGTTTGATATATCACATTATTTTAAAGAGACTAAGTCTGCAACTATGAACATTTTTCGAAAAATTTCTTTTTTAATCATTTGTCAAAGCAGAATTCAGTTAAGTGTTCACAATAAATCTGTTCACTAAAGCTGAAAACTGCATGGAAAAGTGAATTATCTTATTAAAACAGGTGTTTTTTCTCTTGTTGGTAATTATTTGCGTCCCAGCAAGAATTATAGACAGTCAATTTTTAACATAAATGCTGTTGTTTTGATACTGATAATTTGTAAAGATTTACGAAATTGGTAAAATGTATACCTGAATTTTAGTTTTTTACTGTGTTCTTGAAAAATAGAAACACTATTTCAAAAATTAAAATATCAAAAGTTACAGACTATGCAGCTTTAACATTGGCTCTACTGGCGAGGCGTTTTAGAATTCTTGTTTGTAAATGTTGAATGATGACACTTATGCGCAACATATATAAAATAGTAACTGTCCCAAAACTTGTATATAATTTAAGCATTATTTCCAGGAACAATGGTACCTGAACATCTTTCTCTAAATGTTATATAATAAAACAGTTATCGCCTCGGTCAATATTGGTATTCTCTGGTCGATATCACATCATATCCAATGCCTCATCAGTCAATAATTGTATAATATGAAATGCTCACGAGTGTAAGATTATGTTTATCATATGACCTTTTAAATGCGTTTTTATCGTTTACAACATTTGTTGATTTCAATGAAATTTTGCAGTATTGTCAAGGACGACTTGTTCCCGCCGAAAGCGTTGTGCACCGTGTGGGCATAATATTGTTTATGGCATGACGTTACCCACTGAATAACAGTACCCGTTATATGATAAATACATACATGTATGGAACAGTTTGTAACACTTTCTGAGATGAATTTTTAAATGCTGGATTTTAAACAAATAATAGACGATAAAAAGAATGCTAAATTCCCACCATGTAAAGATTTAAAACGGTGACCAATAAGGCAGGTGAAATAACGTTATAAACAGTCTCAACAGGAAGAGACAATTTTCATTCTATTTCCTAACACTTAATTGTCACAGTATGTCAGCGTTTCGAGCTTTTTCACATAAAAAGCGGGCAATTGGCCTATATGCCTGATACTATTGCTTTAATCCTTTCCTTCATGAATATTCATGCTAGGTTCCACCCACAATAAATAATTGTATGAATTAATTTTCATGTTGGTACATAGAATAGAGAAAATACATGACAGGTCCACTAGTGTATGCTCAAATATATCATTTTTTCTAGAACAGAGTAGACTCTGATCAGGTAGTACTTACAAGAGCTGCCTGATCTGGGTCTTCTCTGTTTGCAAAAGCTTAGAAAGATGTCTCTATGAGGTAAATGGTTAAGACAGTAAAAACATTTTAACTAACCAGTCACAGATAGAAAAGAAAAACTGGCGCTAAACGATTGCCAAACTAGAAATATATCACATAATTTAATCGGGACCAAATACGACACCAAAAGGTAAGTATGACCAGGAAATGTAACAATCACAAACTACAGATAATCCACGGCATCATGAGAAAGAGACACAGAACAACAACAGCCACATGGCATAAAGAAGAAAATTAAAGTTAAGAAACCATTTATCTCTTCCCAAACCCCTTTTACCACATTAGGCCAGCATATACAATAAAAATGCAGATATATCAGTTGGCGTTTTGTCCTAGTTTTTTTTTTTATTTCTCTGTGTTTCGTGACAATAAAACGTTATGAATGAGATCTAAATGCATCATAAGTCCCGAGTGTTTTGCTAATTACCTCGTCATTTAATTCTTTCCCTATAATCCTAGGCATAACTGATGGCTTTTGTTATACGTTTCTTTTCTAATCTGCCTAAGCTTGAATAAGCTTAAACTCTAAGGGCCGATTACATGACAAAAGTTTAAAGATATCCTTGAGTTTAAAATCCAGGTTAACAGCCGTGGATTGCATAAAGTGAGGTTTAACAAGTCTCAGGTAAACATTAAGCTTAAAACTCCAGGTTACTGGCCGTCGATTGCATGAGTCTCAGGTTAAGCCTTTATGCTTCCATGTTATTGTATATGTCGTTCCCTTGAATTTGATATGCAACATGACCAATTTCCGAAAAAGTTGAATATTGTGCCTCAACTCTACCCCCTATGTTCACCCCGGGGATCAAACCAAAGCTTCAGACGAAAATCCCATTAATATGTTTCATGTCTATTATTCCTCTACCTGCTAAACGGCTGGATAGATTCGGTAAAAATATTGACGATTGACTTAGTTATTGAGAAATTTAAATGATTGGCATTTGAGCCCGACTACATGTAAGGAGTCATGGGATGGGGTAAACTTTGAAACTGGCATGCTTATGTTCATGTATTGGCAACCCTTATTATGCAAACCAGGTTTTAACTGGAGGCTAGCAAGCCCCGTGTTAGGTCTAAGACTAGACTAAATGCACTCGGCCCCTAATCTATTTTCTTAACGCCAGACGAGCCGCTCAAATGCACAGTGTCGCCAAAGCTTAAGGGCTAGATACATGTAGTTACCCACTGGAAGCATAGGTTAGTTCTTCAAAATTGACATTTCTCAAAAGCAAAATATATTTGGAAAATCATCAGACTGCACAACGCCTTAAAATGTACAAGTATTGGCATTCACAAAAAACGTGCTTATCGTTTATTAACACATCTGTATGACCAAGTATATATTTAGGCCCACGCCAACGAGTTGGCGGAGCTCTATTGTTTTCGGCTTGTCCGTCCATCTGTCTGTCCATCTGTCCGTCCTTCTGCTGGTGTGGTCACTCTAACTTAGTCATTTTCAATCAGATTTCTTCCAAATATCATATATGGAATGCTTCCATCAACTCTGATTCAAATTCAAATATGGATTTTTTCCGACAAATGATAATCAAGATGGTTGGCAAAATGGCCGCCGTCTATCAGTTTGCATCCATGGTGGTCACTCTTACTTAGTCACATTTAATTGGATTTCTTCCAAATTTCATATATGGTTTGGACCCATGTCAAAAGATAACCAAGTGTTTTAAAAAAAGTAAGTTATCTTTATTCATTATCTTAAAACATACACGTATTGGCGTTCACAAAAAATATCATTTATCAACACATCTGTATGACCAAATATATTTTGACCGCCTGGTCCAGTTTCAACCCTCAATTCGTTCCGAGTTATACTGGTCAGGCAATTCTGGTCAGAAAAGTTAATATTCATGCGTATTCAATGTATGTACTATTAGCTGATAAAGTGTCTTGTCCCATGACACAACACTTTGACTCTGGTGATTCACAAATTAGTAATCGTTCGATCCCTAGATTAACTCTCTACGAACTGAGCCACTGTTCTTCTTAAGTCCATTATCTTTGTAAATATGACGTCGTAGGTGGGAGGGCTCCCTTTTTTTAGCTTGGGTGAAACCCAAGAGCAACATATTGGACACTGTGAGAGCGCTCGCCAAATGCTGGGGCGTGCCTTTGTGCTATTTTTAGCTAGCCAGTGGGGAGTTTTTTGACTAAAGCTTATTTGGTATATACTTTCAACAAAGAAACGCAACGTTTAAAGGCTTTGAAAATTGTTTTTTAACATGAAACCGGTTAGCCATATAAAATAAAAATTTGTGCATTCTATTGGACTTTTTTAATACTATATATATATATATATATATATATATATATATATATATATATATATATATATATATATATATATATATATATATATATATATATATATATATATATATATATATATATATGCGAGCTGCGAATAATCTAATATAATATGGCCGTTCACATGTGCATGCTTGTCTTAGTATTAACTTATTGCCTTTATAAAAAGAACTAAACTCGTGTATCATCCCTTCTTTATCCATTGCCGCATTGGTAGAATGTTCAACTTGAGACCAAGTAGTCCCTGGTTTGAGCCATATTGCTTGTTTGATTAATTACTTATTTGTTTGTTCATTTGTGTTTTTCATGGGAGTGATATAATGACATGCACCACTAGTGGTTAACAAATTTTGGTAACGCTATGTAATGACGTCCGTAATGGTTTCTCATATAAGTATATGGCAACATCAAAGCGTAGTTCCACGCAATTTCTAAACGCGATTTAAAAGTAGTTTTAGGGTCATTCAATAAATAGAAGCTAACAGGCGTGTTCCTTTATTATAAAATTTAACAAGCTTGTCACGAAAAAGTGACAAAATTCTTGGCAAGCCTCGCATTTCATCTCTTTTTGAAGCTCGTTTAATAACTTCAATATTGGGATCAAACGTGATTTTCTATGCATTACCACCTGCTAGAACACCAGGGTGGTGTTGAAACCCAAACCTGAAATGCGAGGGTTATGACTACCCCTGAGGAGTCTAGCAGATGATAGTGTATCAGAAAATCATTATTGCATAAGGTCATTTTCTCGCTTGAAAACTTGGGTCATCCTGATGACACTTCTATACGCGTTACTGCTGATGTTGTCAATTTTGTAACGAATCCAGAATACGTATACTGTACGTAAAGTAAAGAAAAAAAAGAAAAGAATAAAAGCAACAACAAAAATGCTATAAATCAACAGCACGTAAATTGCCTCTCTCTCTCTCTCTCTCTCTCTCTCTCTCTCTCTCTCTCTCTCTCTCTCATACACTCAACCTCATTTTGGCACACACACAAGCGCGCCCGCACTCACGCACTTATAAAGGTCTTAAGGGGTCCTAGAAATGCCAAATGAGGATAAGATAAACAATAGGCTTTTTTGCCCACGGACATCAACTCAAACAATACGCTGTCTACGAACACGGACCTAAATGAAGCAGGTATGGTACTCCATGCCTGTTTTTATTTCAGAGGTAAAAAATGAAAATAGCACAAAAAAGAAAAACAAGCACGGTGACATATGCTTTTTAATTAATTATAAGTTTCTATGCAAAATTTCCTTCAAATTAATAAGTTTTTTTGTTTCTGTAGTTACATCGTGTGACATTTTTTATTATAGATTTAAACAATTTTTTGGCCTTAATGTTTTTTTACAAAATAGATTTTTGCTTAAAAAATAAGCTACGTGCATTGTTTTCGCCGTTTTTTGTGTTCTGTTATTAGCCAATAGCATGTAGCGTATTCCCAGGAAAAATATGGCATTTCTCACTTTCAACTTTTTTAAAATATGAGAAATTGATACTTTGAAAAACTCATATTTTACGATTTTTAAAGTTAATAACTTTTTTAAAAGCACGGTAAGGTCCTGTTATTTTTGTCAAAATAGATGAGTTTTGAGCTATTTTTAACATATCAAAAGATGGATAATTTTTGGACATATGCTGGTGAGTCCGGTACCGTCTTAAAGATATGTCTTACACACTGTCACTGAGCAACTGTGGACCACGATTATTCGAAGTTGGTGTTTTACATCCCAGTAAAAAACAGTCATGTCGGGGCATATTTTTGGTTGTACCAGTACTAAATAGAGTATAAGGTGTCTTGCACAAGGAAATAACATGGTGCCTCAAGAGAGACTCAAACCAACGACCCCTCTATCTCAAGTCGAGCACTCACAGATGTTTGAAGGCGTCATTCATGTCAGCATGTTTGTTGGGCTAGTTCAATAATGTGTAATCACTAAACCTATATTACATGTACGCCGTTTATCCGTATACCATGTGTAAAACAGTTCGCTATTCCTACAAATGTTTGGCGTTTTGCATTTAACCCATATCATGACCAGCGTCCTTTTTGTGGTAAACAGGCAAACGGTGCAGACCCAGATCAGACGCCGCAAAACGCGGTGTCTGATCAGGGTCTCCACTGTTTGCTTATAGATTGTTCTTTCAAGATCGGAATAAAAAATGAAAAAAAAAAAACCAACAACCCTTATAACGGAAACGGACAGGTCCAATTGATAACAGTGGGAAATTCCATTCAGCTTAAATGGGTTAAGGTGGTTCCTTGTGACATGGCTGTATAGTAAATACAATACTAAAGGAAATCACTGGTAAAAGTACGCTACATGCTATCAAATCCTCATTACGCTGTGCAACCTGAGCAACAACAACCATTCTAACATGGACCAGTCTGCCTTGCTGATCTAACTACATCCATATACGTTCTAGGAGGCAATAATATATACCAATGTGTCTGTAAACAAGTAAGACTGAAGTTTTCTGTTTAGATGCGCTTGCGAGTGTTTACCAGGCATACTAACCGTATAAAGCTGACCACCTTTGTCGTCTGCGGCTTAGTTTTTTGCACGGTTAAAGCGTGCCAATGCTGTGATACCCAATTTACTGTTGACGAGTCTAAATTGAACGTGAATGGCAGTGCTCTGTCTGACACGTCCAACGTCAGTTACCCGGTCGCATTATATCATCGGCGTATCAAACAGTAACAGGTTTTGCTGAAATGTCTTAATGGTTTGTCCTAGCCGTCGCCACTGTGTTTACGACTAGTTGGTTATTGGATACTCGAATGAATATCCTAATGGTCGCTTATGATGCTATGGCAAACTTGAACAAGTGAGTATGATCAGGAAATACCACAATCACAATCACAGATTTAAACCCATCACACGGTTATTAGGTTAAGATACTTAAAATACAGACAAATACAGATACACACATGAGAGCAAAATGCAATTAAAGTCAAGCAAGGTGGCGATATGATTGCCAAACTAGAGAGGAAGCAAAGACCAGCCTGCTTTGCGTTCTAAGGTGATGGTTATTTTGTTATTGATTCATTGTTTAATGTTAAATGTTCCTCCCATTGGTTTGTGGGGGCTCTGTGTTTGGTCCTTGTTTTGGTATGCATTGCTTAGTGTCCATTGTAGTTTTGCAATCATTTTAACGTGGAAGAGAGAGCTGACTGCTTTACTGTTGTATTCCTGATGTCTTGTGACTGTTAATTTCTGCGGCTCTTCCTTGTGGCGTCAGTGTGTGAATTTGGTATTTCCTGATCATACTCACTTACCTTTAAAATGCATTTTACTGAGCAACGTTTCGCCCTAGATTCTGCTGTTGTTAAAACACATTAATAGTTCAGCTAGCATGGATACTTCCTGACATACTGAATGTACCAACACAAGGAAACGAACTAAGTAAACGGCTCTTAACTAAAAAAAAATGAGCTTAAGAAAATTACTTGTTTAGCCTAGGTGGAGGCATCAGACCAACACTCACCGATGAAAAGTTTAGGTCAGGTTCGTCAATGAGTCTGATTCACCGACAAACAAGCATAAGGGTTTATATATATGCAGACTGTCACATAATATGAGCCGCGACATCAGATTTCCAACAATGTGGTAGGTGCGACCAGCAAAGCGCATAAGCGCAGTCTGATCAGAGGTTTTACTAGTTGCTTGATTGTTAAGCTACTGACCGAACATCATTTGGCGTTTCTGAGCTTAAAATGAGGATGCACAGGCTCGGCTGAGTCTACACTTGTGAAAATACCACATTAGTGGAAATATCATGTCGCGGCTCATATCCATTTTCAGACGTAGAGCCTTCACTTATATATTGGCATGAAGTCGCAACATTATTCTTGATTACAAGGTTACATTACTGTCATAAACTATAGATTCATTGTCAAATGGTCTGCAAGAAATAAATAGTAGGGGATGCATTTATTATTTGATTTAAGCATATTTTAGTAGTTTATTTGATCAATCACTGTGCACTGTAACAAAAGTACAAAATCGTATATGCAGAATTATAAATGATCGAGCACATGGAAAATTACTGCTTATCGCTAATACCCCTATTCCACATAGGCCACGAATCGCCACGAATTAGTTTTTTTCTTATTCGGGGGTTTCGTGAGCTTTCATTATTTTTTTTCTCCAATCGTGATGTTCTACGAGTCAGTCCCGATTCAGATACGATGTCGTTTCGAATATTCTGGGGAATTGGCTCAATTCGGCTGGAATCGCGCAAGAATTCATTACGATTAGCAAAATAACATTTGTAGTCCAGGCGCTGATTTCTGTACAGGCCTTAGTTTTTGACTTGGCACAACTTGCCTGCCAGAAAAGGTTTGACTGAAAAAATGCTATCCTGGGGTCTTCTGCAATACTCCTGGGTACGTCGTACAGTTAAAATGTGGTAGCAGTTTTGCTGTAGGACGTCATCTTTGAACGTACCCTACGCTAAATGCGGCTTATGTAAATTGAGAGGAAAACACGCCTCACGTTCAACCATTGCTTCCTATTCAGCATATTTCCCTTTAAATTTATACATAACATGTATGCAATGGCATACGACAGTAAAGCAATATAAAAATTTTGTATATATGGTATATTAGACGTGAAAATGTCCAACGGAAGAGGTGATTTACCCCACCCACCTGAATATAATGTATCCAAATTCAAAAAGAAATGAAATCTTCCCCATATCTTAATTTATCAAGTAAAATAGCATTATTTATAATCATATTAAAACATTATTCTTAGAGCATGTTTGTCATGTTTTACATTTGTTACAAATCAAAGAAAGAACATACCACCTGAAATGACAATTCGGGAATGCGTGTATTACACAATTTTCAGTCTACATTTTCTGTTGCAATATAGTGTATCTGTGATTTATACTAAATTCTTATATATGAACATGACGATAGCCTTAAAAGCATTAAAAGAAACGCAGCAAACAGCCAGTATGCGTTTAACCATTTTTCAACATGATATTACAGTTATATACGTTACTTACTTTTAAATGTATTACTATTTAATGCAAAAATATCATTAGATTATAGGCTACCAAACGACCTCAACAAAATGAGGTTTGTAGACTGTAAATTTCTAAAACCAAATTATATTAGCCACATAATGAAGTGCATTAGCTTTTCAGCGGATAAGATGTTACCCTGCAATAGCCAAATTCACTGCGTTACCATAAAATAATAGGAATTCCTATAGTGTTAATATCCAGTTATTTCTTATTCTTACGTATCAAAAGTAATTTTATTTGAAAGAAAATTACTAGCAATACGATTTTTAAACTAATTTTGGCACCTGCTATTACAGTTATATGTGTTACTTTCTGCTAAATACAATATTTAATGTCATGACAGCACTAAATCAGCAAGTGTGTAAGCTACCAAAATACTTGCAATTATAGCTTGTCATCTATTGACTGCAATAACTATATTGATAGCTATGATTTGGGAAAAACTTGCACTTAATTCCTAAAATTACTTTTTATATTTACAATATTGGTTGATATCGAGATATGAAACATTAAAGCAAACGTTAATCCTTGCCATAGCAAAAATCTGTTTTAATCGGAACGGTTTCTGTCCCACATATGGCAAACGCCATGCCTATTCATATGGTTAAAACCGCTCTGTATCAAATCATTATCCAGTTGGATGAAGAAACAATACAACTGATGTGAGTAACATATACAACAAAAGTATTTAACCTTTATTAGACTAGCGTTCTTTTTGTGGGACATAGACAAATAGTACAGAATGAAAAACAACATCCAACAACCCTGAAGACGAAAATGGACTGGTCCATTTGATAAAAGTGGTAAGTTTCCTTCGACTTAAAAGGGTTAAGAAGAAGGTGGCATTTATCATACGCTTTGTCTGGTTCTGCAATGTTAGAGAGCATAGAAACAGAATGCTTTTTCCAAGGTTCTTTAATGGTTTTACCTTTTAGAGGTCAAGGTTTATCACACCTCTCTTGCATTGTAAAGATTATATTGTAGCTGTTGCAAAATGATTGGACTTAAACAAATTATTAGAATTTTGTTTTGCGTTATTTCTATCAATTAAGCTTAGTCTAAACATGGAATTTGTTCATATAAAATCGTTACGATATTCAACATGGCAAATGAGGACATAATCATTGATGTAAGACTGGTATCCCATTAATCCTTTGTATGTTCCAAATCAAACTAAATTGATGATAAATAGTAACGTAAATAAAATATCAAATTAGTAAGCACATTTGATTTTAGTTCAGCAATGAAGGCTCATGCGAGCATGTAAAAATATATCATTAGACACATCTGAGCATTTGCTGCTTGTATATGTAGATGAAGACAAACGCTAGCTCCACTGCATCAGCATGGGGGATTAAACGGTGCATTTGCCCATCTGAGGTAGGTACCAAAATCACATATGGTGGTTCAAATCCATAATTGAGCATGCATAATTTACATAAGAGAGGTCAGCAATTGTTTTTTTTTTATTTTATGGCAACGAAATTCACACTTGTGCTACTGTCAAAGATCATACCGAAGATTAGATATTCAAATTCTTGTATATTATATCACATAACATATACAACAATAGAGGCACTGCTTTATCAACCTCTAAGATTTATACTTACCTTTAAAAGTAATAGAAGTATGATTGCTTTTGGAAGGAAGCATTGCAAATATGACATGCATAATTTATACTTTCATGCACCCTTTATATGCATTGCATTTAAGACTTTCATTGATGGCAAAGACTACTGAACAAAGTGTTTGTAAGAACAATTGACTCTTTGTATGTCTCTATAAATCACTACCATCACTACCCTCAGCATGTTTTGTGCTTTTATACAATTTCCTATTTATGTGCAATGCATTTGTTTTCTGTCTGAAGAAGCAAGATACTTTTTAAAAAAGCTGTGTTTATTTTATTTTATATCACTTATTCATTATTCATGTTTATATACATATAGCGCTTTGTTATCAAGAATTATATTTACAGGACTCTTGTAATGATTTGGCCATGCCACATTCTGTATAGTGAAATTATCATCAGTTATCTAAGCATTGATTACTTAAACTGAGTAAGATCTTGTGACTGCATGTTTTAAACGTTTTATTTTTCAATCCAATATCTTAAAGAGCATTTTAAAGTATATTTTACATTACCTGAGGGTCACAATGTCTTAAGCAGCCTCACATAACTCTTAACTGATAAAATCACATGTGTTAAAAATAGTTTCTTAAGCAGCAATTAACACGTGTTCCTTGGATATGATCATATCACATGCGATCGTTGTCATCCATTATAACTGATTTTACCCATTTTCAGGGAAATGTTTCTTCAATATAAAACCTTTCCTTATAAAGTGATATTAGTCTAGCAAATGATCAAAGGTACTAACAGTTTCATTAAATAAACTATAAAAAGGTATTCTGAAAATAAACTAAAATATATTTAAGAGCTGAAACAAATGATGTGTCATCATCTGCATATGCATATAAATGTCAGTATACAATTTGATTTTTAGAGATTATTTAACAGAAATAATTGACTGCAGACACGTATAATGTATAACCTCTATTGTAATATATATATATATATATATATATATATATATATATATATATATATATATATATATATATATATATATATATATATATATATATATATATATATATATGTTTAAAAAATTGTGTAATCGGACTTCATCTTGTTTTATATATATATATATATATATATATATATATATATATAAAACAAGATGAAGTCCGATTACACAATTTTTTAAACAAAATTTTCTATTCCTCTACCGGTTTTTCACTGTTATACAGATCATCAGGAGTTTAATATGACGTTGCATAGAAATATATATACACTGAACCGAAGTTCTAAGTAGCCACTTTTCATTTTCTTTTTTCTGACTAAGCCCTAGTGATATTGAAATGAATTTTTGCCCAAGTATATGCATTGTAATGGACTAAAGTTAAGCGGTGTTTTGGAAGAGTTTTCTATCACTTCACGATTTTGGGGTTAAAAAATGCAAAAATCAACTTTTTGAAGAAAATAGCGTTTTGAGTGCTGTTTTTATCAAATATAAGTACAGGTGATTGCAAACCTGCCTAGTTGACTTGAAAAAACACCAAACACTTGTCAATTGGCTTATGACAGATTTTTTATGAACTTTTAAAATTGATAATTTTCCAAATTTTCCGAAATTTTCGGAAATCATCAGCTGCACATACTAAAATCATTGTATGTGTTTTATTTTATGGTAGTATGTTTGACAAAACACCATGCAACTTGATGAGCTCATTTTCGAACGATATGGTTTACTAATTTGGTATCCACTTCCGATTTTAACGTGAAACTTTAAAGGTCATTTAAATGGCATTTGTTAAGATTTCTTTTAGTTCTTAGCAGAACAGTAACGCCAATTCATAATAAAGAACCCCTGAAAATTGCATTGCTGTGCCGCAGATAATAAAGCGTACAGAGCAATGCAAAGTGGGTATGCAAACTGCATGGTTAAGCTAAAAATCCTTTGATCAAGTTGTTGACCGTGGCTGTCTTCATGTTAACTTAGAAGAGAAATGAAGTGTTCAATTGTCAAAAAAAACTTTTGATTCTTTTCATCTTATATCACAACTGTTATAAACATCTTCAAACTAATTAAAATATAAATGTATAACGTATCTGATGAATAGTTTATATCACACTAAAAAGTGTGACTTTTTGAAATGATGGTACCTTTACTCGGACCTCGTCTGTGCAAGGTCTACCAGTCATTTTGAAATGACATAATTTGCAGAGTCTCGACAAAGCCTTAGACCTTATTACAGAATTTAAATTTTGTGAGAGCAATTTTTACTTTCTGAACTGGAGCAAAAATTGTATGGTGGCTACTTATAACTTCGGTTCAGTGTATAAATTTTATCCTACCATCTTTTAGGTAATTGATTTTGACTGGAATGTAAGCAAAGAAAAATAGTATGATTTTATTACCATCTATCTAAACATTTAGTAATTTGTATTTTTTCTATTGGAAATTAACCTAGGTATTATACAAGGAGCTAACCTATATTATGTTACTGACTTTGTTTGCATAATGTGTACTATAGTAAACTAGGTACATAAAAATATCGAGACTTCATACAATGAAACTTGGTTGTGTTGTTTTCTCCTACAATAAATATTACAAAATTCTACATCCTTAATATTTTAGCTTTCATGGCCATATTGGATACTGTCTCTGATAACATTTATGACAAACATAGGACCTTATGATATTTGATATGGTTATATATGTTACTTTGATAAATTTGACAGAAATGGAATGTATTCTACTACTACTAAAGAGTTGTCTATTTCGTTGTTTATGTGTTTTAGAATCTTTAACTTTGGACAAATCAAAATGATATTCTTTGGAAATGAAAACTTAAAAAAATCTTCATTGCAAATGCAAATGTTTATAGATATTATAGTAACTTAATAAAAACTGATAAGTATTTTAGAACAAACTGCTGTATTGTTATAAATTTAACACAAAACAGGTTTGAAATTAAATAAAATCCAATATGACATATAATGTAAGGTATTTAGCAATACTGTATATATAGGAAGTCTTAAAGTTTGTAATAAGAGGATAAAATATTCTTTTCCGTATATTAACGTTTGCCGAGCCCTCGTGTGATAATGTGTTGCAGCCCTCACCGCTTCGCGGTTCGGGCTGCAACACATTATCACACTCGGGCTTGGCAAACGTTAATATACGGAAAAGAATGTTATATCGTCATTGTTATATACCTTCCTTTCAAGCACAAGCAGTTCCAAATAATATTATTCAGTTGTATGCAGAAATGTCCACCGTAACATAATGAAGCGTACAACGAATTTACACCGGATTGGTGGCAATAAAAAACGTCAATATTATCGACGAACGTAGACCAAAAATAGTTAGAAACAGACTTTTCGATTGCCATAAGTCGCCCGACTGGCGACCATTGGCAATCGAAAACACTGGTAGTAGCGATTTCTGATCCGCGTTCGTCGATTGTTACGAGTTTTCGATTGCCGCATATCTGGTATGGAAACAAATTTCTTTTTTCAACAGAAATATGAAAAAATGTATTAAATTATTCGTAGTAACCCTTGTTTCGGATTGTTCTGGCTATGTATTCAGTAGGCCTATATTCAATAAACACTTCAGATATGCGGCAATCGAACACTTTTATACTATCGACAACCGTAGATCTAAGATCGTTAGAAACAGAGTTTTTGATTGCCGTTTGTAGCCCGACAGTAAATTATTCCTTGTAGCCGTTATTTTGGATTGGTTTGGCTATGTATTCAGTAGGCCTATATTCAATAAACCTTTCAGATATGCGGCAATCGAAAACGTTTATACTATCGACAACGTAGATCTAAGATCATTAGAAACAGAGTTTTTTATTGCCGTTGTAGCCCGACAGTAAATTCCTAGTTGCCATTGTTTTGGGGCCTATATTTAATAAACACTGAAGATCGGCGGCAATCGAAAACGTTAATACTATTCACGAATGTAGATCTAAGATCGTTAAAAACAGGAGCGCAGTGGCTTAGTGGTAGAGTGCTTGACTCGAGACCGAAGGGCCGCGGCTTCGAGCCTCACCGGCGTCACTGCGTTGTGGTCCTTGAGCAAGACACATTTATCCTAGCTTAGAACTGGTTCAACCCAGGAAGAACCGTCCCTATACAACTGAAAGATTGTTGATGGGACGTAAAGAATCAAATCAAACAAACAAACAAAAAACATAGTTTTTGATTGCCGTTTGTCGCCTGACTGGCGACAAATGGCTATCGAAAACACTGTTTCTATCGATTTGTGAACCGCGTTCATCGATTGTTCAGAGCGTTTTCGATAGCCGCCTGTCCGATATGATAAAGGAGCGTATTTTATGGTAATTGAAATAGTTTGGTCATTTCTCCATAAAATATAAGCGGCGATATATCTTAACTTGCAGACGATGTCCTTGAGCGGGCTGTAACGGCGTTGCAGCCCTCTGCTGCCATGTTGTAATGGGATTGAAGCCCGCGCACAGTGATTTGTCGCATTGCGACACGTTAAATTTAGATGAAACGTACAACTGTCAGCGATTGAAACACGTCAAGTTTCATAAGGTATATAACAATGTACGTGTACATATTGCCATACACGCATTAAAATATGGAACTTTACACCAGAAACGCAGTTAAGTATACATGTAGCTTTTAACTATCGTGTATCGATAGAATGCTCAATTGTGGTTTAAAAAGTCAGCAGATGGTATTGCATGCTAACTTGCAAAGTGAAATGGCTCTACCCATATTCACCTTTTTTTTTTTTTTTTTTTTTTTTGGGGGGGGGGGGGGAGTAATCATATTCAACAGCTTATAATTCTTAAAACAATTAAGATTAAAACAAGCTGTTTGCAGTTTTGAAACAGTCAGGTAATTATCTTTTCCAAACATGGTATGTAGAACGTATATACCTATTATAGAACTTATAAAATTAAACTTGACCAAAATTAATTGATTGTATAAGGCGTAATTGAAGATATAGCGCACATAAAAGTTGTGCTTCTGGATTCAAACAATTTATTTTCATATTTGTTTAGGTCCTTATCGAGGTTTTGGCAGTAAATAACGACCGTATACACCATCTGTATACAACCTGGATACCATTTCTTATTCAAATGATGCCATTTTGTTTTTTATAGTAAAAATGATGTAGGAGTACAAAACGACTCCTCCTGGAAAACTACTACCGCAATTTGACTGTACGACGTGCCTAGAAATGCTGTAGTAGAGTAGTTCTAACTATTTCTGAAGTCAAACCTTTTCTGGCTGGACAATTGTGCCAAGTCAATTTTAAAAAAAACTGGCTCCTTGACTATAGAACATGCTGTAAGAAAGTTAAGGAATCAATTACGAATCAGTTAAGAATATGCCGAATGCAGCACGAATTGGGCACGATTTAACAGAAATCCGCGACGATACGCCACGATTCGCGAGATTTTTTCTCACGATAGTTATTAAAAAGGCCCATACATGCTTCGGGGCATCAGTTCCAAAATGAATGTTCCTCGTAAAGCAGCAGTAGAATTGATCCTGTGACTTTAGTGTTGAAAACGGCTTCTTAGATAGCTAGAAGAAAACAACTACGCTAAAGTCGAAGGGCCCTGGCCCAGACTCTTTGACTTGGAAAAATATGGCAATTCGCCGTTGGCAAACTCACCAGCCAGGAGCTACTGACTGACCCTGATTGTGTTCCAAAATCTGCCAAACCCGAAGCATAGATGGGCCTTTATTATAACTATTGTGAGAGAAAATCTCGCGAATCGTGGTGATTCGTCGCAGATTTCTGTTAATTCGTGCCCAATTCGTGCTTCATTCGGCATATACTTAACTGATTCGTAATTGATTCCTTAACTTTCGTGCAGCATGATCTAATGTTATTTTGCTAATCGTAATGAATTCTTGCGCGATTCCAGCCGAATTGAGCCGATTCCCCCCGAATATTCGTAACGAAATCGTATCTGAATCGGGACAGACTCGTAGAACATCACGATTGGAGAAAAAAGTTTGATGAAACCTCACGAATCCCCCCGAATCAATAAAAAAATCAATTCGTGGCGATTCGGGCAATTCGTGACCTGTGTGGAATAGGGGTATAAGGCGTACAGCGGTTGTTTAACAATGATAGTTGCATAAAAAGGCTTGTCGCACGTTATTAACAGTCATCTTAAACCGACACATGCACATGTATTAACAATGCACTTCACGTGCTTTTAATGTACGGTTTTTTTTTTCTTTACGATAACGCATTTTGGGGCCGTCACAAGAATTGAAGTCATCAACCGTAACGCGGATAGAAGTGAGCATAACTTACATGTAGTGATGCCAGGATGACGTATTTGGTATGGAACTGGCGTTTTTGAAACCTACACATCTTTCATGCTTTTTGCGCGTCGTTACTATACTACAGAAAGGGAATGCGTTTCTTCTGCATACTATAAAACTATTTATATGATTTGTCGACTTTTGTCAGCTGCTACTTACTTTTGCACAAACAGTTGGGATCCAGATCTGGGCCCAAGCTGTTTAACACTCTGATGATATTCCCGAACGATTTTTGAAACTGTTAATTTTGAAATGAATCATCAGACAAAACTGTTTTTCAAAAAATACCCAGCACGCGAAGGGCTAAACAAATGCCAAGAGAAAAGATAATTTTTAATCTAAAGCAACAGAGTAGCTGCAAATAAAGGCCTCGCGGGATTTAAAACTGCACGAAAACATTGTAAAATCCATACAGAGACATATTAAACTAAAACCAAATAATTTCCATGCTCACAAGAGAGCCGAACAAGTGCACTATCCTGCAAATGATGCCAAATGGCTTGACAGTCTGTGCCGTAGCGTGACAGATGTCTTAACTTCATTCCCTCCAAAATGCATTTTTATCGTTAATGATGCCTTTGCAGAGGCATACAATTGCTCCCCTGTGTGTTGCATTTGCTGCACTTCCAATGTGCGTTCCTTACATCATTCTTTAGATCTTTGCCTACTGGATAATTTTCCATACTTTTATTTTCGTCTGCTGTGTGTGTCAACTCAGGAAGACCCGCCCTTACATAACAGAAAACTTGTTGACTGAGGCGTAAAGAATCAAATCAATCAATCAAACATTTAACATTAAATGATAAACTGTTATTATAATATCCTAAATTATAAATAAATTATAATCTATATTAGAGGTGAATTTCATTTTTCGTAGGTTTCTAAAGTTCTGAGCGCCATATGCTATGTTCAATGTTAACGAGACATCCTTTTTCATGGCGTTAATAACTTTAATTCACGAGCCTCCAAATAGTGAAATTCATTTCTTAAGTGGCAATGATCAGGAAGTGCAAAACAAACCTTTTCTCGCACACCAGATCGAGATTTCCGTAGTTCTCACCCATGTGAGAAAATTCTGTCTCACATACCCGTACCAGCCCGTGGGAAAGATAAAAAAAAAACAGCCGCACGTCGGCCGAACGCTACGTCGATTCGCGACGTCATTGGTATGTCAAAATTACGTCACCATGTCGTATCTAGCGCCTTCAGGATTTTTAGAAGCCTTTGAATGTCTTTTCCAATGAAAATGAGGTATTTAGTGATGAGCAAAGATAATAAATAATCCATTATTTGTTTGAGGATAGGATAGAAAAATCCGTCCCTCGCGATCACCGTTTGTCATCACTCGTAAGCCTCGTGAGTCAATCGGTGATCCTCGAGACGGATTTTACTATCCCACCCTCTCATGATGGATCCTTATATTAAAGCCCAATCCATGGTGATAACTTTTGTTTTGTTTGATTTGTTTCTTTACGTCCACTCAACAATCTTTCAGTTATGCGGGACGGTTCTTCCTGGGTTTAACCAGTACTAAGCTAGGATAAATGTGTCTTGCTCAAGGACCACAACGCAGTGACGCCGGTGAGGCTCGAACCCGCTACCCTTCGGTCTCGAGTCAAGCACTCTACCACTGAGCCACCGCGCTCCCTCATGGTGATAACTGGAAAAGCCGCTAGATTGGACGCACACATATAAAAGCGAGATCAAACACCTCTCTCGTCCTTAGTCAGATAATTGCCAAGCTAAACTAATTTACAAATAGACTCCTTTCACATTGTTATTGCGCATGCGCCAAACTGTCTCGTTCCGCGTTATCACCGCGAGATTACACGTAAAGGGGCAACCTTTATATGGCTGCCTTACATTACACTATGGAATATGGAAAACTATTAAATGAAAAATAAATTCGCAAGTAAAGATTAGACAAATGGTAAAATTAAACGATATAAATGTAACAAAAATAAGTGATTAATTCCAATATTCTGAATATTTGAGATCAGAATAGTTGATTTCTAAGCATCCAAGACTGACTTTTTCCAAATAAGCGGGTGCATTACTATGTTGGTCAAACATTAAAAATACACTGTATCAGTAGTTTCCTTCAATACTATGCGTATGCGAGTAGTGACTAGTCTGGTAAACTTCTTATTTAATCAATGTCTACATGGTCTATGATTACATTCCATACACTTGACGTCTAATCACCGTCTTTCTGATTTAAATAAGGGATAAGATACATTAAGGCCATCTCGCGAGAAAATCTGTCTTCCGGGTTTCTTACCAAGTAAGACTCAAACCAGTCTGTTCGGCTACATAGACTCGCTTAAATGAACTTTTACATGAAGCAAGTTAAGATATACTTTCCAGTAAGTGAACAATAAAGGCGCTGTTCAGACTGCATGGATACGATGACAGGCCTGCGCATTTGTTGTTCGCATGCACCAATGTCAGGTTTTCTCGCGTCGCGGCCCATTTTAATGTGTACTACTGTGCATCCGGTCCTTTAATCCTATGCCCGGGGGGCCCTAGTGAAAGCAATAAAAGCACACGTGCCGGACACACGTTTGTAATTCGACGGTATGATTGATGTCGCTCTTATCATCACATATACGTAAAAGGCGTTAATATCTACGGCCCAGACAGTCTTAACCAGTGGACTGGTTTTTTAAACATAATCTGAGTCCTTTTCTACATCCATAATATGTGTGTGCGAGCAGCTATGATTCTTGCGAGCCTGTGCATAAGCGGACGATGTGTAGAAATGATATAATTTAATGGATCTTTATTTACAGTGTATAGATCGATTTCGACATTTATCGCATATGCTTAGTCATTATGTGCAAATATCTAGCAGCATACATGCACGTCTATTTGGTAGCGTGCGCTACTGCATGCTTATCTCCTAAGATCTATTTATTGTCTGAGCCTCCGTCTACATACATCGCCTTTCTTTATGTGCGCTGGAACACAACAATGGATCCAACAATGGATCCGAGGTGTGTGCGAGCAGCGAATGCCCTGATGAGACTGTGCATCTGCACAGGCTCGTCTGAGTTGTCGATGTTCGCATAACATATTAGTTCGTCTTATTAGTTGGCATGTGTTTCAGATAGCTTTTGTGATTTTGTGCCTGAAGAAGAAGTTCGATATCAAAGGATATTTTACACGAATTAAAGTGAAAGAAAATCCGAAGACTTATAAAATGTATAAGAAAACGTATATTTATCTTATTTCTAGAATAAGATATCTCATTCTAGCGATGAAAAGCCAAAAAATCGACTTATAAACCATCATTATGTGTTTTGACAATGCAACTAATAAGCAATCTGCCCCTTCATTATTTTCAAATAAGGCTTTATCGATTTTTCAATTGAGGAGCGATTGCTAAGGGAGATAACAATGTGCAAGGGGTCTATTAGGACAAAACCAGAAACACCATACGTACATAACGGGAAAAATAACAAACAAAGATAATAACGCATGCGTGGATTCAGAGGGGAGGGGGGGGGGGCAAGGGGTCCAGACCCCCCCCTCATGGTAAATCACATAAATAGGGTTTCTTAGCAGTACTAGTCCGGATCCCCTTAAGAATCACAAAGCTACCAAGCCAAGATTCAATGTTGGGCCATCGTCGGCCCGCCAGCGAAACGCCATTTAATTGTAAAATAAAGGGTTTCATAGCAATACTGGTCCGGATCTCATTAAGAATCACAAAGCTACCAAGCCAACATTCAATGTTGGGCCATCATTGGCACGCCAGCGAAACGCCATTTAAATGTCGGACCAATGATGGCCCACTAATAGTGGTATTTGGATGCTTCCTCCCCTCGTCAACTAAAAAAAGTGTCAGAGTTGGACCCCTTCTGACAAAACTTTCTGAATCCGCCCATGTAACAACAATAAAGCAAAGCAGCCTCAGACATACGATGCTAGCGCGCCGCAGCAAAACTAAATTTTCGACCATATATCCGAAGATTTACCTTCCCAACTGAAAATTTTGAATATAGTTATTCCTTAATTTCCTTGCAGGAGAAAATCGCATAAGCAATTGTGAAGTCTTGAATATAGACTTCAAAACAAGCTACTGTGACAATCTGTATTTCACACAGAATACAGAATACAGAATACAAATTTTATTTATAGTCGGAAATCTAACAAAAAATAAGATAAAACACAGATAAAATGCAACAGAATGCAGCATTATATCATCAGCTGCATTGTTACAGGATCTTACATGAGTGCTCATGTTTTATGAATTTATTCTATGAGTTGAGAAAAAGCTAAAAAAAATGCGAGACTTGTCGAGAGTTATCACTTATTCCCAACGAGTTTAATCAAATCAAAAATA
Organism: Loripinus fragilis; assembly: GCA_964019695.1. Classification (NCBI taxonomy): domain Eukaryota; kingdom Metazoa; phylum Mollusca; class Bivalvia; order Lucinida; family Lucinidae; genus Loripinus; species Loripinus fragilis. Next base: position 126,890,643 of record OZ026514.1, read on the forward strand.
CAGGGGCGCGAATATTAGATCATGAAACGAATACTAATTTGAAATCGCGTTATTGGCGTGAAGACAGTGAGAAAAACAATTTTGTGTTTTAACAACAACAGAATCTAGAGCGAAGACAAAGCGCTAGTAAAATGCATTTAAGCTCCCCCCAATGGCTTAGGCTGCTGTCCATTCTAGGGCGGTGGTTCTGTTTTTGTTGATCTATTGTTTAATGTACTTCCAATTGTTTGTGAGAGTTCTGTGTTTGTCTTTGTTTTGTTGTCTATTCTAGTTTTGCAATCATCTTGAAGAGGAAGAGAAAGCTGGTTTCTTTGCTATTATTGTCTTACAGATGTATTGTTACTATAAATGTTCTGTGGCTCTTTCTCGCGGTGTCATGGGCTGGTCTGCAGTCTGTGATTGTTGTATTTCCTGATCATACTCACCTACTTATTGCCATATCTGCGCGACGTAGTTACAACCGTCATTACGTAACACTTCTATTAGATACATGTAGTGGTATTTTAATATATGGCGTCACTCCCAGACGCGACGTCAAATAAATAGAGGATATTTACTTTTTTGAGGTGAATACCAAATTTATTTCATCGAGTGCGGTGAAAAAAATCAGTATTTTTCACGAGTGCGTAGCACGAGTGAAAATGCTGATATTTTCACCGCACAAGATGAAATATATTTTGTATTTGCCGTAAAAAAGTAAATTTTCTTTTTATTTTACAATCAACGGAAATACAGAAATCACAACCTTACTTGATCGTTTCTCGTTCGATTTGACTTTTGCAGTGTGTTTATTGGGTATAACATTGGGTGTAAACGTAGTTTGCACCTAGAAAATGGCTTAGAATCATATTTTAACGAATGAAACGCAAGAAATCAGCATTTAAAGAAAGTCTATTGAGTGTGCCTTACGGTAGGCGTCACGTGCAAACTGGCGCTACGCCATGTCAAACCGTGACGTCATTATGTTTGATGTTGACGTCACAACATGCGTAGCGTTATTTTTGACAAATATACTTCACTTAAAACCTTATGTTAAAAATTCCCAGTCACATACTTGCCAAGAAAGCCTTGTTTTGCTACAGTTCTATTCTATTCTACAGTGAAAATATAAATCGTATCAGTCACTAGTGAAAAAATACGATATTTTTTCACTGTAGAAAAATACCAATTTTACTCACATTTGATATGCATTGAATTCACTGCTTGTGATAAAATAAATCGGCATTTTACATTTGCGACAAATCATATTTACATGTATCACCAAAACTTTATTGTATCGAATTTTAAGGCAGGGTTGTTCTTTGTTGGAATATATCACGTGTGTGGATCAAAACGTTAAATTAAAGCTTAATATTATTTACTGAGCCAGAGTTCTCATCAAACTATTGATATTCCATAAAAAATCAAAAGGGTAAATAGATATTCTTTGTCAAACATCAATATTTTTCTAGATCTCAATTCCTAGTGTTTGTGTTTGGGCCAGCTCTTGAGATTTTGGTACTTATCCCATGTTCTCAAAAGCCCCCTTAAACACCCAAGCTAGACTAGCCACTGGTGTGATAAATAATAGTCAGAAATTTTTTTGTTAAAGTTTGAAACTGTTTGGCCCTTCTAGATAGCAAATCCACATTTTACACACCTTGGATAAAATGTATCAAAATGGAGACAGAAGAGTGGACTAGCTACATGTATTCACATGGCAATACACATGAACAGATCCATTAAATGAAAAACCTGAACATGGTGAAAGGAAATTGAGTGAGATTGGATCTGGTGTTAAAAATTACTTTGTCTATTAAATGTTTAAAATCTATTCTGTTTCTGCAGAATAAGCACTGCAAAACATTTGTTTAACAGAAACGTGCATAAGGATCACAAATAAGTGGTGAGACGATTTTCCGAAATCACCGAAACGACCAATCACCAGGAAATCAGCGAAATCACCAGAAAAATGCCGTTTATTTGATGTTATTTGACCAACACACACACACACACACACACACACACACACACACACACACACACACACACACACACACACACACACACACACACACACACACACACACACACACACACTTAATAAGCGAAACAACAAGCTGTCTACTAATTGCCATAACCAATTACATCACAAACTCACTACCAAATGTCATCTCACTAGAAGAGAAACTAAACAAAAAAGCTAAAACTGAAACTGTAAAGTTCTACTAAAACAACTACATAAATGCGAAAACCTGGACCTGTGGACACTTTCAATTGTTTGAATCTCTTAGAAGCTCAAAAATAGGTGGCACAATATTCTGTGGAATAAATATGAAATAAAAAGAAAAAATTTGACACAACGTTTTATAAATCCTTTCAACGATCATTACACGAAAAGTTATCATTTATACCGCGTGCACAGTAAGCAAATAAAAGTAGGCCTCTATCGCCCACAAGAGAAACGCCTTTCAAAATGGCGTTTCACTGGTGGGCCGATTGTTACCCGAGATTGGTTGCTGGCGGGGTTCGGTTGCTCACCAGTTTCTCTAAAGACTCAACATACGTCATTCTGAGTATAAATCCTGCTTGCCTACGGTTATAAATAATAAAGCATGACTTTTTCATTTCGCATAAAAGGCTAGTCTGACATTTGCCTCTGTAACATGAGAAATATTAAGATTTATGATCTCTTGAATATTTATTTTTTAAGACTTGGGTTTCTTCTAGATGTATCTCTATATCTTTGGTCTAGCTGTTGCATGCTGAGTAATTTGGCATGTTTTTGTCGTCTGCTGATATTTATTAAGATTAACCATTTAAAAGTGTCTTTCAGGAATACCAAGTTTGGTGTCTGGTCCTGATCTAGGTCTAAACTGTTTAAAGGTTCATCAGCAGAAGACAAAAGTCGTCACTAGAATCGGATATGTCGTCTGATAAAGGTGCCAAGCACCTGATTAAGTTTTGCTTGCATGTTGTTATATTTTTGGTTCTTGTTAATGCGACAAGCAAAATGACAAGTTGTTTTAGAAATTGCTGATTTTACCTCGAAAACAGTTAGTGAGTATGATCAAGTAATACCACAATCACAAACTGCAGACAAACTCGTGGCACTACGAGGTAGAGCAACACAAAAATCACGAGACACCACGACGATAAACAAAGCAAAGCAATCAGCTCTCTCTTCCAAACCCAAACATCTTAGTCTAGTCCATCAAGGGATATTGAACCAGGCATCGAAATATAAATTCTGTAATGTTTGCTTCGTATATTTTGTTACTCGGTTTGCAATTTAAAGATTAATCAAAAAAGGATAAACTTTGACTCAGTTACTGCACATTTCGATGATTTGGCCTTTGATCATGCCTAAGGTCAAGTGTGAGGGGTAAAATGATTGACGGCCCTGAAATAAAGCTTTCATCCGTGGGTTGGTGCCTGATGATTGTCATTGGCTACGCTCTCTTCTTTGTTTCACCATAGTGTGTTAATTTGATTAGATTGTTTCTCTATAATGATACTTTGCATAAGTAAGGAAGCTTCCATGCGAGCTTAGCATTTTTGTGTTTTAACAGTTACAGAATCTAGAGCAAAGATTTGGTAACAGTAAAATGCGTTTAAGCCCCCAGTGACTTAGGCTCTGTCCGTTCTAAGAGCGGTGGTTCTGTTGTTGCTGGTTCTTTGTATTATATTATTATTGCTCCCATTGTATGTTAGGTTTCTGTGTTTGGTTATTATTTTGATATGCAGTCCTAAGTGTCCTTACTAGTTTTACAGTTATCCTGATAGAGAAGACAGAGTTGGTTGCCTTACTTTTATAGTCTTCCTGATATCTCGTGACTTCCCCACGGTGCCGTGGGTTGGTCTGCAGTGTGTGATTGTGGAATTTCCTGATCGTACTCACTAACTTTATGGAACTATTGTACTATTCTGTAGGCCATAGTGAGAAACTGCTGCATACAAACTTTTACAATAAATTTGAAGTTAATTAAACAAACTGGCACTTAGCCTTTGCATTATCAGTGTCACAAACACACCTTACAACCGACTCCCTTGATTACAGTTCACTAACATTGATGACAGATTCAACTTTTGAGACCAAATGAAGGGTAGGTAATAATTTTTGGTTTGCACAAAAGAAAGAGAAGCGGATGGGTAAACTTGTTTGTTTTACGAATTTCTACAGAAACAAGTTACTTATACTAATGGCATAGTTGAATCTAAACTTTATGGTAAACAGGATGATTTTAACAGATTCAATGAGGGCTCCGACCTAAAGCTTTAATCCGTAGGTTGGTACCTGATGCTTGTCTTTGCCTGGGTCCACCGGTGACTCAACTTGAGGTTTTCTTAAGCTCTGTCTCTCTGTGAGTCATGAGCCGTTTTCTTTGTTTCGTCATAGTGTGTTAGCTTGATTAGATTGTTTCTCTTTGATGATTCATTGCATTACTTAGGAAGTATCCATGCAACCTAAACAATCTTTGTATAAACAATAACAGAATCAAAAGCGAGGAGTTGGCGGCAGTAAAATGTATTTAAGCCCCCCTGTAGCGTGGACTGTTGTCTGTTCTATGGTGGTGGTTTGTGTTGTTGTTGATTTATTGTTTTACGTACCTCCCGTTGTTTGTGGGGGTTCTGTGTTGGTATTTGTTTTGGTATGCATGACGTTTTGTCCTTTCTAGTTTTGCATTCATCTTGACGTGGAAGATTGCTATTATTGTCTTTTGGTTGTCTTGATATTGTAAATGTCATGTAGCTCTTCCTCGTGGTGCCGTCGGTTGGTCTGCAGTTTGTGGTATTACCTGATCATACTTGCTTACTTTTTACGTAATATAATTCGCAAATAAAGCCACACATGATCATCATTTCTGAGCTGTCCCAAGAAAAGTCACAAAAAGTTGTTTCCTGTTCAGGTTGTCTTCACTGATATCCAATATAAATACTATAGATACTACCATTCAGCTACTATTTCTGCCACATTTGAACCCGCAGATGTTTGCCCATGGCTGGGCCTTCAGTGACGTAGCAGGTGGTTTTCCTTAGCTCTGACAGTCTGTGACTTAAGAGCCCTTTTCTTGGTTTCAGCACAGTATGTTAGATGATTTTGTTTTTTCCCTTTAGTGATACGTTGCATATGTTAGGAAGCCTCTATGGGAGCTAAACTAATTTTGTGTTGTACAAAAGCGGAATCTGGGCTGAAGTTTTGACCGGTAAAAATAATATAAGACCCACAACAGCCTTGGCTGCTGTCCGTTCTAATGTGTAGGTTATATTGGTATTTACTAGTTGTTAATAGTTGCTCCCGTTGTTTTTGTGGGTTCATGTTGTTTCCTTGTCATTTTGATGGGGAAGAGAGAGCTGGTTGCTTTACTTTTATTGTCTTCTTGATGTCATGTGACTGTTATTGTTGTTCACCTATTCCTCACGGTGCCGTGAGCCGGTCTGCAGTGTGTAATGCTGCCTTTCCTGGTAATACAATGTACGCACTTTACTTTTTATGTAAAATGCATGCACTCAACAGATATGCTAAAGTACGAGTATGATGACATTCTAGCTGCAACTGTAGAATTGCATTGTAAACACGTTTGATATCGTAATCGCTGCAATAAAATGATTCTTGACATTAAGCATGTTCTGCAGTTTAATCCTTGATTGATTAAAAGTCGGACCTCGCTAAACTTGATGTTATTCTACGATTGTATTTAACGTTACCAATATTCAGAGCCGAGTTACTCAGCTTTAGTTTTGATTATACCAGAGCATACCTGTTCCATGTATCAATCATTTGCCTTGCATTATAGATAAAACTCGAAAATTCGAACTCCGATTTTTCAATTATATTATGTTTTGTGTGCGTAAAAGAAACGTCTCCCTGAGACGCTTCTTTTACGCTCATCAATTATGTTTAGATTGAAGGTTCAGACGATCCTGCGCAGTCTGACAAGATCCTTCCGAACTGTTCGCATACCGATAGAAGGGACAAACATGAATGCTCAGGCCAAACCTGAGGTATCTAGCCACAAATGATGGCGGAGCATGTATGTTTAATGAATGACTTTACACATATTTGATCAGTGATTGTACCAGAAAATCATACATTGGTTTACTAGCTCACATGAGCACTTCCACATGAGCACGAATTGCTCAAAGTGAGCTATTGGGATCAATCAATGTCCGTCGTGTGTTGCCGTTGTCGTCGTGTGTCGACAACAGCTTGTTTTAAACGGACACTAGGTGACCCTCAAAAAATAGCTAAAACAAGTTTGATCCGTCGAAAACATGGCCGACAGGGGGCGTGGCCAGTTTCCCATTTGCACCTATGTAAGAAACTTTCAATATCCCCTGCTCTGAAACCAATGGTCAGAATTGAACATTATTTGGCAGAATTGGTCACTAGCTGATCGTCTACATGTACACAAATGGTTAGTAAACGAAATTTGATCCGTCAAAAGCCTTGCCACCAAGGGGCGTGACTTATCGCAATAACAAAAACTTTTAAAAATCTTTTTTGTCTGAAACCGGTGGTCAAAACTAGAAATGATCACTGAGACGCAATCATATACTGAGGAAAGTAATTTAGCAATTTTTCGAGAGTCCGCATGATTGCCTTCCACGATAAAAGCGTATTATTTCACGTAACTAATTTAGAAGTTAGGATGAAGGAAGTGTTGTTACATAATCGTGTGCACAGAGCCATCAAACGCACAATTAACGTCACATTTAACAAAGGGGTACGTGCATTAAGGGGCTAAAATGGCCCCCTTTGTAGCAAAAAACTGAAATTTACTTTTCACAAATATCTTTGGATTTGTTAATTAGAGAAATGGCTGAAGTGTAAATTTTCGCCATTTATTTAAATTTTACCGTTGCTATGGTAACAAAAGTGGCCGACAAAAATCGGCATAAAATAGAGAAATTGCCATTTTTGACCAAATTTTAGGCTTTTAGAGAAGTAGATATCAGCACAGCTAAATACCAAAAGATCCTTTTAATATGTTGTCTGCAATGTTAATTCTCAGTATCTGTTAAAATATCTTTTTGGTATTTGCTTGTGCTCTATGTTAATTGCTCTGTCAAACGTCTCAAATTTGCTCTAAAATGGTCAATTTCCTATTTTCAGCCTGTTTTGGCTGCCATTTTTGTTACCATAGCATCGGTAAAAGTCAAACATATATCAGACTTATCCACTTGGGCCATTGTCCTAATAAACCAATAAGAAGAATTTAGTGAAAAGCGAATTTCATTTTTTGGCCTCATAGGGGGGCAAAATAGCCTCTTAATGCACGTACCCCTTTCTTTCTCAACCAGTGCGACAAGTTAATGGGACGCGGTGGTCAGTGGTAGCGTGTTTGACCTGAGATCAAATGGTCGCTAGTTCTACGCTCACTGGATCTTCACCTACGCATTCCTTGTAAAATCCGAGATGGTCTGTCTTTAAAACGGTAATCTGTCTTCAAAGCAGGCTACATACGGTGTGATTGTTTTGAGAGCACATTGTGGCGCAACATAGCCTCTACTGTAAACTTTCGTTAACAGACATATTTGCGATATTAAAGCATGATTTTCCTACATCTGATTCAGTAAACGGCGGAGTTTTACTGTTTCGCGATGGAGTCATTTCCGCGACGTTACGCAAAAATGTCTGAATTTACAGTATTTCTATTTCCACTGTTACCACATGTTTTCGAACAGAATCTAGACGCAACCGTACTGCCCTGAAGCAAACGTTCTGCCGCTGGACGACGTGCACAGGTGCTGGCACTCATGATAGAACGTAATCAATAATGTCGCATTTAGGCATATACTGTTTGTTTTGATTTTTTCGTCCCAGTCAATAGTGTTTCAGTAATGTCGGGACATGTCTTCCTGGGCTTAACCAATACTAAGCAGAGGATAAAGTGTCTTGCTCAATGGCACAACGCAGTGGCTCCGGCGAGGCCCGCTTCTGCAATTGATCGATCTCAAGTCAAGCACTCTATCACTGAGCCACCGCGCTCCCCAACACTGATTACTGTAGTTTGTATGACCGGCCAAGTATTTAGACGACATCCTTTCTTATAAGAAGTGGTTTCTTTGTTTGTTTGATTTGATTCTTTACGCCCCATCAACAATCTTTCAGTTAAACAGGGACGTGTCTTCCTGGGTTGAACCAGTACTAAGCTTGGATAAATGTGTCTTGCTCAAGGACCACAGCGCAGTGACGCCGGTGAGGCTCGAACCCGCGGCCTTTCGGTCTCGGGTCAAGCACTCTACCACTGAGCCACTGCGCTCCCTTATAAGAAGTGGACGTTTTCCCACAAGACAATGGTCAATAGCATTAGTTTCAATTAGAAGAATCAATATGAACGGTGCGTCGCTAGTACTTATCTAACAGTTAAACTGCATGATCATATGTACGTATGAATATTAAAGCCCTGCTTATTTTACATTGGCCAATCTTCCTCTTCTTAACTACGTCTAATGTACTATTACGGAAGTCAATCTTTACCATACATCTGAAGCATAGCTAACAAATTGAGAAACAAAATATTATATCGCAAATAGATCTATTACAGTGAAAGATAAACTCTATCTAGAAAACCGTCTGACAAGTTATCAAAGAAGAAAGTGCTCCCAAAGTAGTGCTTAGTCTATAAAAGAAGCCCTCTATGCTTGAGCAAGGATATATCTCCAGTACAGCTCGGCATCAGGTGGGTCAACATCGGATCGGAATCGATACGACTGGTCGTATCGATTCCGATCCGATGTTGACACATCATACTCCGCTGAAAAAAACTTTTCGCCATTAACTTATATCTCCATACAAGTTAGGGTTCTTTTCGCTATTAGCTGCTGAGAACTATTAGAAACAGCGTCAAATACAGACATACGGCTGATTAAACAACCACGGTGTTTGCTTAGTTATTATCGAGAATCTGATAAAAGATTGTGCTTTCTTAAAACACATAATCTTGATGGGATAGGTCTACCATAAAAAATGTTTACAAACATATCCTAGACCAAGGTTCACTGTCAAAGTATGCTTATTATTTTAGTTCTTTCTATATTTCGTGTTTTCAATTATGTGACCGTTTTATTCAAGAGCTTTTCCTATGAGTATATACCAAGCAAAAAAAGAAACGCAACATTAAGATTTCTCCGTTCAGTTTTCCTTTAAATGCAAAATGCTAATTGTCATAAATACTTATATCTGATTAAATCTTACCAAAACTTCAGTATGGTTTAGATAAGTATCTCTTCCTTCAATCTGCTTCAACAGACTTCATCAATGCAATCGGAGAACATGCTTTGAAGGCGTTTATTTAATGGTACTGTCTACATGGAATTTCGAATATGCTTTACAATCTTAAGAATAAAAAAACCAAAACGGTATATTTTCACTATTTCAGGCAGCTCAAAAGTTTATACATGTTTTTGTTTTTTTGTCTTTCCAAAATCCCTTTTTATAAGACAGGACTGTTAAACTTGATCTGAACCATACTCAAATCTCTTCGCGTTTTGTAAGGTCAATCTCCAATATGGACTCGTTTATCAGGGGGTAGTCACACAACAAGGGCTGCAAAGAGGCGAATAACAGCGAATCAATAAATACATGTACCCTATAGAATTCGCAAATAATAAGTATCAGAGCTAAGATGATTCGCGGTCGCGCGTGAGCTAACCCTGCGAGTTAGCAAATCTTTATTTGTGAGACTTTGACAATTTGACACCCCTCCACCCACTGGTTTATGGCCAATTTTCTTAAACACAGCTGTGATCCCTGGTTGTAAAAGGTGTGCAGTGTGATCCTTTGGGCGCCGCATTCGTGTGGATTCGACCCCCTCAAAAGTCAAAATATTATACAGATTAGGTATCCACAGTGGTCAAAAGACAAGTGTCGCTGTTACAGACTGAGAACTATCATAATTCTGTGTGGAAAACAAGTATAAGTTGCAGAACGTTTATACGGAGTGTACTGTGGCGCCTGGCGACGTTATATACGGTACATGGGCATCGTTTTTGGGGATGCCTTGGTAGCGTAGTGGTAAATGGCGTTAACGGTGCAGTGCAAGGCTTGTTCGCCGCATTCGTGAGGATTCGGACCCATTAACGTTAACAGTAATAGGTCAACAAATTACTACCGCCACTGAGACCTTTGTTACTAAACTCCTGATCTCTCATGAAGGCTAACTGCCGAAACTTTTAAAAGCATGTTGTGAACACATCCGTAAAGATAATCCTAACAGATGTGTCTGATGCGCGAAAAAATGTTCTGAAATTGATGGGTTTCAAAATGTCGTTTAAGGAATCATACAAAACGAAAACTATTATGCTAAATCAGGTTTCGTCCTCCCATTTATTTCTTACAAGATTATATACCTATGCTCTAGGAAAACAGCCCGATCTTAGTATAGCATTTCTTATCGAAAAAGCAAATTCTGTTACAGTCGTGTTATTACGAGCATTACAATCAAGTCCATCGTTCTCACTTCATGTACTCCCCATAATATTTACACCACTCACTTGGAGCGTGGGACGCGGAAGTCTGATCCATGCATAATATACTATGTGTACTTACCGTTTTATTGGCTTTGCTGCGAGGCTGTTCAAATAATCTTATTTTGTCTGGCCTTTGAGATTTGTTGGCATTTGGTTAGCAGTGAAATTGAAAATGTTAATACACGAGAGGATTAAGAGTATATTACTCAGAGATGGATGAGTCCAAGCACTGTATAATATTTATGTTATGATGTAGGTAACCTTGACCTGGCCTTGGCTTAGAGCAGAAACGTAAGTGCATTTGATCGGAAAATACCACAATCACACACTGCAGACCAACCCACGGCACCGCGAGTAAGAGCCATGGAGCACCAACAGTCACAAGCCATCATGATGACAATTTAAGTAAAGCAACTAGATCTCTCTTCCTCGTCAAAATAATGGCAAAACTACAAATCAAGGCATAAACACAGAACCCCCTCAAACAATAAGAACAATAATAAACAACGAATCAACAACAACACAACCACCGCCTTAGAATGGGTAGTAGCCTAAGCCACTGGGGCTTAAATGCATTTTACTGGTACCAAATCTTCGCCCTAGATTCTGTTGTTTTCAAACCATAAAAAGTAAGTGAGTACGATTAGGAAATGCCAAAATCAAATCAAATCAAATAATTCTTTATTTCTCTCAGTCCACGTACATTGGCAACATGAGGTACAATAAACAATTAAAATGGTTACAATATATAAGGCGTAAATGAAACAATATGAATACAAACGTATTGCATGCATATAGTAATGCTCGTAAATAAAATGGCGTCTTATAAATTTACAATGGAGCATTGTTTACGACGTGGGTAGTGGATGTGTTTAGAGAACAATAGGTATAATAATAGGAGAGAGAGAGAAAGAAAGAGAGAGAGGGAGAGAGAGAGAGAGAGCAAACGCCCGCCCCATTATTGGCGTATTTGCTCGCTCGCTCTTTCTTTTTCTCGCTGTAAAGCGTGGAGAGTCAAATTTCTGAGTTCAAATACAATTTTGAGATTTGGGAATATAATGATTGTAAATAGTAATTTAGGTAATAATAATTTTGGCAGGTCAGGTTATTACATTAACTAGGTTAGAATATGGTTCAATAATTAAGCATTTTGTATGGTTCAGTAATTAAGCATTTTGGTTTCTATGGTTTTTCTCCCAATAATGATATTTTTGAGGTTACTATTGGGGGTTACCTCCATTTAGAGATTTCTCCCTAGAGCATCATCAAAAGTCAATTTGGAGAAATTTATCCTCAAAAGTTTTTTTGGCAAATGTTGTCTAGAAAGGATTATCTCACTTTACACAATACATAGGATAGACAAGTATACTGATGTCATTAATTATTCACACGCTGCAGACCAACCCATGGCAGAACATGTTTAGCTCGCAATGAGGATTCCTAACTTATGCAACAAAGTATCATCACAGATAGACAATCTAATCAAATTAACACACTTTAATGAAACAAAGAAAAGATCTCACGACTCACAGATAGTCAGAGCTAAAGAAATCCTCAAATTGACCCACGGTTGGCCCACCCAAAGACAAGCATCAGGCACCAACCAACGGTAAGATTGAAATTCTAAAGTGGTGATTCTGTTGCTGTTAGTACATTGTTTGTTGTTGGCACCATTATGTGTGTGGTTTTGTGCTTTGTTCTGTTTTTGTGTTTTGTTCTGGTTTTGTGATAATTCTTTGTGTTCTTTCTAGTTTTGCAATCACAGCTGAGGAAGAGAGAGCTAGCTGCTTTACATTCAGCGTCCTTTTTGTGGGACATCGACAAACAGTGCAAAACCAGATCAGACGCCGCAAATTGCGGCGTCTGATCAGGTTCTCCACTGTTTGTTCACAGAAGGTTCTCTTAAAATTGGAATAAAAATGAAAAAACACCACCAACAACCCTAAAATTGGAAATGGACTCGTCCGATTGATAAGAATGTGAAATGCATTCGTCATAAATGGGTCAACTTGCTCTACCTTCCTTGTGTGTGTATGTGTGTGTGTGCGTGCGTGCGTGTTCTGTTGTATCTTTCTCACGGTGTCATGGGTTGGTGTGTGATCTATGATTGTGGCATTTTATGCTCATACTCACTTCCATTTTCTATCTAAGATGTGAAAAACACTGGCACTGATGCCGAGGGGCAGGCTGTTTTGTTTCTTTGTTATTTGATAAAACAAAAACAGTTTTTGGCACAAAGTGGCTCAAATAACAATGACATGGTGAACCTGAAGTTCAATGGGACATTGTAGCTCAGCCGAATGATCCGCTCAGCCTACTACTGTAAAACACTTATATTTCACAATGGCGGCAGTTTGAATTTGGCGATATTGGCGGTCTAGACAAAAATCACCAAAATATGAGACCGCGAAATACAGTTTAGAATTCAGTTACACAATCAGCAATACATGTACATAGACAACACCCTTGTATGTTGGTATACGTATCGACAAAATCATCTTTTATGAGCGGTAGAGTAAGTTTCAACGTAGAGGATTAAAAGCAAGAATATGAGAATAGAAAATAACTTTAAAGAGCATCAAAATGAGAAAACGCCAAATTTAAATCGCCAAATTTTGATGCCACGAATATTAAATGGCTTATAATACATTGAGACAGTGCTTTGAACCGGAGGCTTTGATTGGACTCCGTTCGATAGTTGGTTTCGTTACAGGGGGTTTCCTAATTGAGTGAAGCCTAAAGCAATATTGACAATTATCACACCAGATAGTCGGCAATCGAAAACGCTCTTTACAATCGACTAACGCGGATCAAAAATCGCTATAAACAGTGTTTTCGATTGTCATTTGTCGCCAGTCTGTAGACAAATGGGAATGGAAACATCGGTTTCTAACGATTTTTTATCTACGTTTGTTGATAGTATTCACGTTTTCGATTGCCCCCTATCCGGTGTAATTATTCGACTGTCAAAATCTGCCTACAGACTAAAACGTAATTTGCAAGACAAGAAGTCAACCGTTCATATCGGTCGCCGCTATATGACTTGATGACTGCAATGTTTGATGCGTTTGTCAATGGTTATCAAGATAGGCTTACTTCGTTAAAGTGGATGCCAAAACATAACGAAAGAACATACCCTTCTTTTTGCCGAAGATCATTTCATACCCTTGTTATAGTCATCTGTTGTTTGCCAATCGTTTTTTATCTTACAAGAGTAAGGGAGCATGATTTAAATGTGCTCTATATAAGCATGTAAAAGAACACAACACTAAAATCCAGGTGCTATATTTTTTGAAATATCAAACTTGTTTTAGCCTTTTTCTGGAAGATTTGCTTATGATAAATTCTGCCAAATTTGTTCTGAGGTATGTCTAGAAGAGTTATTAAATTTTCCTATGTCCCCTAGGCGGCCAGAGATTTTAAAGAATGTATTTGTTTTAGTTTCATGTTTGATGATGGCCATCTAAAGTTTATTTCTGCCAAGCATGTTTTTAATTTTTATTCGGTTTGATTTCAGTCGAGAATATGTTTAGTTGGAATGTAAGGGAAAATAACCATGCTCGCTGGTAGCCAAAGACGCCATCTGGCATTCATTTCTCTCGAACAGTTTTTCATGGTTATGGATGAATACACTTTTTCTAGTAAATTCTATAAGGATTCGTGCCAAATCATTTTACATGTAAGAAGATATTCTCAGACTATTTCGACCGATCAAATTCGTTTTATCTATTTTTAAAGCAGTTCACGAACTAATGAGCATTTCTGACAAATGATTCTGATATCTGATTAACAATCACAATAGGATATTTTCTAGCCTCTTGGCTAAAAACGTTTAAATTAGATCATGATATTTTGGTAAGTTTCGCATATGGGAGCCATGCACATACAAAATACAGACGTAAATGAATGCCCTTGTCAAAACGTAGATATATTGTCCTATAGATAGCTGTAAATGCATGTGTAAAGGTTTGAGTCTCCGAATACGTGATCCTATAGACTAGCTTATGTTTGCCAATCGATTTATGAACTGTGTGGACGAAAACATAATAAATCACACAACCCGACCAAAATTCCAAAACGTTTTGGTACGTGTTGTACCATTTAAATGACCGTACACCAACTTCAAACTAGAAGGCCCCACATAGCAACCTGCAGTGAAAAGAGGACATGCGTTTTAGCGATCATCTTGATTATTGTTCATCAAAAAACATATTCAGACATGAACATTAGTTTAATGAAAGTATTTCATATAAAAATTTGGAAGAAATTGTTTGATAAATGACAACGTAAGAGAGTCAATATGTGTAAACTGACAGGGGGCGGCCATCTTGGTTATTGTTAGTCGGAAAATATCCACAGTCGATATTAGGAAAGAGTTTGATGAAATTAATCTATATATATATAAAATTGGAAGAAATTAGGTGATAAATAACAACGTTAGAGTGTCCAAACATGTACACTGATAGGCGGACAGCCATCTTGGTTATCGTCCACAGTCGATCTTGGGAAAGAATTTGATGAAAGTAGTCCATATGTGAAATTTGGAAAAAAAAATAGGTGACAAATAACAACGTTAGCTGAGCGTCCAAACATGCACACTGACAGGCAGGCAGCCATCTTGGTTATCGCCCACAGTCGATCTTGGGAAAGAGTTTAATTATGAAAATTGGAAGAAATTGTGTTTTAAATGTTGTAAGACAGAGCCATCAGAGTTAGACTGGCTACAAGTATATGATATGACAAATTAATGAAAAAATGTCTTAAGGACTGGAGCTAGTCTAGCGTGGAGAATGCGTGTATAATATCTGTGTTAATGCTGACCGTTCTTTTCTGTTATATAAACAACTATTTATTAGGATAAACACGCCATATAATAATGATACTTAAACTGTCTGCCCAAGGTCATCAGCACTTCGGTCATACAAATTATGCCGAGACTCATTTATTACATTGTTGTCGTTACAAACTCAACATTGATCGCAAGTGAAAGCACAGAAATAAACAAGTAAATATCATAATCAAACAAAATGACCCATGTATCCAGCTAAGACTTGTATCAAGATGGGCATTACGCTGCCACATATTGAGTGTCTATCATGAGCCCTCACTGGGTAGTTTTGAGTTCATTGTTGTCTCGTACGGAAGGCGAAGACTCTGATCAGACTGGACGAGCACATGCCATTGGGTCGTTTGCTTTGTCCCGCTACTTAACGACATTTTCTTTAGTTATGTAAATAGCTACGTAACATCGTGATGCTGCCTTTTTGTTGTTTATCTGAGCACCCTGGTGATATGTTGTAATCAGTCAAAGTCTGTCAACCAACTATGCTTCTTTTATCGTTCGACATAAGAATACTGGTATGTACTAGAATCATTTTGGCATCCCACTAACACAGACTAACCCCGGATGCATGAACTGACAATATTATTCTCTTGTCGCGTGGTATCGTACCCAACAGTTTCTGCTGATGAAGGGGTGCCATGAGGTACACAATGTTATTTATTAATCTTACATGCTAGTATCAGACCCTTTTTAAAGTGTTACTTTGTCATACACAGGAGAGAGTAGAAGGTGGCGAAACTATGCCATCCTGGCGAACCAAGCATCTATGTGTCTTGATCCACATCAGAACTGAGGATGAGGGTGGTACCGTTAAACATGTTTAAGCCCTCCATTGATTTTTTGGCTGGCCGTTCCAAGGCGCTCCTTCTTTTGTGGATCTTTTTTTTTAAATTATTTATGTTTCTTGTTTATCTGTGTTATGCTGCCTTGTCTGTTCCTTGCAGCCTTGTGGTCCCTACTGGGAAATGCTTTACCTCTTGGCTCATTGTGTTTTCTTATGTTTTTGTCACTTTCCCATATGGTATGGTACTTAATTATATTGATTCCTGATCTTTGCCCTCCTCTCCACTTTCAGTATCTTTGTTTTCCTCACCCTTACATTCAGTATGTCAGGTCAATATTAGCTCCCTGAGAAAAAAACATAATACTAATCAATGCCAAATTTTGGACAATAATACAATGCCATATTTAAAGTAATATTGAATTGGTTCAGTTATGGGTACATGTACATGTACATGTACGATGTCTACGGTATTGGCCTAGCCAATGCAGCAGCCATCGGCCCCGTTACCAAAACAGACGGAAGAAATTACAGTCGAAATTCAGACCCCTGATTCTGATGATGAATCTAAGCAGGCCAAGAGACAAAGACCTGATGAAGTTGAGCCGGAAATGTCTGATGATGAAAGTGTAAGCTAATGGCTAAAGGGTTCCAGCAGAAGCAAAGTATCACAGGCAAAATGAACAGTGGTACACCAGCATAGCCACTACTGGAGAGTTCTTTGTAAGCGAAGCAA
Organism: Loripinus fragilis; assembly: GCA_964019695.1. Lineage (NCBI taxonomy): Eukaryota > Metazoa > Mollusca > Bivalvia > Lucinida > Lucinidae > Loripinus > Loripinus fragilis. The sequence goes on from OZ026514.1 coordinate 126,907,458, forward strand.
ATCCATGTTCAAAACGCTTTTACTGATCAATTGCAACGCAATGAGGTTAGAGACCTCCATTTTTTACATGTAAAGTTTGAACCTTAGCTGCGCGCCTAATATGAGATAGTGCCCAAACCGTATATGCTTGCTCGATTACCTAATGTTAATCGGGAGACATCTGTTGTTTACGGGGATTGTCATAGTATAACCATACCTGACTAAGTTGCGTGATAATTAAGAAATGAATTCGTCTTTTGGAATGTTCATGATATCATGAATACTTGGGGTCTATCGCAAAGTAAGTGAAGCCCAAAGGGCTTCACGTTAACTTTGCTAGAGACCCGAAGTATTCATGATTCCATGAACATTCCAAAAATTGAAATTATTACTTATATTGACATTTCCTTATAAATAACTAATAATTAGAAAATATTTATACTTTAGGAGATAAAACTATTTTGTATTTAATTTAATCGTACTAACGGTTTTTTTGGGGTTTAAAACGGACATTTTAGCGGAACACGGACAGGCAATGGAGCAAAGAAGAAGCTTGTTTTGCACGCGCGACTTAGGTGTGGCTCGCTGTCAATCACAACACTAGTGTCACCACATCTGGCGAATGAATTCGATGTTTGATGCGAATAGCAAGTGAGCTTGGCAGCTGTCGATCAATTTTTTCTCGTTCACGAGGCTATGAACGGTTGCAAAAATCTAAAGATTTATTAAAGGCTTGCGTTGAAAATGTAAATATGTACGTATGTTTTCTATGCTAAGGAACTCGCACTATTCAAACACAAGGCATCGAGCAACAATACCTTTAACATTACTGGCTCTATATTTCGTGAGTGTAATAAAGGCAGAATTAGAATTCATTCGCCTCGTTCTTAACTGTGATTAATTGCCTTTAATTTTTCAAGCGCACGCTAATAAGGAAATGTCAATTAACAAAGTTAAATTGATCAATCGAAAGCATCAACTTTAGAGATGCAAGCAGGCTCACATGTGTTTACGGTTATCGACACTTTTAAGTTTTCCCTGATGCAGTATTGCTAAAATGCTAATCACAAATTAAATATCTGAACGTTTCTCTAGGGTTTAAATCAATTTAGCTTTAGATGTCAAGGGAATATCGCACTTGCTTTGTCGCTTGTAAAAAGATACACCAAATAATCTACATTGCAGTTAAGACAATTGCTACTAAATACTTCTTGCATTGGAATATGTGCAATACTTTGGATATTGTTTGTTGAATGCATGAACTATACTTTTATGAACTTAAAAAAATGCTTCTTCATGTTTATTTATTCTTTATCATCTTATATGAGGTTTTACAGCATTTAACTTTTTGCTGAACAGTACTGTTGCTAAAGCTTTTTGTTTTCTTTTAATTTTTTGTTCATGACCTCAAACTTCCAGAAAATATGCAAATTTACTTCCTCTTCCGATACGTGACAAGATACTGCATGCTATGTTTTGCCAAATGCTAGAACACTTTCTGGACACTCGCAGACTTTCAGGATTCCGGTGTCAATCGAGCTAAGCACTGTTTTGAACTCCTGTGACTCTCTCCAAGCCAATGCATCGGTCTGCGACACTTTCTGGTGACTCGCATTTTTTACGCGCAAACATTTGATAGTTTCTTGATGAAAGTCCGACCTACACAAACACTCCATTCTGGCTTGAATCGGCTCAATTAACAACTGGCAGCTCCTAGGAAACTCGATTACTTGTAAGTCTGTGTCCAACGGAAGCTAATACTTTGCCTCAGACAGTAGTTGTAACTAATGTCAAGAATTATCACTCCAAACTGAAAGATAATGTGCCAAGTGAAATCGTTCTGTGTCGTTCGAAATGCTATACATTCCAGATTTACTTGTAATTGAAATAACTGCAAGTGTCTAAACAGAAATGATCCAGACTTTCGATGAGTAATGGGTCTATTCTGTGTTTATGTACGGATGTTTAACTAGTATATGGTTTGAACGACACCAACACATTTCCTTGACGTGTTTAAAGGTGGACCCTAAGCTGTAGTAATGTAATGTCTTCATTACCTGTACAACTATACTATGCACAATAAGTTAAGCAATTTCTTATGTTTCGCATCTTTATATGCTCATCTTTGTGCAATATCGAACAGTTTCAATTGCAATGACGAGAAGAGGATCTTAGGCAAATGAAGCAACGAATTAACAGACGCCATCCTTTAAATAGGCATTTGAGGAGAGCAAGAATTGCAGGAGGGGTCAGTAAGCAAAATTCATATACGTTGTAAGTAATGCTAAAATGATAAGCATGCGATTTTTCGTTTGATAGTCTTACATCTTCCAAATGCATCATACGCCTATAAAACTGTTGGTTATGTGACAGATGTGATAGAGATTTCAGGCTGAAAAAAACAGCTGTCATAAATGATGTCCAAACGTAGTCATCATTTGATTAAACTTATTATGTTAGTTGGCGTTTCGTTTCAACAGAGACTCAGTTTACAAAGATGTCATAGGCTTACAATGTAACTCATCTTATGGTTGACTAAAACGTTAAGTACTGGAAAATGGTGCAACGCATTTGCGAGATAACGGTAACGTTAGATTTTATCTCTCGGCTCGTGCTCTGTTGCCATGAAGATGTTTCATTCAACATAATTTGTCTGAATGTGTTGGAAGGCATCAAACAGTTTTACTTGTAAATGTTGTTCAAGAAAAAACGACAAGAAACACCGTTTAAAGGCGATAACGTAAAAGCATTAATAAAAACGGCATATTGTGAATCATTGGTCCTTTATTTCTCTGAGAAAAGTCAGAAAATTGCAAAATTTGCTATGCTTTTTTGGTTTTCAGTGACCAAACAATCGCTTGAAAATGTTCTTGGCTCCCCCAATGATCAGAAATACCCACGTTACCCGCTAGTCTGAAATTTTAACGTCACTTTAGCACGGCCGCTGCGTTTGGTAATTCCGTATTTTTTTATTGGAAACTCTTGTCAAATGATCGGCCCTTGTATCTTCATGACAGCAAAAGAAACTTGACATCTGATGTATATATTAAATGATGAAAAGGGATGCTGTCACAAACCATTGTTATCTATTGTGTTTGTATGTCTTTTGCAGATGTAAAGTTTAGCGTTTGTGTGAAAATGAAATGCGGTGGTGCCTTTACACAGTCTATCAATTGAGCATGTTACTTTCAATTTATGGAAGTGAAATTTTGACAAGTTTTGTTTATTTGATTTCCATATTGAGTGTAAATTTTAGTCATGTGTTTATCATATATGTTAAGATATATGAGAAAATATTGAGTGGCGGTTTGGAAGTTTCACTCAGTATATTTGCTTTGATTTTTTATTTAGGGTGGGGGGAACAGTAGATGCTAGGGCCGAACCTGTATAGCAAGAAAATTTGAGAAAATCCCCTGGGAGAAGGCCTGACCTAAAACGTTCATTGGTGCGTCAGCGGCTGCTGGTCCCACCATGGCTCCACTTCGGGAGGAGAGATATGGTTATTTAACTGTAAGATTTTTGCGGGTGGTATATTTGGTCATACACTTTTTTGTAGACGACACATAATATGTTCACCATTTTAAAATACTAAACGTTTAGATGCTAACAGTACTGTAAATTCGGATATTTTCGCGAGTTTTTTTCGCGAAACTTCGCATATGCGAAGTTTCGTGAAAACAAAACCTTCGCGAAATGGCGAGATCACTATGTCCTTCACTGATATAGGTAAATAATGTCCTACTTGCGATTTTTTTAAGTTCGCAAATATATCTTTAAACGCTGTTCGCGAAAATTTCCGAATTTACGGTAACTGATGGATCAAAGTAAACCCTCACATTATCATTGCTCTGTTGTACCTAAAGAACCTCGTTTGCCCCACATTTTTCACGTAGTTCATCTAATGAGGCATGATTGGCTTTACGTGTTGTCGCGAATTATGTCCCAACGTAATAAGCAAAACATCTTAACGGTTAAAATATAGTCGTCTTCGTGGTTCCTTATATTTTAAAGATTGGAATCAACATGTGCGCACATCCGATCAAAAAGTTTATTTTTATAAGTATCTAAGTTAAACGTTATGATTGGAACAGAAACATACCTACTATGTCGCTTTGATTTCCCGTTTAGTCGGTGTCTTTGTAACATGCTCATGCTAAGGTATGTTTTGCCACGCTAGTGCCAAAACAAACGGTTAGTAAATGTTGCGTGACAACCAAACGCAGAATAATAAAGGAGTCTCAAGACCGACAGATAAATTTGGTTTGAGAATTATCAGCATTTTCGATCATAATCAATCTCTTGGGACTGTTTTTAGCATCTTTGTGTGTGGACTTTGGAAAAATGAGATTATCCAGTTAGTGTCCTTTCTAGCTTTGAAATCATCTCGCTGAGGGCGGATGCTTTACTTGAATTGTCTTCTTTCTGTCAGGTGGATATTAGCGTTCAGAGTCTCTTCCTCATTGTGCCTTTGGTTGGTCTGCATTGTATGATTGTGGCATTTCTTGGTCATACCCACTTTCTTTTTGACAGGACTCTGAAACAATGTATGCTAGTCTTCATCTTCATATTTACCTCAATAAACTCTGGCTTATTTCACACAAATAGAGTGAAGTCCAAGGGTAATTTTCATCAGTGTGTAAATGGTTCGACTGCACTGGTAGGTTGCACATACAAACCTTTCCTGTGTGCACAGCTTACATAAAATATGAGCATGTGTATAACAGTATCAACCATTGTACCCAGGCCTCAAAGTTAAAAAGCTTTTTTTATGCTCAACTAACTCAGCAAGAAATATATCATGCCAATAAATGTTAAAATGCCAGCAATTGTTGGCATTTTAACATTTATTATCATGCTAAATACAGCGTCTAATAGTTTGATAACAAGAAACGTCTTTATTCAGTTTCAATATTTTAGTTTTTATGAACATGCTTAGCTGAGTTGAGCATGACAAAAAGTCTTTCCTGGGCGTCAATAAGCAAAGTAAGAATCACAAATTTTCTCCATGTGCCAAGAAACCACTTCCATATGACTGGTCTGATATAAAGGCTGATATGAGTCCTCGTGAGTCGCAATGTCACAGTTGGTATTGTTATGTTAATGCTCACATGTAAGCATGGAAATGGATGTTTAAGTAGGCTATAAACAGGAAACCCTGGCCCCGAGGTTATAAAACTTGAGTACAGTCTCAAACTAAAAAAAATGCAATGATTGGCTGCTTGCGGACACGTAATTTGAGTACAGTCTCAAACTCAAATTAAAGCGCAATGATTGGCTGCTTACGGACACGTGTCCGCAAGCAGCCAATCATTGCCCATTATTTTGAGTTTGAGAATGAACTAAAGTTTTATAACCTCGGGGCCTGGTCTCAGCGCGAGTGTGCGTTCGTGCATGCGGGCGTGCGTACGTGCGTGTGTTTGTTCTGTACCAGGTGTCTCTTTCTCACGGTGCTATGAGTTGGTCTGTGATGTGACATTTCCTTATCATACTCAACCATACTCACTCAGGTTTTAACTGGAAGTTAGTATATCACTGCATGAAAACATACGGTGCCTCCGGTGAATGCTAAAGTAAACAACAAACGGTGCCTCCGGTGCATGCTCAAGTAATCAACATACAGTGCCTCCGGTGAATGCTCAGTTAGACAACATACAGTGCCTCCGGTGAATGTTCAAATAAACAACATACGCTGCCTCCAGTGAATGCTCAAGAAGACAACATACAGTTCCTCCGGTGAATGCTCAAGTAAACAACAAACGGTGCCTCCGGTGAATGCTCAAGTAATCAACATACAGTGCCTCCGGTGAATGCTCAAGTAGACAACATACAGTGCCTCCGGTGAATGCTCAAGTAAACAACATACGCTGCCTCCGGTGAATGCTCAAGTAAACAACATACAGTGCCTCCGGCATCTTCACAAGCGAAGGTTTCGTCGTATCTACGTTAGATTAGACAATCGCAACCCTTGGTAGGACAAGATGTGCCTCTGGTAATTGCTCAAGTAAACAACAGACGGTGCCTCTGGTAATTGCTCAAGTAAACAACATACGGTGCCTCCGGTGAATGCTCAAGTAAACAACATACGTAGCCTCCGGTGAATGCTCAAGTAAACAACATACGGTGCCTCCGGTAAATGCTCAAGTAAACAACATACGGTGCCTCCGGTAAATGCTCAAGTAAACAACATACGGTGCCTCCGGTGAATGCTCAAGTAAACAACAGACAGTGCCGCTGGTAATTGCTCAAGTAAACAACATACGGTGCCTCCGGTGAATGCTCAAGTAAACAACATACGTAGCCTCCGGTGAATGCTCAAGTAAACAACATACGGTGCCTCCGGTGAATGCTCAAGTAAACAACATACAGTGCCTCTGGTGAATGCTCAAGTAAACAACATACGGTGCCTCTGGTGATTGCTCAAGTAAACAACATACTGTGCCTCCGGTGAATGCTCAAATAAACAACATACGCTGCCTCCAGTGAATGCTCAAGAAGACAACATACGGTGCCTCCAGTGAATGCTCAAGTAAACAACAGACGGTGCCTCTGGTAATTGCTCAAGTAAACAACATACGGTGCCTCCGGTGAATGCTCAAGTAAACAACATACGTAGCCTCCAGTGAATGCTCAAGTAAACAACATACGGTGCCTCCGGTGAATGCTCAAGTAAACAACAGACGGTGCCTCTGGTGAATGCTCAAGTAGACAACATACGGTGCCTCTGGTGAATGCTCAAGTTAACAACATACGGTACCTCTGGTGAATGCTCAAGTAAACAACATACAGTGCCTCTGGTGAATGCTCCAGTAAACAACATACGGTGCCTCTGGTGATTGCTCAAGTAAACAACATACGTAGCCTCCGGTGAATGCTCAAGTAAACAACAGACGGTGCCTCTGGTGAATGCTCCAGTAAACAACATACGGTGCCTCTGGTGATTGCTCAAGTAAACAACATACGGTGCCTCTGGTGATTGCTCAAGTAAACAACATACGGTGCCTCAGGTGAATGCTCATGTTAACAACATACAGTGCCTCTAGTGAATGCTCATGTAAACAACATACGGAGCCTCCGGTGAATGCTCAAGTAAACAACATACGGAGCCTCTGGTGAATCATACGGTGCCTCGGGTGAATGCTCAAGTAAACAACATACGTAGCCTCCGGTGAATGCTCAAGTTAACAACATACGGTGCCTCTAGTGAATGCTCATGTAAACAACATACGTAGCCTCCGGTGAATGCTCAAGTAAACAGCATACGGTGCCTCCGGTGAGTGCTCAAGTAAACAACAGACAGTGCCTCTGGTGATTGCTCAAGTAAACAACAGACGGTGCCTCTATTGAATGCTCAAGTAAACAACATACGGTGCCTCAGGTGGATGCTCAAGTAAACAACATACGGAGCCTCTGGTGAATCATACGGTGCCTCGGGTGAATGCTCAAGTAAACAACATACGTAGCCTCCGGTGAATGCTCAAGTTAACAACATACGGTGCCTCCGGTGAATGCTCAAGTAAACAACATACAGAGCTTCCGGTGAATGCTCAAGTAAACAACATACAGTGCCTCCGATGAATCTAGAACCAGCGACCATTCGCTCTCAAGTCTTATACTCTACCACTGAGCCAATGTGCTTCTCGTTAAAATATGTTATCTTCAAAAAAAAAAATAACATTTAAATTTCGTCTTAAATATTGTAGTGTTGTTCATGAACTGTAAAATATAATGAAGCCAGAGACATTCAGTTAACATTTTCCCCATTCGTTGCACATAATGGTTATGTAATTCAAGATTGCATTTTATAATGGAAACATCTATCTGGTTACAATGAGGTAGTTGTCCTGACAGCTTGATCAAATTATCAAATTAACAAGGCTATAGCATGAGTTGCTCCTCGTTTCACTTTCATATACTATTAGATTATCACAATTGTTATAAATGCGTTTATCGCACCAGTGTATAGAGCGCACAGCAGTTGATTGTGACTTGGAATATTCATAACGTTCCCCATCAGTCAGGGCGTGCCACAATCTCAAACATTTCCTTAAACTGTCAAGAGCGTTCAATTAATAGTTTTGAAAACAGGAAGCCGTAAAACTTTAAAGAGGGGTCCAAATGATTATTCCAAGGAAACAAACAGTATCCAAGGGAGTCTAAGTATTTCCAGGAGGTAGGGTTCCAAATGATTATTCCAATAGAAATCTGCAGCGCTTGTAATTTTCTAGAGGAGACCAGGGCGGACTGCACTTATCAGAATTTGAAAATAAACAAGTTGTTTAGCATCTTTTCTGGAACTACCTATAGCTGAAGTTGGAGCTTGCGGTATATACTGTAGTTTAAAATGATTGTTATATGACTCCTTTAAAAGACCTCCTCTGATTGGTTGAAACTAGCTTGCACTGGCTGTGACAGATCATGATGTCAAACAGTGATGAGCTCAGGACAGGTAACATTGTTTATGTCAGTGCTGACAGAGAGCTAAGAAAAGATTGAACTAAATCCAGCCCAGGTGACATCACTTTTGTCACTGTTGGTAGAGAGCTAAAAATAGATATTGCAACACTGACTGATTTCTTATGTATATTTCACAGGTAAAATATTTGTTCATTTTATGGGAACAGCATTTAACCCATTTATGCCGAATGAAATTTCCCAGGGTTATCAATTTGAACAGTCCATTTCTGTTTTAATGGATGTTAGGTGGTATCTTTCACTTTTATTTAAGTTTTAATAGAAATTTATGCAAGCAAACAGTGGAGACCCTGATCAGACGCCGCTTTCTGTGGCGTCTGATCTGGGTCTACACTTTTTGCCTGTGTCCCACAAAAAGGACGCTAGGCATATATGAGTTAAAAATGCAATTATTTTGCTTATCTTATAAGAGTTGCAGAAATTTTTGAAGTATATTGTTGAAATAGTCTTAATAGGAACATCTGACTTGAGTTAATTTATAATATGAAAATACTTAAAATAAAACTACGAAAAGAGAGACTGTGTCATATAACAAAACAATTGGTGCATTCTTTTTCGGTTAACATCAGGATTAGTCAACCCTCGAAAGTGATGTTCACTGTTCCCGGGTTGACAAATCCTGATGTCAACCACAAAAGAATACATCAATTGTATAATGTGCTATGTTTACAAAGACGATCTTAATGTTTTACACGCGACATCGCAGACCAATGATTGCATTTCAAAATATGCATGCGCTCAGGTAAGCTAATGGGGGAGATGAGTATGACCAGAAACTATTATAATGATTACAGTAAACAGACAAACCTACGGCACCAAGAGGAAGAGATACAACGGAGGAACTAACAAAACATGTTCGTACACGCTGACCAATGCAACACGCCAAACGAGGTCTATGTTAAACCAGAAATGACATAAGCAGCTTCATTAAGCTACCATTTTTCATTAAGATCATTGTTGTGGTGTTATTGTTTTTGAGTGGCCGTTTTACACAGGTTTTACTGTATACTACGACAGGAATGTAAAATCTTGCAACAATTATGGGTGATTTATGATAAGCTGAGATACAATGTAACTCTTGTACAAGGTGTTATTTTGCAGCAACAACGTTGGCAGATGTCAGTTATAGGGTCTGCTATAAATAGATTAAATCTTTAAAGCTGCATACTCTGTAACTATGAACATTTTTCGGAAAATTTTATTTTCTTTTTAAATCATTTGTAAAAGTAGAATTAAGCTATGTTTTCACAATAAAAATGTTCAGTACAGCTGAAAACTGCATGGAAAAGTGAATTATCTTATCAAATCGGTGTATTTTTCTCTTGTTGGTAATTATTTGCGTCCCTCCAATAATTCTAGACCGTTGAATTTTAACATAAATGCAGTTGTTTTGATTGTGATAATTTGTTATGATTGACGAAAATGGTAAAATGTTAACCTGAATTTGAGTATTTTTACTGTGTTCTTGAAAAATAAAAACATTATTTTTAAAATTAGAATATCAAAAGTTACAGACTATGCAGCTTTAAATATAGCTTAAAGAAGAAAATAATAACTTAAACTTGTGGGTGTTTCTTTTGACGTTCAGTATACAAAAAGAATAAGGCACTATGGCCCCATTAAATCGGAAAATACAATGAGAACACTAGGTTATGCAGCAAATGTCAGTATATGTTCTGCTATAAATGGATTATATTTGTAAAATAGCTGAAAGAATAAAATATGAAACTAAACTTGTGCGAGTTTCTTTTGACGTTCAGTATACATAAACAAAAAAGCCACTATGACCCCATCTAGTCGGAAAATGCAATGAGAACACTAGGTTATGCAACATACAAATGATCCAATTCATGAGAACTCGGCACTTATCGAATTTGCGTAAAGTCATACTTTGAACATTCACACAGAGCTATTGAGTGACTTCAGAGTCCTCAAGTTTTGCCAGATCCATCTAGGACCTCCACTCTTTGGGTGTGCGAGCAGCGAAAGCTCTGGCGAGACTATGCCATGGCGCAGTCTGGCCTGAACCTTCGCTACTCACAAATGTGATAAGTACCAACTTTTCATGAGACGCCTTAAACTATATTAGCACTATTAGCAGATATTTGAAAGGCTTAATGTGCTGCAGAAGAAGCTTAATTTACAAAAAAGAGGGCATTGCATCGGTAAAAATGTGAAAGCAATGCATTAGCTTATTGTTCCACTGACATCGTGCCATCAATATCTGTTTTTGTACCAAATACGTTTACAAAAGTATCCCTTTTTCTTTCATTTCAAATGGAGCGTCATACTCGTTCCCATTGAAACGAATTAATGGGAACGCCATTTCAATGTTATTGAAATACCAAGTCTGCCGCTACATAGAACATATAGCTTGGGTCGACCATAAGATGCGAACGATTCTAATATGCTGAGAACCCAGTTCCATATAAATATAAAATAACATGGTCATAGATAAATGTTTTTTCACACCAGATAGAAAATCCATCATGAGTGCCCATATAGGATAGATAGAGTCCATCATCACCATAGGGTCCTCCGTCCAGTGGGAAACTCGACCACTGGTGTTCACTGACGACCCGACGAACCACCGTTCCAGTAGTCGATAATTCTAGGTTTACACTATGTTCCCGGCAGCCACGGCAGTCACGGTAGCCAGAAACGTAGCTCGCCGAAGTGTTTTTAGTCATTTTTGTCTTTGTGTTCAAGTTCTGATAAGTCTCGCTACGTTTTCTCACGGTCTGTCAAGGTCTGCCGTGACAGAGGCTCGCCGGCGCGCTACGGTCTGTTACGGATGTATCTACGTTTCATCCCGGCCTGCCACGTTCTGTTGGGACCTCTCACGTTTTGTTACGATGCGATCAAGTTCTGCTACGTCTATCAAGTTCTGTCATGTTTTTCTACGATAAAACGTGGGCGATGAATGGTGTTTGAGCCCCCAATATGCCCACGGTATAAAGAGGAGGTCCACAAAGCTGCTGCAATCGTTATATTATGCATCCTTGATCAAACACACCATTACATGAAATGGCAAAAAAGTAGCCGATTTCGTATTTATATAATTATTAGGAGTGTACATCTAGCCTTTGTGGAAGCAAGGAGGCCACCAGTAGCTGTATAGAAGAATTATCGTCTAGCAGGAAGGTTAAAGACGGATGCAAAGTGCGGGCATGGTTTTCCGAAGAACGAATGCAACAATTGGGATATTTCTCACTTTTTATAGCAAGAGAGCTTCGCATCGAAGATGTTAACGCATTTCAGGCCTCCAAAGCTCTTCGAAACTGTACAATGAGAGCCTTGAAACAAAAATACCAGCCATTGGTATCAGCAATAACCCTTTGTACTCTAGTAACTCATTTTATGAGTACATGTATTCTTTAAAAACACAGAATATTCTAATGAAATGGCGCACAATGCAGCATTTTATCAATGTCTACACTGACTGATCTTCAGAGAAATAAATGCAATATTCTGCCACGAGAAATTATAACCTATGACAACTCTATAATACAACGAAACTACCCAAGTCCATTCAGTGATGATTATTTCTACCCTTGCCACTACTTTCCTCCTCAGAAGCATCTATCTGAGATTCATAGACTCAATGTTCAGGTTCAAGCTGTGGGGTCGGGTTAGGACAACGTGGCAGACCGCAACAGAACTTGATAGACCTTGGCAGACCTTGCGTTATCGTCTCGTAACAAGCCGTCCAGCTACGGACCTACTCCAAGTTGTATTAAGGTCTGTTACGTTCCGTCACGTTTTGTTGCGTTCTCCCCGTTCTACTACGGCACATTTAAGTAGGTCATCCCCGCCGTGGCTGCCGTGGCAAATTTTTTGACTGTTTAAAAATCTGTCCCGGCGATCACGGCAACCACGGCGAGCTACGTTTGTCGACCCCGTTCCCCTACGTTGTGTTACGGTTACCCCGTTTCGTCCACGGTGGCCGAAATCGTGACTGCCGTGGTCGCCGGGGACATAGTGTAAACGTAGCATAAGGGAGTATATGAGGCATTTTTGTTCTTCACGAATCACAAAGGCCTAGAAAATCGAAAATGTCATTCATTGCTGATCCGTAATATACTCAACAAAAAAAGTTAAGGAAATTGTGTTTGAGGAGCTATGACAAAAGATCTAAGACATTTAATAACTTTTGAATTTCATAATAGTATAGCTTGACCATTTTTCTTTATAATTACGCTTTATCTGGGTCTGTAGCATGCATAGCAGCTTAGTAAATCCATGTCAAAGTTGACTGGTTTTCACTCCATTTTTCGCGAAAATTCAATTTACGGAACAAACAAAGATTTTCTTACATTACCTATCGCCAGGTCCCTCGGGAGATGGAGATGTTTAAAACCTAGGGCGACAGATCTATTGGTTATAGAGGGACACTTGATCAGTCAAGTGTACATGAATGAGGTGTTGAGGTCTTTTGTCCTGCCTTTTTGTGCGAAAACCAGTGACAGTACCAGGCATTGGATGACAATGTCAGAACACACCTCACTAGAATCAGCAAAAACAATGTTAAGCATATTGACGGGACAGTTCACTCATCAGACATGTCTATGACAGTTTTGGACAAAGGGTCCGACGCATAATAATGGCATCAAGAAAACCAACCCTCTCGATGCAGTGTTGCAGGAGATATTGATGCTGATCCCTCAGCACCAAATCACCAGTATTCAGCGTATGCGAAACCGGTGCTTGTCCTAATTTGCCGCTGACTGGGGACACACTCGTTACTGATGAAGGCATTCTCATCTTCGAAATGTGATGTTAAAGGCTATCAAGTTAATCTCATGTGACAGTTAAAGGAATTGCATTTCAAGTTTTGAAAACTTACATGTTTTTTCATGTGTTTATGAGGGAATACTCTGTAGTCATTTTTGCGAAAAATGACTTTGACCCCTGGGTTACTTGACATGGTGCCACAACAAAGGTATTGGTGCTAGCAAACTAAAGTAAACATTTTTCTCAACTGATGACATGTATCTAAACAAATAAATAAAAATAGAATAATTGTTTGCTTTGGTGTTCTTATGTTGCACGGTTTTCTAGGATTTCCTTAACTTTTTTGGTTGAGTATATATAGATTACCTCATCTTGCCCAGACTAATTCTATTAATTCTCCAAGCGTCTATTATAAAATGGCCACTTAACTCCTAAAGCGCCAACTGCAACTTCAGCAGACGACAAGTTTTTTAATAACTTTCGTAGTCTTTAGTGGAGTAAAGTCTTGACAATACTCGTGAATCATTAGCCAGAAGACGATTCGCAAAACATAACAAAATAGTAAGTGAGTATACCACAATCACAAAACGCAGACAAACCCTAGGCACCGCGAGGAAGAGCCACACAACCATGACGAAACACCAGGAAGACAAACTAAGCAAAACAACCAGCTCTCCCTCCCCCATCAAGATGATTGCAAAACTAGAATGGACATAAAGTAACGTACTGTACTCAGAAAAACAATTCAATGGTATTATAATGATTATTCAATTCCATTTCTAACATTTAATACATTGTAAACTAATTTTGATATGCATGCATTTAAAAATCCAGATATCTACTATTAAATTGCGCGTTTAATTTAATACAATCTTCAATGGTTAAAGTACAGTAAAGGTCTAAATGGTCTAACCACCTGTACTAAAGTTCACCAACATTTAAAAATTATTAAAAAATCTGGAAAACATTTATTTTGTTTGGCTACCTTAATGACTGGCTGTAAAATCCTTGCTGGATTTTGTTTACAAGTTTGGCACCTACATGTAGTTTCTCAGACTATGTCAAGGTTTTACTGCTAATCTGGAGTCATACTGCCCTTGGAACGCATAGTTTTAGAAGAAAGTTTCTAGTTATTATATATTATGATTGTAAAAAGGGTGTGAACATTAGCATATGGTAAAAAATTTAAAACTCAGGATTACAACAAAAGTGTAAAGTTTTTGTTTTTTGCTTTTGTTTGTTAACTTTTGGTAGAGGGTTGTTATATTGGCGAGGTACTGTATCGTAACCAATGATCCGTTAAATTCATTTTTACATCTCATAGGTCTATCAGATACCATAAAAACACTTTCTTTAAAAATATAATCTCAAATAAAATATATAAAATACTATCTAAAAAATTTCAATATCCTTCAATTATTTTTCTGAAAATATTTATCACTGGTGAAATGTTGGTCCCTATACATCTGTTTTAGTATGGATATTATCTACATTAATATGTAGTCGCACGTGGCTTTGGAAGTAATAAAAGTGGCAAAGATCAGGAATCGATACAATCAAGTACAACACCTGACCCAGGATACCACATGGGAAAGTAACAAAAACACAATTAAACATAACAAGCGAGAGCGAAGAGGTCAGCTCTTTCCCAGCAGGTGACCACAAGGCAGCAATGAACGGACGCGAAAGCATGACAAACACAATATATAAATAACACCAATGATCAACAAAAGAACTCACGTCTTGTCTTTGATTCCCATAGATGTCAGTTAACCTGACAACTCGCTACCGCTTGTGTTACAAATGTATGTAATCGAAATTTAAGTCGGCGATACACTTCGAACTCTCGTGGGAAATAATACTAGCACCGTATACTATGTAAGGTTAATCAAATTGGGTTAGAACAAGAAAATGCACTTTCGTTTTGGACAGAAACACTTCTAAACTGGTTCAGTAGAACGGCACCGTCGTAGAGTACAAGTGTGTGCACTGAGTGTCACTATCTGTTTATTACCTAACCTTGAGTACTGACGAAAGTATGTGATGTTTAATTGTGTTTTTGTCACTTTCAAATGTGGTGCCATGGGTCAGGGGTGGTACTTGATTGTATCGATTCCTGATCTTTGCCACCTTTCTTACATAATTATATCTGGTTCAGATACATCCCGTTCAGGTGTGGTACTTGGTCGTATCGATTCCTAATATTTGCCGTCCTCTCTACCATGCATGTTGGTAGGCTATTGTAGCTCTGAAACATGTGTATGAATAATATCCATGTTATATATGTAACCCACTATTTTAATGTTTGATTAACTGTTTGAATTGATCAAAAGTCAATTATTTGGAATTTTAAATCTAAATCACCATGATATACTGACACAAAATGGCGATGAGATGTCAAAATGAAGTCCCCCAACTATTTGTTTTCTATTTCTTTCGTAAAAACGATACTTTTAAAATAATCATTTATGTGTTTTATTTATTTCCGTTCCCTTTTCCTATATTCGCTATGCGTTTGCACAATCCATTAGAAAATAAATTGAGCGAACAAAGTGTACGACATAACATTCAATTAAGAGCAATTCTCTGTAACCACCAAAATATTTTGGCCACGCATAGTCAGGGATTTTGATAAAAACGTTATATTCAAGTAGAGATGCATCAACTTTAATAATAAACTTTGTTTAGTTTTTCAAAAAGTGCAACCGTTTCCATGGTAACAGACAGAGAAGTTCTGAAAAATGGCACTTTCATGAAAATGCATACCCTCATTTTCTTTTCCTTATTCATTGAATTAAGCTAAAAATTATCAGTAATTTTATGTTTGTGTTTCAAAGGAGATAGATTAAGCTTTGTGATTTTAAAAAAAGTTTAGAGATTGGAGCATCTTAGATATATTTTATTTCCAAAAATATTTGGATTTTTGATGAAAAAAACGAGTTTGGGGGTCAAATTTGATAACAAACTATTCAAAATCGCAGCGGTTCTGTGTGTTACTGCATATATTATTAGAAAAAGGACACTTTGAAAAGTTAAATTGTGAAATAAAATTCATGGGAACTTTTAATACTGCAAAGAAATCAGAGTTTTAATTTTGTCCTAAATTATTGCTCTCAGAGGTATGCATTTTATGCCTTAACTTTATCATTTGTGGATAAATTAAGCTATTTTATGCATGATTACGGTTAAATTGCAGTAAAGACTGGTGTAAAAGCATAAAAACGGCATTGAATGACACCGGAGACACCCTGGAGACCTTAAAAGGAGGGACAGCCTAGCAACAACACATCAGTCAAAATTACTTCCCCTTTGTAGCTCTTCAAATAAAGGGGCATTTAGCCTTGTAAATTACAAACACGTTGAGAAAGAAACAAGACTTTTACAAGTTGATATCTCTTCTCATATGTGTTCTTGTTCCGATGATGGCCATAAGTTGAAATATTTGATTGTTAAATCAAAGTTTCTACTAGTTGCAGAACTGCGACTTTAGATTTTTTTTCGATCTGGCTGAATCTAAAGTCGCAGTGTTTTTGTGCTCTATCTTGACCAGTGATGGAATCCCCTTCTGTTTTGGGAAAAACTCGTTTCTTTGACAATCCAACCATTCAGACTTCTTCATGTGTTTTACATACACAACCAAAGTTATAAAAATGTTACCATTTGCTTCGTTTTTGTGACACGATCAATGCAATCTGTAATATTATGTTCTTGTTGTTGTTTTTCGGCACATCGCAGCCATTTTGCATGCTTTTCACGAGTTAGTGGGTGATGACGTTTTTGCGATAAATTTCGGATGTTAAATTGATGAGACGAACTTATTAAAACGTTGAGAATATATTATAAAAAAACCGTACTGGTCATACTCCCCATGACTAGGTAAGGGATGTCAGCGCTTTTTCAAAAACTCAGTACATTATAAGAATAACATTAACAGTGGATTTTGCACAATATAAGAAACAAGTAGGTGTTTGAATTTTGAAAATCAGCGCAAAATTGTTAGTTATCGATTCTGTTAACTTACTCAATGTTGGTACGCTCGCAGCAGTCTCGTTTCTGTATTATTGTGCATTGTAGCGCCCCCTATTTTCTATTAATTTATAACGAGTAATGACCTATTTCAGAAAATGAAAGTCGATTTCCAAGAATGGTTTGATTTCAATTTAATATAGCATGCCAAAGAAAATTAGATACTTACTTGACAGAAATCCTTAACAATCACATACCCCACCCATGTAAATCCAATTTTCGGAAAGGAAGCTTTGTCATGTCCCAAAATGTCATAATCAGACTGAAAATGGACTTTTCCAACATGGCGGACAATTGTTATTCTGATCATGTGCTCACGTGACAAGTTTCCCGCCAAAAGAATCAAGCTAACGCAAGAGTACATTGACCTCTGAACCGAGAGGGGGTCAGCTTGTTTACGACAAGAAGCGATGGATTGGAAAGATCAGAATCAAATTACTTTTGCACAGTGATCAATAAGATATTAGTGAAGGAAAATATTTTTTATATCATGGCTAACCTTGCTGCAAGCTGAATAGCTTTACTAGCACACGCTTATGTTCAATTAGGCTATCAGTCAATACACACAATTGGTGCCCATCGTTTTTAAGGCGCTACGTGAATCTTATATAGAGACATTGGGTGTTTTGACCTTCTTTTTGAACATGTGCGCAATGGTTTAAGATTAGAATTGTAGAATGATGTCATTATTTGAATATGCAAAATCATTTGGCATTTTTTTTCTATGTATTTCCTGTTAGTGGAAGTGGGGGAATTCCATATCTGAAAATAGTCAATTTTCTATCCAGTGACATCCGTCGGAATACAGAACCAGGGTGAAAAATTTGCATACTAGGTTGAACATTGACCTTTATTCGTTGACATTCATCAGATATTAAAAGAAAACCTATTACAAATGGTGAGAGAGGTCACCATAAAAATCAACCTGTATGCACAAAAAAGGATCCCATCCATTGCCATTAAGAACTCCTCGGACACAGTTTGTACATATCCAACTGGGTAGTTCTCGATGTCAACAAATTGGTAAAAAGCGGCTCCAGTTAGATTGGTAATTGGTCATCTTTTTTGCAAATATCTATATGTAACAAATGTATGGTGAGATGGTATTGGATTATTTTAATCTCAACAGACCAGGTATGATCAATTTTTGGCCAATTATGATAATAAGGAAGGTAAAAGAAAACATTATATAAGTCTGATTTTGGTATTTAATGTTGTTAAAACATCTGTGTATTCAGAAAACGGAAAGTGAATGGGTCATTGTCGGTACATAAAATACCAAAACAAATTCGTGCATGACTTTAGTTTCCCACAGAAAAAGCATGCTCTTCAGCTCAGAAGACAAAAATGACGCCATGTTTTGAAAACAAATAGTGTAAACATTCTGTGTGGACAGGAGTATTTTATCTTTTTATAACTAATCAGGTATGCATCAGCGGCAAACAAAATAGCAACGTATAGATAACCCTATAAACATACAAAATGGAGTAGTGTTTGAGGAAGACACTGTTTGGAAATGTGTTTTCAACTTGGTTTACGTCCACGCTAACAGTAAGGGAAAAGATAGAGGCTTAAAAAATCAGGGCTATATGATAACATAAAATAAAAATCCATCATATGGCCCTGAATTCAGTGCTAAGTTTCTACTTGCTGAGGATCAGTTTTAAACAGATAATATCCGTCAAACCGATTTTTACACTTTACAAGTTTTGATTTTTAGAAAAGCATCTACATTTGATCGGTTTTCTTATGGAAATACCAGTTTACTGCCAATTGTGAGTTAACTCTTTTCTTTTTAAAACAAAATACTTTCAAATTAAATAATCTGCAATGTGAAAAAGGGCTGTTTGTGTGTTTCTGCTCCGGGTAATGGCTCTGGGAACCTTGCCTGACTGCTAGAAATATGGTGCATGTAATAATAACCAGAAAAGACTGGAATAGCTGGTGAGTAGGCCCCTATGTTTTAGTTTAATCAAAGGCTTAGTTGCTCTGATCAGTCTCATTTACAGAAAGGTACTCTTTCCAAACAAAGTTAGCCCCACCCCCACCATATGTAACAACCATTCACCTGTGTGAAAGAATCCCCATCCCTTCTGACAATTGAAAATACAATGTATTTTTTAGACCTGCTGAATGAAAAAGATCAGGCTTCTGCTACAACGCATGAATTTAAGCGAGTGTTTTGGATGTGCAAAAGAACCATCTCATTGAGATGGTTCTTTTGAGTACCCACTGCATATTGTGGATGAGAAGTAAGAAAAATATTATTCCAGTACATGCTCATCTGGAGGCCTGCCTCTATGTTCAAATTGTTGAATAGAGTAAGAGCATATTCTTTTGATGGAGTTTGAAAAAAAGTTCTTAAAATGGATGTTTAACAAGGGAAAGTACATGTAGGTTTGGGGCAAAAAAATTACATATATATTTTAGCCATTTTTATATATCCTTTCTTGATGGATAAGATCTCCAATCAAGTTTGAACCAAAATAGACTAAATTGATGCATCATTTATATTTTTAGGGATCATAGGGTAGAAATACCCCTATATACATATGTATATGAAATGCTATATTTAATGAATTTTTCTCAAATTGTTTAATCAGATGAGATGCTGTATTTCTATGGCATCTCATCTTTATTGTTTATCTATGTTTCCATTCCGGCATTCATACTCACAGTTCAACAGTCCCAAAAAGCCTGACCAGTAGACAAAAAAAGTAAATTGGTGAATTTGGACCTCTAACATTTAAGCTTTCAAAAAAAACAAAAGACTAATCCATCAAAAATATCATGAAATTACATGTACATGAACTAAACAAGACTTGAAAAGCTATTTACCACACATAAATGTACATGTATCATTCTAGCATAGAATCAATATACTGACTTAGATGCAATTCTGTGGACTTTAAAGTAAGAATGGAGGCAAAGAACAGGAATAAATAAAATCAAGCCCAGGACACCATAAGGGAAAGAGACCAAAACACAAGAAAATACCACATATAAGAGAGTAAAGAGCCAAGGTACATGTATTTCCAACCTTAACTCACCCTCAACCCTGTCAAAAAGGTCAAAACATTTTTTCTGATTATAATGTGGCATAAAGGGAAAAGTGTAGAACAAACTGCCAAAATTTGTCCAGACCATTTCTCACCAATTGCAACCATTCAAGGGGTTGTTTTGTTTTTTTATATGATAAATTTTGATATTATAGATTTTTTTAAAGAAAGTTTGAAATATGAAAACCTGGGCTCAAGGGCTGACCAGAAGGCATGCCCAGGTCCAACTATTTTTTAAAAGTCCTTATATCTCAGAAACCATTCAGATTTTCACCCCTGAACCATATATACTCATATATCTTGTGACACAAAGTATCCAGTAATATTGATCAGGAAGTCCCCTAGGTGTACCCACTGTTGAGGCATTCAAAAGCACTTTCTGAGAAGTCCCTCCAGGGCATGCCAAGGATACTCATATTTCTTATGGTACCAAGCATTCAGTTATAATGACCCGTGAGACCGGGGTGAGACCCCCGGGTGTGCCAACACATGGCCCACCTCATTTACTTCATAAAAGGCTTACTATCTTGGAACTGCTCAGATCACTACCCATAAACCATAAATTTTCATGTTTCTTATGAGAAGAAAGTATTCATAAGCACTTACTGAAAAGTCCCTCCAGGGCATGCTCAGCAATTCTCCACCCCATTTACTACATTAAAGGCTTAATATCTGGGAAATTGTTCAGATTTTCATCCCTAAATCTATATAATGATGTTTCTGATGATAAGATACATCAATGTCACTGATAGTGATGTCCCAGGGGCATTGGGGTGGTTTGGGAGACTTTATAATCAGTAGATTACAATCATATATCCCGTTCCTCATGAAAATGCTTAAAATGTCAACATTTGGAGAACTGGTTCTAATTGATAATTGGAACAATATTATCTATTTTTTTCTGGACATTTGCTGGCAAGGATTATTTAATGGCTGGCTTTTGTTTAAAAAAATATGAATAATTTTCTTGCAAATAAAAGTGAATGAAATCACTTTTTCCTCCTGAAATTGCTCAAAAGTCCAATATTCCGAAAACTAGTACCGCTTGATTATTAGAGCGTTAATGGCAATTTTTGATTTTACACAGATAAAAATTGTATTATGATGAGATCTGATAGAATAAATCATTTGTACACAAACTTATCTTTCTAAATAACTTCATTCCGCATAAAGCTGCTTAAAAATTCAATTTTCCGGTATTTGGTACCGTCTGATTATTTGTACAATTATTGCTATTTTCTTAAAATTTTAGAGCAATTTCTATTTTACTGATGAATTCTGACATGATAAAGTAAATCCCTACTAAAATCAATGGTTATCTTATCTTAATTTGGCCTAAAAATGCACATTATCCAAAATTCCAAAAACTGGTACTGTATGATAATTAGGACAAAAAGACATTTTTCGCATATTTCCTGGCAGTAACTGATGATTAATGATAGAATGAATAACTTCTAATGAAATAAAATAGTTTTGTAACACATCATACAATTTTCATTGTCTTATATTGCCAAAATCATCTCAGTTAAGTCACATGTACAAAACAGCTTTATTTAGAGAAATCAATTTGTTGGTCCAATTTAACCAGAATTACCAAAAAAACTTCAAATACTCCCATAGATTTTATTGCAAATATTTTATGACCTAAGGTTGGGTTTTCAGAATCTAATGCAGTTGAATACCAGTGTTGCTGCGTTTTTTTGAAAAATATCCCTAAAAATTGCCAAAAAACCATTTTTTCACATTTTGGAATTTTGCCAATTTTGGTATATTTTAGGACCCTACTGCAACCAGCATGTGCATGATAGAACCAAACTACATATATCAAGAGTTAGAGTTGATACAATATTGTAGTTTGGCCGAAACCATATGGTTACAGAATGTTTATTGAATGACTGCAAATACTTTCAAATTAGTGTTTTTTTCATAATTTCAAAATACAGAATCTACGAAATTTGCCCAAAATGAACAATCATGGTTTCCATAGCAACCAAGGGTAACAAGTAAAAAAATACTTTATTTTTGGTGGTTTTGGGTTATATGTACGACATACAAAAAAAATCAAGTTAATCTGAGACTATGCGTGCCGGACCCCTATTTAGATTTTTTGGTGGTTACAGAGAATTGCTCTTAATTAATAAAATAAGCATATCGTCAAGCTATATTAAGCTGAACATGTAAATAATCATGCTCATACATGTTGAAATGCAAACAATCGTTGGCGTTATAACATCTATTGGCATGGTAAATACACCAGAGAGTTGCCCTCTTGGTTTTTCTTACCTGAGATGTTTTCGTGTGTTTTTTACTTTCCCATATGGAGTCCTGGGTAAGGTGTGGTAATTGATCGCATCGATTCCTGATGTTTGCCTTCTTCCTAACGTTGAACGCATGGAGTATTTTGTCAGCAGTTGAGTTGTATGAGCAGTTGAAATGTCATGCTTATTAGAGTTGAACTTGAAAAGAGTTTATAACCTCAGGGCCTGTTCAGCCTGCTGAGTTTCGCAAATAGTTTGTACTAATTAGACTACACAATTCTGAGGATATGATACTCGACAATGCTGAACAACTAGGCTTTAAATCTCTCTTGCGCCAGGAACGTTCGGAACCAGAGTTTTATGCCGATTAGTGTATAAATTAAAGAGAATTGTTGGCACTAATAATTTCTCAGCGCAGTTTACTAAAATAATTTCTCATTTTATATAGATTGGTAATAACATTAATGTTTTGCAACAAACTGCATGCTTGGTGGTCAACCCAATCACGGTTGGCAACTTTGCTTTCCTCTTTAATTGCACGCCGGCGGTCCCGACTTAAATACTTATCTATAGATGAGAGGGTAGGGGCTGCGCATGTTGGCGAGCCGCCGGGGTTTAGCTGTTCGTTTTGCTCCAGTATTGAGTTGTATGTACTGTTGAGTCCTTAGCTTTGTTTTATCTCGTCTTTATACTTGATTTATATGTTCTAGGAGATGGGTCATTGATAGTAGGGATGATCCAAACGTTCTGATCTTTTACCTTGTAGCTTTGTCCAGAGTCCAGAGACATTTTGAGAGGCACCATTCAAACGAATTAGCGTTTACCGTTATAATGGTGCTAGTATTATCTCGCTGTACTGTTTCGTGTAATAATTACAGCACATTATATATGGCCCACTCCATACCACTGTCCCGTTTGTCGTTATAGAATTACGAGGGCCCTTGTATAATAATATTTAAATTTGAGTCTTTCAAGCCAGGTACCTGTAGAACCACAAAATAAAACTGCATTGTATTTTTTACTTTTTGATACTTATAATGTCCATTAAAATGTAAGAATGGCGACGGGTTGTGTCGATTCTATATTTAAAGCACGATGCGCAATTCTTATGACGTCATTGAAATCGACAATTCATCTGGAGTACATTCCATAATTTTCGTTTCCGATAATTCACTTTTTTGTGGCCGTGTTCCTTGGCTGTACCAGTACTGGCTGGGTGGGTTTATGCTTTTTGTGGTTCTTTGTCCAGGAACTCCCGAAGGCTAATTCCGGCGGCAGTGGTTTTGGTTTTTAAAGCGTCTCAGAAGACAGGGCAACGGCTTAAAGTCTCAACCGGCAAACTGGGAGAAGCCGGGAATCGAACTTGCGACCCCAGGTTTACAAGACATAGGTTTATCCCCTACACCACGGCAGCTTCTCTGCGAATACTCTTTTTTGTGGCCGTGTTCCTTGGCTGTACCAGTACTGGCCGGGTGGGTTTATGGTTTTGTGGTTCTATGTCCAGGAACTCCCGAAGGCTCAACCGGTAGTGGTTCTGGTTTTAAAGCGTCTCAGAAGAATACTCTTTTTTTGTCCACCGATTTGGACTTAATCCATGCCAAACTTTATATCGGCAAACTATTCAAGACTAATATTATTTTGATTACGAATAATCTTAATCTTAATTGAAATATTGTTAAACAATATTTTTTATTTAAAAAATGATTGATTTTAAATATGAGTTTTAAAAAATTGTCATTGGTTTCACATGGTTGTGTTGTGCTCATTTTTATCCCACATTGCATCGATTTACAATATAGTGCACATTTAGGCAATTTATTGGGTTTTATTTTTAGATATACACATGTAAATTTGTGTACCTCCGAATATTGACCTAATTTGTGGACTCGTTTTAATTTTCTTGTGTGGGTTACTGTAAGTCTCCGACGATACGACTATTCATTGTATTGTATTGTATAATTGCTTCAGACAAAAGTCAGTTCACCTGAGATTGTCTAAAATCGTTTTTACTTTTATGCGAACCAAACATCTATGTGTCTCGATCCACATCAGAATTAAGGTTGAGGCTGGCATTGTGAAACCTGTTTAAGCCCTCCATAATTTTCTTACTGACAGTGGCAATGCGGTGCTCCTTTTGTGTATCTGTTTTGTTAGTTGTGTTTTGTTTTTGTCTTTGTCATACTGTCTTGTCTGTCTCTTGCAGCCTTGTGTTCACCTGCTGGGAAAGGGATGTTCGCTTGGCGCTTTGTATGTGAAGTTTTCTTGTGCATTTGTCACTTTCCCATATTGTGTCCTAGGTCAGGTGTGGTACTTGATTGTATCGATTCCTGAAAGACATCTTCCTTACTTTAATAAACCAAGTATAAGTATAATTGAATTTCCCTTTCACTTTAAAGGTAAATATCTTTAGTGTATGTTATAAAATTAAAAGTGCATACATTGTAGTTTCCTCAAAATGGTTGGTTGAATTTAGTATTTTGATGTTCCAGTGTATTAATTGGTGAGGATATGTATTAAGCGGCATATAATTGTCTTCCTACGGTTGTCGAAGTAGGAACTTTGCTGATGTTTTCATCGTTGTATGAGGATATAAATTTGGTTTGGACATAATAGTCATACAAATTTCTATAATTATTTTCAAATTTGTCATTTTTTGGCATCACAATTTACATTCAATATCGAAATGCTAAGATCTAAAATGGGAAAAGGTGGTAAAATACTGCAAATATTATATTATTGTCATACCTAGTCTATCCGCTAGTCTGATATCGACAGCTTATTATAAATTATTCTTATATTCTTGACATTTTTCATTCTCCTTTTCCCTCTTAGACAGTAACCTCTTTCTTCGATTGATTGATTGACGACGAAAACCATATTCAATACTCACCACAACGCGGTATCAAAGTATTCAATACTATATTCAAAGTTCAAAATTAATGCAGTCAAGATCTGAGAGTAAGTTTACCTCATACCCTGAATAAAATATTTTTGTAACTGAGGGAGTAGACTAGTCACTGGTCTGATATCACCATTTTATTGAAAACATAAATTCCATTCTAGATACGGTAAATGTTCTTAAATTTCCAACACTTTTCTCTTTCTCTGTCTGTTCTCAGAAGAATTTTGGTAATCAGGGCTGATATTCAAAATGTACTTGTCAGAATAGCAAGCAGGAAACTTAAGAAGATTATCAGATCAGGGTCTGCGCTGTTTGTCTTAGCATTTTTGGCAAGCAAATAGTGCTCAAAAATTTAGAATATTTACAGTACATCGTTTTCTTTCTTCTTTTACTTTCTCTGAATGATGATGTATCAAGACACCAAAGACTAGACTAAAAACAAGCCACAAGGTAGTGTAAAGCAATTTGAGTCGTGACATGTGATTTCCAACAATGTGGCATTTTGACAAGTGTGTAGTCTCAGACAAAAGTATGAAAAAGTATGAGTATGAAAAATAGTAAGTGAGTATGATCAGGAAATACCACATTCACAAACTGCAGACAACCCCTTGGCACCGCGAGGAAGAGCTGCTCAACCATCACGAGACACCAGGAAGACAAATTTAGCAAATCAACCAGCTCTCTCTTCCCCATCAAGATGATTGCAATACTAGAACGGACATAAAGTAACATACAACAGAACATAGAACAATTACAGACTCCCACAATGGGAGTAACAATAAACAAAACGTCAACAACAACAGAACCACCGCCTTAGAACGGACAGCAGCCTACGCCACCCAGGGGCTTAAATGCATTTTACTGGTACCAAATCTTCGCCCTAGATTCTGCTGTTGTTGAAGTACAAGAAATGTTCAGCTCGCATGGAGGCCATCTAACTAATGCAATGTACCATCATGGAGAAACACTCCAATCAAATTAATACACCATGATGAAACAAAGAAAAGGGCTCATGACTCACAGATAGTCAGAGCTAAAGAAAACCTCAAGTTGAGCCACGGTGGGTCCAGCTAAAGATAAGCATCAGGCACCAACCCACCGATTAAAGCTTTACGTCAGAGCCGTCATAGAGTCTGAGGCCTGACCCACCGTCGTGCAATTAAGAGGAAACCATAGCTATAAACCGTGATTGGGTTTAAAACTAGGCATGCAGACTGTCGCATGATATCCAAGTTATATCCGACCCTTATATAACGTTTTACTATCTTTTTGAATTGATCACTAAAATAAGGTTTTTCAACAATACGTTTGAATTTATAAACTAAATCACCATTAAATATAGGTTCTGATATGCCTTGTTGCAGAAGAGTTTTAACCCAATATTGTATTTAACAATTAACTCTGAGTGTCTGTGGTAGCCTCCTTTTATGCTTAGAAACTCCAAATGATGTTCTGTAAGTAGCTTAACAGTCATAGAATATTCAAGCGACTAGCAAAGGCTCTGGTCAGACTGCGCGTATGCGCAGGCTGGTCTGAGTCTTTGCTGATCGCACATACCACATTGTTGGAAATCTCGTGTTGCGGCTCATTTATTACGTAATTTTAAGATAAAAAGTGATCGAGTCAAAGTATAGGATCTACTGATAATGCAATAGCAATTATAATCATCTGATTGAGTCTACAGACAGACGGAATCTACATTTGTCACTCGTGTATTAATGGGAAAAGGGTAACTATTGTATATAGGTTCTCGTATCATCAAGTATAAGGGGCCTTCCTTTTTATATAGTTATTGTTGGATGAGGAGAAGCGGGGTGAAATGTCTTCTGAGCTGGATTTTTTTATACCTGATGCAATCCCTTCCTTTTTTTAACAATTTTACAAATCGTATAGAGTATTTTTCCTGATCCTATTTTTTCTGCAAAACTTTTTTTTCTCATAAATCCCACCCCAAGCACAAAAAGAAATAGTCAAATGGTCAGATGGTCGCAATCTTAAAACTGGTCTTCTCTTACAAAAGTTAGAAATATTAGCCATCTTCTTTGATATACCTTTTTCATTTACATCTGATTGTTTTCTTTAATATAGGGTACTGACAAAGCCCAAACGTCTGGAGACGCTTGACCAGCATGGTCTATTTTAGTAGCTACTTTCCGCTGATTATTATGTTGAACTTTGAGTGAACTTAAAACTTCCAAATACGTCAATTATGAAATTGGAGATGATAATGAACTCCGTCTTGTGAATAGATTTAATGGCTGGAATCAGAACTGTACAACAAAGGGATTACTGAATCCATTTGGTAAAGCAATGTGTGGATAAAAATAATTCCAAAGCACTACTAAACCTAATACTATTCTTATATTCCTCCTTTAATCATTTAATATATACATCTGCATCGTCACTAGTAGGGTTTAGATAAACACATTTTAGCGTATTAAATTATCAATGTTAACAGACGTTCTGAATGTTTAAAAGAACCGTTTCATTGAGACGGTTCTTTTGAGCACCCACAACGTATGTTTTGGTGAGAAATAAGAAAAATAGTTTTGCTACACACTCTTAACCAAAGGCCTGCATGGTTTTGACTTGTGAGACTAGGTTCATTTGTAAGACACAAGCTACAGAAGCTATCTGGATATTATTAAATTTTACACTCAGCCAATATTGCAATTTATGCTTTCCAGAAAAGGGAAAACAAATGTGCGTGTCAGACAGTGCATCGGAACTGTCTAGTCTGTGCCTTTGTTGTCCAAATACAATAAGATCAGACCTCCTCGAGATGAAACCCAGGTTTTGGCATCATGGCTTCATAAGTCTCTTGGGTAGTCACAATGTTGCTATTTGCCTATTATTGGATGTAGCTCTAACTGTGTGTCCATTTGGTATTATATGTTTTGGATGAGAACTAAAGAAAATAATTTTCCAACGCACTCCTATCTGGAGGCCTGATATAGGTTCATTTAATTTAGTTTAGATTTTATTTTTTCTTGTCCTTTGGGATCATGGGTTTCATTGTGGAACTTTGAAACTATTAGAGGGTCACTGATGAAGCCTAATTGGCTGAAACTAGCTAGTCTGGCCCAGGAAATATGCACACTCTAGTTTCAGTTCTTTGGTGCAGTCTTTGCTTCCAAGGGATACCCTTTTAAGAACATATTTGATGAGGTTTATCTTTCTTATTGTGTTTGTACTCGAATATCTTCTCGCCTAATGACCTGTGGAAAAAGATATTTTCTCTGCAATAATATGTGAGATACTTTAATATTTGTATCAACTTTAATGTCAGTTCTACCATTATTTCCCATTTGGTGAATTACACTATTACATTACATTATACAAAACTACCAGTAATTGACAATCTGAAACTGTCTCACAAATACGTTTAATTACCATTTAATATGTATTTTTTTTCAAACCGTTATCAGGTTGCTTAATTTTTGGTCCAGAGCTGGCTTCATTGATCAACTGTGAATCTTGGCACATATTAATTTGCAAGATTGTTCATCAGGTTTCCTTTAGGTATTCCATTAATGCCAACTGTTGGAGATTTATAGCCCCTTTAGCAGAGGGTGGTTGAATATAAATTAGATTAAACCGAGAGAAACGCTTTATGACAATAACAAAAACACTGTGAAATTACTTTAGCCACGCCATTATTGCACTGTTCTCAAGATACGTAGTTTCTCCTACGAAAGTGTAGTATGTTTCATTACATTTTCACAGATTTCATGTCATTGTTTTTTTTTTCTAGCATTTGAGTACACATTAAAGTTTTTATCCTTGATATTCACGTGCACTGAAATCGTAATTGTATTGATCTTTTAAAGCTGTCTGATCTCGGCGATCTATTTTATAATGCTCTTAAAATGAGATTGGAAGCATTAATTTATTACAGTGTAGAAAGCAGTTGTTCGTTATACTACTTTTATCAGCAAATCATTATATCAAGTCAAAAACGTGTAAGAACATCTCTTTTGCGATTTGTTGACGTTTGTTAAGTCATAATTATGATCTTCATCACTGGAGACTGTACCGAACTCTAAACGTGTGACGTACTGCAGCAATATGAGTGTTCAGGAAGCAGCTTACAGCTAGCACACGTCAAATGGTATGACCCTTACCATGGATAGTTTTCATGAAAAGTCGTTAACCCCCGTTAAGCCATAAAACAAAACATTAACAACTGATATATCTAGGAATGCAAAGGTTTTTGTGTCCAGTTTTCTATAATTATACAAAAAGAAGAAGGTCACAATCTCTTATCATCAACCGACAATGGTATACTAGGAGGTAGACAAGTCAAGAACTCGCACACATAGCTCTCTCTCTCTCTCTCTCTCTCTCTCTCTCTCTCTCTCTCTCTCTCAAAGTAAGAGAGACGGCAAAGATCAGGAAACGATACAATCAAGTACCACACCTGACTCAGCATACCACATGGGAAAGTAACATGTAACGCGATGTCTGATTGGATAACGTCAGAAATTTACGACAGTATCCTGCGAAATACTGTCGGAAATAGTTTGACGTCATTTATTACGTCAAATATCGTTGAGTGACGTGCGGCTTTAGTGGCTTGCAGCGATTCAATTTGAGACGAAACTGCTGAAGTGCATTAGGTTAGGAATAATCAAATTTAAATTTTCATTTTGGGAGGCATATCGCTAGTCGCCGTAGAACTATATTTCCGACCGTATACTCCGACGATATACCTCCCCAAATGAAAATGTTGAATACAGATCTTCAATTTTTGAATATTGCTAATTGTCGTATGCTATGTTTAGCATGCAACCGTCTTAATTAGAATATTATTATGAATTAGAATTGCACATTATTAAGCATACTTAAATTGTTTTTCTTGCGTGCTGTTTTCATGTAATATCAAGTGCAGAATGTTTTGATATTATGTAGATCCTTAATTCTTCTCCCCCTCTTTTTCTTTTTTTCTTTCTTTCTGCATACTAGTTAAGTGACTGTTAAAAAAGAATATTAATTTATCTTTGAGCCAAAATAGTGTTGTCTTAGAAGTTTATAGTAGTTTTCATGAGATCATTTTTATTATGTTGTAAATATATAAATACTATATGCCAATAAAAATATTCTAAAAAAAGTATCGTTAAAGTGATATTGCTATAAACTTGAACATTGGTGGTATTCGTGCGAATTGTTTTATTTTTTTTTTTTTGAGTATTGAAATATCTGTGAATGCCGTGGTGAATAGATAAATATTGGGTTGATTTAATCATATAAATAGAACATCTTTTTAAATATAAATGACAGTAGTAATGGGGGGGGGGGGCACTCTGGGTATCGGTACTTTTAAACCTGAAAAGAACTTAGGTTTTTTTTTTCTGGATAAAAAGTCCCGATACCCATATAAGCCACTCCTTGTAAGCTTGAGTGACTAGCTGTGAATAATTGAGTTTATTTGTGGGTTATTCTGGATGGTCTATGATTATGATCATTTCTTGAACTATTGAGAATAACCTAGCTTACTTTTTGGGATATTCTAGTTGGTCTATGATTGCGATCGTTTCTTTGGCTATTGATAATAACTTAGTTTATTTATTTTTTTATTTTTTTTTTTGGGGGGGGGGTATTCTAGTTGGTCTGTAATGTGGATCAAGATACATGGATGTTTGGTTTGCATGAAAGACCCCTAAATTATCAATGCATCATCTCCTAGAACATTTAAATCAAGGATATAAAAAGGAGATAAAGCAAAGATAAGGACTCAACAGTAAATAAAACTAAATATCGGAGCAAAATAAATCCAAGAGGTAAATCCCGGTGTGCCTGACAACAGCAAAAGCATCAGGCCCCTACCATCTCATCAATAGATGGGTCTTTAAGTCGGAACCGTCATAGAGTCTGAAGTCCGACCCACCGGCGTGCAATTAAAGAGGAAAGTAAAGTTGTCAACCGTGATTGGGTTGACCACCAAGCATGCAGTCTGTTGCAATACATTAATGTTATAGCCAATCTTTTTAGAATGGGAAATTATTTTAATGAACTGCGCTGAAAAATTATTAGAGCCAACAATCTTCTTCAATTTATACACCAAGTCACCCGTAGAATTCCGGTTCCGAAAGTCCCTGGCACAAGAGAGATTTAAGCCCAATTTTGAATTTAGAAATCAAATCATAGTATCGTCTATAAAATTTAGAAAAGGTTTTGAGAAGTTTATGATACCGATATCCATATACAGGCGTATAATTAACCCTTTTAATGCTGAATATTATTAAGACATGGATAATAAGTGTCTAAAATATTACCAAGACCGATAATATATATGGCAGTTATGCCTTATAAAAGAAAATGGCGTCCTGCCTGTCCTTGTCATTATTTTTTGAATACTTGTTTGTTGCTGTTGCTGTGTTTGTGTTAAACGTCCCACCAGCAGCTAAGGTCATGTGGGGACGGGGCAGCGGCTTAAAGTCTCATCCGACAGACCTGTTAAGCCGGGGATCGAACCTGCGACCCCTCTTTCACAAGGCAAGTGGCTTATCAACTACATCACAGCAGCGCCTATCATACTTGTTTAAATCTACAGTTGATATGCACTGATCCAAAGAGTTTGTGTGGGCCCTTAGACCGATCTGACAACAAATCCCCACACACTTTGCAGGAGCTGCCGCGCATGTGTTAAGTGAGACAACACTGTTTTATAACCACCATAAGATTTTGAGGGTGAGGGGCGTGGAAAATATTTGAAAACCCCAAAACCTCCGATTCGAATTTACTTTACGGGTTCACAAGCAACTTTTGTCTTTTTTTTTTTTTGGGGGGGGGGGCAAAACCATGATCAGGCAATTTTAGTGTATGTGCGTACAGGTGGGGGTTGTGCACCCCTCTCTATAAACCCATGTGTAACTCCAGTTTAGATTTACAGCATGGCATGTAGAGAGCTGTCTGGTGTAGTATATATGTTAGCATATTAATTACGTTGAATTATAATTTTTGTCTGACAATTTTAGTCAGGATCATGAGTGGATCCAAAACCCGCCCCTCAAAATAAAAAGTCATCATTGGTTCGATCTACTGCTGATCCCTGTAATATTTTCGCCTTTTTTAAAAAATCTCTTTCCCCACCACTTGAAAAAATGCACCACTGTATTACCCCACTCCCCCTCCATCCCCTGTTGTCAAAGCTTCGGACCGGACCCCTGCCTAATTATAATGCAAAGTGTTTCGGCTACCCCCACTCCCCTTGTTATAAGTTGCTAAGGCATAAAATGTTCACAAGGCCATAATATATTTGCAAATAAATAAATTCATGCGTAAATTGATCACCCTCCTTTATCCCACTTTTCTATCTATGAAAATAGATATATGGAATCGGAAATTCAATAACTGGAATAAGAAATGCCTGAGGACTCTAAGGACACTCACCTGATAGACACTGCACTGTAAGGCAAAGACAGATGTCAAATGTTACGGGTGTCATAAGTAGATGACCATAAAGTGACACTACACACCAAACATCAAACCTGTTACAGAGAAGATTTTTCTTTGTTTCCTGTATGAGTCTATGCAAAGGATAAGCCCCATGGTGGGGACATTTTAGCCCTGGAGTTCTACTTTGAACAAACGTTGTAGATGACTATACAACATACCAAATATCAAAGCTGTAGACGTGGTAGTTTCAGAGAACAAGGTTTCCCTATATAAGGCTATGTAAAACTGATAAGCCCCGGGTTGGGTTTATTGGCCCTGGAGGTGTAATTTGAAGCAACTTGGTAGAGGACAAATAGGCTTTATTATAGGTTTTTTATAGAAAGCATATGTAAAACTTGATAATTTTAATTTGGTTGCCATGACAATGACACGTGACAATATATATTTTTGATTTATCTGAGCAATTTTACAAGAGGACCTAAGAATGAACATTCCTGTTAAGTTTTATCAAATTTGATTCAGGGATACATATCCCTGTTTAAAGCCCCAAGGGGCATTCAAACTGGGTCTGTAGTGAGGTGCTCATGGAATCGTATCCAATCGAACGACCGCACTGGGACATGTAACTTAAATCTGACGGTCAATCAGGAATATAGGTGTAGTTTTACATGAGAACTACTATGTCTACTATAGCAGTGTTGTAATGGCTACTGATTATGTTTAACTTGATTACATAATTATTCTGCTGAAGGTGGCCGTTTTTTTTGGTTCCATATATTTCCTCCTGGCACCGGATACTAATTAGAATACGTTCGACACGGGTCTTGCAATTTACTGTCAGTTGATCTTGTTGATTCTTTGAGGTCTTTTATTGGTGCATTCTTGAACTTATTGATAAAGTGCATCTGAATTTCCGCTGCACACTGACATAGAAACACACAGCGGCCCATTTAACCCTTAAAGCGCCACCTATAATTTGCAGCCGACGACAATTTCAAATTTTGCCGCGTTTTCAAAAATAACAAATAATGCATGATATTTCATGAGAATCGTCTGCTGGCGATTCTCATGAAATATCATACCTTATTTTTTTCGAAAATTGGGAAAGATTTCGCAAAATTTGTCGTCTGCAGCGATTGTGATTGGCGTTTAAGGGTTAATGGATGCCAATAAATATGCACTTTTGATCATTGTACTCTTATTGTTGGAAATAAATCGTATCTTTTGGGGGGAAAGGAATCTTATTAGTAATATTTCCATCTTACCCGCCCCCCCCCCCCACTCCCCCACCCTGAAAAATCACAAGAGGTCTCGAGGGAGGTCCGTGTGATCCTCTGTGATATACAGTAGAATATCGTAATTTCGAAGTCTTAAGGACTGAAGGTTTTATTTCGAATTTCAGTAGTTCGAATTATAGGGAAGTAGACATAAAAGTACATATCCCAAAAATGATTGTTATCAGTTTTGCCATATCAAACATATGTTTTTATAGATAGTTATTGAAATGATTCGTGAATAGGCATATTCTCTGAATGCATTGTGTCCGAAATCTATTTCGAATTAGAAAGTATTTCGAATAATCAGAGTTCGAATTTTCGATGTTTTACTATATGTTGATGACTATTATATAAAAAAAAGAAGTTGTCAGGACGTTATTTGGGGAGATTTACTTTTGAGCGGATCCATAATACGGAAGAGCAGATTTATTTTTACGAAAGAGCGGAGAACCATAAGGCAATGAGCGGCTGTTTGAATCATTCAGATGAGCGAACTTTCCTGGTAACCATCCTCGTGCAGGGGCGGATCAAGGATTCCTGGAAAGGGGGTCCATATGCATAAAATATGTTGGTTTCGCTTTGTAGATTTTATATCATTTATTTTAAATATTCTATGAAAAATAAGTCATTTGGTCTCATCAAGACCAAATTATTTCATTTTCATAGAATATTTAATAGCGGGAAGGGTAGGGCGAACCCCCTGAACTGACTACCCCCCCCCCCCTTGATTCGCCACTATAATGCGCTCCAAATCACCTATTAAAGACTGAGCATTGTTGGCCATTACAGTTAATACAACTGAGGGAATATAATATATAATATAATGCTTATTTAAAGGGCATTACCTGGAAAATTCGCTCACTTGAATGTTTTATCCATCCGCTCTTTTGACTGTATGGTTCTCCGCTCATTTCATACTCCGACATGGTATGGGTTCTGCTCTAACGTAATTCGCCCGTAATTTGCCGGATCCGCGCATGGAAAAATGACAAAAGCTCTCGTGGTTCAGCAATTCGTCATTGGTCATCTCGTTGATGAATTGCCTCTTCCCATGAACCGGCTTATTTGTAATCTCGATTCAATTGTAACCTAAAAAATATTTAGAGGAGCAATCTGTTTAAACTGACTTTTTGATTAATGTTCTCTTTTCCTGCATGGATCTCGAATAATTTGAGGAATGACGTAATTAACTATTTAATTTTGAGGTAATGAAAATATGCTGTTTTCATGAGATCGATTTCAAAGGAATGTCATGTCTAAAATGTATGGCAAACATATTTGACACAGTAGCACAAATAGACCCTGGCGAAGGCGGCAACCTTTACCCATTTATGCCTTATGGAATTTCCCGCCCTTTTCAATTTGCAGAATTAAGTGTTGTTGGAGAGTAATTAACAATGTCATTCAAAGAGCTGCATCAAGGGGCTATTTTGCCCCTCACCCCCAACTATGAGGCCAAACAATTAAGTTGCTTTTCACCAATGTCTCCGTTTTGTATTCATATAAGTATACATGTTTTTGTAGGGAGATGTATGTTTAATGCTGTATAAACTTATGTTATGTTATGTATTAGTTTATTAGAACAATAGCCCAGGTTTAAAAGTCTGGTATTAGTTTGACTTTTACCGTTGCTATGGTAGCAAAAATGGCCGCCGAAATAGGCTGAAAATGGGAAAGTGGCAATTTGGAACAAATTTTAGACGTTTGACAGAAAAAGTAACATAGGCCACAAGCAAATACCAAAAAGAAATGTTAACAGATGATACGAGTTATCACTGTACACAACATATTGAAAGGTTGTTTTGGTATTTAGTTGTGCTGATATCTAATTCTGAGAAAATCAGTCTCCCAAAGCCTCAAATTTGTTCCAAAATTTTGGCGGCCATTTTTGTTAATATGACAACGGTATAAGTGAAATAAATACCAGACTTTTACACTTGGGTCATTGTTCTACATAACCAATAGGACGAAATTGGTGAAAAACAACTTTCATTTTTTGATTCATACAGGGCCAAATTATCCCCTTAATGCACGTGGCTCTTTTAACAGTGCATTTTGAGAGCAATATTCTCGCACACCAGATCGGGTGTCCATTGTTTTTATCCATGTGAGATATTTGAATCTCACACATCCGTACCAGGAAAACATAAAAAAATGAACAGCCACACGCTGCCCGCACGTCAATCCGTGACGCCATTGTAATGTTAAAATGAAGTCACCATGTCGCATCTCAGAGTATTCAGGATTTTCTGGAAATCTTTTTGAAGTGTTTTACATATAAATGAGGTATTAAGTGGTGAATAAGAAAAAGAATCCATTATTCGTGTGAGGATGGGATAGAAAAATCCGTCCCTCGCGATCACCGATTGTCATCACTTGGCAAGCCTTGTGATGACGATCGGTGATCCTCGGAAAGGATTTTTCTATCCCACTCTCATAATAATGATAGATTCTTATAGCGCATAACCTGATCAGACGCCGCTTTTTGCGGCATCTGATCTGATATTGCATTGCTTGCATATGTTCCATAGAATGGACGATAGGCTTATATCTTATTCGGGCGTGCACTTGCGATTTCGCCTTGGAATATGAGGAGCAGGATTGATACCGTAAAGGCACCTAGAGTAATGGACTACACGGTTTTTTATTTCGTATAACAGCAGCTTCGACGCCAAGACAGGAGATTTTTTATTTCGTATAACAGCAGCTTCGACGCCAAGACAGGAGATTTTTTAGAAACCCCCCTTCATTCTTGTTAAATATGCCTTGGAATTCCATATGGGTGATGGTCTGCCTGCAGATGATTCTAAGATTTATTCGTCTGGTACATTGTATTTTGCTAGGTGTATATATCATAATTTGAAGTTAATTGAAATGTACTTGTCTCTATTTTAACATAAGAAGACACCTTTCTCGAAATATATGACTCAACTTATAGGCAGATATGTCTTTGCTTCAAACACAGGTCAGACTCAGAGCATTATTTGGTTAAAACATATTTTACTCATTCTCTTTAATACAATAAACAAAGCACAAATAATATAACAAAGCAGTTGAATGAAAGGGATTTAACAGTAAGCTTAATGTTATATAAGTCATCTACCGAAAGGTGGTGTTATTGGAATGAACACAATATATATGTATACAAATGAGAGAGAGAGAGAGGGGGGTGGGGAGAGGGAATGTTAGACTGACATCCTGTTACAGGCAAGTAACCCTTGAGTTAATGGCTCTGGCTTGAGTGGGCTTCCTACGTTGATTAAACCTGCCACAACTGGTTGAAAATTGATGTACCTCTATGTATAAGGTTTTATTCTCCTGAGGAGTTGAGTCTTCTATTCCATATAGGAGTTGATTAATTGAATAATATTCCAGTCGTATTGGCAGATTTCTTCTGGCTTAGAGAGCTGAGGCTTGTATAGGGGTTTTAGGGATACAGGATATTTGCCATTTTACTTCCAGTGGTATAGGATACTATCCATTTTACTTCCAGGGATATGGGATACTGTGTTCAATATTTTCGTCACTTTCAGGGATATTGAATATTTAGAAAATTTATTATGGGGATATTTGCCATTTTATAAGGGATACTTGCCTGTTTATTTCAAGGGATATGGGATATTTGGTACCTCCCCCCTATACAAGCCTCAGAACTTGCACTAGTCGTGAACCAACAGGTGGCTTTAGAAGGTTTTTATTTAACTGAAATTGGAATTACGAGACTGAGGTAGATTCTTTGATTTCATTTGGAAGATTATTCCATGCTCTTATTGTAGAGGGAAAAACGATTCATGGAAGAGGTTTGAGTTCGATCTGAAGTTTTGGAAATGGTCAGCGTTTCTTAGTGGAAACATTTCATTTATATGAGGAGGAAGAAGGTCAAAAAAGATACGTTGGTGTCAGTCCATGCAAAATTTTGTAAAAAAGTTACTAGTTTATGTTCATTCCTGCGAATCTGAAGAGGTTCCCAACCAAGTTCCTGAAAAAGTTTGTCTGCACTACAAAGTTTTGTCCCACCGGAGCATTATTCTATCTGAGCAGCGGACCGCCAATACATGTTAATATGCATGTATATTCTAATGTGCATAGATCGTAGATTGAACTGAGTCCCAATATCCTGTCTAAGTCGCCAAACCAGCCCAGGCGATAAGCAAAGTATAAAGTCACTGCTCGCACTCACAAGTATGAAACAGTATCATCGCTTGGGCATTTATCTGTGGCAATCGAGAAAGCTCAGCACAATTTGAGAATCGAATCAAGCCTCGGCTGTACGTAAGGCGCATTACGCATAGTACAATTACGAAAAAGCTCCATTTTGTTAACCGGAACTGGCGTAAGGAAAATTAGTTCTGTAACATGTGGATGGAGCCCTATTAAGATTACCCAAAAAGTTCAATCCGCAAAATAAATGAAGTTTATGTATTTTCCAATAAATATCGCAATTGAATAAGCATAAACTTCATTTATAACCGTTTCTTTTGCTGCAATCACACTTGTTATTGTGTTGAAATGGTTAATGTGACGTCAGTGTCACGCTATGTAACGCCAGCGTCACGTTATTAAAGTAGATCATCGATGTACATCCGAGGTCTGATACCACGGAATTGATCGAGACAGTTCTGATTGCCACCTGGAGTAGTTTATTGTACATATCATGGGGTCACAAAATATTTCGGTCCCTGATTATTGTTTTTATCTTAGGAGATAGTGCATATCCAGATGAAAATATCGCATTTTGAAGTATTTTATCTGGGTATCCACTGTTACCAAAGTATCCGTTTATCCACAAGTTATATATTTGACAAATGCAATTTGCTCACGTGGACTCCTTAGAGTAGGCAGTATACTCCAGGTAAAACAATTGTATTTTATACTTAACAATGAAATGAAAGTAATGTATGGTAATAACAAGTCGGTGTCATTCTAGCGGATCTCTGCTTTCTCCATTGACTTCACTGAGTCTACTTTAGAATTCTAAATGCCTCTAACTTTCGTATGTGTGAACAAAACTCTAAGCATGGATACTCATTTTCTTAACTAGACCGTAAGGAATATTTTGATTCTACTTTTTGTTTGGCCTTTCTTAAAAACACGTTATACAACGTCATCAAACATATAACACGACATATGTGACCTGAACAAATACGTTTTTAAAATTGTATAATATTAAAAGAAAAATCCATTTTTATGTCATTGAGTATGACCTGCATTTTATCCCTTGAAGTGAAAATTGTGTATTCCAATATTCCGCTTCACACGATGAAATATTTCAAACAATTAAATATCCTTTCAACATTTGACTGTAATTTAAATTCGGTTTGCATTAAATTCGAAAGTCGCCAAAACAAACAAAAAAACATGAAATAAAAGTTTGAGTTGAGTTACACAATATGCAATAAATGGTATGAAGCTTTCTGTATCAATAAAACGGCATCTTTAGAACGGTACCGTCTTATCAGTATGAATTGAAACATTCCTTAAAAGGGCTACTCTGAAAGGAATAAATTCTCCCGCTAGAGCAATTGCGTTACTATAATAGTAGCAAATATTATGAGAATATATGTGATATGAGAGCATAAAAACGATTTAAATTTAATTCAATTTTATAAAAACGTCAAAGTTAAAATTCGTCAATATAGGATTCTTTTAAAGTCGCTATTTTCATGCCGTGAATATTGAGTATAATTTTGCAGTGTTATTTGAGCCAGTGCATGAGATTTCCAACAATGTGGTATGTGCGACCAGCAAAGCCTCAGATCAGCCTGCGCATACGCGCAGTCTGATCAGAGCCTTTGCTAGTCGCTTGTGTATTCTATGATTCTTAAGCTACTGACTGAACACCATTTGGAGTTTCTGAGCTTAAAAGGTGGCTGCAGAGGCTCGTCGGAGTCTACAGTTGTCAAAATGTCAAATTGTTGGAAATCTCATGCCGCGGCTCATTTATATATGCTGGAATGAGTTGTCGCAGATTGTTATGCAGATATATCTGAGATTCTCTTTTGGGATATGTCTATCCACATTTCTTGATATATAGAGGAGACACTGTAGCCAACATCAATGAAAATTATGAAAATGTGTGACATGTTCTACTGTTATCAGGCAATCTTTGATAAAATTGTTGTCTAGAGGGCAGACATAACAAGACAGGATTTTAAGTCGTTATATTGTCACTTTTCTTTATGCGATAAAAGCAGACAAGAAAGCAAGGAATTATATTGTTTCCACAGACATTTTAACTAACGTTCTTGCTATATCTTCTCTAAATATTATTTGTTACGTTGAAAAAAATATAATATAGTTTTGAGGTTCTGTCTGTGTATATTTGAGAGTGACACCGTCAATAGTGATTGTCATATCCAGATTTTTAGGAAAATGATGAAATGTTTAAAGCGCTGATTCAGACTGTTGGTTTACCTTACTAGCTGTACTGTTTGTTCTGGGGAAAAATAACTGGTCATTTTCAGAGCTTTTTTTTCGCCCCCCCCCCCCCCCCCGACCCTAAATCTGAATGTTTCCCCAGTACATAAACTTATAACAAATCTGGCCTAATAAATAGAGAATACTAGGTGAGTGTCTTTTGATATCAAGTTTACCAGGCAAGGCTTTGAGAACGCTTGTTGACATCGCGAGGCTTGCCGAGCGATTCAACAAGCGTTCTCAAAGCCGGGCCTGGTAAACTTGATATCAAAAGACGCGAACCTGGTATTCTATTTATCAGTTTACCAATTGTTTCACTCTTCAAACTAGCGATTATTACGTTATTTCCGATTTTTGTGTTGATTCAGCGTCACTAGCGACGTCATTAAAAAAGTGCAACGTCATCATGACCTGATAAAGGCAACATGCCGTGAGATAGACAACGTTTATCAAGCAACGCGCAGCAATGCAGTTGGTATGAGAGGTAACTGATAAATGCTCATTGACAACTGCATTGGATATCAATGATAATATATGTAATTTAACTCTTTGAATGCTGGGTAATTTTGTATTATTTGTCGTCTGCTGTATTAACAAACCTTTCAGGAGCACTATCAGAATGCCAAACAGGTTGGATCCTATTTCTGGGTCGTCCCGAACTGTTTGCAAATGTTAACAACAGATAACAGAAGCCGCCGCTTGCAGGCAAAAAATTAAAGAATGGTTGAAAACTAATATCCTTAATATGCTTGTACACGTGTATGATGTCGACACTCGTTCTTTTAAACTCAACCATCACGAGTAGTTTTACCTCTTGTTATCACATTTTTTTATATGAAATAGCTCGTTTGTAAGTTAAAAATGACCAAAGTATTCATTATTTACTATTCAAATCATTCAAACCTATAGTCCCACAAAGGAAATGCGACAATTACAGAATTTCTTGCACACCAGTTAAGGATATCTGGTATGTTATCCTGGGTTAGAAAATCATATCTTACCCATGCTATCTTACCCAGGCTATCACGTGAGGGCTGTACATTGGTTTTATTGGAACTCACGGACAGGGTCGCCAAGTGACGTGATTGTTATGTTGTTATGTCATCATATCATGTCGCATCTCTGTGTATTCAGTATGTATAAAAAACAATGGTGAGCAAGTAAAAGAATCCATATTTGTGTGAATAAAGGATAGAAAACCCGTCCCTTGGGATCACCGTTTGTCATCACTCGGCAAGCCTAGTCATGCCAAACGGCAATCTTTTGGACGGGTTTTTCTATCTAACCCTCACACTCATTATGGATTCTTATAATGTAAATACAGAAGAGGTGCTGCGACATCTTATCTGAATATGTCGTCACTGTCAGCCTGTGGGGAAAAATGAAATAGTTATACCATGGCTTGTCCGCCTGTAAGTGGAGATAATCCACGAGCTTTAGCTTTTTGTTGTTGTTTTTTCTATCTGATTTGTAAAGAAATATTTGAAGTGCAACTGTAGTCCATATTCAACTTGATGACAATGTATTTACCTGGTGCAATATTATGCAGCAATGTACTATTACCATTCATCCATACGTAAAGTACACCTAGTCAATGGCCATGTAGTTTATGTGTATTAAATAGATACAATATATGTGCAAAATAATTTACCAACTGAATTTATTAAAAGGACAATTTTCATAATATAAAAAAAAATATGCTAAAACGTTGTAATATTTCATGACTTATGGGCTATGAAAAGGAAGCTCACTTGTACTAATTATTTTATTATATTGAAAAAAAAAAATTTTCAAGAGAAAAAACCAAAAATCTAAATGCTAATGTCCGGGCTCGCTAGACGTCAAATTTTGGGCTGTGGGATATCATCCCTCCCCCCCCCCCCCCCCCACGCGAGTTCCAACTAGCTTTTCACATATATTATGTAAAATATGAGAACACTCTTACGTGCAAAAGGATTGGTTGGAACTCGGGGGGGGGGGGGGGGGGGGGGTGATGTTTTAAAAATATTTTTCTATTTCCAGTATGTATCATACAAAAAGTGACCATTTATGTATCATACAAAAAGTGACCATTTATGCCACAAAATAAAGCGGTACTTTTATGGAAATAGGAAATCAAATGAAAAATCATAAGATACAGACCAACAGCGAGCTTCTATATGAAGATGGAAGCATTGATCGACTTTAATCTTTATCAAAATTATAGGCTGCGATACATTGTGATTCCCATTACCACCGTCAGAGGTCCTTGTAGATATTCCAATGGGTACTAATTATGATCCTCCTGATGCAGATTTCGTTTTGCTTTGTTATTGTCTGGCAGATGTATTGTTATATGGCTCTTCCTCACGATGTCATGTGCTGGTCTGCGGTGTGTAATTGTGGTATTTCCTGATCAAACTCATTACTTTTTGCTTAATATTGACTTCCTTTGATACGGAAGCCCCCTTTTGGACTTGTCCATAATGAATGGCAAACTTTTATCCAAAATTTAC
Organism: Loripinus fragilis; assembly: GCA_964019695.1. Classification (NCBI taxonomy): domain Eukaryota; kingdom Metazoa; phylum Mollusca; class Bivalvia; order Lucinida; family Lucinidae; genus Loripinus; species Loripinus fragilis. The sequence goes on from OZ026514.1 coordinate 126,950,475, forward strand.
GATACACCAGACATTTCTAAATTTTGAAATACATGTAGTTAATTTCCCATTTTCTAATAGATATGTTCCTCACTCCCCTTCCTATTGTATATACATTTGGCAGCTTATTCGTTTGGCGAGAGTATATTCTAATGTTATTGACTTTAACAGCAAAAACAATTTAGACTGCTAAGTTATTAAAACAATGGTTATGGTATTTTTAAACGTTCTTAAGCATTTTCCTATTTTCTACCACAGACACTCTACTTCTCCTGGAAAACTTCACACGTATGGTACTTGATTGCATCGATTCCTGATCTTTGCCATCCTCTCTGCTTTTTTACGCTTGGTATCTTCAATTCAAGGTATACCTTCTATACTACTAAATAAACGAATTACCGCATAAACTGAAAAATCGAGGTCATTTTCATGCTTGATTTCTTTACTGTTACTTTAAGATATTGCTTTCATTGATAATCTCGGTTAGGATGAGTTTTCATTTAGCATAGATTTAGAGAATTTTGGAATTAAGTGTGTTTTCTAAAAGAACTGCGCCCTCTGGCGAATGTTTCTATATTTAGTGTATGTCACGTTCATGGTCACGCGTCACTATTTTTAGATCGATTGGGTTTCCAATACAAACTGAATGGAGATGACCGAAGCGTTCCGAATTTTTGTGTATATGTCATATGTATATGTGTATTATGCTGTGTCAAGTCGGCCATATTATAAACAACAATGGGGAAAACGCCGCCAAACTCGCCAAAGAAAAAAAGATATGGCTGTAATTTTAAATAATCCCTTATCAAAACTGATTATTAGTCGCGGTAATCATCACACCTTTCTTCGACACGCGCTTAATAATCCTAAGTGTCAAGGTCGCTGCGCATAATGTACTGTTTACATCGATTGGCTTGGTCGTACCACTTATATCACGGTAGGCAATGACGCTATCAAATATTATTAGTAAAAGGCGCCTCGCTGAAGTTTTTCTGTGATTTTCTTGACGAGAAGAAATAAACATAACCGCATTTACAAGTATCAGCTTTTGTAAAAAGAAAATAAAAAAAAAATTGTCGGTTCCGGGTCATTTCGGCCCATGGTCATTTCGGCCCAATAATCCCTTTTTGGTTCTTAGAAAAAAATAAATCTCACTCCTAAAAAATTTGGTAAAATTGGTCCGCGCGGTAAATGCGAGCAGAAAATAACCATTTTAAGGGCGTCGCGCGCAATCTCACTCTTTAAGATTTCAAAAAGTTGACAGGTATGCAAATAACGAAGTAAGAACTACACCAAAATCACCACCTTAGAACGGTCAGGTGCAAGCTACTGGTGAGGGCTTGAGGTTGAATTTGTTTTTAGCTCACCTTAGCAGCATATGTCAGCTTATAGGTAGGATGCCCATGGTCCGTTGTCGTCAACAATTTCAAACATCTTCTTCTCGGAAACCATTTGACCAATCAAAGACAAATTTTATGTGGAGCCTCTTTGGGTAGGGGGAACGAAAGTTTGTTTGTTGCATCTGGGTCACATGACCAAGATGGCCGCCACGCCCATATATGGTAAAAACCCTTCAAAAATCTTCTTCCCCGGAACCGGTGAACCAATTTCCACGAAACTTGGTATGTAGCAGTGGTGACTCTGCCCATCATACTTTGTTCAAATGATGACCTACGGTTGACCTTGACCAATTTTACAACAAGGTCAAATTTGTTAACTTAGGCTTTTCTACAGGAAAAAGTGAAAGCTGTTGATTTTTTCACAAATATTTCAGCCTCTGACCTGAAACCAACTGAAATAATGAAGAATTGTGAGTATTGAAGGCCTAGGTCATTTCTTGACCTTGGCTAAAGGTCATTTACGTATATGAAAATTAAAACTGTCTTTTCTCGGAAATTGATGGGCCAATCAAACCCAAATTTTATATGTTAGCTTTCAGGTACAAGCAGGGTTCCAGTTTGAGGGCAAATCGGCGAAATACTTCGCCCCAGACCGCTCCGTTTCGCCTATAATGGTCGTAAAAAGGGAAGTGTATTTCGGCATATGGAGGCGCGGTGGCTCAGTGGTAGAGCGTCGGACTCGGGACCTAGAGGCCCCGAGTTCGAACCCCACGACCGCTGTGTAGTGTCCTTGAGAAAGGCACTTTCACCTTCCCAAAGTACTAATAATACCCAGGAAGAAGTGGCTCCGTCTCAACATGACTGAAAAATTGTTTACCGGGACGTAAAACACCAATCAATCCAAACCATTTCGGCATCAGTGTTCCTTTTCAGGCCATTTTGAGGGGCGAAATTCGGCCCCACTCCCAAAGGCGAAACACCTCCTTTTTCCCAATTGGCACAGTAAAATTCCCAATCAGAAGTTGGAAGAAAAATAAGGAGAAAAAGTTTGTTTTTTAACCACGAAAAGTAACGACATTTCCAGGTTTGCCTTTGAAGAAGATAATTTGGTATACAAAAATTTCCTTAAATATTGTATTTCTTTGCATTTTGAGTGTGAAAACCACTCATTTATTGGTTTGGGCAGCTACCACTTAAAAAATTGCAGACTAATTTTTCCGACATTGTCCCTATTTTTGGACAGTACCAGTAACCAACACAACACTAAACTATAATAATCAGCAGACCTTAGTATAAACTTAAATTGACACTAGCTTTAAACAAGTACAGACTTTTTTTGGGGGGGGGGACTCACAAAACAGTAACAAAACAAACAGAACTTCTATAAAATAGTTAATTACTACCATTGATGGCAACTAGAGTTATGAAAGACACCTTTCTCTGACTCACGCTCAATAATCCTAAGTTTCAAGGTCGCTAAACAGCTTACATTGATAGGCTTGGTCGTACCACTTGACGCAGTAGGCAATGACGCTATCAATAAAATCTGTTTAAAAAAGTGCATTGTTCAGAAATAAGAACCTGGATTTGAGCGATTTTTGGCATTGTTTGGAGGAAAACAAATATAGTAAAAGTCACCTCGCTGAAGATTTTTAGTGATTTTCAAGATGAGAAGATATAAGCATAATCATGTTTACAAGTATCAGCTTTTGTAAAAAAAATTAAAACTCGCCGGTTTCGGGTCATTTCGGCCCATACCTATTTGGGCCCATGGTCATTTCGGCGACTAGAATCGCCAATACAAGTTTCAGATTTCATAAAGCTGTGAAAAATTAACACACATGAAAGGGGGATACAAGTTTCAGCTTTTTTAAATGCAAAATAAAGGTAAATTGACAATCATGAAATATTTCCGCGCTTGCGTGGGCTCTTTTCTAGTATTTAAGAATGATTAAAAAACGCTCAAATTTCGATTTGACCTTGAAGTAAGAAAGTCGGCAAAGATAAGGAATCCATACAATCAAGCGCATCTGACCAAGGATACCAATGGGCAAGTGACAACGTCACAATAAGACATCACAAACGAGAGCCAAGAGGTCAGCCCCTTCCCAGCAGGTGACCACAAGGCATCAACAAACAGACGTGCATGAAAGTTTCCTTTCTAAAATAGATAAAACAAATAAATGCACATAAGAGCATCCGTATGTGCGTTCTCTCCAAACCATTCCAACTTTGCACAAGTAAAATGTCGACATATTCCAACTTTGTCTGAACTATTGCTATTTTGCGCAAGGCATCTATACCTAATCGATAAAACTAAAAATACCTTGCGCAAAATGGTCCAATACCATTCTAGAATTGCGCAACAAACTGGATTTCTAACTTTGCGCAGGACTCTTCTAACTAATGCAATGTAAGCATTAGTTAGTGGTATCGATTTGCGCAGAACAATTATATTTCATAGCTTGTTCGTTCGGAAGAGTATGATATAATGTTAGTGACTTCAACAACAGAAAACAATTCTTGACTGCTTAGTTATTAAAACAATGTTACCAATATCATAAACTCCGTAAAGCATTTTTATATTCTATCCAGACACTCAGATTCGATTGTCAAATACAAGATTGCCATAAAGAGGCTTACATTGCATTAGTTAGAAGGCCTTCATGCGAGCTGAACATTTCTTGTACTTCAACAACATCAGAATCTAGGGCGAAGATTTGGTACAAATGGGGTGCATTTAAGCCCCCCCCCCCCCCCCCCCCCCCCCGGTGGCTTAGGCTGCTGTCTGTTCTAAGGCGGTGGTTCTGTTGTTGTTGACTTTTTGCTTATTGTTACTCCCATTGTGGGAGTCTGTAATTGTTCTATGTTTTGTTGAACGTTACTTTATGTCCATTCTTGTATTGCAATCATCTTGATTGGGAAGAGAGGGCTGGTTGCTTTGCTTAATTTGTCTTCCTGGTGTCTCGTGATGGTTGAGTGGCTCTTCCTGGTGCCATGGCTCTTCCTGGTGCCACGGTGCCATGGGGTTGTTGTCTGCGGTTTGTGATTGTGGTATTTTCTGATCATACTCACTTACTAGCTCTTACTAGCTCTGCAAAAGGGCATATCGGAGCCTGTATCCCATTGTGATTTAGTTTTTTTAATTCAAAGTTTGTTGTATCCGTAATTTTAATGATCAATTCAAAAAGATAATCACACGTTATAAAAAGTTGGATATAACATGGATATCTTAATTTGAGCTATCAACGTTGATATTGTGTCATCAAAGATCTATAAATGGTCGAAATGATAAAGCAAAGCTTTAATTGGATTCTGCGTTAAAAGTGCCGTTCCTTTATATCATTGAGAGGGGCGTTAATATAGTATACCATAATATATTCACCCCACCCCATTAAAAAGAAATATCAACCACGGAATAGGATTTTCTGTGATATGTAAATGTTTTGTGTTATGAAGCTAAGTTGTCACTGGATTCCATATACAAAATACCGTTCTTGAATATTTGTTGGAGGGGGGTATATTATACCATAATATATTGACCCCTCCCCCCAATCATTAAGAAATGTCAACCATGGATTAGAATTGTCTTTGATATTTACATGTTCTGAGTGATAGAGCTAAGTTGACACTGTATTCCATTTTCAAATACCTTTCTTTAATATTTGTTGGGGGTCAATATATTATACCATAATATAATGACCCCACCCCCCTATAAAATAAATGTCAACCACAGAATAGTATTGTCTGTGATACGTAAATGTTTTGTGTGATGAAGCTTAGTTGTCACTGGATTGCATTTGTAAAATGCCGTTCTTGAATATTTATTAGGGGTCAATATATTATGCCATAATATATTGACCCCCCCCCCTTTATTTAGATATGTCCACCATGGATTAGAATTGTCGTTCTGAATGATAAAGCTCAATTGACACTAAATTTCATTGTCAAAATACCTTTCTTGAATATTTGTTGGGGGTCAATATATTGTACCATAATAAATTGACCCCCCGACCCATTAAAAAGAAATGTCAACCACAAAATAGTATTGTCTGTGATATGTGAATATTTTGTGTAATTAAGCTAAGCTGTCACTGGTTTCCATTTACAAAATACCGTTCTTGAATATTTGTTGGAGGGGGGTCAATATATTATACCATAATATTTTGAGCCCCTCCCCCCCCCCCCCGTAATCAATAAGAAATGTCAACCATGGACTAGAATTGTCTGTGATATTTACATGTTCTGAGTGATAGAACTAAGTTGACACTGTATTCCTTTGTCAAAATACCTTTCTTGAATATTTGGTGGGGTCAATATAAGTCAAGTCAAAATTTATTCAATATCAATCCTTAACAAAGAATCATGGCTGAAGACATAAAATGACAAATACATCACAAACATATAAAACTACGCTATACATTTATTGACACAGGGTCTCAGCTAAGACTTAAATACATCTTGATTACTTCCCTGAGGACTGTCGAATCTGCAAGCATTTATCTATAAAGTACACCAACAGCATTAGCACTTCAGTGTCATTTGTAGACATCAGAAAAATGAATTTTTCTCAGCTTGTAAATGACTCAAAAGGTACAATAACTTGATTTTTTTCTACAAAATTCTATTCTTTCAGTTTTGATATTCTTTACATATCATTAAAAAGTGAAATTCATCCTCCACACATCCATTTTCATTACAAATTTGCATAATCTCTGATCAATCCTAGTCTTTTTATACCGACCGGTCACAATCTCAAGTTGATGGTTTGAAATTCGAAATTTAGTAAGATTAAAAATTAAGTGTTTATCAACCTTCAGACTTACATAGTTTTCCATTTATAGTTAGTTTTAAACATCTTAAAAGTTCTAAGTTTATCTTATGTTCTGCCTTTAACAGTAATTCTATTTTTAAAAAGTTCCAATATTTTGCCAGACATGATCAAACCCAATAATATTAAAGTAATTTTTAAATTTCATCTTCATAACTTGACTTAATTTCATCTCCATTTGTTAGACTTTGAAAAGTAAAATTTATTTTGTGCTTTCGGGATTCCATCATCATGTATATGCATCCAATACTTTATTGAAAGCAATGTACCTGATATTGCTAAGGGATATCTTCCAACTTCACTTTTACAAGCAAGATTTGATGAATATTTGTTAGCACCTTTTAAAAACTTGCTAAAATTTGTGTGATTTTTTTCGGGTGGGAAATCTTCATATGATATTTCAAGGTTGTGTTTACTTATCTTTGATATTACTTTCACAAATTTCAGACTGTACGGACTCCAAATCTCTGTACAGTATAATAGTATTGGTTTGACACATGTATCAAATAGTCGGCACTGAAGTGTTGGGAAAATGAATGATTGATTTTTTTTCCTTATCATAAAACTTACCTTAAGAGCTTTATTAATCAGTTCTGATATTCCTTTGTTGAAGATTACAGAAGCCTTAATTATTATCCCTAGATACTTAAATTCTTCGACAATTTCTAATGTTTCTCTTTCGAATACAAAGTGATGCTTTTTTTAATAGCCCTCCACTTTTGTTTAGTATAAAAATCTTAGTTTTTTGGGAACGGCACTTTCAAAGCAGAATCAAATTACAGCTCTGCTTTATCATTTCGACCATTTATAGATCTTTGATGACACAATATCAATTTTGATAGCTCAAATTAAGCTACGGTTAGTGGGGGGAGGGGGTCAAAATATATTGGTATGATATATAGCCCGCCCCCCCCCCCCCTCCACCAAATATTCAAGAACGGTATTTTGTAAATGGAATCAAGTGACAACTTAGCTTCATAACACAAAACATTTACATATCACAGACAATACTATTCCGTGGTTGACATTGTTTTTTAATGGGGTGGGGGTCAATATATTATGGTATAATATATTGACCCCCCTCATGATATAAAGGAACGGCAATTTCAAAGCAGAATCCAATTACAGCTTTGCTTTATCATTTCGACCATTTATAGATCTTTGATGACACAATATCAATGTTGATAGCTCAAATTAAGTTCAGGTGGGTGGGGATCAATATATTATGGTATAATATATTGATCCCCCTCCAACTAATATCCAAGAACAGTATTTTGTAAATGGAATCCAGTGACAACTTAGCATCATAACACAAAACATTTACATATTACAGACAATACTATTCTGTGGTTGACATTTCTTTTTAATAGGGTGGGAGGGGGGTCAACATATTATGGTATAATATATTGACCCCTACGTCAATGATATAAAGGAACGGCAATTTCAAAGCAGAATCCAATTACAGCTTTGCTTTATCATTTCGACCATTTATAGATCTTTGATGACACAATATCAATGTTGATAGCTCAAATTAAGTTCAGGTGGGTGGGGGTCAGTATATTATGGTATAATATATTGACCCCCCACCCTTCCAACAAATATTCAAGAACGGTAATTTGTGAATTGAATCCAGTGACAACTTAGCTTCATAACACAAACATTGACATATCACAGACAATACTATTCTGTGGTTGACATTTCATTTTAATGGGGTGGTGGGAGGGGTCAATATATTGACCCCCCCCCCACCTCAATGATATAAAGGAACGGCAATTTCAAAGCAGAATCCAATTACAGCTTTTCTTTATCATTTGGACCTTTTATAGATCTTTGGTGACACAATAACAATGTTGATAGCTCAAATTAAGTTCGGGTGGTTTGGTGGGTCGATTTTTAATGGTATAATATTTTGACCCACCTTCACATTTAGTAAAATTTGACGAAACAATTTTGGAAGACTGTTTTTATGTTGTTATGATAGATAAATAAACCATAATTAGAGATATTACATCATTCCTTTTAAAGTTAGTAGGGGGGTCAAAATATTATAGGGGGTCAAAATATTACAGGGGGGGGTCAAAATATTAACAGTTATATATTGACCCGCGGGTCACAATATTATGACCCGTGGGTCACTTTTTAGGCGGGTCAAAATATTATATGACACCGGCAGTCTGGATGTCTGTTTGTGAGCCCAATCACAAATTAAAGCTATGATTTCCTCTTTAATAGCAGGACTGTCGGTCAGGCCTCAAGCTCAATGACGTCTCTCACGTAAAGCTTTAATCTGTGGGCTGGTGCCTGATGCTTGTCTTTAGCTGGACCCACAGCAGCTCTACTTGAGGTTTTATTTAGCTCTGACTATCTGTGAGTCGTGAGCTCTTTTCTTTTTTAGTGTTTCAATTTGATAAGATTGTTTCTCTGTGATGATAAGCTAGGAAGCCTTCATGAGAGATAAACATTTCTACATTTTAACAACAGCAGAATCTAGGGCAAAAATTTGGAGCCAGTCAAATGCATTAAAGCCCCCCCCACACACCCCCTGCCAGTGGCTTAGACTGCTGTCCGCTCTAAGGTGGTGGTTCTGCTGTTGTTGAATGATTGTTTATCGTTCCTCCAATTATCTGGAGGGGTTCAGTGTCAGGATCATGCGACAGTCCGCATGCCTGGTTTTAAACCCAATCACGGTTTAAAGCTTTTGTTTCCTCTTTAATTGCAAGACGGTGGGTCAGGCCTCAGACTCTATGACGGCTCTGACGTGAAGCTTTAATCGGCGGGTTGGTGCCTGGTGCTTATCTGTAGCTGGACCTACCGTGGCTCAACTTGAGGTTTTCTTAAGCTCTGACAGACTATCTGTGACTCGAGCACTTTTCTTGGTTTCATCATGGTGTGTTTATTTGATTAGAGTGTTTCTCCATGATGATACATTGTATTAGTTAGAAGGCCTCCATGTGAGCTGAACATTTCTTGTACTTCAACAACAACAGAATCTAGGGCGAAGATTTGGTACCAGTAAAATGCATTTAAGCCCCCCCCCCCAGTGGCTTAGGCTGCTGTCCGTTCTGAGGCGGTGGTTCTGTTGTTATTGACTTTTTGTTTATTGTTATTGCGGGAGTCTGTAACTGTTCTATGTTTTTTTTCTACGTTACTTTATGTCCATTCTAGTATTGCAATCATCTTGATGGAAAAGGGAGGGCTGGTTGCTTTGCTTAATTTGTCTTCCTGGTGTCTCGTGATGGTTGAGTGGCTCTTCCTGGCGGTGCCATGGGATTGTCTGCGGTTTGTGATTGTGTCGTATTTCCTGATCATACTCACTTGCTATTTTTAAGTAGGTTGGTCAGCAGTGTGTGGTTGTGGTATTTCTTGATCATACTCACACTTTTTTGGTGAAACTGCAGTAAAAAGAAACCTTTACACAAAGCAACTTTATATTCTGTGCATTATATTCAGAACTTCCTGCATAATGTTTGAAGTTCTTGAATGTTCATGGAGCATAAAATCAGTTCTTTAAGGATTATGGTTTTAATAAGGCTTTTATACGGCTGTTGCCTTTAATTTTACATTTGATCTTATAATATTGCATTTCACAACAGTTACTGACATCAAGATAATGCTTACTGCACCTGGGCATACCATCCCAGCGCTTTCATCTTAATATTTGAGCCAGTGCATGAGATTTCCAACAATGTGGTATTTTGACATGTATAGACTCGGACAAGCCTATGCAGCCTCCTTTTAAGCTTAGAAACTCTAGATGGTGTCCAGTCAGTAGCGTAACAATCATAGAATACTCAAGCGACTAGCAAGGCTCTGATCAGACTGCGCGGATTCGCAGGCTGATCCGAGGCTTTGCTGGTCGTACATACCACATTGTTGAAAATCTCATGCATTGGCTCATTTACGATAGACAGCTGATAAAATCTTTACAAAATAATTCCATTGACCAGGCTAAAAGATTAACATAAATATATTAACAGATAGACGCTTAGTAGCATAGACTAGATAGGCGACATATTACTCCCCCTCTCTCTCTCTCTCTCTCTCTCTCTCTCTCTCTCTCTCTCTCATTTCCGTTGCTGGTATCAATATTCTCTACAGCTGTAACATTACTGTAACTCAAGCCAACGTATATTATCAGCTTAATGTTGTCAATTTTCCTTTATTTACGCTTCGAACGATCTAAATATTATACTATGTTTTACAAGTTTCTTCCTCAATTTCATATTCCTTCTTTCATTCTTTCTCTCCCCATTTCCACACTTTATCATGAAGGCCACCTTCTAATTAAACAGACAAAAGCTCAAGAATACATTTTCTCATATTTTAATCCATGTAATATCTTAATATTTAAATTTTACTGTATGTCTATGATATGCTATAACTTTTTGTGCTTGTATTTGTTATATGATTCTGCTTCTGAATTAGAATATTTTAACAAAAATGTTAAATGTTGTTCTACTCTTTATATTCTTGAATTTGGTATGCACCTAATTGTATCGATTCCTGGTCTTAGCAACCTTAATTACGAGGGGTGATCAGAAAGTTCGCGGAAAAGTGCTATTTAATTGCATTGCTTTTATCGATTTCAATGAAAATTCACAGATGTCAACTACAATTCATAGCAAGTTGACAGAAACTAAAATTAAGAAAATGTGACGTCAGACGTATGAGCACGAGGCGCCACTGTGACGTCACTTCGCTGGAACCGGCCCATCTGTACCCCTTGCCTGCTTCTCGTGGCTAAAACTCGTAGTTTTGTTTGAATTGAATGGTATTTTTAACGGAAAGTAATGTTTCGTCATTCTTTGAACATAATATGAGGCTTTTATGTTATTCCACCGCGCTATGTATTCAATTTAATAGGTTTCAGTCCGAAGGGAAGACCTAAAATGAGTCAATATTTCGAGTTTTTATAAATTTTGAATAAAAAAACTTATTTTCTTGTCAGTACTCATCACAATAATTATAATATTGGACTTAAATATCAATATTAGATCTACTGTTCTGAAAAAGGTTGTTTTTCGAAGCATGTAAATAGTTTATTTTAAAGAATTGACATGCCAAAACTGGCAATGGGTTCACAGAAGTTGAATGCTTTGCTTTTTTGACAGTACGGTTATTCATTTCGATTTAGAACACCATCCGTTAGATATAAATCTTGAAAGTTTGCATAGAAGATGAGTACATATTTCGTTAAATATGCATGGATTGCAATATGGGCTATCACAACATAACAAAATTTTACAAAACGTTGCAGTTTAATTGGTTGTGTAGTAAAACGTCGAAATGCAATGTAAAATGGGCCGGTTCGCGGGATATAGCGTTGCCTTGACGACCACTGTAACATCCATAGACGACTTACACCAGGCATGTTGTAACCGATCAACTGCATATGTGTTGCAGTATTATGTGCTGTAATTCTAGCTCTATTGATCAAACGATGTAGAAATGGCAACTATTTTCCGCGAACTTCCTGATCACCCCTCGTACTATGCGTCGATTCCTGATCTTTGCGTCCTTACTTACTATGCAACACGAACTACGTCTGAAAATATTGATATTTGCCTTCTTCTTTACCCCGCTGAAGTGTACCCATGAATGGACAGAGCATATAACATAAATAAGAGAATTTATTTGGCTTTGGTTGTTGTCAGGCGACTGGGGTTTACCTGTTTGATTTCTTTTGCTCCGGTTTTCAGTTTTATTTACTGTCTAGTCCTTATCTTTGCTTTATCTCCTTTTTATATCTTGATTTATATGTTCTAGGAGATGATGCATTGATAAGCTAGGGATCTTTCAAGCAAACCAAACATCTATGTGTCTTGATCCACATCTGAACTAAGGGTGAGGTTAGTGCACCGTTAAGCCGGTTTAAGCCCTCCAGTAATATAATTTTACTGACCTTTCTAAGGCGGTGCTTCTTTTTGGATCATTTATGTTATTTTTGTCTCGTTTTGTTATGCTTTCATACGCGTCTGTTTGTTGATGCCTTGTGGTCACCTGCTGGGAAAGAGCTGACCTCTTGGCTCTAGTTTGTGATGTCAAATTTTGACGTTGTCACTTTACCATTGGTATCCTGGATCAGGTGTGCTGCTTGATTTATCGATTCCTGATCTTTGCACCCTTCCTTTATTTACTTATATGATAGAATAAACAGTTTTTCTTTTGTTTTAAACATTCGTCTAAGGAGAACATAGCATTGTGTCTTCTTACCTTACTGGTCCCAGCAGTATCTTTGGATAGTTTAAATCTGATCAGAACTTAACTTTATATTGAAAACAGATCAAAAAGTGGCAAGTATGAGTAAGTTAATATCCAAATATTTACATTTTGAAAGCAATTAAGAAAAAACATATTTTTTGAAGGTTCATGAAATCATCTCTTGGAAAGTTAACGTGAAGCCGAAGGGCTTCACGTTAACTTTCCAAGAGACCTGAAGTATTCATGATTCCATGTACCTTCCAATAATTAAATGTATTGCTTACTTTTACATTTCATTATAAATAACTAATATATAAATATATTTTGAATTTAGGAATTAAAACAGGTTGTATTTAAAATATAATCGTATTAACGGTTTTGTCGGAGTGTAAAGCGGAAAAGCGGATCAGCCAGCTTGAATAAAAACAGCCAATGAAGCAAACAAGAGGCTTGATTTGCACGTGCGACTCGGGTATGGTTTGGTGTCGATCACAACACCAGTGTCACTTCTGGCGAATGAGTTTGATATTCGAAGCGTATTGAACGGGCAAGTGAGTTTGGCAGCTGTCAATCAAATTTTGTGTCGGTCATGAGGCTATGAACGGTTGCAAAATTCGAAATATTCATATAAGGCTTGATTTGAACTTATATATGTATCTTTAATGAATCTTTAGATTTAATATCATGAACAACAGAAAAATGAGCGACAGCTACATTTGTAACTAAGCTCACCTGCACGTGGAATACGCTTAAAATGGCGAATTTATTCGCCTGTAGTGACAACAAATCTGTGATTGACGGCGAGCCACACCTGGATCACACGTGCATAGCAAGCCTCTTTTCTGCATCATTGGCTGCCCGAATTCACTCTGGTTGTTCTTCTGTTCGTTTTACAATCCAACAAAACCGTTGATATGATAAAACATTAAATAGCATTTTTTTTTTTGTTATTAACCTTAAAGTTTAAATATTTTTATAGTATATATCTGTTATCAAAATGTAAATATAAGTAAATAAATTTAATTTTTGATCTGTTCATAGAATTATGAACACATTTCTTAAATAATACTCACAATAGTGTGTAGGCACTACATAACTTCGAGCGTAAATAAGGTATGTGCGTGCGTGTATGTAATACGTCTTAGCCCAGGGGTTAATGCATTCCTCTCCAGGTTGGAAATGAAAATATCACTTATGCTATCTGATATCCATTCAATCTAATTTTTGCATTGTAACAACCTTATGTAGCAATTTCAAGGACACTAATTCTATAACAGCTCAATTAGCTGTAACCTTGGCATATTATGCCACGCGTGCCATCTTAGTCTTGCTGAACATAAATATCAGCTCACTCAAACGTAGACTGTAGGAAGAGTTTTGCGGAAATTAACCAAATCTCATCCTCAGTAACTCAGGCGTGACCTATTCCGTTTCTCTTCATTCACCACGCCCAGGCGTGACCCATCCCGTTTCTCTCCACTCATCATGCCCAGGCGTAACCCTTTCCGTTTCTCTTCATTCATAAAGCCCATGCCTGACCTATTCCTTTTCTCTTCATTAATCACGTGGTGACCGATTCTGTTTCTCTTCATTCATCACGTGGTGACCCATTCCGTTTCTCTCCATTCGTCACGTTGTGACCCATTCCGTTTCTCTTCATTCATCACGTGGTGACCTATTCCGTTTCTCTTCATTCATCACGTGACGTTATGGTTCACGCCTGCGTTACCGATTATTAACAACTTTCTATTTCAGAATGTACAAAGGCCAATTATTCGACATTGAGCAACTAAATTGTGCTGGACCAGATTATGGTATAATTATCCACAATGTGTCAGCTCAGCAGAATGAAAGCGGTAGGAGTTCTCCTGAAACGAACCACAACCCTTTTCGACCTTCAAAGGACAATAACACTTATATGACGTCACATTGTCATGTTGACGTTGGCATTTCAAATCATAAAACCTCTGGTGCCCTTCTGCGAAGGTAACAGTGATTTATTCACCCTTTGCAGGTATATATGCAGTTGCCAGCGGATTTTCTACGAGGGACAATATAACCTACCTCTGGTGAACAGATCTTCATAATACCCTTCGACAAGAGCAACAACTCTTTGTCGTTTCTATCATATTAACCGTTTTATCACAATAACTCAACACATGCAAATTCCTAAGAAAATTTTAAATTTTGGTCTAGTTTTTAGTGGTCACTGGTCGCGTTAGGCAGTAGGTCGCCGACAATAGGTCATTCAACATTTGCAAAACGTTTGGGAGGGTTGCAATAACGGTCGTTTAAGACAGGAACGTGCTTCGGAGAGGTGATCGTTTGTGCAGACTAGTTAGACTACATGTATAGTTATACATTTTAGACACACAGGAGTGAACTAAAATTGTTGTGTACGTTCGTTCAGTCCGTCTGTGGTCTTAAGTGACATTGCTCATAACTCTTGAACAACATAGTATATTTTGATCCAAATTTGCATAATTCTTCAGGAAATGACCATTTTGCTTTCCACACATTCCTTTTGGCACCGGATACTGAGTAATTGACGTTCACCACGGGTCGTGCACATTGCGATCAGTTTATGGGTATCCTTTGATTCTATAAATAGAAGTGCTGTGCACATTAATAGAAAATAGCGACTAATGAGTAACCTGAACTACAATCGGATAATTTCGATAGATTTTTCCACTATCGATTAATCGAAATTATATCAAGAGATAGTTAGAAACGAGAAAATGTTTTTATAACATAAGATCCAATTAATTTCATTGGATTCATGATGTATCACTACGTAATAGGGGCATGTACATTATCTAGATTAAGGTGTGCTATTTTCTAATTTCTCCACTAAAACATTTGTTGAGTGGGATCATTGAATGCATCTCAATTAGACGCTTCCAAAGACCCCACAATAAATGTTTTGATGATGAAATAAGAAGAATATCACCCCTTTTCGGTAAAAAGAGTCTTATCTGGCAGCACTATATCTTCTTAAATGGCTGCCATGTTTTGTTTTCAATCTTTAGATACTTAAATATAATCATCGATTGTGCCATCGATAATGAATCGTATGGTGCTTTCCGATAATCGACAGTCAGTTTTGGGTCAGGCACTAAACACCAATAAGTAGGAAATGGATGGATGAGTGTCCAGACTATTCTCATCAGTATGTTATAAAGAACATCTGCGCAGTTTGATCAGCGCCTTGGTAATTCGCTTATTCGAAAGTATATCAAAACTTGCTTCATGCTATGATTTTAATATTCTAGCTAGTCTCTGTAGCAGAGCAGGTTGGTTTTAGTCTTACTAAGTTTTACTCAGTCGGAAACCCCGAACGCGAAGAGACCCATATATGAATGACTTTAGTAAACCAACTGGGAATAGCTTAATGAGCAAGAAATGTAAATATGATAGCAATGTGTCAACGTTCGATTTATATTTTAAATTAAGACGTTATGTGTCACGTTTGTTTACTTTGCGAGCATTGATCTGACCTCAGCACACTTGTTGTATAACCCAAAGGACAGATACGTAACTTTAAAATAAAATCGTGACAGAAGCCACCAGTTTTTATCTGTAGTTTGCCATAGTCAAATAGTAAGTGAGTATGACCAGGAAATGCCACGATCACACAATGCAGACTAACCCATGGCATCGTGAGGACGAGACACAGAACACAAACAGTCACATGAAATCAATAAGGCAATTAAAGTCAAAAGGTAATCCGCTCAGCAAGATGATTGCAAAACTAGAAAGGACAACTCAGAACTGCACAATAAACCAAGGACCAAACCCAAAAGACCAAAAAGAATGGAAGCAACATTAAACAATGAATCAACAACACAGAACCACCGCTTTGGAACGGACAGCAGCCGAAGCCACTTGGGCTTAACTTAATTTTGCAGGCCAAATCCTGCCCTAGATTCTGCTGGTGTCAAAAGACAAACTTTGCTGAGCTGGCGTGGTGGCGTTCTTACTTAAGTAATGTATCATCACAGGGGAACAAATTAATCAATTAATAAACTGTGATGAAACCAAGAAAATGGCTCTCAACGCACAGTCAGTCAGAGCTAAAGAAACCGGGCCAAGTAGCTCAGTCATTTACGTGTCTGGCTGCATATACATATCTGACTGCAGATCCAGGAGTCGCGAGTTCGATCCTGCCCGGTCCAATACTTTCGTGGAGATTGATCGTGAAATAACTTCTACGGTCATTTCTGATTCAATATGGGTTGCTGTCAGTTACAAGCGAAAGTATGTGCACGAAGTACTGGTTAACAGCTTAGTCAAGCTTGCCCAGTAAAAAAGGGGAGTTAGGTATAGGACATAAAGAATCAACCAAACCAATCTAGAGCTAAAAATCCCTACTTGAGCCATGGTCGGCCCAGCCAAAGACAAACATCAGGCACTGATCCACCGATAAAGGGTTCATTGAGCCTGAGGCCTGATACACGCTTCAATAACATTAGCCTGATTTTTGCTGGAAAGAGACAGCATGAAGTAACAAAACAAAAACAAATCTGCAACAAGAGAATCTGCAATAAGTACCCATGGGAATACCAACAATTTGTCGATATAATTTAGAACCAAACCTAACTAATCTGTTGTCCGAAAGAGCGCCACAAACTCTCTGACCTGACCATAGATTATATTGCTTAGTTTGTTCGGAAGTGAAAAAAAAGTTTTTTTTTACGTTAGAAGGCAAATAAAGAGAACCCTCTTTATTTAAAAGTCTGTTCAATTGATTCAGTAAGTTTTTCTTTGAAATGAAGCATAAAGAGAAGATAAATCATATATAGACACACTGGATGCTATTTATTTTTTTAAGAACCTCACCTGCATTTTTGATAGACCAAAATAGAAGTTTATCATTCTCACAAACTTGTTCACAATATTTTATATTAGCGGCTAAGAGCCAAATTTTGGCCTGATTGTGCTATTCCGGATACAAGCATGAAATTTGGCACAGTTGTAGACCATGAATGACTAAGCAGAATAGGATATAGAACCACATTGAGAAATGCCTACTGCGCATGCGCAAAGCATTTTCTGATTTTAGGCTGTAATCATAGAGCTTTCAAACAGTTTGACTTTAAAGAAGGGGTCATGTTGGCTGTAGAATAATAAAATGTGGCAGAACTGATGTTAATTAATTGTAGTTTAGTCCTCTTCATTCTTTAATTGCTGCGCATGCGCATAAAATTTGAATTTTGTACAAAGATGGTATTCTGTTTCTCTTATTGTAAACTGCGCAAAACCCGATACACCTATCAATGGTACAAAGCATATCAATATACATGATAAAGGGACCTTCAGACCTGTTTAGATGCGCATGCACAGTGGGTTTCTTTTAACGGGATGTTGTTTAGACGTTAAATTAAGCCCCATTTATTTACAAGTAAAAACTTTCAAAAAATGCTCTGTCTAAGCTAAGCATATATAAAATTGTTATCAGACTTAAACTTCAAGTTTTAAGAAAAGAGGATAGTAGGCTTGTGGCAGACAGACAGACAGACATGCAATCAGGTTTTTGCTCAAGTTCAAAGCCCTTGGATCACTGGATAGCGAGCTCATCACCTGAGCTACCAGGGTGGTCCAAAGTCACCACAAAAATATTTTCTTTGTGTTGACCAATTTGGATTGTTTTGACATGGGGACGTCTCTGAAAAAGTAATGTTTTGAGCCAAGGCAGTGACGTAGCTTTTATAGGCACTGGCAAAGGGCAGTATACCTTTTTGATAGACAAACAGACAGACTCACAGACAGACAGACAAACAGGTAGGCAGACATATATATTCTGTCGTGCTTGCGCTCACAGACCTCATATCACTATCTGTCGATGGACTGTCTCCAAACTGTCAGTGAACTGTATATGTATATTTCAAGTCCCCCTGTAAAAGATTTTGCACTTGCAGTCAGTGTTGTCATTTTGGATGGAACCTCAGTTGTCAGATACTTTAAGATGTAGGGGCTAGCACTGTCCAGTGAGCAGAATACAAACGATGTTTTAAAACGTTACGTAATATCCACTTTTTGTGCAGTTTAAAAGCATCAACAAGGGAAAAACGAGGAGACGACATCCACTGGCGGGTCGGTCCATCAAGTAACTGTCGTACCAAAAAAAAAACTGGCAAGATTTCTTTATCTTTCCTCCAACTGCTGTGTTTTCTGGACATAATATATGCCAACTTAGAAACAATAACCACAGGTTGATATCAGGTGTTGCACGGGGAGAGTGCGACAATACTCTAGAGAAAACCCTGCACTTTACGGGAGAAGTTGGTTCTTAGTGTGTCCAGCTTGCGATATGCCTTCATTTGCGCCTTGTTTGCACGAGGAGGCAGATATAAGAATATTTGCTCGTGCTACCGAAGCAGCTAAAATGCCTAACAAGAAAATAAGCAGTTGCGCTGTTGATACTGATGTAGTAGTTCTGGTCATACCTGTGGTGCAACAGTTGTGAGTGGATGAACAGCGGGGTTGGCAAAAATCGCCAGCTATCGTTGGTGTGAAATCAAATTGTCTTGCTTTTTTCAATCACTCACAGGGTGCAATAACACATCCTTTCTTCTTGATCGTGAAAAACGGTGGGTAAGCTTTTCAGCTATAACTGAGTATTTTGTAAAAATGAACTCTCTCCCTGAAAAGCCACCTACAGATTACCTCTGCACCATTGAACGATTCATCACAGTACTGTATGGTGGAACAAGCAAGCACCTACATGAACATAGACATGGCTATATAAAATTTGTTTACTAAAAAGTTTTGTTCGATGAAATGACAGCCCTTACGAAATATGGCTTTGTAACAGCACATTTAAAGGGCAGCATATCAAGGCACATGTGTTAGGGTCAGTACTAGAATAGGTGAAATGATTACCAAGTCCAACAAACTTGGATGGGTACGACTAGACACTGGAATGTATAGTCCACTGTGGACCACCACCATACCACAAGCATCAAAATCTTGTCTTGACCTTGTGATATATGGCTGTCTTCAAGGTTGCAGAAGTAGAAAATGCAGCTCTCCAGTGTACAACCCTTTGTGTCCGTTGTAGCAACTTTGAACACTACATTTCTGTAAATTGATGATTGTTTTTAAATTTGGTAATGTTAAATTACTGAACATCATTTGAAAAGGCTGTGTCATATCAGCTTATATACAGATTATGGTACATATTGCCAGCTCTCTTGGTAAAATGTCACTTTGAAAATGTATACGTTTGTATATAAGATCAACGTGGTCTTGTCATCTTGGCCCAGGTGCCAAGTAACCAAAAATAAACGCATAGCAATGCATGTACATAAGTCCAAAAGACAGTCAAACACTTTTCAGTAAACTCCATAACATAAGTTACATTCTAAGTTACATTACAGTAAGTAGTCATTCAAGAGCATAATTGGTAAACCATGCATGTCCCCAGCATAACAAGAGAAATTCATTCATGTCAAATGCTGCGTTAGAGAACCACTGTACTCGAACAGCATGGTCATAGCGGGTTAACTGCTGTCAACGAGGGCACAAAATATACAATTTAAGTATACCTGGCTGTTCTAAAGGGTAATATTTTTGACAATATTTACTATTGAACATATTTTGTGCATATTATTGTCACTTATATATCCAGCTGTGTATCTGCTGCTCAAAGATTTATGTGAGTTAAGCGTTAGTCGATACAGCACCTGAGTTATGCCGAAAGGTGATTTTTTTTCCTGAAAAAAGGATGGTAGGCATTTTTGTTTATGTTCTGAAATATTTGCTTACTATAGTTAGTTTAGATAAAATGCAAAATATTAGTACTTGAAATCTGAGGACAGGGCATTTTGAAATTTATTCAGGTGAAACTGGTTTACGACTTGAAGTAAAATACTTTAACTTTAACTTACAGGGCTGTCTTTATTGTGTTGTCATGCTTTCGCATCTGCTCATTGCTGCCTTGTGATCACCTGCTGGGAAAGGGCTGACCTCTTGGCTAATCTTTGTGGTGTTAAATTGTGTGGTTGTTACTTTCCCATTTGGTATTCTGGTATTCTGGGTCAG
Organism: Loripinus fragilis; assembly: GCA_964019695.1. Taxonomy (NCBI): domain Eukaryota; kingdom Metazoa; phylum Mollusca; class Bivalvia; order Lucinida; family Lucinidae; genus Loripinus; species Loripinus fragilis. The sequence continues at coordinate 126,970,869 of OZ026514.1, forward strand.
GTGTGGTACTTAATTGTATCGATTCCTTATCTTTGCCCCCTTTCTTACTTTCATACTGTATGCATAGTACTACATATTCTGTTCCAGTGACCAGGTCATAGACTGCATACAAATTGATTATATTTAGACCCTCGACTATGTACAATGCCATTGACTACTCAAATTTTGCGAACAGCTATAAAATGGTTTGCAACTTCACAAAAATAAACAGAAATATGCAAAATAATGACTAAATTAGTGTATCGTTAATCTATGAACACATTTCGTGCACATAAAAATCCCACTGGTTATCTAGAAATCGGCTGGTACTTAGCTAGTTCTAGAATTCAAAGGTTCCAATTGTCCAAGAATGGACTACAATACCTAAGTGATAATTGAAACTGAAAACATCTTCATGAAAATTAATAGCTGTAATGAACTAGCTTATAGAATGGATCACAGTAAACCAAAGTAATATAGTGTGTGTCCTCATTGACTGCAACCGACCCGCAATGACTGAACTGTTCTAGTACAGTGGCTCTCTAGCGCAAATGCATGCACAGCAAAAATTATTGGATAAATGATTGCGCAGAAACACATTTATTTCCCAGTCAGAAGATAAAAGTATTCCATTTATTCAAAGGTTTCTACCGCGTTGGCATCATTAAACAGGTTAACCGGAAGTATTTGTCAGTTTGCTCATGCGTTATTATAGAAACTATTTTAAAATATAGTTGTTTATGTCTTTAAGGACATCTTGATAAATAGTGGGTCGATTTTTTACCATGTTAAACACAAATAATGGTCTGTGTAGTCAAGTGAGACCAAATTTTCTATAACAAAAGTGAATTTTGCCTTGCGCATGCGCAGTGGAAATTTGTCGAAGTGGTTCTATATCTAAAAGTCATCAGCTCACCAACCTTAACAAGTGTGGAAAGTTCCATGCTTGTATCCGGAATAGCACAATCTTGGCTCTTAGCCGCCTAGCTATATCATGGTTTTTAATAGTATAGGTAAGGCAAGAGGTATTTGTAAAAAAAGCAATAATTTAAAAATCAGAGGTTCGTGACCTCAAAGACTTTGATGGTTGCAATACTTGTAAAAGTGTCAATAACGTCTGTTCCAAATGCATGGCTAAAATTTCAAATTACACTTTCAAGAGCTTTAAATCAAATATTGCGTCACTTGAGATACAAACTGTGGGAAAGCAATATGTGCACGGATTGAGTATTTGATTTTGATGTACCTCTTTTTATTGGTAGAAGGGTAATCTATAGCCCATTTAAGACTGGAAACTCTTCAAGGGGTAGTTTTGCAAATAGTCAAGACCCAGATGAAATGCCACATAATGCAATGACATAACAACTTCATTTTGACTATTCCTTACAGCGGGACAACCATATATTACCTTTGAGAGAGAGAGAGAGAGAGAGAGTGAGAGAGAGAGAGAGGGAGGAGAAAGCGAGAGTCTGTTGCTTTAATTTAATTATGTTGTGGCTGTCTATGGCTGTAATTGTGACATTTTCTGGCCATACTTACTTACTTTTTAGATATTGTTGGGGCAGCAAAACGACGCTCTAGTATAACTATCACTTATAAGGAGGATAATAACATGGGTCAATACAGTCATCCAAGGGTACTACGACACTTCAAGTAGTTTCCTGAGTAGGAACTTGGATTTGTACCTCAGGCTGCTAAGGAAGTTACAGTTCGTATTTAGCACCCTAACTCTAAAACTCAGATAAACCAAACTCTGGAAACACAGAACTGCAGTCCACTGGACCTGCAGGAGATTGGAAATACAAGTTGTGTCAGGGAACTGCTTGATGGGCTTGATGGGATATCTCTTGGTGTCTGTAGGGATCGGTCCGCTTTGCTTCTATTCCATAAGATTCAATGTGGTGCACTTTCTATTGAGAAATGACAGGTCCTTACCCCTGCTCCCAGAGTTTTTCACAGCCTTATGGAAACAATACGAAAACAATCTTTAGGGACATAAATGACTCATAATTTAGAAAACTTCGATCGGATACCACTTGAAAAAATACTTACTGTATTTATATGCTTGTAAAATCTATCAGAATGAGCACAATATCTGCTTATTAGTATTATGATATATGTATGAATGCCTCTATATATTATTTTGGAATAGCCTAGTTATTTTAATTTGCATTTTCGTGTCATTTCAGGGGCGGATCCTGGATTTCTGGAAATGGGGTTCAGGTGTATAGGGATGGGGGTTTACTTTGCTGATTTAAATCTCATTTCTCTAAGATATCCATGAAAATGAAATGGTTTGTTCTCACTGAGACCAAATTATTTCATTTTCATGAGATATTTAAAGGGGGAATACAAACGAACCATCTGAACCCCCTCTGGATCCGCCACTGCATTTGACATTTCCTAGGTTGGAAGAAGACAATTTCTGCTTGTTCTATCAGTTAAACAAATATGTCATTAAAACTATATTTTCACATGTAACACAATATTGTTTAAATCAAACAGCACGCAACTATGAATCAATATTTTCATTAAAATGTGAACGATACGTATTCTAAACAATTGCGGAGGTCTGTGGATAACGAGGAACACAATTATCTAAGATTGCACAACTGTAAGAGGACACCTATCAGACAGGAAGAGGCATATCATGAGAACTAGTAACATAACTCTGCATGGGGGTCAACTGCTTTTTGTCGTCTGCGGTTTTAGTTAATCTTTTCAGAAATACCACCAAAGTATCAAACAGTATGAATTCAGATGCTAGGCCTGAGTATTGTCCAAACTACTGGCAAGGACTTTATAGCTTAGGAGCAAAGAATGAATGTCAAAGCTTTCGCATTTTTTTAATGTTTTACTTAACACATGGTAGTGGAACATCATATCCGCAACCCTGTGAGAAGTTACCAGTGTCCTCTGCTGATAACCGTTGTAGACGGTTTGACCCAGGTCAGGCCCGGTGGCACTCTGATGGTATTCCTGAAAGGACTTTCTGAAATAAAGTTTATTTTGAAAAATTATTAGCAGACGACAAAAAAGCGTGCAAAATTCACCAGCATGCAAAGAGTAAACATGAAGATCCAGAGTGGGGGACCCCTCCCTGATAAATCACAAAAATATATGGTTTGTTAGCAATACTGGTCCGGATTCCTTGTAAAACCACAAAGCTACCAAACCAGCATTCAATGTTTGGCCACCAAATGGCGTTTCGCTGGCGGGCCGATGCTGGCCCACTTAAAGTGGTATTTGAATCCTCTCTCCCCTCATCAATTAAAAAAAACGTAGTCAAAGTTAAACCCACTCTGGAAAAAAATCTGGATCCGCGCATGGATTATAATGGATTAAGACAGACAAAGTTCTTATCTTACATGTATGACACTAACGTTTTACTTGACGTTTTATATTATACAATTATTGACTTCAATGAGGTAGACATAAGGATTTATCTACCTGAAAAAGTGATAATTCACCGAGGCCGCTAGGCCGAGGTGAATATCACTTTTAAGGGTAGATAAATCCTTATGTCTACCGAAATTAAAGTCAATAACTGTTTTGTTATATGACTTTTCAACTTATAATGAAAATTTTCTACTTTCACTTTTGTTGTTGAAGTCAACATTCAACCTAAGGACTTTCTAACAAGTTTTATCAACTGTTATTAAAATATTTTAATGTAGTATTTTGCAATTTGAAATGTATATTAATTCTCTGAATGTGGAATGTAAAATTTAATCATAAAACTTTTTTTTTACATTTTGTTTATTCAAACAAAGATAAGTGAACAAACCAAACATAACAAAACAGTTGTTAAAATTCATGAAAGTCTTTAGTTTACCTGTTGGGATGTGAAACAGCAAATCATGTCAATTTCGTGCAGCACATGCTAGTTTTATACTCATCATGCTATTTTTAGCTCTCTAGAGGGTGATATTGCAGAAGTGTCAAAAATATTAACTTCTGGAAACTAGTTTGAGCTGGATTTCATCCTATATCACCTTCTGAGCCAGTTTAGACCAGTTTTCAGGTAGACATAGAGATTTATGAAGACAAATTGGGCCAATCAGGCGACAGGATTCTCTCCAGTCATATAACAATACTTTATATTTACCTGTATATTATCAAAGTCGTGTGTCCAAGCGTCATCTGGGGGACCATAGTAAATCATTAGTTTGCTATTAGTTTCATTGGAATTACAATAGGCTATATGCTTTAGTTTCACTCATATTGTTAATCAAAGTTTGGGGATGAAAAAGACGTTACCAGAAAGCCGTCCATAATTTTGTTTGTTTGTTTGATTCTTTACGTCCCATCAGCAATCTTTCAATTATATAGGGACGGGTCTTCCTGGGTTGAACCAGTACTAAGCTAGGATAAATGTGTCTTGCTCAAGGACCACAACACAGTGACGCCGGTGAGGCTCGAACCCGCGGCCCTTCGGTCTCGAGTCAAGCGCTCTACCACTGAGCCACAGCGCTCCCACCGTCCATAATGAAGATGCACATCAATTAAACTATTTTTGTGATGATTTCGTTCATTCTCACGACAGACTGAATGTAAAGAGAGATAACCTTGTTAACACACATAGAATGACATTGGAATGCTATATTAAAAACGCTGGAAACATAATGAGACACAGATTTATGTTACATACATGTTATTAAAAATATGGCACTGAGTCAAGATGGCCGATGTCAACAGATATGGATGTCTTTTGTAAAGAATAACGTTACACCACCATTCCTGTCAAAGTATCTCAAAAACAAAGATAAAACACAGACCAGTAACTAACAAAATTTAATGCTAAACTTTGAAATATAAGGTCATTGTAAAGTAGCACTGACTATTGAAATGATAACCAGAATTGAGAAGACAATGGCAAGTGCATTGACTTACCCAATTACAAAATATATTACATGTACTTCCAGATATTCACAGATACTTTATGGAGTTAGATTTTGATGATGTATGGTGACAATGCTGAGATAATCATGCTGTATTACTGCACTAATGCAAAATCAGGGTCCTAATACAAACACATATTCCATTAAGTAAGTGAGTATGACCATGACATACCACAATCAGACACTAGAGACCAACCCACGGCACCGTGAGGCAGAGACGCTGAACACTAACCGCCACTTGGAAGTAATTTCAGACAAATAAATTAAAGCAACCAGCTCTCTCTCTTCCCCAGCGAGATGATTGCAAAACTTAAAGAGACACTAAATATTGCATAACAAAACAAGGACCAAACACAATCCCCCACACACAATGAGAGCAACAATAAACAATGAATCAGCAGCAACAGAGCCATCGCCTTAGAACGGACACCATCGAAAATGCAGTTTAATTACTGGCGCAAAATTTTCGCCATAGGTTCTGATGTTGTTAAAACACAAACTTGTTTAGTTCGCATGGAGGATTCCCAGCTTATAAGAGTAAAACTCAAACATACTATGATGAAACTAGGAAACTGGCTCATGGCTCATAGATAGTCAGAGCTAAAGAAAACCTTAAGTTGATCCACGGTAGACCCGGCAAAAGATGTAACATGAAATTTTTTCTACGATCATGTTCCTCAATCCGCTAATTCAAGAAAGCTGTTGTCAGTTACAAGCGAAAGTATGTGCACTAAGTATTGGTTAACCGCTTAGTCTAAGCTTGCCCAGGAAAAGAGTGTGAATAGGTTAACTGGTCGTCTCGACATGACCATAGCTGTTGTCTGGGACGTTAAACCACAAACCAAACAAAACAAAAACGTTCTCCAGATATTTGCTCAACTTGCGTTGACTAAAGACAGATTCTTATTGTAGTAGATATTGTGACATGCAGATTAATAGATATAGCGTCCTTGTCATGTAAAGCACAGAAGTAATTTCGCCGAAATGGTTTCTTACGATGAAATATTCGTATATTACGTGCAAACCGTCACTCCAGTATCGCTCTTTATGACTGAAACCTATTCTCCAACAAACTATTTGAACTTTAGGCACATATCGCATTGCCAAACGACGAAAGCTAAGGCGAATCTGCGCATATGCGCAGACTCGCCAGGGCCTTCGCTGCTTGCATTCACTAAGTATGGACGGAGATGAAGATGAAGACATACCCAAATTTAGACCTCTAGCCACGCGGGATACGTCAGCATGGTCGTCAATTTGAGGTTTTGCGCATATGCGATAAGTACCACAATCACATTTGCAGGTCCCTTTATTTGTGCCACTTGGAGAAAAGCCATTAGTTACCCGAACATGACATCTATTCGGCTGGCTACTATTTCAGTAAGCAGCTGTCCCTCTATTTGTTGTACGGGCCGACACTTGAGATTTAGATGCTTATTGAATATGCGATATGTGTATGGTTGCAATTAAAGAATGGCCTAACAAATATTAACCCATATGATATGCTCAACATGTGTTTGAGGGCTATGACAAAATATCTGAGACATTTAAAGACTTTTGAATTTCACAATATTTTCCTTTATAATGACGCTTTCGCAAAAATTCAATATACGGAGCAAACATAGGTTTCCATGCATTAACGTTCGCCAGGTCCCTCGGGAGATGGAGATGTTTACAATCTACGACGACAGATCTGGTGCATGGTTTTAGACGGACACTTGATCAGTCAAGTGTACATGTGTGAGATGTTGAGGTCTTTTGTCCTGCCTTTTTGTGCGAAAACCAGTGAAAGTACCAGGCCTAGGATGACAATGCCAGAACAAACCTCACTTGAATCAGCAAAAACAATATTGTGCGCATTGACTGGTCAGTTCGCTCACCAGACATGCCTACGTTTTAACATGTCTATAACATTTTGGACAGAAGGTCCAACGCAAAATAATGCCTCTCGATGCAGTGTTGCAGGAGATATCGATGCTGATCTCTCAGTACCAAATCACAAGAGTTATTCAGAGTATACGAAACCGGTGCTAGTCCTAAATAGCCGCTGACTGGGGACACACTCATTACTGAATGCATTTTCATCTTCGAAATGTGATGTTTAAGGCTATCAAGTTAATGTCATTCGACGTTCAAAAGAATTGCATTTCAAGTTTTGAAAACTTACATGTTATTCATGTGTTTTTGAGGGAATACTCTGTAGACATTTTTGCGAAAAAATGACTTGAACCCTTGGTTACTTGACACTGTGCCACAACAAAGGTATTGGTGCTAGCAAACTAAAGTAAACGTTATTTTCAACTGATGACGTGTATCTAAACAAATAAAAAAAAGTTGAATACTTGTTTTAATTTGGTGTTTTTATGTTGCTTGGTTTTCTGATATTTCCTTTACTTTTTGTGTTGAGTATGAAAGCCTAGCGTCCTTTTTGTGGGAGAAATGCAAACAGTGCAAACCAAAATCGTCACCAATGTTTGCTTGCAGAATGTTCTATTAAAATTTGAAATAAAAGTAAAAAATACGACCCAACAACCCTTAAAACGAAAATGGACCGTGGTCCAATTATTAAAATTTGCAAATTCCATTCGGCTTGAATGGGTTAATTAAATATAATTATAAGATAATTCATCGTCAGAAGGGTCCAACTCTGACAAAGTTTTTTTAGTTGATGAGGGGAGAGAGGATTAAAACACCACTATAAGCGGGCCATCACCGTCCCGCCAGCGAAACGCCATTTAAATGGCGTTTCGCTGGAAATGGCGTTTCGCTGGCTGGCCGATGATAGCCCAACATTGAATGCTGACTTGGTAGCTTTGTGATTATTTGTGTTATAGAGCGACGATTTGGTACCAGTAACACGCAGTTAAACCCCCCACCCCAGTGGCTTTGGCTGCTGTCCGTTCTTAAGCGGTGGATCTGTTATTACCGATTCCTTGTTTATTGTTGCTCCCATCGTTTGTGGGGGTTCTGTGTTTTGGCCTTGTTTTGTTATGCAGTGCTTAGTGTCCTTTATAGTTTTACAGTCATCTTGATTGGGAAGAAAGAGCTGGCTGCTTGACTTTAATTGTCTTTCTGATGGCTTGTGAGTGTTAGTGTTCTCAGGGTGTCATGGGTTGGTCTACAGTGTGGGATTGTGTTCCTGATCATACTCAATTACTTTTAAGGTAACAGTACGAAATGACACACATATCAACATCGCGTATATAAAACAAAAACGCGAAATCTAAGTAGTGTTTGGTCCCATTATGAGTAGGGATTTTGTCTTTGGTCTTTGTTTTGTCGTGTGATTCTTGTTGTCCTTTCTTGTTTAGAAATCATCTGGCTGAGGAAGATAGAGCTGGTTTTCTTTCTTTTGTTCAATTGTGGTTGTCTGTGTTCCATGTCGCTTCCTAACGATGTCGTGGGCTGGTCTGCAGTGTCTGATTGTGGCATTTTACGGTCATGCTCACTTACTTTTAAATGTTAGTGCTTTTATATTAATTTTGGTTTTGTGATGTACTTTGTGCTTTAGAATGACAGTCAGTTCGCTAGGATAAAGAGGGCTGACCACTGTGCTTTTTTTATTTGTGTTTGCGAATGGTTTGTTTTGGTGTGTTCTTGTGTCTCTTGTCCTGTGTGATGTCGGTTAGATGTTATCTATGCGTTATGCGTTTCCAGGTCATATATCCTTGCTTTATACAATTTCATATACGCTTATATCGCTCAATCATGCGGGGCTCTAATGATTGAACGTGTGTCTATAATACTCCGACCAACCTAATGCAAATGTGCTATCTATCTCTTTAACTCATTGATGTGAAGTACTATGCGTTGCTTAGTATATAAGCTGCAGTGAGAAAAGTTTTCCTTCACAGATAAATATAATAAGGATGGGATTGACCATTGTATATTTTAATGGGACACAGGTAGAAACATCCACATAAAAATGTACTTGAATCATTGATGATTGCATTTTACAGGCCCGGGGTTCCAGTATACAAAAAAAATGATATAATAACACTTTTGCAGCACATGTGCTGTTAGAATATAAGATAAAACATGACATAAGCTCAATGTTACATAACACCATCAGGCATTAATAATTACTATAACAGAGCATTTTTAGATGGTGCTGCATGAAATTATTTAATATAACAAGGTATCTAAAGTACATGGTAAGATAATGTGAGCGTCTTTATTGGGATCATAGTAAGATACTCTGAAATTGTACGCATTTTAGCCAACAAGAATATGACAACTAAGGATAATAAATCAGAAGATACTTATGCTATTACCAGCAAAAGCCAGAAATGGAAAAAAAAAAAAATTCATAATTAATCAGGGGAAAGCAAATTTAATCTGACACTGAACAAACTATGCACCAGGTAACTTGAGTCTGAGTAGCTCTTAACAACGAATAAAATAAAGCATTTACTTTGCATACAGTTCGTCATATGCATGTACTGTCAATTTATGAAATAAAAAGGATATGTCAACGTGCACAGGTTTCTGTAATCTCATATGGGAGTTTTCAACATTTGACCAATTTTCTGAACAGATGGAAGAATATCACAAAGCCTAAATATCAAGCTAAAATAATTGTATTCTTCAGTCAGCTCTTTTCTTTTAATTATTGCTCATGACCTCAACAAAATGTGCAAATTTATGTGCTATCCCAAGCAGTGACAAGATACTGCATGATATATATATTGGCAATTCCTCGCAAATATGATTTTTAGAGTAAATTATATATCAAACTAGACTACAGTCGATGGCACACCATCGCAAATAAACGCCTTTTTACCTTTGACATAGACCTTGGGGTCAATGTTTACTCGAAATGTTGCCCAGTACAAAATAGGTATAAAAATCTAACCTTGAGAATCTTTAACTCATATTTTTATTCATTGGACTATCAGAATAATACCATTTAAAAAAAAAAGAATATCGGGTCACTGCAATAATAATCTATCAGGAGGGCCAAATTTAAGCCCACCACCACATATTTCATGGATGATTCTATATAAAACGTTCAGGATTGACAAGTTTTGTCATTTGTATAATACCATTATGCTAGTATGAAGTAATTCAGCATTAAAACGCTAAAAAGGAGAAGAATACACCGAAAAATAGGTGCCCACCTAGAAATCGACCAGTGTACTCTGGTTTCATCGTCCAACACGCTAACCACTAGGTCAGGAGGCCAGATTGTCTGTTGCTCGCATTAATCGTCATATAGAATAGATAATCCCAGTTTCAGACACTTCCATATTTGTAACCAGATTTAAAACTTGGAATTGACTTTGGCTTGACCTATATATCTGTCTTGGTACTGAGACACATATTTTGGACATATTATATTTACTTAAGAAAATGTAGTAACGTCCATCTTACATAAGAGTATTTGAACATTGTATTGATACGAATTCGTAAATGGTCGAAAGACAGGGAGATTAAACAATCTTAGTCAATTTCCGAGTTATCCGACGCAGGAATGGTTTGCTTGGGAATTTTAACATATTTCTTTCAGCGAAATTATCTAATTTAGAGAACACAAGAAATGATACATACATGGGAAAAGAATTGAAGAATGTACTAAAGAAAGATAAATAGAAACAATGTACCAAAGAATAGAATAATCTGTCATGAGTGTGAAATTGGGATAGGCAAATATGTCTCGAGGATGATACTTTGTCATCATCAGGCTTGAAATTCAACGTCTCCATCGACGTTATGATCCACGTCACAGTCCACGTTATCATTCAAGTCATCATTCATCTGTGTCATCATCCATATCATTAATTACGTCTTCGGGCGTCATTTACAGACGTCACCACCGTTCGTCGCCACAAGACGTAGCTGCCAGACGTCCCATCGACGTCGCCATTCAATTCATCATCCAGGTCACCATCCACGTCATCATCCAAGTCATCATCCACGTCTTCAATTTCGTCATTATTCACGTCATTATCTAACTATTCACATGTCGCCATCAGGCTCCCTATTTGAATAATTATCAGGTCTTTTGTTAAATCAGCATTCATCTCAAAATGTTAAAATCACCCGTTATTACAAACAGTAGATCTATCAATGTATTAGATGTAAATAAACAGTGCAGACCAAGATGAGGAGCAGCAAACCATGGCATCCTATTAGGATATACACTGTTTCCCTTATTCATATGGGTGTATGTTAACTGAAAGAGGGTATCTAGTAGCATGCGCGTGCCACCCAATTCGGCTATTTAGCAAACAACTTATTTTTCTTTCATAAATAGCAGACATATATGAGATTACATTTCAACATTCTAGTCGTCGAACTCGTAAATTGCGACTTCCTCGCACCAAAGAACTGAACTGCTTTCAACTTTAATTATCTGACTCGTTTTTTTCTTTTTTTTTCTTTTTAGTACAAAAACATAGGTCTAGATAACAGAAAAGTTGAGCGAATAAATGTTACTATTTTCTTATACATATTAGTTTTAACATATGTTTTGGGATGAGACTGTTATTTTGAGCAATCAGAATATATTTTTGGTTGAACATGTCAAAAGATGAGATAAATAATTTTTGATTACGCACTCTTATCTGGTGGGCCTGCAAAAGTTTATAGATTGTCATGCAATGTCTCATATTATTATAGCTTGCTTTGAAGGTATATAAATAAAACGAATCGTGTCGTAAAAGCATAATAAAAGGCAGCCACGCCATGGAAGAAACTTGGCAGAACGTTGTCAATTGGTGCTGTTACCTGATTATCGTTCTCAACCAAGTTGTTTTAATAGCAGCGATAAAAGCATATATGTTGACTAATTTTAAATAACAATTACAGTATACTTGGCATAAGACTATATTTTTATTCTGTTAGTGCATGTCAAGAAAAAGTTTTAAAGTAGTTCATGAAGGTAGTTTAGCAGATTTTCCTTCAGATTAGGTGGTGAAATGAATAAATTATATTGTTGGCGCCCGGATAGCTCAGTCTATAGCGTGTTGAGCTCTAACTAGCTGGATACCTCTTCCACACTTAGAAGCAGAATTGCTTAATTCTGACGTCTATCTCCAGTGAGTTATATGTGTGACTGTACTATAGTTTGTAACATTTTTTGGTACTAGGATATCATTATACTGACAGCAGATTTACGTATATACAGTTGCAGAAGTTGGTAGATATCAAGAAATGGCAGTAAGGAACTTCAATATTTGTTCAATCTTGATGCACTTATAATGCTGACATTGATCACCTTACGACGCATACATCAAGGACATAACTCACGTCTGATGCAAAATTCTATATCAGTAATGCTAACAAATGTAAAAAAAAGTATCAAACCAAATCAAACAAAAATGAATTATTATAAGAAAAATGCCTTATTGATAAGTTTAACAGAACAAAAAGTGACCTTGATTTCAACAATTACACATTATCTAGAAATAAAGATACTAATGTAATCAGAAAGTCTTAAAAGCTTAAAATGACAAAGTATCAGATAAATTACGAAATAGAACAGAAGAGATAAAGTCAATATTTTAAATGATTATTTCACTCAGTAATCATCATTTGATGATGGGCATGCACCCTGGAATTTTGATTGAGGTTTCCTTGCACCCCAGAAAATTTTTTCATGGGTGTCATATTGTTCATTGGACCCCCTGAATGCAAAACAAAGTTGTTCTAAACATATTATGGTATTGGCTATGTGAAATTGTATTGTAAATTTAGGGTTTCAATTTGGATAGAAACCGAGGACCTCTTTTTTTCGAGGTGAGCAAGATAACACCAAAGTGTTTGCCACAATTTGGTAGACCGCAATCAGAAAGCCCACATATAATTATAGGCTACATTTCTGAAGGCATACTTAACTATTTTTATTATAGGGCCCACTTTGAAAGTCAAAATCCATCAAACTAATGATATAATGTATGAAAAACATAACTCCTTTAAATAATTGTAAGTAAACATTGCTTTATCATATGACTGTACTGTTATTCAGTGGATAACGTCATGTCATAAATAATTTTATGCCACCACGTTCCATAACACATTTGGTAGGAACAAGTAACGCCATGACGACGTCCACTACAGTACTGCAATTTTACACTGACATAAACAAACTTTGAAGGCTATAATATCACATTTAAAAGGTAATATGATAAACAGAATCTTACAGTCGAGATAATGTCATATTAAATATATTAAACTCGCCAAAGGCTCGTTTAATAGATTTCATATAAAATGATCACTTGGGTAAGATCCTCTATTCGTTTACTTTAACGAAACAATTGGTATGAGTATGCCAGTATATAAAAATTATAAAATATTATTAATCAAAACAGAAAAGAATCAGTATCTTCAGTTGAATTAAGGCATATCCTTGTACGATTTCTGTATCACAATGCGCTAGAATCAGAGTTAAAAGGTCGCTAGACATTTTCCATCCTAAACAATTTAGACAGTTTATTGCCTAATGTCGTTTCTTGGACAGGCGTCATATGTTCGCACGATGGGAGTTAAAAGCTTCTGTCAAAAGCATTTAGTAGAGTCCTGATTAATCAACATATGCACAATATCATTTGATGTCTTTATAAATCAGGTGCGCTCTCTGCATCAAACGATAGCCTCGATGGGTCTGTTTAATCAAACTGCAGGCAATGTGGTATGTGATCTCAACCTAACCTTTTCCAGAACTAAAGAGTCAACCTGGAGTATTCAAACGGTGGCAAAGTACGTCATAGTAGGGATCACAAACAAATTTGACAAGCCACCATTTTTTTTTTTTTTTGAAACAAACAAACAAATACCTAGCCAGCGTATAGTCTTGATCGTGAGCCACTTTCGGCCCACCAGCGAAACGCCATGATTGTGTAGTAAAGCCTTTCGCTGATGGCGGATGGTCACTTGCTGTCAGTTGCTCACCTGGTACATGTGCGGATCCAGAGGGGGGCAGGGGGTCAGGACCCCTCCCCCTGAAAAATCACAAAAATAAAGTGTTTCTTAACAATACTGGTCCGGATCCCCTAAAATTCACAAAGCTACCAAGCCAGCATTCAATGTTGGGTTATTATCGGCCCGCCAGCAAAACGCCATGTAAATGGGGTTTCGCTGGCTGGCCAATGATGGCCAGATTTCGGTGGTATTTTGGACCCACTCATTAACTAAAAAAACCTTCTCAAGTTCTCAAAGTTTGACCCCTCTGAAAAAAATCTGGATCCGCGCATGTGGTAAACACTCAAACGTACATGTACAGTGTTTTGATCTTTATCCTTCTATGTATATGTTTTGGTAAGTCTAAAGGTTTTCTAGCATAAAATTTGTCTTCATATGATTTCTCTATACTCTTTTCTACATTGCCTCATAATCTGAATTAATTAAAAAAAAAAAAATAGAGGGCTCTCTTTATTTGGTTTATTATGAGAAACACGCTTTTTTGCTTCTTAACATCCTAAAAGATATAAAGTGTGGTCATGTCAGAAAATGTATGATGCTCTCCATTACCTTTTAGACAATATATTTATAAGATTTGGCTCAAAATTATATAGGCAAATTGTAGGTAATCTAATGGGTACTAATTCTACACTTATTTTTACAGTTTTGTGTTTGCTTTGTAATGGGAGCGATTTCATGTTGTCTTTTTCTGACAATATTCAAGCTGATGGTATTGAAGCTTTTAACTCTACCTCAATATATCTAGATGACTTACTTAATATTGATAATCCTTACTTTAAGCAAATGGTAAATCAGATATATCCCACTAGACTTCAGTTAAATAAAAGTAAGAAAGATGGCAAAATAAGTCAAACTCCTTTGATACTGAAGCCCCCTTTTTAGTGGTGGACTTGTCCATAACGAATGACATAGTTTCATCTAAACTTTATGATAAACAGAATGATTTTATTTTTGAAATAGTTAATTTTCCATTTCTTGATGGAGATGTTCCTTGTCCCTTTCCTGTGGTGTATATATTTTGCAGCGTATTCTGATTTAATGTTAATGACTTCAACAACAGAAACCAATTGTTGACTGCTAATTTATTAAAAAAAGGTTATAGATGTCATATTATTCGTAAAGTATTTTCTACATTCTAACACATACACTCAGAGTTGATTGCTAAATACAATATTGGATTAAAAACTCTTCTGCAACAGGGCATATTGAAGCCAGCCCTTATGGTGATTTAGTTTACAAATTCAAAAGAAGTGTTGGAAAAACTAATTTAAGTGATCAATTCAAAAAGATAATCATACGTTATAAAGAAAGTTGACTATAAGACGGATATAATGCGGCAAAGATGTTGAGTTGCTTGTGCATTATTACCCATAGCCTCGTGAGACGTTTTGAGCAGACAGGAATATCTATCGATGCACATGATTGACGCCACGTAAGAAAACAACGCCAAGACAAGACCGCTAATTTACACTCATGCATTGACGTAAGCCGCTCTAGCTTGCACCTCAACATTTCATACCAGATGATAAAAAAAAGAATCGGAACAAATGATTTTTTGACGTGTGATCTTTTATTTTGACCCCCTTACTCATATCAAACGCTACCAGTCAAACATACGATGCTGCAGTGTGTTGCAATTACACAGATCTACTGAGAATTAAGCACCCATTAATTTGATATGATTTGTTTTTACATAGGATAGGCATTGACGGAGATATTTCTGATTCAATAAGTGTAAAGGTTCTACTTTTGTTCAGTATATGATCAACCGAGGCAAATTATAATGATACGGTTGCCTGCCACAAGACATCTGTATAATCACCAAAGGCAAGCTATACTGATACGTTTGCCTGCCACAAGACATCTGTATAATCACCAGAGGCAAAATATACTGATACGTTTGCCTGCCACAACAAAATCACCAGAGGCAAACTATGCTAAAACGATTGCCTGTCACAACACATCTGTATAATAATTCGAGGCAAACTATGCTGATTTGATTGCATGCCACAACACATTTATATAATTATCAGAGACAAACTGTGCTGATGTGATTGAATGTCACAACACATCTGTATAATCACCAGAGGTAAAGTATGCCGATACGTTTGCCTGCCATAACACATATGTATAATCATCAGAGGCAAGTTAATCTTATACGTTTGTCTGCCACAACATGTTTGTATAATCATCAGAGGCAAACTATACTCATCCGTTTGCCTGCCATAACACAGTTGTATAATCACCCAAGCAAACTACACTGATACGTTTGCATGCCACAACACATATGTATAACCATAAGAGGCAAGATAATCTTATACGGTTACCTGCCACAATATATATTTGCATAATCACCAGTGGCAAATTGTACTAATACGTTTGCCTGCCATAACACATCTGTATAATTACCCAATGCAAGCTATACAGATGCATTTGCCTGCCACAATACATCTGTATAATCACCAGAGGTAAGCTATACTGATACGTTTAGAGAGCACAGTGGCTCAGTGGGAGAGTTCTTAACTTAAGTTTGAAAAGTTTCAGGTTTGAGCCTCATCAGCGGCACTGCGTTGTGTCCTTGAGCAAGAAACGTTAATCCCTGCGTAGTACTGGTTCAACCCAGGAAGTCCCGAAATGACTGAAAAAAATGTTGACTGGGACGAAAAGAATCACATCAAACAAAAACTGATACGCTTGCCTGCCACAACACATCTGTATAACCATCAGAGGCAAACTATACTGATATGTTTGCACGTCATATAACTATATCATCAAAAAGGCACAATGCATGCAATCACACATTGGTATAATCACCAAATTTACCACATTCTAAATTTATCAAAATCAAACATTGATAGAAAGCAAGGCAGTAAATTATTTCTCCACAAAAAGAGACAGTTAGCGGAATAAATTGTTCTCATTAAATTTATTTTTAAAAAATTTGTTCTTTTCTTTTGTGAAAAACTCTTTAACAGTCCAGCGACTGGCTGATATGTAACTCGCAAAATGTTATTCACACCTGGCACGTTCTAAGTTGTACAAGTCTTTTTGCATGAGCCATTTGATCATAATTTAGCGAAATCCATATTTAAGTCTAACAAACGATGGACACCTAAAATACTGTAAGGTTGAAAAAACAATGTATTAGTAGAAATGGAAAAACATAAATAGTCGTTCATTTTCCTTTTCATTTCTCTCTGTGAATGCCATTTCGTGTATAACCGATTGATTTAACAGATTTGAAATCATCAATGGTCAGGAGTGTTGTACAATTTTCAATTCATAGGAACAGTTTTTATAATAACAAATGTATCAATCAACACAAACAGAACCACTGCTTTAGAACCGACAGCAGCCAAAACTACTGGGGGACTTAAATGCATTTTACTAGTGCCAAATCGTTGCCCTAGATTTTGTTGTTGTTAAATACCTCGCATGGAGGTTTCCTAACTAATGCAATGTACCATCACAGAGAAATAATCTAATCAAATTGACACGCTATGGTGAAACAAATAAAACAGCTCGCGACGTTCAGATCGTCAGAGCTAAAGAAAACTTCAAGTCGAGCCATGTTAGGCCCAGCCAGAGACAGGCATCAGGCATAAACCCACCGATGAAAACTTTTCGTCAGCGCCGTTATTGGATCTGAGGTCTGACCCATTGTCGTGCAATCAAAGAGGAAACTATAGCGTTGTATTTAGAAGCACTACTCTATATATACAGCTCACGTTGAATCAACTAGTATCAAAGACTAGATATTTTCCATAAAATCGGTTGATTGAAAGGGAGGACTATCCAAGAGTACGAGAAGCAAACTAATTCGTGAAGCTGTTTCAAAGGCTAATACGAGCATCACACTTGTTGAAATTTTCTCATTTCTTTCGCAGTGACCCTTTGTCTCTTCCAGTTCCACTAGTTCTATTTGTTCTCTATCGGTTTTAGGTTACAGCAACTGATGTATTGCAAAAACAGTCTTTTAGACAATTATACGGCTCAATTTTATCCCGTATTTTGAATATATTTGGGAAACAAATGTGTGGGACGTTTGATGGGTATATATGGGAATAATAACTCTGTAATTGTATCGATAAAACAACCAGTTGAACTAAGACGTGAAAGCAAACCTATGGAAATAGACCATAATCAGATATGACCCGATGATGCAGAGGAAATGATCAGGTCTTTGGATACCCTCATGTATACAATAAGATATCGTACAGTTAGGTTAATTGAGATAGCTTGTGTACAATCTATGCAACTCTTTGGATGACAAATGTATCCTCTAAAAGACAAGAAATCACTATTACTTGGTGTAAAAAGAGTCTTACAACGCTGTCAGAAAACGTTCATACATGTTTATTGACTAGACATGAATGTACATTTACTAGTTAGTCTCAGACCATGAAATCGAAGCTCACCCATGAAAAGTTAATTCTGAACCCATCGTACATGTAGTCATGGTCATTATATTTGGTGACTACTGGTTTGTTATTTTGAAAAATAGAACAGCTCTAGCAGTGAATTTTTGTTTGGAGGTCAGCTGTCAAGTAGATCAAATCACGAGCGCGCAGCGCGAGTGATTTATCTTCATACAACTGACCGACAAGCAGTGAATTATGACTTCACTGTAGCTGATCTAGAGCTGATCTATACTTAACTACTAAAGAAACCTGACACATACTGTGTGTCAATTTTAGTAGTAAATGTATACGATGCACACTTGTCTTTTCATTGCGTAAGGCTGAACAAAGGTAGACTAAGATGTACTAAGATTATTTGAAAAGATGAACTAATTTCAGACGTCAGCTATCAAAACGTCACGTAACCCTTAAAATTAATTTTCGCAAGAAGAAAGAAATCACGCAAAATTCACCAGAAACCGCTTAAGTGTGATTCTTTGTTATTTCATTGACATCTTTTTGGCATTCAAATAAATCATGCAAGCATTGTTCAACCATAAAGCCTATTTTTATTTTCTTAACGTCATTTTTTTCGTTTTCAGCGTTTGTGAGCTTTAAAAAGCCTTGCCACTTTATCATTATCAAATCAAACAAACAAATAAATCTCCACTGATAGAAAAGTTGTGATATAAATGACTTACCTTTTGTCAGTGAAGTCTGTCTAAATACGCCTTTGGGCTTGCATGCACGTACTTTTATATCATTCAATCCAATTTAATTCCTACTGAATTTAAACACTGTCACATAACTTCTTATACGGAGATTCTTTGAACTGCTTTACTTCAATATCAATGTGAATCTTCGTTCAAACCATATGAGCCGCGACATGAGATTTCCAACAATGTGGTATGTGCGACCAGCAAAGGCTCAGACCAGACTGCGCATACGCGCAGTCTGATCAGAGCCTTTGCTAGTCGCTTGAGTATTCTATGAGTGTTAAGCTACTGACTGAACACCATTTGGAGTTTCTAAGCTTAAAAGGAGACTGCGGGGGCTCGTCCGAGTCTACACATGTCAAAATGCCACATTGTTGGAAATCTCATGCCACGGCTCAAATTTATTATCTTGAATATTGCCAGCTCCTATTAAAACGATTCTCTCATACTTAGAAGGCGACTAATGAAGTATCTGCTGAGCATGCAGTTTCTTGCAGACTCATCATTGCCTTGGCTTGACATTCACAGTGATAAAGATAAACTGCTTATTGTCAACCTCTTTTGTTTAAATGTGTTTATATATTTACAACATTGGCAAGCCATATAGACGAGAGTACTATTCAAGCTATAAACGGCATGTAAGTCAACTCGTTGTTTCAAAATAATATAAGGTATTTCGAGGACGTCATAAATATTTCACAACTGTTTTTACTTCCCATGAGCAAGGTGCTAGGTACATAAATTTACAGTGTTTGTTTTAACCGTATTTGTGCATGTTATAATATGTATATGTGTGAGATAAACATGTACAAAATCATATAGACCGTATAATATCCAAACTGTGCATGTAGACTGGCTCCCGTCCTTAAAACATTTTTCATCAATGTGCCATATCATTTACTTGTAGCCAGTCTAACTCTGATGGCTCTGTTTTAAGAAAAACATAGCAATCAGCGTTAGACTGGCTACAAGTAAATGAAATGATACATTGATGAAAACTTGTTTTAAGGACGGGAGCCAGTCTATTACCAACGATACTTATTGAACTGATTTTGATATGACTGCAATACAGGCCTTAAAATGCGATTTTCTCATTAGCTATAACATACGCACATGGCACTTTTTACAGCAAGTAAAATTTACCTCGATAAGTGCGTACACAACTTTATATTATGTTAGTGACTTCAACAACGGAAAACATATTTGACTGCTAAGTTATTAAGACAGGGTTATCGACATCATTAAATTCGTAAAACATTTCCCAAATTATACTACAGATCGGTTTAAAACATCCTCTGCAACAGGGTACATGTATATCTGAACCGGTATTTTATTGGGAATAAGTTTATAAATTCAAAATAATTGTTGGAAAGCCTAATTTTAGTGATCAACTTAAAAAGATAATCAACGTTATAAAATAAAGTTGGATATAACATGGATATCATGCGACAGTCTGCATGTCTGGTTGTTATCCCAATCATGGTTTAAAGCTATGGATTTGTCTCTTCAATTGCATGGCGGTGGGTCAGGCCGGTCCTCGCGTAAAGCTTCAATCAGTCGGTTGGTGTCTGTTGCGTGTCTTTATCTGGGCCCACTGTGGCAAAACTTGATGTTGTCTTTAACTCTGGCTATCTGTAATACGTGAGCCCTGTGTCTCATCATAATGTCCTAATCTAATTAGATTAGTTTTCTGTGATGATGTATTGTATAAGTAAGAAAGTATCCATGCGAACTAAACAAGATTTGTGTTTTGACAACAACAGAATCTAGGGTGAAAATTTGGTATCAGTAAAATGCATTAAAGCCTCCAGTGACTTAGGCTGCTCTTTATTCTAAGGCGGTGGTTCTATTGTCTATTGTTGCTCCCATTGTGTATGGGGGTTCTGTGTTTGGTCTTTGTTTTGTTATGCAGTACTTAGTGTCCTTTCTAGTTTGATGGGAAAAAGATTGCTTTACTTTAATTGTCTTCCTGATGTTTTGTTACTGTTAGTGTGCTGTGGCTCTTCCTCACGCTTTCGTGTGTTGGTCTGCAGTTTGTGATTGTGTTATTTCCTGATCATACTTTGTTTTACTTTTTTAGTTTGCAGCCATGCAATATTGTCGAACATTTCTTTACTGTAGAAGTAAAAAAAAAGTTATGCTGTTTTTATTTTGACTGCCTGCCCTATTTTATAACATGACCATCAAAGCTGGGCCCACTTTGGCTCAAATAGTTTTTTTTTAGATCTGACTGTAAAATCACAAAGCTACCAAGCCAGCGTTCAATGTTGGGCCATCATCGGATCCTCTCCCATCCTCTCGTCAACTAAACTGATAAGCCAAACAAAAAAAAAACGTTGTCAAAGTTGGACCGTCTCTGACAAAACTTTCTGGATCCGCGCATAGAGGGCGAACATTTAGCTACTACTATTTACCCGGTGTCTGTGGCTGCTGTCCGTTCTAAAGTGGTGATTCTATTGTTACATGTTGCTCCTACTATGTCTGCGCATTTGGTGATTGATCCTTGTTTTGTGATACAAATCTTTGTGGAATTTCCAGTTTTGCAATCGTTTTTATTTTTGAGGAAGAGAGTGTTGGCTGCTGCATTTCTGATTTTAAGTATGTGACCGTGTTTGTCTATGTTATAATGTCTATGTCTGATTGTTGTAATTGTGGCAGATACTCACATAAACCTTTTTCAGCATAAAAATGAGAAAAGAAATAGTGCTGCAGCAAAGCAGTAAAAAGTGAGCTAGTTTTCGAGATGGTGGTCCCCACAGGGTAACAAGCAGCAACATACATCAAATTAAAGCTAAGAGTCTCCTGAATTAAAAAATGCATGATGCCACCTCGGTATGTCGGGGCGTAAAATTTTACGAGTCATTAAAAAAGGGCACCCATACAAATAAATAACTTTACTAATAAAACTTTATTTAAACCAGAGATCAAAAAAATTGCTAAAGATGGTATAATATGAACACTTAATGATACAGAAGGATGCTAGAAATAATTTGCATCAAACATGAGATGCAAACAAGTCCATAAACACTGACAGTGAAAGGTCATTAGGTACATTAATCACGAAAACCCATGATTTTCAAGAATTCTTTTTTGACACATGAACACCCTTAGGTATAAATGTATTGAAAACAAGTTTAAATATTATCAATGACATCTGGGAAGCAAACAGTGCAAAATGTCACTACCATTTATTGAGGTGAAAAATTTCATGGCCCACCAAAAAAGGGTATATATACAAGTAATAACTTTATCGATAAAAATCAATTTAAACCAATGATCAAAGCATTGCTGAAGTTGGCATAATATGAACACTAAAGCAAACATTAGGGTTCTAAAGTATTATTAATCATATGTAAGGTTCATATAAGTCCAAATACACTGATGGCGAAAGGTCATTAAGTACATTAGTCACGAAAATCCATGACTTTGTGGAATATTTTCTGGTAAATGATCTCTTTTGGTATATATGTATTGAATACAAGTTAAAATGTTAACAACTGTCATCTGGTAAGCAAAAGGCGCATGATGTCTCTTCCATATGTAGGGTCAAAAGCAGTTATGGCCTTTTAAAGAAGGGTACCCATGAAATTAAATAACTTTACTGATAAAATCCATTTAAACCATTATGATCAAAACTATGGTTCAAGTTTGTATTATATGAACGCTAAATGACGAAAACGTTCCAACTGTTGCATAAAGTATATCAACGTGTGTCAGGCACGCATTAAACTATTTCTTTTCTGTTGAGAGATATCATATTTCATTGACCATGAAAGTTCATCAAGTCCATCATCCACGAAAACACATGGCATACATGTATATTAAACTTTATGAATGTCAGACGTTTGTCAACAATTCACAGTGACATACTCAGTTAATATATATAACATTTGAATGATAAGTTCCAATAAAACGAACTAAAGTTTATGTGTCATGGCGTAACGGGCTCATTGATTTATCAGATTCAGTGTCCGTTTGGCAACATCTTCACAAGACAAAATAGAGGAAATATTCAGACAATTTTCCTTCCCGTGGCACTGCTACATTGCACAAGCACAAGGTTGTACAAAGCTGTTCATTACAGAAAGAAGAGCAAACTCACAATGGAAAATTTACATAATAAATCATTCAACAACTTGTGTGGTGTAGCGGTCTGGCTCATCATTAGTGGTCTCAATGCTATTCTGCCATGTTCTTCCTCGTAGGATTCATATCCAAACTCTGCAGTTGCAAGACAATCCACAAGTCTTCAAGATAAGCACATGTAACTGATAAAAACAGTTCATAGCATGCAGTGTTAAGCTGTTATCTGTTCGGTGGTAGCGTTTTGGTGGTACATTCTTCATCGCTTCCTCACATCTGATTTCATTAAGTGAATTGCATTGCTTTTTATCATACAGTAACTCTACAAATTAAGTGCAGGCAAGTTGCTCACATAGTTATTGAATGATTTCAGTATTCTGCACATCACTATATGTGCCAACTTCTTTCCTGTTCCATAAAAGGCATTGCAAGTGTCACAGCCAGTCAAACGATAGAGAAACATCAATAAATTTTGTTGTTCTGTGGTCTTGTGAAAGAGCTCATGCACAGGAATAAAACGTTTCAAGTCGACCTGTGTACCTGTTTATCATAAAAACGAATATCTAACTCGCAAAAATATTTGGCCTGTGGTGCAGCAGGAAAACAAACAAGTAAGTGAGTATGATCAGGAAATGCCACAACTACATACGACAGACCAACCCATGGCACGACCAAGAAGATCCACATAACACTAGCGACACGAATTTCAGAACACACCAAAGCACCAAGCTCTCTCTCTCTCTCTCTCTCTCTCTCTCTCTCTCTCTCTCTCTTCCCCAGCGAGATGAAACCAAATCTTGAAAGGACAGAAAGCTACTGCAAAACAAAACAAGCATATAACAATAAGCTCCCACAAACAATGGGAAAAAAACAAACAATGAATAAACAAAATCATAACAACTGCCTTAGAACAGACTATAGACGAAGCCATTGGGGGACTTAAATAAATTTTACTGACCAAATCTTCAACCTAGATTCTGCTGTCTTAAAAACACCAAGCTCGCATAGAGGCTTTCTAACTTATGTAATGTATCACCAAGGGGAAACAACAACATCAATTAACAACACAGTGTCACCATCTGGACTGTTTACAATGATTTTACTGGCACCATTTTTTGATGCAATCGCTGCATGGAGGATCATTAATTTTGTGTGTCTGATTCTTCCCAGTTTGATTGCAGGGGTAGATCTTCTGTGTTATGCTATGTAATGACAAAGGCCATACCATTCAGTCCGCCACTGAGGTATACAGTTTCTCTCCATTCAGTACTTCATCAGCATTTTCTATATCACATGTATATACGTGTAGAAAGTGTAGTATGCTGCAATTTACTTTTTTTTCTTCCCTTGCTTAAAAGCCTTAAATTCTTCATTCTTTTGGTATAGGGATTTCAGCTTGGATATACATTTTATGGGATGTATTTGTATCGCCAATTTCTACCTGTCTGAAGTTCAAGGCTGTTCTCTTTGTACCTGTTTACCACTTTGAGTAAAAATGATGCAGACTGTACGGAAACGATTTTGTTATCCTGTTAACTAGATTGTGCATGTAGTCGAAAAATGTACATGCAATGATTGGTCAAACAGGAATAGGCCTTTGTTCAAAAAGAGTTATTTGCGAAAAATCTTGGTGTCGTGAAACCGGTTTGAGCCCTTTAGTAAAATATTTTTACTGGCCGCTCCAAGGCAGTACTTCTTTTGTGGATCATTTGTGTTGTTTTTGTCTTGTGTTTCTCATGACTTTGCATCTGTTCATTGCTGCCTTGTGGTCACCTGCTGGGAAAGGGCTGACCTCTTGGCTCTTGTTGGTAATGTTTATTGTATTTTTATTACTTTCCTATGTGGTATCCTTGATCAGGTGTGGTACTTGATTGTGTCGTTTCCTGATCTTTGCATCTTTCTTACTTTAAAAACATTACTTCTCCACTGATTGTTACTCTGTTGAATTGGGTGCGGACTGTCTTTTGCATTTCTGTCATTACTTTAATGTCAGACTTGAGAACTGAGTGGTAGTAGCTTTTTAGTGGCATGTTGTTTTCTGATGGTATCAAATGCTTCTTCGTGAAGTTTATTCATACTTGACTGCCTTTGTCTAAGGTTTTTCGTAGACTTTCTATGATTGCAGATGTTGTCACTATACCAGACGCAAAGTTAAATGGATGATCAGATGGATTGTCATTGTCAAATGGATCTATGAAAATTGCTTCAAACATATGAGTCTTTCTTTTCACATCATTATCAAACCTCTTCCACATTGCATGTATGTCTGAATGATAAATGCTTACTCTTTTTTTGTGTGTCTTTTTCTGGCACCTAAACACATTATCATGAAATGTGAAAGAGTACTTGGCTGTAACGGGTCTTTGAAGAAACCACCTTGCTTAGGCATTTCCCTTTAGCGTCAGTAAATTCAATCCACATGTTCTTGTAATTTTGAAACAAACAAACAATTATGTAATCGCTGATTTAAGTCATTTGTTGTTTCATTGTTGTTTCATTTAAAGTGTCAGGCAGTATTTTGAAATATAACCAGCTTGTAGCAAACATCAGCGAGATATTCATGCAGTTTTAACAACAAAGCCCAAGCCTGTTTCAATGGGAGCATAACTAGGAAGAGGAAATCATCTCAACAACTAGACTGTAGAAGAGGTAGAACTTCCGTCTTGCAATGTCTTGTAACAGATATCAGAATAGTTTAGTATTTTAATGCTCCACCATTTGAAGTGGACAGGACATTTCATGCTTTGTCTACAAGTTTGAATGCCGGGAACACCCTTTCAGTATTTTCCTGCTAGAATATGCTGTGCACTGCTAAGTCTGATATTAATGTTAACATTGTATTTACAATTATACAAAGCTCTAGCAGAATGGTTGTTTCATTAAGATAACCATCATATCTTGAAGTTGGGGAATTCAATTACTGGGTTGTAGATCATTTAATTTAATAATACACTTGCCCAAAGTTCTAAGTGGTCACCTTAAAATTACCATGTATTTGTCCTATTAACACGAGCATTTGGTTCTTCATTAATTTCACGTGAAACATCATGAAATGATTTTTTGTATGACATCTCTCAATACAATATGTCAAAACATGAAATTAAAACTAGTTAAATATGATTAAAAACTTTGTCAAAATTTTGGAATTGCTAGGTGACCGCTTAGAAGTTTGTGTGAGTGTAATTGTTGGTCCACAATTTAAATTACAGAAAAACCAATATAAACGGTCAGAATAATTAAATAGCAAAACAAAATTGACCAATCAATCAATCAATTAATCAATCAATCAGTCAAAAAACAATTATATTTTTCTTTTATAATATTTATCGACTCATTTGCACAAATCAGTGATATTTTTATGGAAAAATTGCTAAAATCCATATTAAAATTTGTTGCTTTTTCACAAATAAGTTTTCGTATTCTATTTATTCCCAAGTGAACTATGACCTGCAGTGACGCTTATTTACAAGCCAATTGAATAAAATGTTATGTTGAATGGCCAGTTTTTATTTACGACATGTATTTAGGAAAACAAATCAACAGTATCATCAATATTTAACAATGTCATATGTTTTCGTGACTTTTGCACTTGTTGACCTTTTTTCGTGACTGTAGACAGGAAGCGTTTACATGGAACTGACGTTTTATTAATTAAAATTATCATTTCTGTTTATTGTTGTATCAAACTGTCCATTATCACGAATATACTGCAGCATATTTAATCCATTTATCAGTACGGGCTTTAGACTAGGGTATTAGGGGTACCCTGTCAAAGGGCCGTAAAAAATTCGCCCTCAGTTCTGACAGTGGCATCATGCAATTTTGAACTCCCAAGGCTCTGAGCTTTAATTTGATATATGTTGCTGCTTGTTACCCTGTGGGGACCGGTATGTGTCACAATATGGTAGGTCTGCTGCAGCACTAAAAAGCAGGTCATCATAAAAGATCATTATGAATATACTTTACTAAAGAGGTCCTGATATTCAACGCCAGTGTTTTCACGAAGAACAACTGATTAGTGTTTTAATTGCCTATTAAAACAACAGATGAAGGCACACGCTCGAATCAATAGACGATCCACACTGTTTAATAATGAAATATGGAGCAAATATTGTAGACAGTTCATAGAAAATGCGGCTTTATCATATGGCAACGCACCATGTATTAAAGTAGGTACACCACTAGCTCTATAAAAAAAACATGTATATGGAAAAAAAATTGGACTTTTTTACCGCGATTTCAAAGCATTTATCGTAAAATCTTACATTTTTGCTCCGAACTCATTAAGCCTCGCATCTTATCTCGTTTCTCAAACTCGTTCAATAAATCAAATAATACAAGAGCATTTATTGTAAGATCCTATATTTATTCAATGATTATCAGCGAAGGCTGAGGCGAGTCTGTGAGCCAATGCAGTCTCACTAGAGCATGTGCTAGCTGCAAACGTACTGGTTTGAAAGGAGAAGAAGGCTCAGACCGAACATTATAATCAAGCCCAATTTCACCGCATATGTTTTTAAAGAATGACTTGACAGTTTCTCTCGGTTTTGCGATGTTTTTGTGTGCCCACTCTTGGTACACAATCACCTCACTGAGCAAGAGACATGTATTCGTGTGTGTGGATGCATGCGCGAATCCAGAGAGGGGGGGACAGGGTGTCCGGACCCCCCCCCCCCCCTGAAACATCACAAAAATATAGGGTTTCTTAGCAATACTGGTCCGGATCCCCTGAAAAATCCTAAAGCTACAAAGCCAGAATTCAATGTTGGGCCACCATCGGTCCCCCAGCGAAACGCCATTTAAATGGCGTTTCGCTGGCGGGCCGATGATGGCCCGCTTTTAATGGTATTGGGATCCCCTCTCACCTAACCGACTAAAAAAATAAATAAATGAATAACAAGGACAAAGTTGGACCCCCTCTGAAAACACTTTCTGGATCCGCGCATGCGGATGTGTTGGTTTGTCTGTGTTCTAAATCCTCTTCGTCGTGGTGCAAATTCTATAATAAATTGTGGCGTGTCATGGTTATATTTACTCATATTCACGAGTTATCAGAGTCTATTCTCTCTTCCATACAGTTTGACACAATATCTGTCAAGATGACCAATTGTATACACTGTTTATATTGAGGGGTTTAAAGTTATAATTTCCAAAAATATTGTGTATCTTTCTCTGACGATCGATTGTGTCTCAGCAAACAGTGGAGACACTCATGAAATAACGCGTCCTGTGATATTTCATCTGGATCTTCACTGTTTGCAAAAGTACCCGTTTAAGTATTTCCAGTATAAAGATAGTTACTAGACGACACATTCAGCTACTTTTTAATTGGCAGTGAAAGTGTTAGGTACCTTTGACGAATGGCTCAATCCATTTATGTATTCTTTCAAGTTTCTTGTCAATATTTAGATACCAGAGATAATGTATTTTAAAGAGTGTAGCACATAAAACAATAAAGATATTAAAGTCTACGTTGGCAATGACTCTTGCTTAGACAAATAAAACAAAAGCTAATATGCACTACTTTAAGTGATCCAAACCAAGAGAAAACCCCTGTTTTGAATGTATGCGAAATACAGAGACGCAGATCAGCCAGCGCATGCGCGCAGACTGATCTGCGGCTCTGATTTTTTGCGTTCTCTAAAGAAAAAATATGATGGCTATTCTTGCTAAAATCAGCTTGACTGCAGTTGAGCAGGCAAGTTTGAGCCCTACCCGCTTGCAGCACCAAAACACATGTTTTCTCGCGACGCACTACTTTATATTGTTGAGTGGTGTATGAATACCTAATGAACTGAAATATAAAGGCCTAATATGACATGTTTGCACTTCCTCATCATATAAAAAGTTGATACAAAATTGATATATTTTTTCTTTGATGAGGTCTAGATAGCTATAAAACCTATTTTGTGATGAGCTGCAGCAGCGTTTTCTTGTGCGGTCTTTTTTGTGTGATTTTGTGGTTTTCATTGCTGTTGTTTTTGTTTACTTGTTCTTTGTTTGTTTTAGAGGAGGAGGGGTTTGGTCGAGGGGTTTGGTCGAATTCTGTCCCGTATCGTGTCAGAATGTGTGCGATGCCCTGGGGGGGGATAGACCAAGTGTATCAGGTATCTGACTAGACTCCTCACAACTACACAGATCACTTCAGCGAGGTGATTGTCAGACCGAAAATGGGCACAAAAGGACTACATTACCCATAGGACAGAGACCAATTGCTTTACTAGATTCTAGTAAGTCAATCAACATTAAATCCATCTCCACAGCAGCAACTATTTATTTAATGTCAACTGCTCTTCAAAACTGCAAGATTAATTGTTTATACAGTGTGCTCCCTGGGAAACTGGAAGTTATAATGCTTATCGCATTAATAAATTGGTATAAAAGCCATGTTTTATTCCATTGTCACAATATAGATCACAGCAACAACAATAACAGGTAGAGATGTCTCAGCTTTAGTACGAAAATAAGTGTAAGTTTATACAAAAAGGGATGGCAGTTCAGCTGCTACCTAATAACAGATATATATATTTGTACTAAAACAATAGGAGGTTAAACATTTACCGGTGATAAATCCTTCACATTTCTACCTATTATTAGGTGGCAGCTGAACTGCATACCTTATTGGTATAAACTTACCACTATTACCGTACTAAAACAATATGGGCCGATTGCATGACAAAAGTTTAAAGATAACCTTGAGTTTAAACTCCAGGTTAACATCCGTCGATTGCATATAGTCAGGTTTACGTTAAGCTTAAACTCCAGGTTACTGGCCGTCGATTGCATGAAGCAAGTTTAACAAGTCTCAGGTTAAGCCTTTAAACCTATGGATTGCAAAAAAAACAGTTTTGGCTAACCTTGAGTTTAAATTATTCAAAAACCTCGAGAAATTTAAACCTGCCAGGTAGTTTAAGCTAAAGGATAGGATGATTTTTTATGAAACTCTTGAATATGGCAGCACATATTTGCTTGCATGTTACTATATACGTCGTTCCCTTGAATTTGATATGCAACAGAGACCATATCCCGACAAAGTTGAATTTGTGCCTCAACTCTACTCCCTTTGTCCATCCGGGGGATCAAACCAAGGGCTTCAAACTAAAATCCCATTAATATGTTTCATATCTATTATTCCTCTACCTGCTAAACCATTGGATAGATTCGGTAAAAATATTGACAATTGACTAAGTTTACCCAAACGACAGGGACCAAATACCTTACTAGACTCAAGTAAGTCAGTTAACACCTCTCCAGCAGCAACTGTTTATTTATGTCAACGCTCTTCAAAATTGCCCGATGAATTGTTTATACAGTGTGCTCCCTGGGAAACTGTAAGTTACATTAATAAACAGTGGTGGAACTGACTCCCCTGTGCATAAAAGTAGTTCTACTTTCTAGAACTGCACTATTGACGTAGAAAGTCACTGGGGTTTTTTTTATCTCATATTACTTTAGTACGAATATACCAAAAGGGATGGCAGTTCAGCTACCTAATAACAGGTAGAAATGTTAAGGATTTATCCCCTGAAAATGGTTACCTCGTATTGTTTTAGTATGAAAATATTAAAGTGTAAGTTTATATCAAAATATATGAAAAGGCATGGCAGATCAGCTGCCACCTAATAACAGGTAGACATGTGAAGGATTTACCGCCAGAAAATGTTTTACCGCATATTGTTTTAGTACGAAAATAAGTGTAAGTTTATACCAAAAGGGATGGCAGTTCAGCTGCCACCTAATAACAGGTAGATATGTTAAGTTTTTTTTCGCCGGAAAAGGTTTTACCATTATATTGTTTTAGTATGAAAGTTTATATCACAAGGGAGGGCAGTTCAACTGCCACCTAATGACAGGTAGAAATGTTAAGGATTTATCACACCTCATATTGTTTGAGTACGAAAGAGGTGTAAGTTTATACCAAAAGGGATGGCAATTCAGTTGCCACCTAATAACTGGTAGAAATGTTAAGGATTTATCACTAGAAATGTTGACCTCATATTAGTTACGCCAAAAGGGGTGTTAGTTCAGCTGCCACCTTATATCAGGTGAAATGTTAAGGATTTATCACTAGAAAATGTTGACCTCATAAAGTCCATGCTAAAAGGGATGGCAGTTCAATCTAGTCTGAAGTACATTTGAATGTATGCAGCAGACTATTAATGCAGACGTCATTTAAGGAAAAAGGTTATTGCTGGCTTTGAGCTAATGTATTTTTTGTCGTTTGAATGGAATGAATTAGACCTTGTTTTAGTGAGAGCCACTAGGTGGCACTGTTGTGGAGCTGTCGCTTTTTGGGAGGTACCTAGATATGGTGATGTAATTCGTCATTCAGCCGAAGAGCGACCGATTAAACACACATTAATTTTTCTTTGGAAATGGTAAGATTGGCAATGCTTTTCAACATATTGTTAAATGAAGTTTTGCAGTGAAGTATTTGCATGTGTGTTAGTGATGGTAAGAAATAAAAAGTCGGGATAATCGGTCACCTTTTCCGGCTCAAAACAGTAGTTGGTTATTTTGTTGTTATGCATTGAGGAGATTTTCATCTCCTTAGATGAGCATCGTGGGTCGAAGACAAGTCAAGGGAAATCAAGCTTTCTGGTTTATATTTGTAAAAATTCTTGTCGCATTGCAGGATAAATTTTGTTACATAAACAACTGAGAGCCTTGCTGATAGATTTATAACCACTAAAACAAACACTGATTTTCGAAGCTCCTCCCCACATTTTAAACTCTGGTCGTGTGTCTCTAGGGTATACATCACGAAATCAGGACTAAGTTGCAAACTACAGCATACCTGTGTAAAACGGTCACTCAAAAATAGATAAAATAAAGATTTTAATAACAAATGGTAGCTTAATGAAGGTCAAAGGTATTGCAGAATGCTCCAAGGGGAGCATTTTGCAATACTTTTTACCTGCATTAGGCGATAATTGGTCTTTAAAAACAGTTTTTGTTTTTTAGAGTGGCCTATTTACATAGGTTTTACTGTATCTTCTTTAAATTCAGTCTAATGAAGTGGACTAGTCCGTAAAACTGATAACAAACGGTTAGTATTATGCACGACCCGTGATTAGTATCCGGTGTTTGGTAACCTTAAGCAGAATGATAATGTTAACAAGTTTTTGATGACCATATGCTCCGTGAGCGTGTCTGGCGTGGCATTAACTTTTGGAATGACTCTTGGTTCACTTATTTACGAGAGGGACTGGAACAAACACTTCGCCAGATCACTGTGTAGAAATTAGACATCTGGTGATAAAGATACCCTTTGTTACGTTTCCATCGTCGCGAAGCTTATATTAAAGGTTAACACGTCGGACGGAAGATCAAAGAAACCAGAGTTCGATTCCCGGGTGAGAACTTTTTTTTGTTATCATTATGCATCATTTTTAAGAGGGAGAGTAGTTTGTATCGACGATTTTTCAGACCGAATCAGTTTAAGAGCCAATATCCTTGTTTCATCATAGTATGTTAAATTGATTTGATTGGTTTTCAATGATGATGCATTGCATAAGTAAGAAAACTCCAAGCGAGCTAAACATCTTTTGTGTTTAACAACAGCCGAATCTATGGCGAAGCTTTGGCCAGTAAAATAATTTATGATTAAGTCCCCGGTACTGCCCATTCAAAGGCGGTGATTGTGTTGTTGTTTATTCGTTGTTTGTTGTTGCCCCAGTTGGGTATGGGGTTTGTGTTGGATCTTAGTTTTGTGGTGTGGCTATTGGTGTTCTTTATAGTTTAGCACTGAATCATCTTGCTGGGGAATTAAAACTGGTTGTTTTTTTTCTTTATTTGTGTTGTGGCTGTCTGTGTCTCTTCCTCACGGTGCCGCTGATTGGCCTGCAATTTGCGATTATGGCATCCTGGTAATACTCACTTGTTTTTTTCTATCGCTATAACGGGATACTAATAAGCATATGTTCAACACAGACTGTGCATATAGCTATCAGTTGATTACACACAATAACACTGACAAGGTCAAATCTGACGAGATGACGAGAAACAACCAAGAAAAAATGCTCTTTGTAGTTCGAATATAAAATAAAAAGAAATTTACTTTTTTCTGCAAATACCAAGTTATAAAAATATCAGTATTTTCCCTCGCGCCACGCACTTGTGGAAAAAATTATTGTTTCGCCTCACTTGATCAAATATATTTGGCTTTCGCTTAAAAAAGTGGAAAATTCATTATATACTCAGAAAAACATTTGAATGGTATTTAGTTTCAGTTCCATCTCTAACATTTAATACAATAGACACTTACATGTAACTAATAATGCATGCATTTCATAGTTACAGATAACTGCAATCAAAATGAATGTTTGATTTAAGTCACGCTTCAATGATTAAAGTAAAGTACATCTCCAAATGGTGCAACCCTCTATACAGAAAAGTCACAAACATTCAAAAATGATTGAAAACCATGTTTATCGTTTGTATTCCATAATGACTGGCCTCAAAATCATTGCTTGCTCTAAGTCAAAAGTATGACACCTAATTTTGTAGTTGTCGTCAGTGTTTTACTTCCAATTTGTTGTTATGATGGCAGGGGTATACCATAGCTGTGCATTTTGCTTCAAGAAGTTGTCACGTTATTAGATGCATATACTGATAGCTGTCTGTGGTCAGAATTACTGTAGTATAGCCCTTCAAATGGGACACTGTTTTAGGCAACAACATTATATCTAAAATGGGAATTTTAAATTTAATTCGAAAAATATATTTAAACAAAAAACCCCTAACAAAAATATTTTTGAAGTTTGTTAACGTTTCCATAAATGCTGTGATAGATTCTTAATGTTTTATGCCAAATAACATTCCCTTCTAGTACCTTGAGCGATACGGATCAATGCCTTTCAGTTGAACATAAAGCCATGTATATACTAATATAAGGCAATTTACAACAATGCAGCAGTGAATTATAAATGTAGCTGCATATTGACTTGCGTTGCTGTTTATCAGCCTGGTCAACAATATTTCAGTTATCTAACCATGTCACAAAGACGGTGACCCAAACGAAAGGCTACATCTATAGATGTATACTGCCCAAAATGCCCTCTTAGTTGAAGCTACTCTATGAATTGGTCTCACCACTCCCATATGCCTGATGTAATGATAACAGGAATATTTTTCTATCATATGAACAAACATACAATAAGGTAGCCAGACGGAAGCAGGCAAAATGATGGTACTTGATAGGCATGAAACGCGCTAATAACCGCTTATCCGTAGAACTATATAAGCAGGTAAAAGTTAAATGAAATGTAGTAGAAGCAAGTGGTCGTACATCTGTGATCTTATTCTTTTCTTAGGACTGTGTATTTATAGTTGTCCGCTCGCATATACAGACACATTAACAAAACTTACAGATAGGTAGACAGACGGAAACATGCAAATGATAGTACTTGGTAGGCATGAAACGCGTTAATAACCCATTATCCGTAGAACTATATAAGCAGCTTGGATTGCATCGTAGACCGCACCATTTGATGCTACAAAATAATCGTCTGCTGTAATCTCTAATAGACATTTTATAGCTGAGCAAATACTGTGATATCTATCCAAGGTGATTTGCACTGACAGTACAAAATGGGCACTAAACGGGTATTCTCATTCCAACAGAAACTAAGTTATTTATTTTTACAAGATATCAGAGCAGTAAGATTGATATCATTCTCCGCCAAAATTTAAATCTAGTTAGGGTTTTGCTATTTCTATGCGCTTGCAAATTTCAGGATGAAGAAACCTTTATGTAAAATTTTAAAAACGAAAAATTGTGTTCCATTTGAGGTGCGCAATACTACAGTAGAACATAATGACCAGGTATAGGTTGCAGCAAAAAAATATAAACGCTAAATGTTTTGCTTGTGAACTTTGGGTAAAGAGGGTTTGTACATTTGATGTGGTACTGTATCGTAACCAATGATCCGTAAATTTTATTAAAGTGCATTTTGCTGAATTGCATATTGATATTTCTATCAGATACGAAAATACTTTGTTTTGGGATTTTTTTTATCAAATGTTATATAGTCAAAATAATTTTAATAACCTTCAATGGTTTTTCTGAGTATATATCGAACAATTAGCCAAGTCAAACACTAGCACCCTTTTTTGTGAAAAATGACAGACATTAGCCTACAGTGTAGACCGTAATGAGAAAGCGGAATCTTGTCTTAGTCAACATTACTTTCTAAAGCCTCGTTTATATGCACAATATACACCCCGGTGCAAATACACTACCGGGGTGTTTATTTGCACCTGGGGTGCATTTTGGTCATATAAACGGTGTTTTATGAAAATGCACCCGTGTGCAAATTAGCACACTGGTGCGAATTTGCTCCACCTTTGTAGGTGGTACAAATTCGGTGGAGCAAATTTGCACCCGGTGCACATTTGCTCCTAGGTGCAAATTGCGCACATGAACGCAACTTGTTATCACATATATACAATTTGAGCTTAGATTTTGATAAATTACTCATCCTTTCTTTATGAACATGTACATGTGTATGAAAATAAACTATATATTAAATAGTCCCTTTATCAAACGTATGGCTTCTCTCTGTAGTCACTACTTCATCGACTATGCCGGGTTGCCGCGCAGAACAACTGGAATGTCTGGTCTATGGGCTTCGATTTGCATGTTTCTATTTCCGAACAATATCTCTTCCTAACCTCAGCAATGGAAATCAGAGTTTGCCAGAACCCTGACGCCATGCACTCACACATCGGTGAAAATGTCCACCCCCCCTGCATAATAACGGAGTGACCAGCCTTTACGATTCATGTAATCAAAGTGATGTCCAGACAGAGCAATAATTAAAATATACCCTCTATCTTACCCCCCCCCCCCCCAATTTGGGAATCCAAACCTCTTGTAGCCATTGATAAGCTCGGTTGAGCCATTTCCCTTCGGAAACTTAACAGAGATTTAGAAGGGATCGTCAACAATTGAAGACCAAACCCGTTTCACACATTCACAAGACGTTCATTTTGCTATTACAAAGAGGTTCTCAATTGTCCAGCTCTGCGCAGTACTAAGTCAAACAGTCACCAGCAGTTCAATTGAAACAACTTAACGCACACGCGCATTCCGTTGTAGCTATTCGCGCAGTTTGTCGCAGAGCCCGTGACATTAGAAAGCCATGGATCATCAGTACATGTATAAGTCTCAAGCACTACGTTCGTCCACCTATCTTGGCCAGATAGTCATATATTTACTTAGTACTGCTGCAACAGCTTCTATAAGTGTCATTTATGCACCAGTCATTTGTATCCACTGCTCCCCCACCTACGGGAATGGACCGGGATAATGATCTTCATTTTCCAGAGCCCTGGTATAAGCCCCGCCTTGTGGGGACAAGCTGATTGTAACAACCCTGCTCTTTGCCCCACCCTAAACAACAGAAAATCCCAGCAGGGTAAGTGTCCCAATGTTATAACCCCGACACTTCCCCGGCACTGCGGGGACAATCAAAAGGTAATTATCCAGCACCTTACCCCGGCTATTCCACGGCTATCCCCGTAGGTGGGGGCCGTGGATACAAATGACTTGTGTATTATCCTCTTTAAATATTGTATAAATACATAAAGCAAATCAAACCAAATGGAGTTGCATTTTTCTCAAACGACTGTATCTTGAACTGACCAATAATCGAACTATTCTTAACACATCGAATTTCTCCTTAAACATATTAATACATTTTATTGACACATGAACGCTACATAAGGGGTAGCAAATTTGCTCCAGGGCAATTTTGCACCCGGGAGTAAATTTGCACCAGGGTGCGAATTGTGCATATAAACGAGGCTTAAGATTACAACCGTTTTCAGAGATAGAAATAAAGGATCATTAGGATTTTATTATGTGATCGAATATGTCAGCAGGCAAAGGGTTTTAAATTAGTTTGTATCTATATTCATAATAATGAAACAAACCATGGCCATACAGTGAACTTTATTACAAAGTTAATATGGTAACAGATGTAACCGGCGTTCACATGAAGTTAGCTATTATACAATCAGAGTATCTACTGATGTTACTGTCTATTGTATGCTCTAGGTCAAACCACAGATGCAGACGTAGCACAAGATTATAGTTTCCATCGCCGTAATTTGTGAATTGTTTGCTTGTTGCCACCAAATGACCTTTTATAGATGCAGTCCAGTATATAGATAGAAGAAAATCCCAGCTCTCATGCATTCAATTACTTTAAGTTAATTAAGTCCTCCAAACTTTAAAGTCAATTGTTTATGTCGTCAATGGAGGAAACCCGACTTGTCCCTTTGAGGGTATGCTAGTGTTTGCTTCACCAGTGGGACCTGATTGAAATTGCCTCTGAAATACAGATTTAATGACAAAATGGCACACTCACATACCACATACCAACACATGGCACCGAGCAAGAGACACAGAGCACTGATAGCCACATTACATCAAAACACAATGATATAAAGCAACCATGGCTTTCCTCCTCAGCAAGATGATTGGCAAACTAGAAAGGTTACTAAGAACTACACCACAAAACACAGATCAGTCTCTGAGGTTATAAAACTTTTTTCATGCTCAACTCAAATGAGAATGACATATCAACTGCTTATAAAACTAAAATGCTGAAAAATATAGATTATTCTTGCTTTATACTTCTCAGATGTTATGTTATATTTATCCTGCTTACAACTGCAACAATTGTTGGCATTTTAACATTTATAAGCACGATAAAGTCTATGCTCAATTGAGTTGAGCATGAAAAAAGTTATATAACCTCGGGACCTGGAACACATAACTCCCACAAACAATGAAAGCAACACCAACTACAACAAAGTCTACAGAGTTTGCTTTTAGAATCCCATTTTAGAATTCAAATTCAAATTTGAGCTAGGCCCCCTCTAGAGCAAAAAACTGAAAATTGCTTTTCACTAATTTCTTTCGATTGGTTAAAGAGAAGAATAACTAAAGTGAAAAATTTCGGCATTTATTTAAATTTTACCGTTGCTATGGTAACAAAAATGCCCGACAAAATAGACTTAAAACAGAGATATTTCCATTTTGGACCAAATTTAAGGCTTTTGGAGACCATTTTTTTTTAAGAATTAGATATCAGAACAGCTAAATACCAAAAAGTCCTTTTAATATGTTGTGTGCCGTGGTAATTCTCGTAAATATCTTTTTGGCATTTGCTTGTGCTCTATGTTAATTTCTCTGTCAAACCTCTCAATTTTGCTCAAAAATGGTCAATTTCCTATTTTCAGCCTATTTTAGCGGCCATTTTTGCTACCATAGCAATGGTAAGAGTCAAAGTAATTTGAGACTTTTACACTTTGGTTTCTGTTCTAATAAACTAATAAGAACAAATTGATAAAAACTATTTTTATATTATAGCCTCAGAGGTGGGCCAAAAAGCCCCTAAATGCACGTAGCTCTTTTCTCTCATCCTATATGACCACGTGAATAGCCTACATTCGATACTTGTCATAGATCACTTTTCAATTAGATTTAACATATGTGCTATATAACCATACAAGTGCAATTCTCATGTTCTCTTTTTTGTTTATTGTCAGCAATTATCATGGTTACAAGATGTTGCAAAAATATCGAAATTAAATCCCTTGTTTGGTTTTATTACTAGATTGTTACCACTAGAGACAGTCAGTACATATGCATGCGCGGATCCAGACAATTCCGTCAGGGGGTCCTAAAAATCAACGCATTTCACATAGGGCCGTACCCTCGCGTCTATTTGCTTCTCGAGGGAAGTCCGTACCAGTATTGCTTAGGTATCATATATCAACATGTGCAACTTGTAATTTTACAGGGGGATGGGGTCCGGACCTCCTTTCCCCCTCTGGATCCGCTCATGTGATACATTATTTCCGTGATTGACCTTTCCCGCTCAAATGAAAAGAAAAGAAAAAAAGGAAATGAAGACAGTTTTATTGATTTTTTGCCCCAACCCAACACGTTTTTTTTAATATTCTATGACATTGCATGAAAGACCCCTAACGTATCCATGCATCATCTCCTAGAACATATAAATCAAGATATAAAAAAGGAGATATAGCAAAGATAAGGACTCAACAGTACACACAAGTCGTTGGAATATTTAAGATGAATAAGGCAACAGAAACTTTATTTGAACATATAGCTGTTTGTGAGCTGAAGACAATCATTCTGTCTGGTCTCTGGAGAGGGTACAGTTCCATAAAATCACGCAGAATAAAAGTATAAACACCATTAGAAGTTCTTACTAATCTCTTTCTTGAGTGATGGCTTAAAGACATCAAAGTGTACGATTTCTTGCTATCGCTCATTGTTCAGTCTATAATGCTAAAAGGACGCACATTTCTTGGATGAAAATAACTTAATCCTATATTCATTAAAATCGTGAACGCAGTGCACGAGCTCCCTTTAGCGGATAAAACAGAAAAAGAAAAACAACAATTTCCTTCACATGTTTGATTCCGAGCGGGCAAAAAGGATCAGATAATAAGTATCATATAGGGTATGTTATTAAAAAATAGTAAGTGAGTATGATCAGGAAATACCACAATCAGAAACTGCAGACAAACCCGTGACATCGTGAGGATATGATTTATATCGTGATTTATATCTTATGCTCTTAAAGAGTTTATATAATTTTGATGATACATGTGCATGCACAGTAGATGGCTTTCAGGATAACAACTGTTAGAGAAACTTCTATCACCACATCACGTATATAAGAATAGCGCACCAAACATACAGGGACCCTATAATCAACAAAAAATATATATAGTACATATACCATTCGATGTCCTCTTTATGACCTCAAGCATAGAGTTCAATAGCCCCTTCTTCTATTTCTAAGGCAGGTGTTTGATCTGCTGAGCTTAGTGGCAAAGTCAGGTCATGCAATAATTTGTTGCCTTCAAATATATATGGTATAAACGTATGTGACTGCAACGATAAAACGGGGGTAATACCAATTCCGCTAGTTTTGCTGGCGACCGGGACGGTACTGTATAAAGCTGCTATCGACCGAGGAGTACGGCTTTCGTCCGGTCGGTACGGCTGTCGACAGTTAAAAAAATTATCAAATTTGATGGTAAGTGTGCTTATTTCATGTGTGTTCCGACATTTTGGGTGTTTAAACCGTTTCTTTAATAGATTGCTTTTGTTTTAAATGATTTGCAGGCCTGGCTTCTAGCCTGTTTAACGCTGAGCGGGTTTCAATGGATATTCAACAAAAACTAAATAAAATCAGTATTTACAAGAAAATTGGCAGTTGCAAATACATCATAAACATACTTGATTACCTTTAATCTGTGAATGTACATGTAGCAATATGCCTCTGTGGTACTTATATATTTTTTGTGATACTGCTGTCGATGAACTGTAAAT
Organism: Loripinus fragilis; assembly: GCA_964019695.1. Lineage (NCBI taxonomy): Eukaryota > Metazoa > Mollusca > Bivalvia > Lucinida > Lucinidae > Loripinus > Loripinus fragilis. The sequence continues at coordinate 127,011,250 of OZ026514.1, forward strand.
TTGCTGGGTTCGGTTGTCGCCGTTTACTGGATACGGACGTCAAAGATTCAACGAAAACGTAACAAATTACAAAATGTACAATGTACTTTACTGTAAAATTAACAATTTAACACTGAAAAATCTAACTCTCATCGTCATTTCGTTTGTGTTCATGTATTATGACCCTGTTAACAGTTTTCAGTCATACTTGGACGATTCCCTGTCTTCCTGGGTTGAACTAGCACTGAGCAGCGGATATGGTGTCTGACTCAAGGAAATAGCTCACTGTCTCTGACGATTCTCGAACTAGCAACCATTCAATCCCCAGTCTAACGCTGTACCAATCTGAGCCGCCACTGTGATTGGTACGGAGACGTTTGGATTGGCATATTGGACTACAGCTAGTAAGAAACTATTAATCTAGAGAAAGTGGTTATTACTTCACGTGTGTTCTAGTTTTGCAAGTATATTGACGAGGAAGAGAGAGAGAGAGCTGATTACTTTGCTCTAATTGTCTTCCCTATTTCGTGTGACTGTTTGTTTTCTGTGGTTCTTCCTCATGGTGCTTTGGGTTAGTCTGCAGTGTGTGATTGTGGTGATTCTAGATCATGCTCACTTACTTTTGCATGTTAATTGTGAAGCGGGAAACGACAGTTTTTGCATATGAGTACAGCAAAGGTTTAGACGTGCATGCCTGTATGTGCATCTACACATTCTCACCAGAAACTTCTGGGAGCGCAGTGGAAGAGTGCATATCTCAAGACAGACCAATTGCGGGTTCGAGCCTCATCTGCGTCAATGCGTTGTGTTCTTGAGCAAGTCATATTAATCCTTGCTTAATTGTGGTTCAACAAAGGAAGATCCGTCCGGACATAACTAAGAATTGTTGAATCAAATCAAACAAACAACAGAAACTTCTGTCAAAGAACCAGTGTTCAGATATTTTATAAAGAATGTGTAGCATAAAGTCTCAATCAAAACATTTTTTGTGAGTACTCAAAAGAACTGTCTCAAAGAGACGGCTCTGTAGAGCATCCAAAATATGTTTTCTAGGACCAACAACATATGTTTAAACAGGTGGATAATAAAATCATTTCAAATTTACTTTCAAAAATGTTTATATACATGTAAATCTGTGAGTGTTAAAGCTCCTGTTTGGGCTGAGCATGTGACAGTAGAGACGCTGAATAACCCTTTTCCTGGTTGAACAGTATTTATGAATAGACCAGCCCATACAGTTATATTCTCTCGGGTATCCCCTTTCCGGTTTGAGTGCTACCCGATAACCAGGGGGAGAACATTCCAGTTTTGATCACTGGAGGACCAGGTCAACAAGGGCGGATAGGGTGTTATAGTAATTACCCCTAAATATAGCAGATGTTGTCCGTAACGCATGAACTCCCTCCGGATACTACATTTGGACTATTTTGTTACCATAGCAACCACCCACAATCATTTTGATGTGACAGCAAAAATGACGTGCATAATCCACACCTGTTCAAATAACAAGTTTCATCAAGCTAGCCTTTATCTCGGATTTTATTTTCACAACAATTAGCATAGCAAATGCAATGTTTTTGCGATGGCGAAATAATTGACGTTCATAATTAGCGTAGCCACTTAATCACATACCAAGAGTTGAACCATTTTTTAGCTATCTCATTTTATAGATTTCAGCGGAGAGACAGACGGACAGAGAGAGGGTAATCATATTCCCTTCAGAGTAAAAAGCTGAAGGAGCCTAAAAATTGAGGCCACCTGGGTAAATCAGAGAGCAGCTCAGCTGGTTAAAGACTTAACCTTGCTCTAAGAGTTTGTCTGGCAATATCTGACTGCACAAACCATTTTGTCCGACATGTTCAGAGAAAGGCATTCCAATGTAAAAACGTTCCGATGGTCGAATTCAAAGAAAGAAAGTGGTTGAGATTTTGGACTATCGGTGAAGTTCAGGGTCTCGGAGGTCCTGGCTAGCCTGTCTGTTTGTTTGTTTTGTTTGAATTGATTCTTTACGTCCATTCAACAATTTTTCTATTAAACAGGATGGGTCTTCCTGAGTTGAACCAGTACTAAGCTAGGATAAATGTGTCTTGCTCAAGGACCACAACGCAGTGACGCCGGTGAGGCTCGGACCCGCGGCCCCTCAGTCTTGAGTCAAGCACTCTACCACTGAGCCACTGCGCTCCTACCAGCCTGTCTGTATTATCATTATTGTTGTTATTATTATTATTATTATTATTATTATTATTATTATTATTATTATTATTATTATTATTATTATTATAAACCTGAAGTTAAGTAGGTCTGTCACAAACCTACGTTGCCCTTGCTCAAGTCCTGACTTGCTAAGAATAACATTTTTATAAGCTTTGCATAGACCAAGCTGATACTTGTAGAGGTGTGCAAGTCTAAAATGTTCCGTTAACGACTGCTAACAGTCATTGCAAATGAAATTTGTCTTCATGAGCATTTGCTGAAATGTCATGCACGAATCCAGAAACGATTATCTGGAGAGCAGGCTGTTATTTGCCCTTCAGTGAAACGCCATTTAAATGGCGTTTTGCTGGCGGGCCAATTTTAGCTGATATTTGTAGAGGTGTGTACATCTAAAGTTCCGTTATACGACTGTATACAGTCATTGCCATTGAAATTTCACTTAATGAGCATTTGCTGAAATGCCATGCGCGGATCCAGAAATGTTTGTGTGGCGAGCGGCTTATTATTGGCCCTCCAGCTACCTTGCTGGCGGGCCAATTTTAGCTGATATTTGGAGAGGTGTGTAGGTCTAAATTTCCGTTATACGACTGCATACAGTCATTGCATTTGAAATTTCTCTTAATGAGCATTTGCTGAAATGTCATGCGCTGTTGCAGAAACGTTTTTCTAGAGAGCGAGCTATTAATGGCCCTCCAGCGAAACGCCATTGAAATGGCGTTTTGCTGGCTGATATTTGTAGAGGTGTGTGGGTCTAAAGTTCCGTTATAGGACTGCATAGTCATTGCAATTGAAATTTCTCTTAATGAGCATTTGGCTATTAATGGCCCTCCAGCGAAACGCCATTGAAATGGCGTTTTTCTGGCTGATATTTGGAGAGGTGTGTGGGTCTAAAGTTCCGTTATAGGACTGCATAGTCATTGCAATTGAAATTTCTCTTAATGAGTATTTACCGAAATGTCATTCGCGGATCGAGAAACGTTTGTCTGGAGAGCGGGCTATTATTGACTCTCCAGCAAAACACCATTGAAATGGCGTTTTGCTGACAGGCTAATTTTACTTGATATATGTAAAGGTGTGTAGGTCTAAAGTTCTGCTATACGACTGCATGCGCGGATCCAGAAACGTTTGTCTGTTGAATACAGGTATTGACCCCCGCCCCCCCCCACGACAAAAATTCATAAAGCTGCCCGATCAGCCATTCAGTGCTGGGCCATCATCTGCCTGCCAGCAAAACACCTGGTCCCCTCCCCTTAAATCAACAATCTGGATCCGTGTATGCAATCTTTAAACATTACAGTAAATGGATGCTCACTCTTTTAGTCTGCGTGTTTTACAGGAAGGTGAATTCAGTAATGTTTCTCTCTACACATGCGCTTGAACTTCTGTGCTCCACCCCCCCCCCCCCCACTTCAAAAATGCTGAACGCCAACTTTAATTTTTCAAAATGGCTCATCTAGCCTAAATATATTTTCTTCAAAATGTTCTTTATTAGTGCATCATTATTCAAGGATTTCTATTTATGTTTGCAATCCTATTCCTTTAACATAGATTGTGCTGTATATTTTCTTTATCTGATGTTGGCCTTTTATTTGTTTAACTATTGGCCTTTTATATATGTTAACTATCAGGCCTTTAGTTTATAGAGCGTAACCAATATATTTTAACTGATTTCTCAACCAAAACATATGTTGTAGGTACTCAAATTAACCGTTCCAATGAGACGGTTCTTTTGAGCACCAGAACGCATGATAAATCTGATGGATAAGAAATTTTTACCATTTACGCTCATATTTTATCCAAACCTGTGAGTTAGCTTCAGTGACTAGCTTTGGGTTTAAATATGTGGGAGAGATGGAATGGGGTGGAGTTTGATATTGATGAATGCTGTGCCTTTTAGATAGCAATCCACATTAAACATACACTTTTCATTATTGTTGCGAGTGAAAACTGTCTGAAAAAGCAGATTTCAGATATAGTCATAGAATAAATCATGTATTTTAACCCCAGTGCATGATAGATAATTTTCACACTTCGTCGACAGTCTTATCATTCACAGTACGATAGCCTCGACAGTCGTATCACTGTCAGTCGACAACCGTATCATGGTATTATTCTGGGGTCCATAAAATCTTCCATCGCGCAAAAAAATGCCATTCGCCCTTGATTGAAGAAGCACAAATGACAAATAATATAAATAGGGCGTTTTATTGCTTTCATATCATTCTAAATGCGCTAGATTAATGATTTTCTATGAAAACTTATCTTTATCTAAAGAACCTGTAATTTATAGTGTTTTTCGACGTCACAAACGTATTAAAAATAATTAGACAAATAGCACTTTGTCTCTTGAAAAAAAAAACTATAAAGCATGTGCAGATGGTAAAACTTACGCTATGACCCCTCCATAGGCGTTTAAGTCATGACCCCCCTATACCGACAGCCGTACTGACCGGTCAAAAGCCGTACTCCTCGGTCGATAGCAACTTTACACAGTGCCGTCCCGGTCGCCAGCAAAATAGCAAAATTGGTAATACCCCCGTGGATAAATGACGACTGGAAGCTCGCAACTGTACATGCCTATTTCGCTGACTTCCTTCCTTAGCATCCTCACCATACCATAAGCGTGTGGGACAAGTGATAGCACTGACTAAAACCTTTCCATACTGTTTGGTCTTAACATACAGTGGCACAAAACTGACCGAATGACATTCTTTGGTTTCTGAAATATGATCATAATTTGATAAACCAGGTTTTACAAAAACCATTGCCGAGATGGCGACGAAAATGAAAATAAATATTCCAGTGAGGATTTAACCTGGAGATTATTACTGGGTAATTTTTCATGGTATTGTAATCTGAGGTTGGATATCGAAGGACGCAATCTTGCCATGGGCACACTTAGTTTTATCGATATCAGTGCAATAACCATTGTAATATACATCGTTGTTTATGCAATTATAAATTATATTGTAGTTTTTATGAAAAAGCGCGTAGGCCACTTGTTTTTTTTTTTTTTTTTTTTGTTTTTTTTTCGCAAGACAGCGCTGACGTTTGAAGTCAACAAAAGCACCGTCATGCAACATAAAAATTTAAACATTCAAAGGTTTTCCAAAATTACCATGACGATAGAAATTATTTCCGAAAATTGAATGATATCAGCACATATATTTATGTGTAAGTTATTGTTTCTTTTCTGTGTCTGTATTGGAAGATAATCCACGAGCTTTAGCGAGTGGATTATCTTCCGCACTGACGCATAAACCATATATAATAACTTGTTATTGCACCAGCATGCATTTGTACTTTGTGCATTGTGAGATATTTGATGTAAAACCCTTGCATATTAATAAAAGGCGTAATAATGGCTTATTATTGCACATATTCTATAACTATATATATGTTATATTGTGCACCTTGTTATCAAAATGGAGCCGTTTCTGTTCAGTATGCCCGCTTCAAACGATCAAAATTCTCTTCAACAAAAGACAAAACGTAATTCTGCTTCCCATTGTCTTGTTCTTATCCGATTGCAAAATATAAATAATGCCCAAGACTAATTTGCCGTAGTATATGTCGGTGCAGACAGGATGAACATTTCTTTACAGAACTTTAAGTGTTTTGTGAAAATGGCACTTTCAGACATATTGTAAGCACCCTAAACTGTCATCTACGACAATACGCGATTCAACTCGAAAAGCAGGGAAATGTCCGTGATGCATGTTCTAGACAGTGGCTTCATAACTGTCCTGCCAGCCAAAAGTGACAGTGACGTCATGTTTTGTTTACATTGTTATCAGGGACTTAGAATCGATACGTCACTTGTGTATAAATCCTAGGATAGGATTAATACACAAGTGATCTATCGATTCGCGTTTGCTCAAGTGGTGTGTTCAAGGCAATGTTTTACTTAACAATTGCAAACAAAACATGACGTCGATGTCCCTCTTGGCTGGCAGGATAGTAGTTACCCATTTAAGCCTAGCGTCCTTTTTTGTGGGACATAGGCAAACCGTGCAGACCCAGATCAGACACAAGAACGCGCGTCTGCTCATGGTCTCCACTGTTTGCTTACAGACTGGTCTGTTAAAATTTGAAGAAAAATGTAAAACACTAAAACGGAAATGGACTGGAACAATTGATTACAGTGCGAAATTCTGTTCTGCTTAGATGGGTTAAGACCAAGCAATTTAACCTATAGCTAGCAACCCATATGAACATTGCTTCCTTTTATGGCACGTAGGCAAGCAGTGCAGATTCAGATCAGAACTTTTTGTGGCTGTTCTTTGACAGTAACCAGTATTTATAGATTTATGTCTGGGAAGGCTCAACTGGCAGTGCTTCCGGTTTAAAACGCCCCAGAGACGGGTTAACGGCTTACAGTCTCATCTGACAGACTTGTAGAGCCGGGAATCGATCCGGCGACCGCTTGGAACAAGGCGAGTGGTTTATCCACTACATCACAGCGGCTCTCGAGAACTGATTAAAATCTTAACTACTTGCCTACAGAATGTTCTATTAAACTTTGAAGGAAAATAAAAAGCATCACCCAACATCCCTAAACTTATAAAATGACCCACTCAATTGATAAGAGTGAGAAAATCCGTTCTGCTTATTGGGTTAAGAATTGTCTAGCTCGAGCTTAACACCATTGAATGTGTTACTTTGTTAATCTTTTTCTGACAAACATTTATCTCACTGTTCAAAGCATGATTTTCTTACAAATACAGTTGTCCAATTCTTATCAGCGTTAAAATATACTTTTGAATGAATGGCATATGAACCAATTTTAGCATGGGTGGGCTAGATGCACAGAGTATTGCACCATGTGTTATATATTAATAAGAAAATAGTCCATATTGTTTCGACACGCAGAAAGCGCGTTCATGTATCTACAAAACCTTTTTAAAGTATTCCAGGAACAAGCACGACAGCAGGTACCTTTGGAGTTTCAAAGGTTATCACTGTCACTCATTTTAAGCTTTAGACGACATCTGAAGTGCTCAGTGGATATATTAATATGCCTGTCACGGCGCATGGATTGTTTCTTAAATAAGATATACTACGGCCTACACACGGACTCTATCAAATTAATACGCCAGTAGATTAGGAGACATTAAGCAGTCTCTTTTGCTGGACAAATTAAATGCAGTCTGTAAACAGACAGAAGTCTAGATATTTCGGTGACCATATGCACGTCATCATCTATTGGGATTGGAATAAAAGTATTAGCGAGTAAATTGTTTACTAACTTTTCGGCGATATGTATTAATCGAACTACGTATTTGATGCTTGTTAATTGCTATGGTTTGTAGCCACTCATTCATGCAACTCTTCAAGAAGATATTTGGGCTTAAACAGATGCCAATTTAGTTCAGACCACAAATATAAGATCAATCACTCTTTACAACCATGTGTCGATTTTTTAGCTTGCTTGTTGTTGTCCTTTTGAATAGATCATGAAAATAAGGTTTTCAACGATTCGTTTGAATTTATTTGGCACAATGATTGCCTATCGACGAAGGTTTGACATTGGGGTCAAAGGTGAGGCTCGAAATGCGAAATCGTCTTTCCTTTTTGATTAGGCACAATTGCTGGTATGCCATTAGAGAAAAAATATCAAGATCCAAAATTGTCATAGATCTATTATACAGTATTTGATGTAAATACGGATATTTGACCCCCTTCCAGTTACTATTATTTCGTGACTGTGGCCTTGTAAGTTATTCATTTATTTCTAAAGAAACCATATAATTACGAGGAAAACCAATGCATATGCCACATCAAAATTTATTAATGATTCCATACATCATCATGACATATTCAGAGCAGCGTTGTCGTTATTTGAGCAGTCATATTCGAGACACTTCGTTATTCATTAGCAACTAGCTAAGTTAACTCTTTGCATGCTGGGTAATTTTTTATGATGGTTTGTCGTCTGTTGGCTGTTTTAAAATAAACTTTTTCTAAAAATTTCTTTCAGGAACCCTGTCAGACTGTCAAACGGTTTGGTCCAAACTGTTCGCAAATATCAGCAAACGACAAAAGTCGCCGCTGGCAAAGAAAGAGTAAAAGATGATCCATCGGCCATAGGTTTAGATAAACAATTTTTTTGAGCGTAAAATTGTAAATATTTTCTAATCCAACAGCTTGAACATATGTTGTGGGTACTCAAAAGAACCGTCTCAATGAGAGTTTGGTTGAGAAATAAGAAAATTAATTTTTTGTACGAAGTCTTAACTAAAGGCCTGCATGATATAATAAGATTATGGCTTTACTGTTGCCTTCAAATGTGATTTAGTCCTAATCACTTTTGCGTAGTCAGTGTGTACCTGCACGGCTACATGTATTTATTGGGGCTAGAGTCATAAACTGTGACATGAGCCCTTATCTACAGTCCTGCGTTGCGTATGCGAGCTGTGAAAGCTCTGAAGAGACTTGTGGATGCTCAGGTTTGTCTGAGCCTTCACTGGTCGCATATGTGATAATGGCCTAAATTACATGTACTGGTCCCATATATGGTTGGGGCTTTGTGTCGTAAAAACAAGTTGGTCTCTGTCCATTTACAAATGACTCCCAATAACTAGAAATCGCATTAACTCAAAGTATCCGCTTAATCCAAAGGGAAACAATTGTGATACACAGCATTCAGACAATGTTTTTCTCGTTAATCAGTGTTTCCTATGAAAGGATACACATGAACTATTTCTCCAGAAAAGAAAGTTTAACGATAATCATATATCCTATAGACTGAGAAATCTAAAATAGATTTCCTGACACATATTTGGTAGGCTTGGCTCTACAAAAACTCGTCTTATAGTATTGAGCTACGGTAGATATAAAATGCCGTGATTGCACATTTTTAAGGGTATCAAGTTTGACGTTGGCTGTGAACAAATGTGGCAAACAAACATGGCGGTCTTTCAACAAATACAGAGCTGTTTTTATACTTTTATTTTGTTCATGCTGCCGTTTGACAGTTCTCCCTCGCGGTACCGTAGGCGGTCTGTTGTCTATGAATGTGCCATTTCCTGGTCATAATAATGCACGTTTTAAAAGATAATAGTACCTGCTCTATGCGTAAATAGACATCTTCAGAAAGCAGCTTAGAAAGACGCATGTTTAATTAAGCGGTTGTTATATATCATACAACGTAAAAAATTACCAGGAAAGGATTGCTTACAAAAAATAAATGCATGAAAGTTAGCTTATGTAAATCCTCTCTATCGAGTTCCGTTGAATCACGCTATTTTCCCATTAACATGACTGTCTGTCGCGATCGTTCGACCTCAGTAACACCTTTGTAAATCTGTTCTACATATTGAGCCTGCACATGGGAAATTTTGAAGAAGCGACACACATACTTTATGGTCAAAATAAGGCTACGCTTTAAAAGAATATTTATTTAGGATATAAACAAATACTGATCATCTCGAATTTAACGAATAGCGATTAAATAGCTTTACATTAGTGATTGGTGATTCTAAAACCTTGTTTTATAGTGAATTTCTATGATAGTAGATTAAGCCAATAATATAAAAGAGGGTATCTCTTGTACAATGAATGATCAAGTGACATTTTTAATGGCTAACATTCAAATAAATTATAAGCGATTATTTTGTAATTCTGACCCCACCAAGGCCATAATGTTCACCTTAAACTCATTTTCTTCTACTCAAAAGGTAGACCAAAACAGTATTTTCAAGACCGAACATTGCTAAATGCAGGTCAAAAGTATTGCAGAATACTCCAAGGGGAGCATTCTGCAATACTTTCGACCTTCATTAAGCTACTGATTGTCTATTTTTGAGTGGCCGCTTAAGGCAGGTTTTACTGTTTATGAAAGGACTACCCAAATATAGTGACCTGTTATAAATAGTTTCCGGGGATATAGCTCACACCAAAATACAGTCTTATCCCAAACCACTCCTTCCCAGTATCAACTCTTATGCAGAGTCTTATGAAGAAAAGTGGTCAAAATTGCTTCAGGTAGAGAGCGGAAACATTTTATTAACATCAGTCAAGGGTCATATCATTGTGCTTAGTAGACGAAATTTAACCATATACCATCCCAAATCACTCAATCAAATTATCAACTCTAATACACAATTTGAAAAAAAAGGTCAAAATGCTCTAAGATAGAGAGCGGAAACGAAGCGGACGGACGGACTAAATAAAAACGCCACTAAGCAACACTAAAATAGGAAATAAACTCATCCAGCTGATGAGGATTGGAAAGTACATTCGACATAAAGACTTAAATATCTAAAATAAAGAATCTTTTAGAACTGATTGGAAAACCCTATACTAAACTAAGTCTGTTCTTGGCAGATAAAATTCAGCGTACATCATGCACTCTTGCACTGGTTTCAGCGATACTCTGCATTTCGATGACACCTCAGCAAAACTCAGCTAATCTATTTAAATAAATTGTCGTCGTATCTCTAAATCAGAGAAGCAAGTTTCAAGATTCTGAGAAAAATGAAGTTCCGTCGCATCCCATCTTCTAATTTAAAATGTAATGATTGGCAAATTGTTGCAGCCGTGCAATCTAAGTATGGAACAGTCAATTCTGTCGGACAGGCGAGAAATTCGGTCTCCCAAAAACAGTACCAATTCAGATTTGAACGTTTTTGCGGATCAGCCGCATCTTGTTGTACATACATGTAGCTCATAACCAGAAGAATAGTATCATATTTTCACCAGCGGAAACGATCTTTAAGCGTTATCTGTGCATGTTTAACCTGGCTTTTAATGGTTTCTATTTAAGATATCGACAGAACTGCATGCTGTAATCGCGTCGAGCATACAGGAAATGACGATGTATTTTCATTCGTCAAGACTGAGTGGGATTATCTTTTATCCTTTAATCTAAACATATGCTTCGGGTACTTTTGAGTATCCACAACATATTTCTTGTTGAGACAGATACTTAATTCTGAATCATACCACGAGTATGTGTCTCTATTCGGGTACTATAAACGCCTAAACAGCATGCACACCTGCGCCAATGATGTTAAAATTATGAAACCCGTTTACGTTGGGTGTCCAGTCTTTCTTCAAGCGAACAAGCAGTAGTCTCATATTTGGCTAGTACAGTTCATATCAATCTTTTTTGCATGATGTAGCTGTAACTCTCTAATCTATTACTCTATAATCCAAGCACTTTCTACGTCGTAATTTCATTTCTGCATGTCTTCGAAAAAGATCCAATTTTAGATGTGACAATTTTTGTCTGACATTTTAACTATTCTGTCGAAAACAGCGTTGAAACTTTAAGTCCCAGACGGACTCATGGTATGTATCAATTTGAGTTAGATATAGACAACTATTTAAAATATGGCCAAAATGCACTGAAGGGTGTCGTAAACAACCGTAGTTGAAACGTTTTTGTGAATGTAGTTACATTGAGAAATTCTCTTTCCAATGAGGTCGCAATTTAATCATGCAGAATCTGATTTTTAATGGCGGTACAAGCGTGAATTTACATCGCACTTGGGTGTTCAAAGTCTTATATTTACATTTTCAAAGCAAGCCTTTAATGAATCCTTAGATTTTTTTTGCAACCGTTCAAAGCCTCATGAATGACATAAATTTGATTGACAGCTGCCAAGCTCACTTTCTCGTTCAATACGCTTCGGACATCGAATTCATTCGCCAGAAGTGACACTGGTGTTGTGATTGACAGCGAGCCACACCTGAGTTGCAGATGCAAAACAACCTATTGTTTGCTCCATTAGCTGTCTATGTTCACACTGGCCGTTCCGCTTTTCCGTTTAACACTTTAACAACGCCATTAATACGAGTACACTTTAAATAAAAACCGTATATTTTCCTAAATTATAAATAATTTCTTTAATATAGATATTTATAATAAAATGTGAATATAAGCAATAAATTCAATTTTTGGTCCGTTCACGGAATCGTGAATACTTCGGGTCCCGTGCAAGGGACCTGACGTATTCATGATTCCATGAACATTCCAAAAATCGAATTTATTTCTTATTAAACGCATGTTTACGTCCTCTTATGCAACTTTTAACTATTAGCAAAGTATTTGACAGACAATGAAACAAAGAAAATGCTCGAAACACTGTTTAATCCTGATGGTATTTTTTGAAAAAATCATTTTGAAAAAAATCCAGCAGACAAAAAAAAACACAGACAAATTACCCGGCAGTACCATTTCAACGGTCGTACCGTACACCGCAAGGTGAGCAAGATAATAATACCGCAATGTTGGGGTTTTGGTACCGCAAGGTTGGTAGATTGTACTACGAATCACTTGCCCGTGTTTAGTTCTGTAAAAAGGACGTTTAGTTGAGCTGATATGGATTAAAGACGCACAAACTGGAACACAGCGAGAACGTTAGCATTGAGAGTGCAGGGGTACTGTATTTCAAAATCAACCTGGTCGGCTATCTTGACATTTTGAGGCGCCCAAGATAGAAAATGCATTCAACAAATCAGTACTAGACATTCGTCAAGTAAAATTAAATGCAGTTATAGATATATGGTGAAAACGTGCCCTATTTCCCTTGAGAATAGAGTCTAGACGTAGTTCTAAATCGTCTAACTTGACCGGGATCGTATTTTGCGGTCACTAGGGAAGCTACCCTAGCTACATGTAACAATAGCAGCATTCGAGCTGTCACACGAAACGGTACCGAAACATTTGATCTCACAAGATTTGAATAAAAGCATATTTTACTAATTGTTCAGTATCCATTAGGTGGACAAGACAGTTCCTGCTCAGGTAGTGTATCTACTCAGGGTGATCTGGGCTTCCATGTGATTAGATATGTTAAGATACGCTTTCACACGATCAAGCTAAACTGAAATGAGAAAATCTGAATTTAAGCTGAGAAATGGTAATTCAATAGACCTTGGCTTCCAGAAAACGGAATATAATACAATTATCAAGCATCCATATGCTCCTCTTGTAATATAACACCATTGAGTTGCCAGCAGTATTAAAGTACAGCACTCCCTGAAGGAGTTCATATAAACTTTGCCACCGGCACGATTCTGCTATATTTCTATAAGCATTGCCCAATTCAGTTAAGATCTACATTATTTTGATTTGGTAAATCTAAAACCCATCAATATACAATTTTTTTGCCTAGAATGGAATGCCGGAAAGTAACCGCTTTATGTCACTACAAAAATGTAGCTTAGCTCTTTACCTCGATCATAGAGACGCCTTTAACACTTTTGAAAACAGAGCAGACCCGGACCTTACAAGAGCTGCCTGATCAAGGAAGAGCCGTATGACCGAGTCTAACCTGTTTGCTTTTGGAAATATGAATAGATATGATCCTACACTAGTGAACCTGACAAGTAAGGAAATGCCCTGTTAAGGCATGGCATCTCCCTTAAAGTCATTTGTGAAAAAAATCAAATTTTCAAACTTTGATTTTTCAATAATTTTCATGACTATGAATAGACATACATATAAATTATTCAAACAAATGTTTCATGACGTTCAAACCGAGGGCAAAGGAGAGATGAATATTAACATAACTACTCTAAAGCCCTTCAACTGATATAGTATCAAAATAAAATTTTTAGAGTAGTTCTGTAAAGCCTTATTTATCTACCCTTTGCCATCGATTTGAACATCATTAAATATAACTTTGAATAATTTATATGTATGTCTATTCATAGTCGCGAAAATTATTGCAAAATCACAGTTTGAAAGTTTGTCTTTATCACAAATGACTTTTAGGGAGAGCTCACGCCTTAACAGGACATCTCCTTTCTTTGTTGTATGTACAAACTTGAAAGTGTAATTGTATAATTATTCATAGTGGGTGGAGCTTAAATTAGCATCAATTTTAAATGAAGGTGAGGGTTAAGCGATTTCACCAATGTTCATGAGATTGTAAATAATCAGCGTCGCGTCACCAACTTCTAATCAAAACGTCAAGTGACGGTGCATTACGATAATGTAAATGTAAAATGAATGGATTCTATTTTTTCTGATATTGCCAAGTTAACATGAGTGGCATTGCTATTCGCTTCTGGCATACACTGTAAAAATTAGGGTAAGTTAACAACAAAAGAGGTGGCAGCTTTCAAAGCGGGTGAAAGGATACACCAAATTCAGTAGCAGTTCAGCTGCCACCGAATTTAGTGTAAAGTTACACTTTTCTTTTACAGAGGGCAAAATAACTACACATGTTATATTTCTAGCTAATCTTTGTAACTGCCCAGATAGGTTTCACACGGGATTTTCGTACTTATCGCATATTCGCGAAATCCTCCCTTAAACGCACATTCTTATTTTTGATCTGAGGCTTCCGCTACATTCATACTTTGTGTATGCGAGAAGCAAAGGCTCTGACGAAACTGCGCATATGCGTTATTAACCTTATCTGATTGTTTCCCTCTGATGTAAGGAAACCCCTTATGTTTGTGTTTTAACAACAGCTGGATCTAGGGCGAAGATTTGGCCACTAAACTATATTCAACCCCCCCCCACACACACACACACACCCTACCTTCCCGGTGGTCAATGCTACTGTCCGTTCTAAGGCGGCGGTTCTGTTGTTGTTTAGTCATTGTTAGTTGAAACTCCTATTGAGTGTGGGTCCTTGTTTTGTGGTGTGGTTCTTGATGCCAATCATAATTTTGCAATCCCGTGCTGAGAAAAAGAGAGATGGTTGCTTTACTTAATTGTGTTCTTGCTGTCGTGTGGCTGTCTGTGCCCTGTGTCTGTCTCTTCCTCGCGTTGTTGGTCTGCGGTTTGTTATGGTGTGGTCTTTAGTTTGAATATGTCCTTTCTTGGCCACCAATGTAAATATGACCATCGTAACATGCGTAAGGAGTTTTGATTTTTTTTTCAAAATGCAAAAACAAACTCGAATGGAATTTATATAATCAAACTAAAGAAAAATCTGTAATATTTACATTTCGTTTGGAGTCGAGTTGTTTTGGCTTTAGTTAGTTACAATGTACATGTATGATATATGATGTTGAGTACTCTTTTTCGTCCAAGCAGCACCAAAATATGTTCGCGAGAAAAATGTGTAACCCGCAATAGAAGGTCATCTTTTGCATATTAAGCACCATTAACCGAAATGTTTCAGTTTCTTAAGACACTTGATGATGGCGTGGTAATTGTCTTTATGTTTAACGCAATGTATTTTAGCCAACACATGAGATTGTTGTGCTCATCGCACTGGCATCAGTGCTGGCTCAGGCGAGCATATGCTGTCACACAGGCTCTTCACAGAGCCTTTGCTTGTCGCATACACAATGCATGGAAGTAGACGAAGGCTCGGACGAAAGCTTTTAAAACCACTAACTGACCTAAATAGTTACTCAGCTACATTTAAAGAATAACGTTGCGCATATGTGACAAATGCCATTACATTGTAGCTTATGGACTTGCCAATTAGAATAAGCAATTTAACAATAATGTAACAATATTTAGTAGGAGGAATTCTGACACTACCGCTGATTCCCCTGGGACATGCATATTAGTAAATTTTAGACAATAATAACTCTGTTATTTTGCAACGGTATACGTTGACATGTACGCACAGCGGAGATTCAATCATTCTGCGCATCCGTACAGTCTGGCCAGAGTCTTAGTTTTCCGCCTGAAGAAACATTGGACCTTGGCTACCCACTACGCAGTCTGATCTAAGTCTTCGATGGGCGCATATGCCAACTTGTACCTTTCGCTGTGTCCCGGCTAGATCGATTGTTTCCTCTTTTAACAATTTCTCCTAGATGGAAAACCCTGCGTGCTTGTGGCGGAACATTTCAAATGACATACCATAAGACACAAAATTCAGTGTATGACATGAGATTTGAAATATTCCGCAAAGGTAAAATTTAAGGTCAGTAACATGTTTATAGCACTGGTTCCAATGATCTGAAATCCTGTATGCCACACTACCACCTGACGGATGTCAGAGTAATAAATCTGATTTCCAAGTATTTGGGTGTACATTGACAGAATAAAAACGAAGCACATGTCTTTGTCTGCATCATCGGTTCGATTTAGCTCCTTATAACCATCTAATCTACAAGAGATGCGCCATATTTCGGGTTTGAAGATTTCGCCAAACAAAAGGACTAGGCCCTCTGATATTTTCTCTATATATTTGTCGATTCTCAGACGATTGTAACGTTTTGTTAGGCTTCCTGTACCATTGTTTTAATATCAAATTTTAAACTGGGTCAATTTTGAAAGAACCTCGCTCATCATTAAGGGGCTATACTCATTTACAATGATGGGTGGGGTATGCGTAACTGTTATTACATTTTGCATTAAGAGTGAACTGGAATTTACTCACCTATATAAAAGATATAACTTGTAGTCTAAAACTAAACTAGATAAATATTGGAGGGATAGAAAATTGCACATACGTAAAATCAACTTAAATAAACGATTGACATTATAATTGGAGCTCGGTGCGAGAAACCCTGTCTTCGGTATTTGCGAACGAAAAAGGCGCAGACCAGCCTGCGCATCCGCGCAGTCTGATCAGCGCTTTTATTATACGCTTATTGAAAAGTATCATATCCAGACTTGCTACGAAATTTCAATTTTCTAGCTAGTCTCTGTAGCTGAGCAGAGTGGTTTGAATGTCATTTTGTCGGACACCCCGAAGACAGGTTTCTCACGCCGCGGCCCATATCCTTGTTTCAATTATTTCATTATTTAATGATAAAGTTGACGTATCCAACGAAAGCGACGTCAATAGAAGAATCTAGAAGGTTCCTGAGAGAGAAGAGCTACGGAGCTCAGCTATTCTCTCAGTCCAAATGGTATCCAAAATGGTAAGAAAACGCAAATATTTGGCGCACATCTTTTGTGGCCGATATATTGCAAGTTTGTAGGGGCATTTTGGTCTACAATGTGTACTTTCATGATTTACCCTGGTAATAATGCCGTTTATACATAGCACATGTATGATATTTCTCTGAAACCTCGACATCAGGTTACATTCTGCATCTTATATACAGATTCCACAATCCACCAGTAGGCAAACATTGTTACATGCCTTAAAGTTTTAAAAGTAACTATTGAATAAGTGCAAAGTATATCTACCCTTCTTTATCCAAGTGCAACGCCAATATGTGTAACTATTCTAAGCATTTGATCTTAGCGTTTATGTTGTAACTATAATGCCTTCAATGTTTACTGTCGTGAGTTGGCTCCTAGTACCGTTAGTTTAACAGGTGACAGGGCCCAGGGCGACGACAGTAAACATTGAGTTTAGTATAGTGTTTAATGTTTGTTTAGTTATTTTGGTATGATCTTGATTGAAGATCAACTGATGTTATTTATATTTTATCTTTTGAAGAGAAAGGCATTGACATGTATTATGTTGGTCAAATTTGTAAGACTTCTTAAAACTAGACTCTATCTTCAAATGAAAGATCCTTATAGACATTTTAAACGTCCAAATCATTCTATAAGTCTAATTTCTTTTCGACCAGTGGAACAGCTTTTATTTTATGATAATTATATCAAAATATACAAAAACATTCTCAGGTAGTGCTTCTCGAATTATCCATTGTCATTTCATCTCATGCTTTAACATATTTTTAAAATACAGAGCATCTGCGTTTGGAGATTCAGTGCAAAGAATGTACAGAAAAATCTGTGTAAAACGGCCACTCAAAATAGACAAAACAAGGATCTTAATGACAAATGGTAGCTTAATAAAGGTCAAAAATATTGCAAAATGCTTGGAGCATTCTGCAATACTTTCGACCTGCGTTAAGCGATAATTGGTCTTGAAAACAATTTTCGTTTTTTAGAGTGGCCGTTTTTGACTCATATTTGATTGATTTATCAGATCAGTATCACAGATCGGCATTACATTATAAAGCAATGCGATATCAAATAATGCATGCTAAAAATAAACATTTAAAATTGTCCACTTAATAGAGTACCATGATTTGCTAATCAATACCAAAGAGAAAGTGATTCTCGTATTTCTATTGTGGTCCTTGGAGTAGATCAGTTGACCAATACATTTGTAGTCATCCGTAGAACATTCCCTTGAAAATGTCTTCATACCGATGTACCCCTGGGAGGGCCACACGATCACGAACAATTTCAATTGTCACTTGTTTCGGGCATTCTGTAGCCAATCTTGGGTTGATGTGGGACTTCTATTTAAAGAATTTCGCAGACAACCTATTCATTTCATAAGAATAGTATAAAATAAGAAATACTAGTGAAATAGTTAATCATTCGATGTACAGAAAGACTGTCGTGTCATGTAACAGTACTGGTCAATACGTATTTGGTAAAATAGGATATACAAGTACTATTTAAGCTTTTCAAAAACGCTTGCCATCGGCACGAAGTAGGTTGTCTTCTACTGACTGAAAGTACAGAAGCCATTTGAAAGCTGTTTCAAGCTAAAGGGATGATCTAGTAAATTACACGCCCACCTCATCGTCATCTGGCAATGAGCTGGGTGGGTCATTTAGTGTTGTGACACCAGGAGACAATATATACAGGTAATTTTCACAGAAATGGTTATCTCCTGCTATGCAGCATTGCCGGTGCTTCCATACAGTTGTAAACTTAGTCATTTATAATTACAGAGGATGGCAATAACAAAATTGCACTGCTGAACTGACTGGAAATCAGGAATTGTATAACGTTTACAGCTCTTTGTGTGCTCGTAAGATCATATGCTCTTATTGTGTCGTCGTGCAGGTGCTATTGTCACTCTTTTCGTTTTGCTTGATTTCGCTTTCTAGTTTAGCAATAATCTTGCTGGGGAAGAGATAGCCGGTTACTTAAAGTGTGTTGGGACTGTCTGTGTTCTGTGTCTCTTTCTCGCGGTGCCATGGGTTGGTCTGCAGTCTGTGATTGTGGCATTTCCTGATCACACTCACTTACATTTTTATGTCACTTTCAACAATATTCTAGTCATAGTCCATGGTCATTTACCTCATCACACTGGGATATTCAAATGACGCATAACCACAGAATAAATACGACCAATTTAAAAGTCAAACTTAATGAAATTTGTTTGAAATGCGTCAGAGACTTGTAATGTATTTAAAGCAGTATTACTTGGTTATTTTATTATGATGTGCAGTAGAGATCAACTGCATTATGGCCATACCCATGAGATAATGGCACGTATGCATCCGTCATAGGTCAAGACTAGCGAATGTTTGTATGTATTTTCTTAACTATCAATTTAAACATATGTTTTGGGTGCTCAAAACAACCGTCTCATTGAGACGGTTCTTTTGAGTACCCACAACATACGATTTGGTCGACAAATTCAATTACGCAGTCTTATCTGAGGGCCTGATACGTGCATTTAATCCTTCATTACACGTGCAGGCCCAGCTATCCAGTGGGGATAGAAGTCTAACGTGTGGTCTGGATCTTCATTTACGTCCATGCCTTATGTATACAACCAGCTAAGGCCCTGGCTAGAATGTGAATTTGTAAAGGCTTGCCTACGTCTCAGCTGCTCACCTATGCATACCATAATCACATGAGATGGCTTTATAAATTAGTCTTCAATAAAGCAGCAATGTGCAGCAGTTGATGCAATATGTTGAAAGTTTGATGAGAATTCGGATTTCTATTAATTCAGTAAGGTTTCCTTAATTAAGAGATGCAAAACAGTCTAGGGTATGTACTTCCAACACTAGTTGCCCTAGCATAACGTCACGAAAACAAGTGTAGAACCAGGCCCCGAGGTTATAAAACTTTTTTCGTGCTCAACTCATGAAACTTATGCTCATAAATGTTAAAATACCAACAGTTGTTGGCATAACAATTGTTGGCATTTTAACATTTTTTAACATGATAAATACACCATCTAACAGTTTGAAAGCAAGAAACGTCTTTATTTTTCAGCATTTTAGTGTTGAAATTTTATGATCAGTTGAGTTGAGCTTGAAAAAGGTTTTTTAACCTCGGGGCCTGATCAGACTGCTCTGAGCATGATCAATCTCTTTACGTTTCCTGTTCTGATTCCAATATCAAATAGGGATAAAAGAAAATGTAAACTAAATTCAAATTGAGATGAGTAAGAGAGACAAGTATCCAAAATTTGATAAGATTCAAGATAGTCCTTACACGAGTGGTCATTTAGCCCTTAAAATTCTGGTGAAATAACCCACATCTACATGTGTTGATAAAATAAATATGGAATGGCTCAGGGGTTGCCAGTCGAAAATTCTACAAAATAATGCATTGCTGTCCCTGAAGAGTGTTATTATCTTGGCAAACAGTGCAACGCTGATGAAATGCTGCATTATACAGCATTTCATCTGGGTCTTCACTATTTGCCAAAGTACCTGTTTGCGGGTACGCAGAATATAAAAGATTACTATGAAATGTAAAGACAAGCTGTAGCCAGCTTAATCAACTTTCTATGAAATGACCATAATTGCAAAATTCTGTCTATCATTTCTCCATATTAACCAAGATTTAGACTTTAACAAGACCAAACTCTGCTCTGGACCTGCGTCGCCGGTGCACAGTCGATATGCTAAGTTCAAATATACAGTAATGAAATCATATTACATCCAAATTACACAATGTAATCTACAGTAGGTGACTTAACAATTTCTAAGTTAAACACTCAAAAATATATTATCAAATGTGACTTAATCTAGGGTGTACATGTTCAATGTGTGAACAATCATAATACAATGTTCGAATATAAAGGAATGAAAACTGCTTCAGTTACAGATTACACAAACAAGACATCCCCTAAGCATTTCGGATGGAAAAAAATGTCTACCTTCAACAGCCCTAAAAAATAAGAAAAAGTTTAACAGATTTGCACAAAAAGGAGAGATGCACATCTTCAATGAATGAACAATCAGTATGCAAAGTTTGAATATTAAGGAATGAAAACTTGGAGTTACAGATAACACAAACCAGAAACCATCTAAGCATTTCTAACAAAAACTGTCTACGTTAA
This sequence comes from Loripinus fragilis, assembly GCA_964019695.1. NCBI lineage: Eukaryota > Metazoa > Mollusca > Bivalvia > Lucinida > Lucinidae > Loripinus > Loripinus fragilis. The sequence goes on from OZ026514.1 coordinate 127,032,378, forward strand.
GAGCCCCCAAAAATGGAAAAAATATCCATGAAATGTGCATAAAATAGGAGGTGCACATCCTCAATGTGTGAACAAGCATTATGCAAAGTTTGAAGATAAAAGAATGAATACTGTTGGAGTAACAGATTACACAAACTAGGCACCCCCTAAGTATCTTGGAAGGAAAATTGTCTAAGTTCAACACCCGCCAAAAATAGAAAAATATTTACTAAATGTGCACAAAATGAGAGATGCACATCTTCATTGTGTGAACAATAATTATGCAAAGTTTGAATTTAAAGTAAAGAATACTGTTAGAGTTACAGATTACACAAACTAGCCTCGGATGGAAAAATTGTCTCAGTTCAACACTCGTCCAAAACGTGAAAACAAATATGAAATGTGCACAAAATAAGAGGTGCACATCTTCAACGTGTGAACAACCATTATCCAAAGTTTGAATATAAAGTAATGAATACTGTTAGAGTTACGGATACACAAACTAGGCACCCCATAAGCATTACGGATGGAAAAAATGTCTATGTTCAACACCCGTCAAAAAAGTGAAAAAAATATGAAACGTGCACAAAATAGACGGTGCACATCTTCAATGTGTGAACAATCATTATGCAAAGTATGAATGTAAAAAAATGAAAACTGTTGGAGTTTCAGATTACACAAACTAGGGACCCCCTAAGCATTTCTGATGAAAAAAATGTCTATGTTCAACACCCGTCAAAAAGTGAAAAAAAAATAAATGTGCAAAAAATAGGAGGTGCACTTCTTCAATGTGTGAACAATCATTATGTAAAGTATGAATATAAAGGTATGTATACTGTTGGAGTTACAGATTACACAAACTAGGCACCCCCTAAGCATTTCGGATGAAAAAAATGTCTAAGTTCAACACCCCTAAAAATGAAAAAAAATATTATGAAGCGTGCACAAAATAGAAGATGCACATCTTCAATATGTGAACAATCATTAGGCAAAGTTTGAATGAAAAGGAATAAAAACTTTTGGAGTTACAGATTACACAAACTTGGTATCCCTAAAGTGTTGCGGACGGACAGACGGACGGACGGACTGACGGGCGGACGGAGTGGACCCACTATTAGACCTGCTTTCGCTAAAGCGACGCAGGTAAAAAGACAATCAATTCAGTCTGAAAAAACGTAATGATGTAACAGATTTCACTTTGACGTTGCATAAATGCAAAAAAGTGTCATTAAATATGTTGGCATGTCACGTTTATATGGCATGACGTCATATGATTAAACTGGTTATAAATCTCATCAAATGTCAAATTTCTTAATTGGGAAATTTCTGCGATTATCAGGACTGATTAAGAAATAAAACATGCTCAGCCATTTTCGAAACGATACAGCCCACACTCGACTGCGCTTTGAGCACTTATAGAAATTATTTATCTCCTTTCTAACACTCAATTTGACTACTAAGTCCAAATTCATCTTGGATTTATATAATCCATCGCTTCACAAAAGTATGACGGCGTGATATGTCCGACTTTACCCCACATTGCTCAAAAGACATGCACAAGCTGTTGTAAAACGTGAAGTCGTATGTCCTACTGTGCTCAATTGTCCGTTAGATACATAAGTTGTAACCTGTGCATGGGGATGTTAGAATTATCAATAAATAATTCGCTACTATCATAGTCCCTGATCAGACAGCTGCTCCTTAGGAGCAGTCTTATCTTGGATAATCTTATTTTCATATGCTTATCCTCATCCTGTCTGGTGATTTATTGTGGTTTGGTTTGATTCTTAACGTCCCAGTCAACCCGGACAGTCAGTTCACCTAACCATACTTTTTTCCTGGGCAAACTTGACTACGGGGTTAACCAGTACTGCGTGTACATACTTTCGCTTGTAACTGGCAACAACCCTTCTTGAATCAGCAGAAGGGGGAATGGCGGTAGAAATTATTTCATGATCAATCTCCACGAAAGTATGGGACCGGACTTGGATTGAACTCGCGACCCCTGGAATCCTGTCTGGTGAGTGATATGATTCTGGCACTCAATATTCTGTTCTCCATTAACCCTTTGTGGACCAGAAGTACGTTGGCAAACAGTGAAGAGCCAGGTGAAATGCTGCTTAATGCGGCATTTCATCAGGGTCTGTACTGTTTGTTAAGAAAATTCTACCTTCAAAGAAAGTAATACAATATTTAGGAAATTATAGCCTGTGACTCCTCAATATATATAATGGATCATCCTGACTTAACTGTATCAAACTTTATAGAAAATTCCATTGGTCTAAAAGGGGGGGGGGGTAAACTAAGCAAAATCTTTTTTTCCTACAAATTAGATCTTTGAATTTTTCATCAGGGCCCAGTCATAACCATGCAGGTCAGATTGTGTGTTGTTAGACAACTTATCGAGTCTACCTAGTAGTCTTTAAACCCTTTAGGTTATGTTTTCCATATACCTCAATACAGATAATATACCGGTAGTTATTTCCAGCTTTTGGAATAATTCAACAGGAAAGAATAGCACTATGTGTTCTTTCTAATTGTCCAATAAATCCATCTGCCTTGCCGCTGCCTCCTTCATCACAGCTGGTCAAAGGGTGACAACCATTACTTGCAGTAAAGGTTTGGACAAGATGGATTAGCAGATATACCAGTTGAAAGATACAAACAGCACACTGACTGCATACATGAGATAATTCTAGTATTCCGAGCACCACAACTGAAGTTCCCAGGCAGGCACCTAAGCGGGGATGATGTAAAAGCCAAATAATCTGGAAAACGGATCCTTCAGAAATAGAGAGAACCTATAATATTAGAAAACAGCAGACTCGGTTTTATTGAGTCTGTTCATGATACTGTAAATTCGAAAATTTTTGTGATAATTTTATTTTCGCGAATAGTGTTAAAAGACATATTTGCCAGTGAAATCAATTAGAGGGATGGAGATGGACCCTAGTAAAACTTTGGACCTACTGTAAAACCTGTGTAAAACGGCCACTCAAAAATAGACAAAACAAAAATATTAATGACAAATGGTAGCTCAATGAAGGTCAAAAGTATTGTAGAATGCTCCGTAATACCTTTGACCTTCATAAAGTGCTGATTGGTCTTGAAAACCAATTTTGGTCTATTTGAGAATGACCGTTTTACTTCGGTTTTACTGTACGAGGGTCATTTGGAAAGTTCTTAGCATGGCATCAAAACTCCACAATGCGTTGATAAAATGCTATCAAATAATACATATTTGGAAACTAGAATTTAACGTCTACTTGATGGTTTAATTTTTGTCGAAAAAGGACTTGGCGTGCACGTGCAGCGCATTCTCAAAATGAGTAGGGGTTTATATACTGGCGGATATTTTAAGCAAAATACTTGGGAAAAAGCGAAGGAAAATTTAGGACCTTATTTGTGATCATGATTTGACAAATTAACGATTTGGTGCCAATTTATTTTTTATCAAGATATATTGTGTGGTCACTGCTTGTAGGACTACGACCTTTACATTCGGAAAATGTTGACTAATAGAGAAATGGTAAACTTTCAAAAATGGGACTTTTTTCAATTTTTCTTTATACTCTTACTATAAATTGTGTCACTACAGTAGCACGAAAAAGCCTATTGAGTATACGTTTTTTTTTCTTTATTTAAAGCCAACAATGCATAAAAATTATTTCGTCGCGCAAAATGTGTAGCTTTATTAGTTCTGTATTCATGAAAATTATTCCTAATAATACTACCCCTACTTTTCAAAAAGTGGGTGGGGTAATTCAACCCGGCATATTTTGTCGATGGCATAAGAACTTCTCATGGTATCGTGTTAACCATCACAGAATTGATTGATTTCTACTCTCAATGTAGTTTTACTTTTTTGTTTGCCACTGTTTTCAATTGAACTGAACCAGAACGTCAACTCATAGCTAAACTCATTCTGTCCATGGAAAACTTTTAAGAGTTATGTTCCCTTTGTTCTGGTTTACAAAAGTTCTTTTGGTTTCAATACGAAGAGCATAAAGTGTGCTTGACAAAAATACCAACATACTGCATTTTTAAGCTACTGTCGGTTATAAATTTTCAAAATATGTGCAATGTGCAATGCGATTTTTAGACGTAAAAATAGGCACATTGCTTTGCTTTCTAAAGGGTTTTTGTATTGCTGTTCCTGTATTTATGTATTAGAAACATCCAACTCGGTCATCAATTGTAAAATCACTGTACCAGATTGTGGCCTACCAAATATGGTACAAAATATCTAATTTCATGTACTATTCTTTGACGTCGCGCATAGTATTGGTGTACAAAACGTGGTTTTGCATTTTTGTTTACAGGAACCGATTTATAATGTTCTGGTAATATGTTTTTGTTTTGAAACTAGGGGTGTAGGTGCGCCTTGTTAAGAGTTTATTGATTCTTAGTTTTTATTTATCAAAACAATTAAAGGAGAGCTCAAGAACTCAAAATTTAGGGGTAAAACCTCTGTAACTCTGTAACAATACCGCTGTAGTAGGCATGCGCAAACGCGTGTTACAACGCCATTTTGACGTTAATTTTTACGAAATTTAGTCTACGTCAAAGCTTAAACATCACCGTTCAACGTCATATCCAGTCTGTACGGAAGCCTATATGTGACATTGTGTTTTGTGTTATGTTCTTTTGATTTCGGCGTTTTTGTATGTTGAGTTTTCTGTTTTGTGTACAATGGTGCACATTTTAAACGGCGCAATTCACGAGGTAGAGCCAAGATGGAGAACAAACGAGGAAAGAAGGACGAGAGTATAAGTATTTTAATTCATCCGTCGTAATGTTAGTTTTTTTTATCTATTTGAAATCGATGCAGCCGGTAACTATCACAGTCAAAAAGTCTACTGGAGGCTTTCGGTTTGATTATGCTACATACTGGAATCTCACTGTGAAAGTAGTCACATAAACCCAGTACTATTCAATATAATACAGTTCGACCGACTATAATAGTTCGATCCATTTATATCGACCCATTTAAATTGCTACAGAAATAAATTCTGAGATTTTATTCTGTAGGTCTAGATCTGATACAGTGCAATAGAAATAAGATGGCATTAAAGGCAAAATGTATCTATCTATCTATCTATCTATCTATCTATCTATCTATCTATCTATCTATCTATCTATCTATCTATCTATCTATCTAATTGGAGGTTATCTGTATGTCAGTCTGTCAGTCAGTTTTAATGCTGATTTTAAACGTCACACCCACTGCCATATAAATTTCTTGGGTTTATCTACCTTTCTGTTTGCCTAAATGCATTTGTCTACCGTCTACCCCATATCTACAACCCCCAACCCGCCTACAAAAAATGCATGAGTTTATTCACCTGTCGTTCTGTCTGTCCGACTGTCTGTCTGTCTTTCCGCCTGTCAGTCTGTGTGTTTTTCTGTCTGTATAAGAATACAAGTAAGTATTACAAGGAAATTCCATAATCACTATGATGACGGGACACAGTGCACAGACAGTCACATGACAGCAAGAAAGCATTCAAAGTTAATCAGTCGTTTTTCTGGCTCTTTTCCTCAGCATAATGACTGCAAACTACATGTATAAAATCACTGCGAACTTCACAGAATTAGAAGACAATACAATAACCCCACACACAATGAGACCAACAAGGAATAATGAATTAACAACAACATAATCAATGCCTTAGAACGGACAGTGGTCGAGATCACCAGGGAGGGGCTCTTCACCCTAGATTCTGCTATTGTACATAAAGCTGATTTCCATTGCCTACCCTATACCCACCCACCACCCTATAAATTTCTTGGGGTTATCTACATGTCTGTCTGTCTGTCTGTTTAATGTGGTGGTGTGAACAGACAATCGCTATATTGAAAGGCTATATGTGTACTTATATACTTTTTTTTTATTCATTTGACTTTTATCTTTGGCCCTTTTACTTCATCTTTTGTGTTTTGCCTTTTGTGCTTTAAATTTTGTCTTCAGAAAGGTTTCTTTCCTTTATTGTCTTTTGCCTTTTGCGTTTTAACTTTCAGCGTTTTACTATTGTCTTTTGTGTTTAAACTTTTATATATTGTATTTTGGGTTTTCGTATGCTAGTTCTATACTAAAATGGCATCCCAGTACCCCTTCAAATTTTGCCAGCAGACAAACATACAGACAGACACACAGACAATTGATAGCGTATCGGAAATAGATTGATAGATAGATACGTTTAGCATTTAATGCCATCTAATGTTCGATTGCACTTAATTCGACCTACAAAATAAATAAATTGTGACTATTAAAATGCAGAATTGTCATAGATCTATTTGAATACTTTCACAGATAGCATGGTTGAACGGAAAACCTACAGTAGACATTTTGAACTAAGATATTTACCAGCTGTATCGATTTCAAATGTAAAAAAAAAACGTTACACAGGATGTATTAAAATACTCTTACTTTTGTCTTTCTTACCCTTTTTATTTCCATCTTGGTTCTACCCTTATGAATTGTGTTGTTTAAAATGATGTACAGCATCATACACAAAACATACATATGTATGCAAATTCATATATGAGCCACGTCAAAAGAAAACCTGCATTTTGAAATGTGAGAACAAAAAGGCACTGATTTGATGTGTCCTAACATGCTGGTCAACACAATTTTTAAAGTTGAATATCTTATTCAAGATTCTAACACACCTCGCGTATAAAGCCAATGCTAAAACAACGTGATACATCAAACAATAATTCACAGATTTGAAAGCGCGAGGAAGACGCACGCTAGATGACGTCATTTGTAACTGCAAAATGACGTCAGTCATGGTGTTAGACGGTGTAACGTTGTTTTACGCTAGAAAGAAGTAACTTATACTTGTAAATATATACGACACAATCCAAATATTGGCGGGATTTCCTCAATGCAATGGCGGAAAGTTGAAAGAAGTTGAAGAGTGCAAATGTATTTTCGTCGTTTATTGTATGTTAAAATCGAAATAGGTCAGCTCTATTGCGTGAATTGTTTAGTAATAATTCACTGTTTGTCGGTCAGTTGTACTAAGATAAATCACTTGTGCCGTGCGCTCATGATTTGATCTTCTTTACAACTGACCTCCAAACAGTGAATTATTACTCAACAATTTACTGCTAGAGTTGATCTATTTTTAATTATAGCAAGTTTTTGAAGCTTAGAAGGTCAACTCGAGCCCAACATAGAAAGTTGGAAAATTCGAAAACGAGATGACTAGCGATTAGGCTAATTGTCACTGTTTCAATGCTTTATCAGTTTCCCAGTTGAAGCACAACTGATCTGCGCATTTGTTTTCTGTATGTGTAATTCGCCAATTCAGTTTTTATTGGACATCTCTTTGATCAGTTCATTTTATATATATATATATATATATATATATATATATATATATATATATATATATATATATATATATATATATATATATATATATATATATATATATATATATATATATATATAAACATTTATTTGTCTATAGCTGCACAGCCAAGTTTGTGTTTGACCTGTTTGATGTCCGCAAAACCAGGTTTTCTCATGTTGAGGCCATATGTCAAAGATTATACAATGCAACTATTCACATTTGGCGTAAAAACTACTGGTCCCAATTTACGCAATATACTTTTATTTTACAAGAATAACAAAATTAATGCAGGTACACTGAACGACTAACGAAACCTGGCACTAACGACTGAGGAAACCTGGCACTTTTCGTTTGTCTCTAACTTGTAAAGAACTAGTCCTAAGGCAAAAAGTAAGAGTTATTTTAATAAAAGAGCATCAAATGTGATTTTTATTTTAATGCATACCACCATCAAACTGCCGTAAAGTATCTGCTCGACATGCTATACTGGCTAGCACATTAAACCAGTGAACTTGACCTATATTTTACAAGTACCAATGGCTAGTATTTTATAATTGTATGTCAACCCTTGTGCTCTCATCAACCATAATGCTCAACACTATCAAACATAAGGCATAAGGCATCCTCTCAACATCTTGAGTCAGCACGCATCTTAATCTGATGATTTCGACTTAAATTTCAAGCTCCATTGACACTGTCATTTTTGTGTGAACCTTCAGTTTGTTTGTTTTGTTGCTTTACGTCCCAAGTCAACAGCTATGGTCATTTTGGGATGGTCAGTTTACCTAACCACTCTTTTTGCTGGGCAAGCTTGAACAAGCAGTTAACCAGTACTTCGTGCACATACTTTCGCTTGTAACTGACAACAACCCTTCTTGAATGATTCAGCGGAAGGGAGGAGAATGACTGTAGAAATTATTTTATGATCAATCTCTACGAAAGTATGGGACCGGGCTGGGATCGAACGTTAACCTTCAGTATATCGTTTATTATTGTGTCTACAACCACCAAAGCGTGCATAAGGCATCTCCTCAAAATCCTGTGTTGGTTCAGAGACATTGACCTAAACTAAAACCAATTTTTAATTGGTCAACACCTTGGCCCCTGACCTAAATCATATGCTTTATTAAGAAAGGCCCGATGACTTTGTCTCTCTTCCCCCAGCGGATGCAGCACCAACTTCCATGGAAGTCTTGTTCTTTGTCAAAACACCCCCTGTTTCATGTATGCTAATTACTTTGTTGTGGCTGTGTAGCCAAAGTACATCGCGTTAAAGTCAGAATGCAAAAACATTTCTGCCAATCCATCTATTTTTTTCTTAATTTAAATTGAAATCACACGTTCATCTCATCAAAATTTCAAATAATGTAGATTGAACCTTGAATAAATCTGCATTAACTTAATTAAGAATGAAGATTACATACATCTAAATAAACCAAATATTATTTACTTGGAAAATAAGCAATGCAATGTCAGGAACGGGTACAATTAGTTTCTAAACCCTACTCATAAAACCACAAGGTAAAAGAGTCACAACGAGATTGATTGGAGTAAACAAATGACATATGATGAACCAAGTAAGCAGCTATTTTCCAAACAGGTGGTGACTCTGAATTCGAACGTAACTGAATAAAATAACAGCGTAAATAGGACAATTAAATGATAACACAGAACAGCAAGTAACCACAACAAAGCATCATCTTGGAACGGTCAGTAATTCCTTACCAGTTTATTTAAGTTAACTTTAATTGCACGCCGGTGGGTCGGACTTCAGACTCTATGATGGTTCCGACTTAAAGACTTATCTATTGATGAGATGGTAGGGGCCTGATGCTTTGGCTGTTTGTCGGGCCCACCGGGGTTTACCTGTTGGATTTCTTTTGCTCCGGTATTCAGTTTAATTTACTGTTGAGTCCTTATCCTTGCTTTATCTCCTTGTTATATCTTGATTTATATGTTTTAGGAGATGATGCATTGATAAGTTAGGGGTCTTTCATGCAAACCAAATATCTATGTGTCTTGATCCACATCTGAATTAAGGGTGAGGTTGGCGCCGTTAAACCGGTTTAAGCCCTCCAGTAAAATATTTTACTGACCGTTCCAAGGCGGTACTTCTTTTGTGGATCTTTTATGTTTTTGTTCTGTCTTGTGTTTGCTATGTTTTGTGTGCGTCTGTTTATATGTGCTTTGTGGTCACCTGCTGGGAAAGGGCTGACCTCTTGGCTCTCGTTTGTGGTGTCTTCTGTGAGTTTGTCACTTTCCCATTGGTATCCTGGGTCAGGTGTGGTACTTGATTGTATCGATTCCTGATCTTTGCACCATTACTTACTTTTACGAGGGTTTAGTCCCAATCCTCACTTTCGGTGTTGTTCTAAAACATGCATTTGAATGGACCACGTGTAGGTTTCAAACTTATCAATAATTCAACACAGACAACAAAGGACTCATAGGTAAAACCATGGTGGTTCAAGGATGAAGAGTTAACAGAAACAACGCTTACTCTGACATTTCACATCGCCACTTTAACACTGGAGGGAATGAAAGCCAAAAGTTGAATCCTGGTGAGCCAACACATAGAGTACGTGTAACGGTTAATTTGTGCGACAACTATTGCTAATTTCATATGTTAAGTAAATACAAGTTTTTTTAAAAAAAAATTTAATTAGAATTACATTTCGTTGCTCTTCTATGGATGATATAAATGCTTCATGCGTCTGACATGTGTATGCAATTCAAAGTAGTGAAGGAGGCAAAGTTCTGGATTGGATACAATCAATTACCACACCTGAGCCTGGATACCATATGGGAACGTGACAAATACACAAAAACATTAAATAGAGGAGAGCCAAGAAGTCAGCCCTTTCCTAGCAGGTGACCACAAGGCTGCATGACACAGACAAGACAATATAGCAAAGAAAAACATATAAAAAGATCCACAAAAGAAATACCACCTTGGAATGGTCAGTAAGAAAATTACTGGAATGCTTAAACTAGTTTCACGGTACCAACCTCACCCTTCATTCTGATGATGATCAAGACACATATATGTTTGTTTCGCATGAAAGATCCCTAACTTATCCATGACTCATCTCCAAGTACATATAAATCAAGATACAAAAAGGAGAAAAAAAAAGATAAGGACTGAACAGAACATACAACTGAATACCGTAGCAAAAGAAATCAAACAGTTAAACCCTTGCGGGCCTGACAGCAGACACGGCATCAGGCCCAAACCCTCTCATTTATAGATAAGGCTTAAATTTGGAACCGTTAAAGCAAATCTCTTAATTTCCTACCACCACTGTCATCATATTAAGGAAATCTACTGCAGGTGAAATTAGTTAATAAAACTTGTGTTCACGGGTAAATGTATATGAAGCAAAACGTGAGTATTTTGGAGTTTTTCAGTAGGTCTTGAAGTCCAATGAACAAAATCACTGACGTTTCAAAATCAGTTCTTGGGTTATATAAGGCTCAGTATTGCCAGAAATTCATTTAAACACGTCTTCTTATTATACATTTCTTAACATGTTGTTACATGTTGTTACATCAACTTGATCTACCAGTGTTCCAAGCTCTATGTGACCATTGAGTGTAGTATATCAGGCTATCCTTCTTGTATATCAACATTTTCTCTGCGCTCTTATTGAATTGGGATTCCAGTGTTACACAAGCTAAGAAGCCACCATGTGAGCTAAACACTCTTTGTGTTTTAACAACGGCAGCAACTAGGGTACATATTTGGCCAGTAAAATATCTAAGTAAGAATGACGACAAAGATTCGGAAACGATACAATCAAGTACTACACCTTACTCAGGATACCACATGGGAAAGTGACAGAAACACAATTAAACATCACAAACAAGAGCCATGAGGTCAGCCCTTTCCTAGCAGGTGACCACGCGACAGCAATAAACAGACGCGAAAACATGACAAACACAAGACATAAATAACACAAATGATCCACAAAAGTACCGCCTTGGAAACGTCAGTAAAATATTTTACTCGGGCGCTTAAACCAGTTTCACAGCGCCAACCTCACCCTTAGTTCAGATGTGGATCAAGACACATAGATGTATCCACCCCCAGTACCCCTAGTAGCCTCGGCTGCTGTCTGTTCTGAGGTGGTGATTCTGTTGTTGATGATTCATTGTTTGTTGTATCCCGAGTCAGGTGTGGTACTTGATTGTATCGTTCTAAATCTTTGTCGTCATTCTTACCTAGATATATTTTACTGGCCAAATATGTACTCTAGTTGCTGCCGTTGTTAAAACACAAAGAGTGTTTAGCTCACCTGGTGGCTTCTTAGCTTGTGTAACACTGGAATTCCAATTCAATAAGAGCGCAGAGAAAATGTTGATATACAAGAAGGATAGCCTGATATACTACACTCAATGGTCACATAGAGCTTGGAACACTGGTAGATCAAGTTGATGTAACAACATGTTAAGAAATGTATAATAAGAAGACGTGTTTAAATGAATTTCTGGCAATACTGAGCTTATAAAACCCAAGAACTGATTTTGAAACGTCAGTGAAATTTTTCATTGGACTAAAAGACCTACTGAAAAACTCTGCAACACTCACGTTTTGCTTTATATACATTTACCAGTGAACACAAGTTTTATAAACTAATTTCACCTGCAGTAGATTTCCTTAATATGATGACAGTGGTGGTAGAAAATTAAGAAATTTGCTGAAACAGTTCCAAATTTAAGCCTTATCTATAAATGAGAGGGTTTGGGCCTGATGCTGTGTCTGCTGTCAGGCCCTCTAGGGTTTAACTGTTTGATTTCTTTTGCTACGGTATTCAGTTGTATGTTCTGTTGAGTCCTTATCTTTGTTTTATCTCCTTTTTGTATCTTGATTTATATGTACTTGGAGAAGAGTCATGGATAGTCCAGTGTTCAAATCGCGATGTGAAATGTCAGAGTAAGCGTTCTTTCTGTTAACTCTTCGTCCTTGAACCACCATGGTTTTACCTATGATACCTTTGTTGTCTGTGTTGAATTATTGATGAGTTGGAAACCTCCACGTGGTCCATTCAAATGCATGTTTTAGAACCACACCAAAAGTGAGGATTGGGACTAAACCCTCGTAAAGTTAACTTAAATCAACTGGTAACGCATTACTGACCGTTCCAAGTTGATGCTTTGTTGTGGTTACTTGCTGTTCTGTATTATCATTTAATTGTCCTATTTAAGCTATAATTTTATAAAGTTACTTTCGAATTCAGAGTCACCACCTGTTTGGAAAATAGCTGCTTACTTGGTTCATCATATGTCATCTGTTTACTCCAATCAATCTCGTTGTGACTCTATTACCTTGTGGTTTTATGGGTAGGGTTTAGAAACTAAATTGTACCTGTTCCTGACATTGCTTTGCTTAATTTCCAAGTAAATAAATATTTGGTTTATTCAGATGTATGAAATTTTCATTCTGAATTAAGTTAATACAGATTTATTCAAGGTTCAATCTACATTACTTGAAATTTTGATGAGATAAACGGGTGATTTCAATTTAAATTAAGAAAAAATAGATGGATTGGCAGGAATATTTTTGCATTCTGACTTTGACGCAATGTACTATGGCTACACAGCCACAACAAAGTAATTAGCATACATGAAACGGGGATGTTTTGACAAAGAACAAGACTTCCATGGAAGTTGGTGCTGCATCCGCTGGGGGAAGAGAGACAAAGTCATTGAGCCTTTCTTAATAAAGCATATGATTTAAATCAGGGGCCAAGGTGTTGACCAATTAGAACTTGGTTTCAGTTTAGGTCAATGTCTCTGAACCAACACAGGATTTTGAGGAGATGCCTTATGCACGCTTTGGTGGTTGTAGACACAATATTTAATGAGATCCTGAATGTTAACATAAAAATGACAATGTCAATGGAGCTTGAAATTTAAGTCACAGTCATCATATTAAGATGCGTGCTGACGCAAGGTGTTGAGGGGATGCCTTATGTTTGATAGTGTAAAGCAGTATGGTTGATGAGAGCACAAGGGTTGACATACAATTATAAAAAATACTAGCCATTGGAGCTTGTAAAATATAGGTCAAGTTCACTGGTTTAATGTGCTAGCCAGTTCAGCATGTCAATCAGATACTTTACAACAGTCTGATGGTGGTATGCACTAAAATAAAAATCACATTTGATGCTCTTTTATTAAAATCTCTTACTTTTTGCCTTAGGACTTGTTCTTTACAAGTTAGAGACAAACGAAAAGTGCCAGGTTTCCTCAGTCGTTAGTGCCAGTCTTCGTTAGTCGTTCAGTGTACCTGCATTAATTTTGTTATTCTTGTAAAATAAAAGTATATTGTGTAAATTGGGACCAGTATTTTTCACGCCAAATATGAGTAGTTGCATTGTATAATCTTTGACATAGTGGCCTCATCATGAGAAAACCTGGTTTTGCGGACTTCTAACAGGTCAAACACAAACTTGGCTGTGTAGCTATAGACAAATAACTGTTTCTATATATATATAATGAACTGATCAAAGAGATGTCCAATACAAACTGAATTGGTGAATTACACATACAGAAAACAAATGCGCAGATCAGTTGTGCTTCAACTGGGAAACTGATAAAGCATTGAAACAGTGACAATAAGCCTAATCGCTAGACATCTCGTTTTCGAATTTCGAATTTTCCAACTTTCTATGTTGGGCTCGAATTGACCTTCTAAGCTTCAAAAACTTGCTATATTTAAAAATAGATCAACTCTAGCAGTAAATTGTTGAGTAATAATTTACTGTTTGGAGGTCAGTTGTAAAGAAGATCAAATCATGAGCGCACAGCACGAGTGATTTATCTTAGTACAACTGACCGACAAACAGTGAATATTACTCAACAATTAACGCAATAGAGCTGATCTATTTCGATTTTAACATACAATAAACGACGAAAATACAGTTGCACTCTTCAGCTTCTTACAACTTTCCGCCCTTGCACTGAGGAAATCCCGCCAATATTTGGATTGTGTCGTATATATTTACATGTATAAGTTACGTCTTTCCAGCGTAAAAACAACGTTACACCGTCTAACGCCATGACTGACGTCATTTTGCAGTAACAAATGACGTCAGCTAGCGCGCGTCTTCCTCGCGCTTTCAAAGCTGTAAATTATTGTTTGATATATCACGTTTTTTAGCATTGGCTTTATAGGCGAGGTGTGTTAGAATCTTGAAATAAGATATTAAACTTTAAAAATTGTGTTGACTAGCATGTTAGGACATATCTAATCAGTGCCTTTTTGTTCTCACATTTCAAAATGCAGGTTTTCTTTTGACGTGGCTCATATATGAATTTGCATACATATGTATGTTTTGTGTATGATGTTGTACATCCTTTTAAACAACACAATGCATAGGGGTAGAACCAAGATGGAAATAAACAAGGTTAGAGAGACAAAAGTACAAGTATTTTAATGCATCCTGTGTAACGTTTTTTTTTTTACATTTGAAATCGATGCAGCTGGTAAATATCTCAGTTTAAAATGTCTACGGTAGGTTTTCCGTTCAACCATGCTATCTGTGAAAGTATTCAAATAGATCTATGACAATTCTGCACACGACAGTTTGACTCATTTTAATAGTCACAATTTATTTATTCTGTAGGTCGAATTAAGTGCAGTCGAACATTAGGTGGTATTAAATGCAAAACGTATCTATCTATCAATCTATTTCCGCCGCCTTCCCATATCCGATATGCTATCAATTGTCTGTCTGTATGTTTGTCTGCTTCCAAAATTTTTAGGGGTACTGGGATGCCTTTTTTAGCATAGAACTAGCATACGAAAACCCAAAATACAATATACAAAAGTTTAAACACAAAAGACAAAAGTTAAAAGCTGAAAGTTAAAACGCAAAAGGCAAAAGACAATAAAGGAAAGAAACCTTTCTGAAGACAAAATTTAAAACACAAAAGGCAAAACACAAAAGATGAAGTAAAAGGGCCAAAGATAAAAGTCAAATGAATAAAAAAAAGTATATAAGTACACATATAGCCTTGCAATATAACGATTGTCTGTTCACACCACCACATTAGACAGACAGACAGACAGACAGACAGACATGTAGATAACCCAAAAAAATTTATAGGGTGGTGGGTGGGTATAGGGTAGGCAATGGAAAACAGCTTTATGTACAATAGCAGAATCTAGGGTGAAGAGCCCCTCCCTGGTGATCTCGACCACTGTCCGTTCTAAGGCATTGATTATGTTGTTGTTAATTCATTATTCCTTGTTGCTCTTATTGTGTGTGGGATTATTGTATTGTCTTCTAATTCTATTGTGAAGTTCGCAGTGATTTTATACATGTAGTTTTGCAGTCATTTTGCTGAGGAAAAGAGCCAGAAAACTGACTGATTAACTTTGAATGCTTTCTTGCTGTCGTGAGACTGTCTGTGTACTGTGTCCCGTCATCATAGTGATTATGGAATTTCCTTGTAATACTTACTTGTTTTCTTATACAGACAGAAAAACACAGACTGACAAGTGGAAAGACAGACGGACAGACAGACCGACAGGTGAATAAACTCAAGCATTTTTTGTAGGCGGGTTGGGGGTTGTAGATATGGGGTAGACGGTAGAAAAATGCATTTAGGCAAACAGAAAGGTAGATAAACCCAAGAAATCTATATGGCAGTGGGTGTGACTGAAATCAGCATTAAAACTGACTGACAGACTGCAAAAAGATAACCTCCAGTTAGATAGATAGATAGATAGATAGATAGATAGATAGATAGATAGATAGATAGATAGATAGATAGATAGATACGTTTCGCCTTTAATGCCATCTTAGTTTCTATTGCACTGTATCAGATCTAGACCTACAGAATAAAATCTCAGAATTAATTTCTGTAACAATTTAAATGGGTCGATATAAATGGATCTAACTATAATAGTCAGTCGAACTGTATTATATTGAATAGTACTGGGTTTATGGGACTGCTTTCACAGTGAGATCCCAGTATGTAGCATAATCAATCCAAAAGCCTCCAGTAGACTTTTTGACTGTGAAAGTTACCGGCTGCATCGATTTCAAATATATAAAAAAAACCTAACATCACGACGGATGAATAAAAAAATCAAAAATACTTATACTCTCGTCCTTCTTTCCTCGTTTGTTCTCCATCTTGGCTCTACCTCGTGAATTGCGCCGTTTAAAATGTGCAACATTTATTTAACAAAACTTAACTTTCTACGGAAGCCTATATGTGACATTGTGTTTTGTGTTATGGCGTTTTTGTATGTTGAGTTTTCTGTTTTGTGTTATTGTCAAAATATTTGTTTGTTTGAAATGTACTTTTTCCGTTGTGAAAGATAATCGAAAAATATTTGCATTGCCTCTTTCCATTTAAAAATGTTCAAGACAACCACAAGTCTTAAAATTTGTTACCAAAACACAATTTTCATTAAAATAAATACACATACTCTTGAAATTTAAGCATACACTCAGTGGCCATAATTGAGTTCCCAAAATGGCAAACGTTGTTTCAGTTGCAAATATTTAAGTACATTTAAAATTTGTATAATTTGAAAACGAGGAATTCAAATTATCTGAAATTTTGAACATATCACTATTTGCTATTTTTCTACTTAAGGATGCTAGATTAATATAGAAATAATATCATCTAGAGTCTGTGGGTGTTATTCATTTCGACCACCCCTGATCTCTGAAACAATTTGAAAATTTGATGTGTGTTATAAACTTCTTCCTTTTTTAGATGACTATAGATATTGCTTATTTTCTATATATTTTTGGTGATAATGGTGCTAATATGTTATACTCGTGAGCTGTGAACAAGATGTGTTGACATCTTCCTAATTTATTCATCGTCATATTAGGGGTGGGTGGGTTTTTTGTACCCCTGACCCAAAAATCTAAATTACTGAATGAATTCACATGGTAACTTAGCAACAAGTATCAGTCTTTCTAGGGTCTATATATGAGTGTTTGAAGCAATTAGTCTTTAAATGTTTCATTCTTTCAAATGGAAAAGACAGCACCCAGCGATACCTAACCCCTTGGTCAAACTATGCTTTACAAGGGGGTACCCAAACTTTCATATGAAATCGTAGGATAGTTCTTCGTAAAAAAAATAAATGTTTTGTAAAAATGTAACCACAAATAGTACTTTCAACTGAAAAGAATAATTACACAAATATTATATCACTGACTATGCTGCTTGTGGCACCATTATCAGGACTGGCAGTGAAAATTAGCAGATTTTCTTGGGATCCAGCCATAGCTTATATCCATCAAAATTTATTCAAAAAATATTATTTTCAAATAGAACAGTATTATGATACCTCACAAAACATACATACCCCATATTCCTGCATCTGTTTATTTAGTTTGTTTTTACAGCCAAAGTATACTGCAGTCGGATCATTTTCGTGGTATTATTTTCCGTCCAGTTCTCTGCTCTGGATAATTTTATTTTCAGTGTATATACTAATTCGAACTTTAACAGAATGTTTTCCAGTACATTTCAAATATTTCTGCAAATTTTCAATAAAAAATATTACAATCTGACATTTTTACAGCAATTTTTCAACACCTGCTATCTTTTTTGAAGAAATGGAGCCAATGTTTGTGATACACAATATCTCCATAGCAACCGATGATGACATCATACAATTTGGTGATGACGTAAACATATACCCTGTATATTAACCCAGGGCAATTATCATTTGGGGAAATTGTCTTGATTGGCTAGAAAAGACCATTGTTTTAGACTATATTTTTTGTCAATTTCTTGTAAGCTGATTTGGGAACTCAATTATGGCCACTGAGTGTAGCTTTAACGTTGACAATGATTATATCTCCACAGTGTACTTTGCTTGCTTATTTATAAATGCGGTATATGAAGTTTATCCACCGAAAAATAAAGAAAATGTGAACCAGTCTTAAATTTTGTTACCGGCGGAAAAAATGACGCTTAACATAGAAACGTCGAACGAGGCAATTGGGAATGAGCTGCCGATTTCAGTTTTGTTGTGTATGCTGGTATACTAAGTCAAGAATACTTATTCTGGCGTGTAAGGGTGTTTGAAAGCTAAAATGCGGTTTTCATATCTTTTACCAGCGAAAGAAAGTCTCTCCAGTAGCAAGGCGTCTAGCTAAATATAAGGAGAAGAAAAAAGAATTAGCGTCGCGACGTCACAATTCGACGTTACGTTTTGTACTCCAATACCGTGCGCGCCGTCTTAATGTTCTGCACACTTTTCCAAAGGTAAAAAAGTTTATATTTACCACTGAAATTTTGCGTTTTCCAGTATACAAACAGTACATGTATTCACAATAATATTTTTCGTGTTTGCATCATAAAATCCTCTTGAAAATTGTGCTATAACAAAGAAGAAAGATAGCTATTTAAAATGATACCAAACATGAAAGGGTTTGTTAATTGGTTACTGAGATAAAAGGCCATGCTAAGAACTTTCCAAATGCCACACATATATCTACCATCATGCCAAACATAAATAAATATCATAGGTAAATGCAAAAGTTTTGACTTTTATATGAAACTTCTAGATCACACCCCCAGGTGGGAATTTGTTTGTGTTGATCCTTTATGTCCCAGTAAACAATTTTTCAGTTATGTCATATGACAGGTCTTCCTGGGTTGAACTAGTACTAAGCAGAGAATAAAGTGTCTTGCTCAAGGACAAAATGCAGTGCATCCGGTGAGGCTCAAACCTTCAATCCCTCAATCTCCAGTCAAGTACCTCAGGTAGGAATGGTGCGGATTAAATATTTAGATATAACAAGACAAATTCGACGAATTTATATCCCCCGACGAAGGGTTATTTGAGAGAAACATGTAAATCACAAAACAGAAATCCCATTTATCTAACCCTTAGTTCACCTTCAGTATCATTCAGATCATAAAAAACACCTGTCAGTATGCTTTAGTGCTTAGTTTAATAAAAAAATATACTTACATCTGCACAATTTCAATATCTGACCTTTAAACCCAACCCCAGAGGTCAAGGACATGGGGCTGATTACATGCAAATGTAATCGATTACATTACAATTACTTTGGAATTTCATGATTACTGATTACAATTACAATTACTTTTTTCTAAATGTAATCGATTACAATTACAATTACAGATTACATTGCAAAGTAATCATGATTACTTTATGATTACTTTTGATTACTTTTAAATTTATTTTATTTTATTTGAAGACTTTTTATTAGAATGTTATCCTGGAGAAAGGAAAACATAGCAATGTTTCTCATCTCAACCTTCAGATATTAGTAAGCAACATGAATAAAATATAGAATAAAACAATAGCATTCAAAAGTCCCATGTTATTCTTTATATAAACATGGATCTCAGCTATCTAAGACGTGTTTGCAAGATATCCCTCCCCTTACAGTTTGGCTGGTTTCAAATTCAGTAAAGTTCAAGGTAAAAGATTTGACCAGTTCCATCGATGTGCTTCAGATTTATGTTTTTGCCGAAGAAAATAAAATAAAAACTATTGTAAATATATTTCCAGTAATGAAGCAATAAAATGCATATAGCTGTGTGAAGCACAATTAGGTGTTCACGTTGAGAATATCAGTGTCTTTCTAATAATCATAAAAAAGTATATGAAAATGAAAAAAGGTACCAGATAACACCTGTTTTGTTCTAAACATCAATTTTTCAGGAAATGCTATACAGGACAAAATTGAACTTGGTTAATAAAATATTTTTTTCTTATCTGGAGCAGTGCATACTGATTTTATACTTTCTTAAGAAATTTGGACTTAACCCTTATTTTATCACATTAAAACATGTCCACCTGAAAAATTAATAAGTCCAACCTGCATTATACTTATGTGTATTAACTAACATTTGGACTTCTTTTATATTATATTAACTAATATTCATCTGATAAATGGAAGAAATTTGTGTTGCATATATGTGAAAAGAATGACAAACTAAAGTAGATCCTGAACTTCTGATCAAACCAAAACTGAAAATGAGAACATATTCAGTAGGAAAATGGTCAAGTTTAAGATTCCACGAATTGCTTGCCAAAAGGTGTTAAAAACAATACTGTCATAAAAATGTCTTGAGGATTAAACAGAAACTAAAGAAAATGGACCTTACTTCACTGGTCAGCACAGAAAAAAAGTTGACCAAAGTTTTATATTTTCTGAAAGGTTTAATTGGAAAGAAAATGCTTCAACTTAAAAATGCATCTTACTAGATGATGTTTTCTCTTAGCTTAACACTAGACTATCATTCAAGGGACCTTTTCTTGCCTATTATATATATTTTCCTAAACTCCTAGCATGAAAAGGGTCCAGGTAGTTTATAAGATATCCAAATAATTTGGGTAACTACATATCATGAAGAAAGGATGGGCTATCCAATTAATCTGTCTTAGTGTATCCTAGAAATAAAGAAAATAGTTAAATATAAACCTAAATCTTAAAAATTCTATGCTTTATTTTATATTTTAAGACATATCAAACAGTACTACTCATAATCAGCCACTGCATCATTCAACATCTGATCAGAATCTATGCTTTTTATCTTCTAGATCAATTATTCATTTACAGCTATTGGGTTTTCTTCCATCTGACAATTATTTACATGAAAAGCAAGTTTAATTAAAAACAAACTTTTTACAATATCTTTGATCTATTGTTGGTAGCAAATTCACATTTCTTGTTTTAAACAGTAATTCTCTTTAATCTATAATTGTAGCTGGTATTCATCACTGTACACTCAATTTTAAAGCCCAATTTCTATATCTATTTAAAGTTGTAAAACAGCAAAAGTAATCCTAAAGTAATCATAAAGTAATTATGATTACAGGCTATTTTGCAATGTAATTGATTACATTACAATTACTTGTAATCATAAAAACCCATGATTACAGATTACTTTATGATTACTAAAAAAGTAATCGATTACAAGTAATCATGATTACAGATTACGATTACCCCATCTCTGGTCAAGGGTGTGTGTAAATTCAAAGTGTTACCTTGCTACACTTCTTCCACTTTCATGTGATATGCAACATGACCACTTTTAGAAAAGAAAAAGAAAATGACCTTTTGACCCAACCCCAGGGGTCGTTGGTGTGTGTAATGACAGCATATTTGCTTTCATGGTGCTCTGTGCTCAATTCCCTTTAATTTGATATGCTACATGACTACTTTCAGAAAAAGATATAGTATGACCCCACCCCCTGGGTCGAGGGTGTGTCTGTGGGCAAAATATTTGCTACCATGTTGCTGCCAGCGTCGTCAGCTTTAATTTGATATGCAACATGACTACTTTCAGAAAAAGATATAGTTTGACCTTTTGACCCCCCCACCCCCTGGGTCGAGGGTGTGTCTGTCGGCAAAATATTTGCTACCATGTTGCTGCCAGCGTCGTCAGCTCTAATTTGATATGCAACAAGACCATATTCTGAAAAAGTTTAATTTTGACCTCGACCCCGCCCCCTAAGTCCACACAACAGGCTCGGACCCAGGCCTTCAAACTGAAATCCCGTTTGATATGTTTCATATCTATTGCTGCTCTGCCTGTATGCAAAATTTCAGCAAAAAATATTAACAATTGCCTTAGTTATTGCGAAATTTAAATATTTGAACTTTGACCCTTAGGTGGGGTCAAAGGTGGTGGGGTAAAACTTTGACACTGCCATGATTATCTACAGGTACTTGGCAATCATGGTCTAATGGTGAGAAGTTGTTAAATATAATAGCTTTGATGAAATGTGAAGATCATCACACAAAAAAGCTAATATAGGTTTTGCCTTATAATTGCCTATACTAAAACAAGGGCAATAACTCAAGTGTTAAGGGGTCGATTAGGACCAAACTTATAGGATATTGAGAGTCTATGGTACTTATCATTTGTACCAAGAATGAATCAAATCTGACAAATAGGTACTGAGATATGGTTCCGGACGGACGGACAGAATGGACGGACGGACGGAAGGACGACGCCAAAACTATATCCCTCCGACTTAGTCGGGGGATAACAAACAAATAAATGGACAGACAAATGAATGGAAAGGCGCAAATTATATACATTGTACCTCTTGACAAACTTTGTATGTCAGAGGTAAAATAACTATGTCTTCCAAAGAAAATTATTGGATTTAAATATATGACCAAAGAGTTGTAATGATTTAGACATATTTATTATTGCATATAATATGAATACATAGTTCATTTAGTTCATATCACACACAATTTGACAAATTCAATTCACATCTTTCATAAAACTTACAAGATTGGGTAGCTCGTTTAACCCATTTATGCCTAATGGAATTTCCCTCCATTATCAATTGGATGAGTTCCATCTCAAAGGATCATTGACGGCTTGGGCCTTACATGCCTATTTTTCTGATTCCAAGAATGCTGCTTTTGAGCTTCTAGTGTGGTGCATGTAGTATCAGTGCAATAGGCAAATCTAATGGCAAAGGCCAGCTAGCAAAATATTTTCAAAATTCCTACGCACTTGAGAGTTATGGCGGGGGGGTCTAAAATTTCATGAAATAAAAAAGTGCTTTAAAAAGTGATTTCTGCACGTTTTCTTGATTTATTTGGTAGGCATGGTGATATCTATTGAACATACCATATCCAGAGTATTAACGAATCACGATAATTGATGAAATTGCTTTATAAACAAAATATGTTTTGTAATAAACTGATTTTGGGGAGATAATTTAGAAGTTACCTGTACATTTTTGACTACATGTACCGTAAATAATGCAAAACTGAAAGCTCAACAAAAGAAATAAATAATTTTGAAGGAATGAAAGTGTCCCATTTAGCATTGGAACGTAAAACTGATTCTAGCTAGATCCTTATGATATTACTTTTGCTTTGTTTAAAGGACATAGCATGTTAAATGTATTTAAAGTGTCCAAATATTTATGGTATACATATACATGTATATCCCTATATGAGACAAAATATTGAACACTATTAAGTATTTACCTGTTATAACTCTTTGCATGCCAGTGGATAATTTTGTCGTCTGCCAATAGCCTTTTGCAAACAGTTTGAACCCAGATGAAGACCAACAGAATGACGGTCTTGATCTGGATCCAAACTGTTTGACACTACGATGGTGGCCCTGGGTGGTTTATTTTTAAATACTTATTTTGAAGAAAGTCAGCAGACGAAAATAAAAACATGAACAATTTCCTAGCATGCAAATAGATAAGTACAGGACGTTTGCAAAAGAATGTGTCATTCAATAACAGTGAGATTTTTTCTTATGAAAAATTGCTTAAAACCTTGCTAATTCTACTTTTAATCTTTAAGTACTTTATATTAAACTAGCACAGAATACAAAGCAATTTAGGAGGTTGGTTCTAGAGAACTTCATTACTGGCATTAATTTCTTATTTGGTAGAAAAGGCATTTTATGGGCTTAGGCCCTGGGTTTTTGGGCTGCTGAACATCTTTCCCCCCCTTGTGCCAGCAAGCCACTTCCATACAATGTGTAAAATATGGTAACACATATACATGCAAAAGCTTTTGCTGGCACACGGGGGGAATGATATTTTAAAAAATGTTTTCGGATTTCTATATCTTATAATGTAAAACTGATTGTTCTACCCAAAATTTTACTTCTTTGAAGCATTTTATATCGAAAACGGATTTCACAGCCATAAATTACTCAGGTCAGTGTAGCTTCAAGGTGAAAAAAGGACGATTGACAAACTTTTATTTGTTCTGAAAACCATAGGCATTTACCCATAGCAAGTGTCAATGATCCTTTAAGGTTTGTTGGGTAGTAATTTACAGTTTCATTCAAATTCTGAAAGTACATTCTGTAAGCAAACAATGCAGAACCTGATCAGATGCCATAATCTGCAGTGTCTGATCTGGTTCTGTGCTGTTTGTCGATTGCTGCTAGGCTTATGGGTTAACCCTTTTCATTCACAGGTACTTTGGCAAACAGTGAAGAATAAGGCAGCATTTCATCAGGGTCTGCACTGTTTACTAAAATAACATTCTCGAGGGACAGAAATACATCTTTGACCTTCAACTCCCTGAAATACATAAAGGACAATTCCATACTCAGGCCTTTAGTTAAATGTGCATACCAAAAAATTAATTTTCTTATTTCTCAACCAAAACATATATTGTGGGTACTCAAAAGAACCCTCTCAATGAGACGGTTCTTTTGAGCACCCAAAACAAATGTTAAAACTGATAGGTAAGAATATATTTAAAATTTTACGCTCAAACATTTTGTTTATCTAAACCTTTGACACTTATTGCATCAAATTGTAAGGCATAATCCATCACAATGAAAAGGGTTCAGACTGTGATATTTTGTAACTAATTACATAGGGACCCAGTATTACCAGTCTCAATATATGGGCCAGCACATGAGATTTTGGTATGTACATGTGAGCAAAAACCTCCTATAAACACCCAAGCTGATATTTGCAGTGAGCTAGGTCTAAATTTGATCTGTGTCTTCATCAACATACTTTGTGTACGTGAGTAGAAGAGGCTCTGATGAGTCTGCGCATTGGCACAGGCTCATCTGAGCCTTCATTGCTAGAAAATTTGATAAGTAACATAATCTCATAAGCTGGCTGATATAGAATTTGCTGCTTATATACCCACGATACAGAAGTAGATAAAGGCTCAGTACAAACACTGGACAACTAGCCTCACTGGGTAGCTGGGTATACAAACTAACCCATTTATACTGAATGGATATCCTATCTTTATCAATTGGACCAGTTCATTTCCAATTTTAGGGATGTCTGGTTGTATTTTCCATTTTTATCGAATACATCATTTTATAGAAATTTTAAACTGTGACCTCTTAAAATACAAAATGGACAAAAAAATCCATCAGAATGAAAAGGGCAAAATGAACGGTTTCACATAGACAGTTCTTTAAAGAACTCCTGACATTTATTGATAGTTAAGAAGGAAAATACTTCAAACATATACCTTGCATCTTGATTCAAATCATCCCAAATTCACTTTGACCCCCTAAAATCAAAATGAAATGGGCCATTCCATACTTATTGTATCAATATGAATGAGGATAATTGAGCCGCGGCATGATATTTCCAACAATGTGGTATGTGGACCAGCAAAGGCTCAGACCAGCCTGCGCATACCTGCAGTCTGATCTGAGCCTTTGCTAGTTGCTTGAATATTCTATGACTGTTAAGCTACTGACCAACATCATTTGGAGCTTCTAAGCTTAAAAGCAGACTGCACAGGCTGGTCTGAGTCTACACTTGTCAGAATGCCACATTTTTGGAAATCACATGCTGCGGCTCAATTCACTTTGACTTAAGCAGGTAGTTAGAGTTATCTGAATTTGAGCTATCCACAGATTACTGTATTTGATAATGACTGAGGCAATCATAAAACCATCTGAGTATACAAAGATACATAGAACAGACTTGATTGAAATCAAATTAAGATGGATGGATGAACAGATGGATGGATGATCATGGATAACCAAATTAAAGTTCATAAAGACAGTGCACCCCAAAACAAACAAATAAACCATGCACTCAGTGAAGACTCAGATCAGCCTGGACATCCATCCAGTCTGACCAGGGTCTCCATAGATGAAAACTATGAACCCTTAGCCAACAATTGAATACAGACTGATCTGAAACTGCCGGGAGTGCAGGGTGTTTAGTTGGCTTTGCTCTGCACTGGGCCAGCTAAGCACCACACATTGTAAAGACTGAATCATATGAAAAGTACTGTAAAAATGCACTATGTCTAATGTTCCTAAAATGGAAAACCAACAAATAGTACAAACACATATGAGATAGATGCCGACTTTCTCATCAGGGTTGACATTTAATGCGATTACTAAAGCACTATTCAGCATGGTCAAAATGATTTTTAAATTAACCATTATAATGAAGAGTACACCATTTAAATATAATTAGTCAATAACAAAGCATATATTGGCATAAAAGGGTGAAAGTAAAAGAATGAGAAGGCAAGAAATAATGTTTTCATAATGAAATATACTAGGGTGAATCGAGACATTCAACAGAAAAGAAAATTCTCTTAATTTTTTATAAGCAGAAAAATTATAAAATTATTTCCATGTACCACTGCTTAATTCTCTGATTATTTACAATATATACAATAAATTAAAACAATAACAACAGGGAACTGGTCACATAAATTCATGCTACAAGAAGGTGCAACTAAACCATGAAATATAGTTCATGACAACCTATATATTAACCCTTTATGCACCAATTGCAACAAAAGTCCTCTGCTTTTCTCGTCTGCTGAAATGTTTAAGAAGCCTCTATGGCAAGCAGTGTGGACCCAGATT
The DNA here is from genome assembly GCA_964019695.1 of Loripinus fragilis. Lineage (NCBI taxonomy): Eukaryota > Metazoa > Mollusca > Bivalvia > Lucinida > Lucinidae > Loripinus > Loripinus fragilis. Next base: position 127,059,059 of record OZ026514.1, read on the forward strand.
CTATACTTAATTCGTCAGTAATGCTAGGCAATTATTTGCAGCAGACGACTTCAGCAGACGACATTTTCAGATGCATTTTTTTTCTTGTCGCTTTAAGGATTAATTTTTGGGTCGCACTGTCTCATATCTGAAACAATGGCTTTTGTCCATCATTCTAAGTATAAGGCAAAATAGCTGAACCACACAATAAAGGTCACAGTGACCGACAAATTGTTTTGAGGTCCATATTTAAGTCAGTTTATCATCATATGTCAACTTCAGTAAATCATCCACAAACACAAACAGTTTTGGCTTTATTCAAGTTGTAAGTGATTTACAAGGGTTTACATGTAAATATCCACATAAGTGAATGTCACTCCTATAGCATAAGCCACTACATGTTTGAATTAGACTTTGTATTTACACATGCAGTTCGGTCTTTTGCATTATGCTATATTTTCGTTATAGTCCTTTTTCCAAGCTCATCTCAATTGAGTGTGAAATTTAACCTTCTCATAAAATGTTAAAATGCCAACAAATGCTGGTATTTTAACATTAATGAGCAGGATAAATACTAGATATGAGAGTTTGGAAGCTAGAAAAGGCTTCATACTTCAGCACTTTTCGTTTTTATGAGCAGCTGAAATTTCATGCTCAGTTGAATTGAGTATAAAAAAGTTTTCTAACCTTGGGGTCTGATAATAAATACACCTTCATGGACATAGATAAGAAACCTTTTATCTTTTTTTTTTCTCCATGAAAACATTTGTCCTGGTGCTAAGTAAAAGCAACATATGTTTTTGTGGAGAAATTAAAAGAAAATACAGTGCAGTCCCTTTATAAAACTATATTTGGGATTCATAGGAATGGACCCTGTTAAAAATGAATCATGTATAAAGGGACAATTTTAACTTTACGAATGAATTATAGGAAAATGATCATTTCATGGTCATTTTTCTATAATTCCTTTGTAAAATTCCATGGTAAAAAATTCTGGCTGCCCAATATGACCATGTTATAACCAAATCTGTGTTATAATGAGGTGTATTACTAAAGGTTTGGTTTAATTCTTAATGCCTCAGTCTACAGCTATAGTCATGTCGAGATGGTCAGTTCAACTAACCTCACTTTTTCCTGGGCAGGTTTGACTAAGTGATTAACCAGTTCTTCATGCACATACCTTCTCTTGTAACTGACAACAACCCTTCTTAAATTAGCGAAAGGGAGGACCATGTTATAGCCAATTCTTTATGTCTCAGTCTACAGCTATAGTCATGTTGAGACGGTCAGTTCACCTAGCCACACTTTTTCCCGGGCAAGCTTGACTTAGCAGTTAACCAGTACTTCGTGTACATACTTTCTCTTGAAACTGTCAACAACCCAAGGCTTCTTGAATCAGTAGAAGGGAGGAGATTGGCTGTAGAAATCATTTCATGATCAATCTCTACGAAAGTATGGGATCGGGCCGGGATTGAACTCGCGACCCCTGGATCTGCATTCGGACTCGCTACCAACTGCGCTACTGGGCATTATTAAGGAACTGCACTGAACATGGATACATCTCTTATCTGGAGCAATGAAACTTTTATCTGCAGATAAGTACTTTGTAGCATGCTTAGCTAGCAAGATAAGCCGAATATTGAATATATAGACAAATGAAGTGACATAACCCTAGCGACTTTATCGCTATCTTGCTCTACGTAGTACCATAACAATTCCCAATAAAATTCCTAACATCGTTGCTAAATAAATGTCCCAGTTTGGACCTAAGGAGTATCTTACATCCAGTCTTTTCACAAAATTATTATATCCCTCCAACTGAAAAGAGAAAGAAAAACAGATATAAGACAATTTAAACTTTCTGCAAAGTTCTGAGCTCAGGGCCGACTGTTTGATGAGGCAGCCTGGCTTAAGTCTGAGCTATTTATAAAGCTAAGGCCTATAGTCAGGCTGTGAGCTACCACAGTTTATCTGTGGTAGCTTCATTCCTGCTATCGGGTAAAGTCAGTTAACTTCGGACATTAGGTAAATTCGGACATCATTTGCAAACAGTGGAAATCCAGATGAGACGGCTCCTTATGAGCCGTCTCATCAGGATTTTCACTGTTTGCTTAATTTAATATTTTTTATTCCAATCATTACAATAGGAAACAAACAAGGTTGCTGTCCGAATTTACCCCATGTCCAAAGTTACCTGACTTTACCCTAGTACCCGGATGATGTTAAGTGACTAATCAATGCCATGATCAGAAAACTGAGGCTTGCTGTGACAATTTTTTTATTGGTTGTGGAGTATATGCAATTAACAAGAAAGCAGCTAATACCTGGATACTGCCCCAAGTGAAGTCCACCTAGAAAAATATTTTAGGCCTTTTGTAATTATAAAATTGATGAAAGTTCAAATCTCAAAAATTCTGAACTTTGGAAATTCAAATTTATGTCTAAGAAATATTATTTTTTTTTTAAAAGTTTAGATGGTCATTTGTCTTTAGATAAATTGAAAACAAATCAAAGAAGCTATTATGATCACCTAATTCAGTATTTTCAAGCTGACTTTCTGTGGAGAGTCAGCCTAATACTGAAATCAGGAACAATCTTGAATATTTTCACTCATGTACTTAGCTAAATAAATCAATCATTTTTTTGATATTATCGTTGTTGTAATTGTTATCATATTATTATTATCATTATTATTATATTATTATTACCTATTCATGGTTAATTTATTTGTTTTATCTTAATATGATTTAATTTGAGTGATTGATATGTTTATTTTTTGTTTATTTTTACTGTATCAATGCATTTGTACTGGTAATTAAGAGGATTTTAATGGGTGTTTTTATCTGGGTACTGATGTGACATCATTTTGCACTTAGGTGTCCATTTAGCATACTGGAAATGACATCATATTTCCCCTGACAAAATATCATAATGCTAGTTAAATTTGTTGGTTAACCCATTTAAGCCAAATAGAATTTCCCAATCTTATAAATTAGACCAGTCCGTTTCCGTTTTAAGGCTTGCTGGGTGGTATTTTTAATTTCTATTGAAGTTAAAATAGACTGTTCTGATAGCAAATAGTGGAGAACCTGATCAGATGCATTCTGCGGCGTCTGATCTGGTTGTGCACTGTTTGTCTATGTCCGACAAAAAGGACGCTAGGCTAATATGGGTTAACAATCACAAGAATATGTAGTTTGGTTTTTAAAATTATATATTTGTGGCTAAAAATTTGTAACATAAAGTGGAAGAAGAATTGTGTTTTATTTTCATATAGCAAGAGAACATTGTAGTTAAAATGGTACTCTTCATACCGAAAATTACACATTGATTTTTGTTCACCTTTTTGCATAAACTCACTGTTACTCTGACAAGCACCCATTGAAACTTCCAAGATGAATAGGCAATAAATTATTCAGACACAAAGGAAGTAATATACATTTGCTAGAATACAGTAAAACCTGTGTAAAACGGCCACTCTCAAAAAGACAAAAAATTGGCTTTCAAGACCAATTATTGCTTAATGCCGAGGGGAGCATTCTGCAATACTTTTGACTTTCATTAAGCTGCCATTGTCATTAAGATCTTTGCTTTGTCTATTTTTGAGTGGCAGTTTTACACAGGTTTTACTGTCATTATTTCTTTATCAGATTTTTAGAATCCAGCTGTTTATAAATCCAATACCTAGAATGGAATGACCAATAAACTCCCCATCTCTTTAGAAATAATAATTATCCCTATCAGCTTCAAGGAACCATTCATTGTTTCTAGATTACAGACAAAATTACCATACAAGACAATCAATACTTTAGAGGGTTAACTTACCTCTTTACTAAAGACATCTACCCCATAAAACAAGCCCAGCTTTAGTAGAGCTAGATTAACTGGAATGTAAGCATCACCACTCGTCTCAGCTGCCATGTCGTAAAATCGTTTCGCCAAATGTACATCCTGCAAGTAAAATATACTACAGTAAAACCTGTCTTAAGCGGCCACTCAAAAATAGACAAATACAAAGGTCTTTAAGACAAATCGTAGCTTAATGAAGGTTGAAAATATTGCAACTCTCTTGGAGCATTCTGCAAAACTTTTGACCTGCATTAAGCGATAATCGGTCTTGAAAACCAATTTTTGGTCTTTTTTTTACTGTAAATGTACAATGTATTTCAAGCCAATAAAAGAGAATATAAACCTCTTTGCCTGCTATTGCTGTCTGCTGATAACTTTTACAAACAGTTTGGATCTAGATCTGGTGTGACAAAATGTCAGGCCTGGTCTTCATCCAAACTGTCTGACACTGTGATGGTATTATAGAATTTTTCCAAAATGTTAATATTGAGGAGAAAAAATACTCATTACACAAAATGTTATACTAGATCAGCCTGTACTACCTTGAATGGCCGATGTCAATATAAATGGAGTTTCTTGTATACCAGAAAGGTTCATTCTATTTTCACACATGCTAACACATCTCACACACATTTATGAGGCATGTTTGACACATGAATAGCATAGCATGTGATCTATAAATTGGCTGCATTGGAAGTAATGTACATAGTGTTACGTGACCTTGCTTACAAAAGATTAATATCCCAAGTTTAAATGCTCAATTGCCTTTAAATAAACTGAAAATAAATCAGAAGAGATTCTATCTGCTTAATTCAGGATTTTGAGGCTGACTTTCTTTGGAAAGCCAACCCCAAAATCCTGAATTCAGGAATAATCCTAAAAACTATCATCCATTTAAAAAAAAAACAGAGGCCAAACTATTTTATTATTTTGTGACACAGCCCCACTATTTAGGATTATCTTACCTGTTTTAATCCTAATCCATTCTCATGCATATACCCAAGATTAAACATAGCCTGAGCATTATGCTGTTGTTCTGTAGCTAGTCTATAATGAGTTGCTGCAGTTTCATAATCTATCTCCGTCCCGTAACCATAGTAATGGTAATCCCCCATCTTCAGCCTAGCAACTGTAGATCCCTGAGATGCTGCCCTTGTCCAGTGCAATAATGCCCTCTGATAGGTCTCTTTCTCGGCAAACAGACTGCTCTCCCCTTGATCTAGAATGTATGCCACATTAGACTGTGCCACTTCATATCCTAGCTCCGCCATGAAGGTATACTTGAGTAGGGCCTGGTCAACATTACCGTCCTTGTAGAGCTGATGAGCTTCCATTAGAGACACTGCCCAGCCACCACGCTCTGCTACATTCTTGTAGAGCTAAAAAAATATGGGCCAGTACATGAGATCAAGACTTTAGTTAAGAGACCGTACCAAAAAATGATTTTTTTTAGTTCTCAACCAAAATATATGTTGTGGGTACTCAAAAGAACAGTCTCATTTTCTTTTGAGCATCCAAAACACAGGTTAAAACTGATGGGTAAGATTACATTTACAATTTTACACTCAAAAATTTTGTTTATCTAAACCTGTGCATGAGATAATGGTTATTATAGCATACAAAGTCATTCTTTAATCCTTACTATACCATGTGAAATTTTAATGCATTATACACTCCTCCCTAAGTTTTATACCTCCTCACTAACAGCATTCCAGTTATTACTTATGGATTTACAAGTATCATATAAAACAGTGTGTATCCTAATCAGCTAAATTCTTAGAAGACAGCTGATCTGGATCTACACTGTTTTCAAAACAGAATGTAGTCAGATTCAGCATAGTAGGGGCTAACTTTAACATGCATGTACAGCTATCTGGTGAAGACAGTTGGTTGGTTGGTTTGATTCATTACGTCTCAGTCAACAGCTATGTGCATGTCCAGATGGTCAGTTCACCTAACCACACTTTTTCATGGGCAAGCTTGACTATAAAAATACCACACAGCAACCCTTAAAATGGAAATGGAGTGCGAAATTCCATTTGACTAAAATGTAAGGAGTTAACCACAGATGTCTTATCTTTAAGATTGAGATTTTACTCACTTTCATAATTTCTGTGTGTGGACTGTGAAGATTGTGCGGGGACTGATGGTATGTGCGGGCATTTCTGAGTCTTTGCTGGGTTTCTATGAGATAAGTACTAAAATATCATGTGCTGGTTCATAAGACATTTTCATTTCCTTTTCAACTTGAGGAATGGGGACAGAGGCTCCAGATTCAAGATAAGGTGTTCACCATACAGTATGATAGCACTATAAACTAGTGTGCGCAGTCGATGGGGCGCCATCGCAAATCCCCACGCTAAAGTTTTTGACTCCCCCAGCACCCCGCAGTCCCACCCCTGGGCATGACCTTGGTAACAGAATGGAAATTCTGTTCAATATGTTTTCTATCTTTTATTTGGGAGACCACACACAAAGTTTGGTATAAAAATCTTTGAAATTGACATATTAATAATATTTGACCTTTTGACCTCGCCCAAAGGTCACCAGTTTGACCCTAGGGTGAAAATGTTACTTGCATTTTGTTCTGCACGTCATTCCCGTCGATTGATATGCTACATGACCATGTTTGGAAAAAAAATTGTTTGGCCCCCTGGGTACCCGTAGTGCCCCAAAGTCCCACTCCTGGGGCATGACCCAGGGGACAGAATAAAAATCCCGTCTGATATGTTTTGTATCTTTCATTTGTGAGAACACACACAAAGTTTGGTATAAAAATCTTTGAAATTGACTTTGTAATTGAAATTAAATGATATTTGACTTTTTGATCCCTCCCCAGGGGGTGGGGCCAAAAACAAGTTTGACGTTGCAAAAACCATTCATGTCAGTAACTCACACACCAAATTTGGTTGAATTTCGTCCAATGGTTTAGGAGGAGATAGCATAACAGACAGACGGACGGAGGCGATTACAATATCCCTTCACTTTTTTTAAAAAAGCATGGGGGTTATTACACCATCTATGTAAGAATGTACTGTGGATGGCTTTATAACAGTTGAATTTTTGTAAACAGACAAATGTCAAACTTATCTTAATCAAAATGCCAAATGATATGACCAAAAAAACAAAATATGACAAAACCTATTTTTAGAACATGATATGACAGAAAAGGTAGAGGCAGTCTGATCAGGGCCTTCCCTGTTTGCTATTCTGGCATGCATTTTGTTCATTTGTTTTTGCTCCTTTACGTCCCAAGTCAACAGCTATGGTCATTGCGTGGCGGTCAGTTCACCTAACCACACTTTTTCCTGGGCAGGCTTGAACAAGCGGTTAACCAGTAATTTGTGCACATACTTTCGCTTGTAACTGAAACAACCCTTTTTGAGCATGCATTTTGTGAATTCTAGCCCTAGGTCTGATAACCAACATTTCATATAAGAAAAGAAAGCAAAAAGTGAACATTTGCCGTATCTTGGCTGCTTTAGTGAAGATAGTAAATCCATCATTTGAGATTAATGTTTGTAATCTTTCAGCAAGCTATATAATTTTGTTTGTTTGGTGTAATTCTTTACGTCCCAGTCAACAATTTTTCACTCATGTCAGGACAGGTCTTCCAGGGTTGAACCAGTACTAAGCAGCAGATAAAGAAAGCTTTATGATATCCAACAGTTACATAAGGGACAAGATTTTTGCATTCACCACTTCACATTCATGTGAGATTGTTAAAATCTCCCACCTCTACATCTGTGTGACAATTCCTCAACACTCCTGTACCCATACCGTGCATCTGAGCGATGTGATAGAATGCCAGGACATGGCCACCCTGAGAGGCCCCTGAGAGGCCAGAGAGAGCGATTTCACTTGAAACTCTTTGCATGCTGGGTAATTTTTCATGATTTTCCGTTGTCTGCAGATATGTTTCAACAATACTATTTTTCAAAATATTCTCTCTGGAATAATATTCAAAGTGTCAAACAACTTGGTTCCAGATCAGGCCCGACGTTCTGTCGGGCCTGATCTGGGTCTAAACTGTTTGCAAAGGTTATCAGCAGACAACAAAATTCTCCGCTAGCAGGCAGAGTTAACTTTTTTTCTACATGAAACACCTATTACCCACCTCTACAGCTGTATGAAAATTTCTCAACACTCCTGTGCCCGTACCATGCATCTGGGCCAGGTGATATGAGCACAGAACGTGAACACTTTGTGAGGCAAGACAGAACAGCTTCACTTGAACTTTAAATCTACATGAAACACCTATTACCCACCTCTACAGCTGTATGAAAATTTCTCAACACTCCTGCACCCATACCATGCATCTGGGCCAGGTGATATGAGCACAGAACGTGAACACTTTGTGAGGCAAGACAGAACAGCTTCACTTGAACTTTAAATCTACATGAAACACCTATTACCCACCTCTACAGCTGTATGACAATTTCTCAACACTCCTGTACCCATACCATGCATCTGGGCCAGGTGATATGAGCACAGAACGTGAACACTTTGTGAGGCAAGACAGAACAGCTTCACTTGAACTTTAAATCTACATGAAACCCCTATTACCCACCTCTACAGCTGTATGACAATTCCTCAACACGCCTGTACCAGTACCATGCATCTGTGCCAGGTGATAGAAGGCCAGGACATGTCCACCCTGAGAGGCCAGAGAGAGCAATTTCACTTCAAACTCTTTGTATGCTGGGTAATTTTTGATGATTTTTCGTTGTCTGCAGATATTTTTCAACATTACTTTTTTTCAAAATATTCGTTCAGGAATTCTTTCAGGAATAATATTCAAAGTGTCTAACAGCTTGGTTCCCGATCAGGCCTGACGTTCTGGGTCCAAACTGTTTGCAAAGGTTATCAGCAGACTTCAAAATCCTCCACTAGCAGTCAAAGAGTTAACTTTAAATCTACATGAAAAACCTATTACCCACCTCTACAGCTGTATGACAATTCCTCAACACGCCTGTACCCGTACCATGCATCTGAGCCAGGTGATAGAAGGCCAGGACATGGCCACCCTGAGACGCCAGATTGAAATATTTGACAGCCATCTTGTAATCTCTTCTTACTACATAAAACCCCTATTACCCACCTCTACAGCTGTATGACAATTTCTCAACACGCCTGTACCAGTACCATGCATCTGGGCCAGGTGATAGAAGGCCAGGACATGGCCACCCTGAGAGGCCAGATTGAAATATTTGACGGCCATCTTGTAATCTCTTCTTACTCCTTTCCCGCTGAAGTGCATGATACCCAGATGAAGCTGACCATCTACCCAGCCCTGGTCCGCTGCCGCTGTGAAATATCTCTGGGCTTTCTGGTAATCCTGAAACATAACAATACAGTAAAACCTGTATAAAACAGCCACTCAAAAATAGACAAAATAAAGATCTTAATGACAAATGGTAGCTTAATGACGGTCGAAAGTATTGCAGAATGTTCCAATATTTTTGACCTGCACTAAGTGATAATTGGTCTTGGAAACAAACTTTAGGTCTTTTTGAGAGTGGCCGTTTTACATTCAAATAATGAATTATACTTAAAAGTCAAAACTTGTTTAATCATATGGGCCAACCCTTTGTATACTGGAAAACCCCAAAATGGATACTTTGGTTAACAGTGAAGACCCAGATGAAATGCAGTATAATGCTGCATTTCATCTGGGTCTACACTGTTTGCTAAGATTTAAACAACCTCCAAAGACAGAAATACATCATAATTTTGAAGATGATTAAAAAAGCACAATGCTTTAAATTTCGCTTGAAGCAAGTTTAAATATTATTCTTTCTAGTAAGTGAATAACAAAGGTGCCTATCAGTGTGTGTATGTACAGGCTGGTCTGCGCCTTTGTTGTTCGCAAACACCAAAGACAGGTTTCCTCGGGTTGAGGCCCATTATAACGATTTTTAAAAATAATAATTAAGATTACTTAATAAGAATCAAGAGTCAAGCTGCAGAATTAAATTTTCTAAATGCAAATTCTTCCAAATGCAAAATTTGGTGTGGATTAATAAGCTTAAAAATCTTGCTAGATTACCCAGTTGCATTCTTTAGTTTGACCCTTTTGAATGCAACATGACTTAAAGAACTACACCACATAAATGATAATATATGAGACAGGACACTGACAGAAAAAAACAGATCTAAATAGTGAAGTCTAACTTGACCTCTGGTGTAATAAACAACAAGGCTTTTAAACTTGTATAATTACAGCTGCCTATTGATTTAATATTCAATATATTTGTTTAACAAACTGTCAAGATTTTTCTAGTACAGTTTCCAAAGGCCACACTAGTAAGAAAATAAATATTTACTATACGTCATAGGCCCAGATAAGGAAATTTTAAGAGCACAAAAGTGTAATTATTTCCTTACCCATCAATTTAAACATGTGTTTTGGGTGTTCAAAAGAACCGTCTCAATGAGACGGTTCTTTTGAGTACACACAACATATGTTTGACTAAGAAATGAAGAAAATAGTTTTCCAATATGCACTCTTATCTGGAGCCTGTACGCAAGTGTGAACTTAAATGGAACACATTTTGTGACAAAGGTTTTGCTTTAACCCTTTGTATACTGGAAGCCCCTAAATGGGCATTTTTACAAATAGTGAAGACCCAGATGCATAATGTGACATTCATCAGGGTCTGCAATGTTTGTTAAGATAAAAAAGAGCTTCAGACAAAAAGATACAATATATTTTGAAAATTATAACCCAACAACCCTAGACATATACAATGGACCATCCAAAGCTGTATCAAACCAGAAGGAAGAATCCATTAGTATATTATAGGAATGATATTTAATTTTTTGGGTTTTATCGATGTGTGAACTCCGGCGAATCACTCACAAATTGAAATTTGTGAGTGATTTGCTGGAGTTTACAAATCAATAAAAACCAAAAAATTAAATTTCATTCCTTCTAATTCCAACTTTGGAACAAAACAGCACATTTGTAAAGGGTAGTTGAAAACATTTCAAATTTAAAAGCCCACTGAAGGAAAATAGTTTGTAACCGCTGTCTATGAAAGATAAGGCAGCCATCTTGAAAATTATGTCAATTCAAAACTTTGCTGCTAAATAATGATTAAAATTGCACTCTTTTTGGAGCGAGTATATGAGTATGAGCTCAAAAACAACTCCATTTAGTTTGGAATTGTTTTCTTTAGCTTGCTGGGCTCATTGAAGAATATTTAGATTAAGGCCCTTCCACGGAATGACAGGTTTTATAAAGCACAAGTTTACCTTCACAAGTCCCTTCCTAAAATCCCCACATTAGTAGGATCTAATGGTGTTAACCTTTTGACGCTGTCAAGCTGTATTGAGACATTTCGTTGTTGATTTAGCCATTGTTTTGATGCCGATTCTCTTCAATGACATGACTGTTTGTGTTAAGTGACGTCACATAACCCTGTCATTGGATTCATTTCTTAGAGTTCCTCCTGTTGCTTTGAAGATGCACCCTCATAAGATGTAAGGGTTTTCAAATGAGCTTTCAGCATGTTTAACTATATTTAAACTGGTGAATGTATATCTCGGACACAATAATAGGGTACCCTACTTGTCACTTGTGTTCAAAGTTTTATGTACAGTTCGTTATTAGCACTGTGAAATCAAGGCAGATATCAAATATCGCACGGCTTTTATTGAAGGGTAAAAACCATTTAATTTTACCAACGGACCAATCAAAATCACCGAAAAAAGGATAAAAACATTGAGTTGGAATTATAAAGTCTTAAAATTTAATACCCTATCAACTCCTTTTCCATAAAGGTACATGACACCTAATCCTCCTTGACCAATAGGATTACCCTGAAAATATACAGATTAAGTCATTATCAATACAATAATTATTGCATTCATTTTTAACTCTTTGCCTTCTAGTGACGTCAGCTGATAACCTTTGCAAACAGATTGGACCCAGATTAAATGTATTAAACCCTTTAATTACTTCCATAGTCTGAATATATGAGCAACAAAGGCTCTCAGATTGGCAAACTGCCAATTTGTGCAGCTAGTCATACAATTAATATGTCTCTGTCCTTCAGACATAATTGGCTGTGTTTCTTTGGCACCAAAAACAAGTAGCCCAATGGGCAATGATCGCTCACCACTCTAGCGCCTTCATTTTTGATTGGATCTTCTACATTTTTGCAGGTAACAAGGACAACCATAAAATCTCTGATGGGTTCAAAATTCGGCCAGATCAGACCTTGGATTGTGGAGTTAGCTGCCCTTAAGCGTCTGGAAAAATTGCCATAGACTTATAATGGGAGAAATATTGTGACCCCTCTAGCGCAGTCATTTTTTAATGGATTTTCTTCATTCTTGCAGGCAAGAGTAATCAACAGGTGGCACATATCATTTCATACAGTTTTCACACTTTTAATGCTAAATTTGACTGTAATGCGATATTTTACCTGGCAGGAACCAAACAGTTTTTGCACTGACAGATCAACTATTACTGTACATTTTAATGAAATCCACTATAGTGATTATTAGTGAAAACCCAAAAAGACGTCTCCATTTTTCAAATTACCACTAAAAAAATCAATCGACAACACAATTTTTCAATCGACCACCAATCGACTAGTAATGACCACTTCTGGAGTATTGACCTGGGCGCTTATAACCGGTTAAAACCACCCCTGATTTCAACCGCCAAACTTTGTGTAACTCATTTGCTGGCTAGTGTGATATACATCAAAATTTCATGAGTAGGCTCAAAAATTATGTCTGTCTAAAATATTAGCTTTTAAAGTAGGAACTCTTTGGCAAAGATCAAGATTGTTCTTTTGTCATGCTTGAAATTTAAATAAGCCAGACTTTGCAATTTACATTAAAAAAACAATAGTTCTCAAAATTTTAATGTTCGGTATCAGGCTGTCAAACATAAAACAGAAGAATGAGTAGACAGCAGATACCGATAGAGTTGACTGCAAAATCTCAATCAATCTTATACTGAACTGTTGAATTAACCCTTTACCTCATAGAGAGTCCTTTTAACGCATTTGCAAACAGAGCAGACCAAGATCAGACAGCTCTTGTAAGAGCTGCCGGATCAGGGTCAACTCTGTTTGCTTACGGAAATATAATTAGATATGATCCTGCGATAGTGGACCTGACCAGTGATTTCTTTGTTCTATGTACCAACATGAACATTTATTTTTATAATTATTCATAGTGGGTGGAGCCTAGCATTAATATTAATGAAGGAAAGGGTTAAGTCAACAAAACAAGTGGAAATACTAACCTTATCAGCTGCCTTCTTGAAATACTGGAATGCTGTGTGGTTGTCTTGTTTCACAACTGGACTTCCCTCGGAATGCATCTAAAGACAAATGTGTTTTGTTGATATTTTTTGTTTCAATAAATCATCTTGCTGTCTAACAAGAATATTAACCCTTATCCTGCAATTATTTTTTGTTGTTTTGAAAAAAAATGCTTATTACCCCTGCTGCATATACTCCAATGCACCTTAAGAACACATTTACCAAGGAAGCAATTAGTATGAACCATGATCAGACTGCACCTGGAAGCAGTCTGATCATGGTTCATGCCAATTGCTCCCAGGAGCAGTCTGATCATGGTTCATACTAATTGCTCCCAGGAACAGTCTGATTATGGTTCATACTAATTGCTCCCAGGAGCAGTCTGATCATGGTTCATACTAATTGCTCCCAGGAGCAGTCTGATCATGGTTCATACTAATTGCTCCCAGGAGCAGTCTGATCATGGTTCATACTAAATTCTCCCAGGAGCAGTCTGATCATGGTTCATTTTAATTGCTCACAGGAGCAGTCTGATTTATTGTTACTCCATGCTCCTGGGAGCAGTCTGATCATGGTTCATACTAATTGCTCTCTGTGAGCAGTTTGATCATGTTTCATACTAATTGCTCACAGGAGCAGTGCGACATTGTTACTCCCTGCTCCAGGGAGCAGTCGGATTTATTGTTACTCAGTCTGATTTATTGTTACTCCCTGCTCCTGGGAACAGTCTGATCTATTGTTACTCCATGCTCCTGGGAACAGTCTTTATTGTTACTCCCTGTTCCTGAGAACAGTCTGATTTATTGTTACTCCCTGCTCCTGGGAACAGTCTGATCTATTGTTACTCCATGCTCCTGGGAACAGTCTGATCTATTGTTACTCCATGCTCCTGGGAACAGTCTGATCTATTGTTACTCCATGCTCCTGGGAACAGTCTTTATTGTTACTCCCTGTTCCTGAGAACAGTCTGATTTATTGTTACTCCCTGCTCCTGGGAACAGTCTGATTTATTGTTACTCCCTGCTCCTGGGAACAGTCTGATTTATTGTTACTCCCTGCTCCTGGGAACAGTCTGATCTATTGTTACTCCATGCTCCTGGGAACAGTCTTTATTGTTACTCCCTGTTCCTGAGAACAGTCTGATTTATTGTTACTCCCTGCTCCTGGGAACAGTCTGATTTATTGTTACTCCCTGCTCCTGGGAACAGTCTGATTTATTGTTACTCCCTGCTCCTGAGAACAGTCTGATTTATTGTTACTCCCTGCTCCTGGGAACAGTCTGATTTATTGTTACTCCATGCTCCTGGGAACAGTCTGATCTATTGTTACTCCATGCTCCTGGGAACAGTCTTTATTGTTTCTCCCTGTTCCTGAGAACAGTCTGATTTATTGTTACTCCCTGCTCCTGGGAACAGTCTGATTTATTGTTACTCCCTGCTCCTGGGAACAGTCTGATCTATTGTTACTCCATGCTCCTGGGAACAGTCTTTATTGTTACTCCCTGTTCCTGAGAACAGTCTGATTTATTGTTACTCCATGTTCCTGAGAACAGTCTGATTTATTGTTACTCCCTGCTCCTGGGAACAGTCTGATTTATTGTTACTCCATGCTCCTGGGAACAGTCTTTATTGTTACTCCCTGTTCCTGAGAACAGTCTGATTTATTGTTACTCCCTGCTCCTGGGAACAGTCTGATTTATTGTTACTCCCTGCTCCTGGGAACAGTCTGATCTATTGTTACTCCATGCTCCTGGGAACAGTCTTTATTGTTACTCCCTGTTCCTGAGAACAGTCTGATTTATTGTTACTCCATGTTCCTGAGAACAGTCTGATTTATTGTTACTCCCTGCTCCTGGGAACAGTCTGATTTATTGTTACTCCATGCTCCTGGGAACAGTCTTTATTGTTACTCCCTGTTCCTGAGAACAGTCTGATTTATTGTTACTCCCTGCTCCTGGGAACAGTCTGATTTATTGTTATTCCATGCTCCTGGGAACAGTCTTTATTGTTACTCCCTGTTCATGAGAACAGTCTGATTTATTGTTACTCCCTGCTCCTGGGAACAGTCTGATTTATTGTTACTCCATGCTCCTGGGAACAGTCTTTATTGTTACTCCCTGTTCCTGAGAACAGTCTGATTTATTGTTACTCCCTGTTCCTGAGAACAGTCTGATTTATTGTTACTCCATGTTCCTGAGAACAGTCTGATTTATTGTTACTCCCTGCTCCTGGGAACAGTCTGATTTATTGTTACTCCCTGCTCCTGGGAACAGTCTGATTTATTGTTACTCCCTGCTCCTGGGAACAGTCTGATTTATTGTTACTCCATGTTCCTGAGAACAGTCTGATCTATTGTTACTCCATGCTCCTGGGAACAGTCTGATTTATTGTTACTCCATGCTCCTGGGAACAGTCTGATCTATTGTTACTCCATGCTCCTGGGAACAGTCTTTATTGTTACTCCCTGTTCCTGAGAACAGTCTGATTTATTGTTACTCCCTGCTCCTGGGAACAGTCTGATTAATTGTTATTATGAAGGTGTATAACTAATTAAGTTTCATGTCAATATGGAGACCTAGCTGCAAAAAGCTAAGGACCTCGTACAGTCTTAATGAGCCATTGCCCATAAAAATGGACAGAGAAAAGTTTCAAAGAAAATAATATTTTTTCTATGAAAAAGATAGTAGGTTCTACCCTAGAATAATCCCCAAAAGCATTTTTCTCATTGGACTAGTTCCAATTGAAAATATTGGTTGAAAACTCTGATTTTGCTATTCAATATATGGAAAATCGAAAAAGTTTTACTGTCGCAATATTTGTCGACTGCTGCATTCGTGATTGGCACTTTAAGGGTTAATAAGATAATCATTGCATTAAGCCACATACCAAGAAAAAGCAGTCAATGGAATTCTGAACTAGACAACACTCATTTCGTACAGCATGTCTAAAAAATTGCTTGAATCTTGTATATTTGGATATACCATGTTTTGTTTTCCTAAACTTGAATAATAAATGTGCAAATTAGACTGTGGGCATGTCTAAGTCTTTATTGTTTGCATACTGTAGTTTAAGTACTTTTCTCATGACACAACACTGTCAGGATTAATTATGACAAGGCATGATTTCAAAGCATGTAACAATAATTGGGTTGGCTCGAAATGGCAAAGGCAAGCATTGAATGGTCAAAGGAAGCTGTGGGGCATATGCAGTCTAGGAAACGTAATCCCTGCTTGCATTCTGCATGCATAGGAGAGGTAACAAAGATTTTCTTACCATCTTTCCCTATTCGTTGAATTAGACATTGTGGCATAGTGGTAATCCCTTTAGGGGATTGGGGTTGTGGGGGGCTATTTTTAACATTATTAATATGAAATAGGCACATCTAATGGGCAACCAACCACTATTTGATCTGAGAGGATAGCACAGTATACAGTATTTCTTGCGAGTCGGTACTCATGTGAGTATAAAAAGTGAGGAAGAAAGCAAATGTCAGGAATCAATACAATTAGTATCACACCTGACCCAGAACACCTTATGGGAAAGTGACAAAAAAAACAAGAAAAGTCACATACAGAAGCGCCTTAAGGTCAGCTCAGACTCTGGGCCATCGCCGTATATTTCAAACTGGTCTGACGGATGAAACCATCGAGTGGCGAAGGCACGAAAGGGTGGAGAGTACAAGAGGGGTATCATTCCACCCTATCCTTAGGTGGTCTCCCCCGAGATTATTTTTAATTTTGAGCGCTTCTATGTTCGTTTTTAATGGGTTTTAATGCGTTTGGGACTAGATTGCAGTCGCTTTGGATCATGTTTTTTTTTGCTAGAAAAGATATTCCTTGTGGAGTGAAAAACCGAATGCTGAACAGTTATGATTTTCATTTTTTTCTTCAGCATGTTACTTTGACATATGTCTCCGCAGGTTTTTGTCAAATTGAATGTACTTTTAGCACTTTTACTTCTACTTTCCAGAGATTGAATAACAAAGTCGCTAATCATACTGCGTGCCTGCCCAGGCTGGTGTGCGCTTTTGTTGTTGAAATGCAACTACCTTAGGTTTTCTCGCAACACAACCTATAACCCAAATGCTTGTTTTAACACCTTGGCAAGGTCTATTAATGACATGCGCAACGTTCGGAGTGTTTCAGTAAATAGTCGCATGAAGGTATAAAATCGGAGGTAAGCTTGAAGAAAAATGAGCCGAAACTAGAAAAAGGGACACGGCGATAAGCATACTCTGCCAAAAAAGTGGACCAGAGATGACAGCTTTAGTCCATTTCCCAACAGGAGACCACAAGGATGCAAGACACATACAAGGCAATATGTCAAAGACGAAACAAATAAAGAGGTACCACCTTGGAGCGGTCAGTTAGAAAATTACTGGAGGGAAAAACTAGTATCACTAGCTAAAAAGCTCCTAATATAAGGAAATAAAATAATCCTGCAAGCTATTTTAAAGGCGCCGGGACCCTTGAATGGAAGTCCCTATTGGATACCATGAGGATTTGTAATTTCGGCAGCGACATGTGATTTCCAACAATGTGACATTTTGACAGTGTAGACTAAGATGAGCCTGTGCAGCCTCCTTTAAGCTTAGAAACTCCAATTGATGTTCAGTCAGTAGCATAACACTTATAGAAAATTCAAGCGACTAACAAAAGCTCTGATCAGACTGCATGTATGCACAGGCTAATCTGAGTCTTTGCTGGTCACCCATATCACATTGTTAGAAATCTCATGTCGCCGCTCATTTGTTGCTGCCTGTTTCATAGGTGCGACCATGCACATGGCAGTTGGCGTTTGGCTCAAGACATTATCACGTCATGACGTAACGTTATAAGAATTGTGATGTAACTTTATAAAAATTGTGACGTCACGTATTGGGGATCACACAGCCGCTTGCTTGAAAGAGCTATCATGACCGTTCAAGCTCCTGGTGATCGAAAAAATCCCTCAGTCTTATGGCTAAAACATAACTTTATTATCAACAAAACTGGCATCTTCAGGATTCACTTTTACTTTTTGTATGTTTTTCAATGTTAATGATGATCACGGCACATTTTTCAATGGTAGAATAAGATTCTTAGTTCGATGGAATCGACTCCCTATAGATACCAGAACTCGGTTGACAGAATGGAAATCGGGCCTTCGTATTGCAGATGAATAGAACTGAACAGAGCAGAGCCTCTAATCGTAACAGCAACCAACCCTAGGAGCAACAACACGTTGGTTGGTTGCTATTTATTTGGAGATTGGAGATTGTGGGGTTTGGCCTTATTATAGACTAAAACAGTTTTGAAAAATTCTCTAGCCCTGAATGTAGGTTTCTTGCTAATACATGAAAACACTAACAATTTACTCACTTTTCCCAAATAAGCATGTGCATTAGAGTTTCCTGATTCAGCTGCCATTGAAAAATAGTGGTGGGCTCTCTGAAACATGAAAATAAACATACAACGCTATGGAACTGCTTTGTTATATATAAACATAAAATGACATAGAAAAGCTTAAATTTAGACGCTACTGTAATGCTAAAAAAGAAAAGAGAGGGTCAAGATGACCATTAATCACTGACCTGAGATAGTAACAGTTAAAAAGTTGAATGTGTTGCAAACCATAGCAATGTTTAAAATTATTGTAGAGAAGCAAAAAAAATGCAGAAAGGTTTGTGATTTATGGAAAATTGTGAGATCCACATTAAGCCGAGCAACCTGGCAGCCATTTTTTTTAGATAAAATATTTTTAGCTGCTTTTGTTGAGGGTCACCTAGTGTGTCGCGGAAATACCGCGATTTTTTATTTTATTTTATAAGCTTTAACTTGTTTACCTTGATTACGCATATGTGTGTTTATTTCTTACCGCTATTCATTATTTACCACGTTTACGGCACTTAAGTGACATTTAAATGATATAGAGAACATTTGGTTCGATTAATAGCGGATGTAACGTCATCGCGACGTTACGCCGTTGTTATGGACGATAACGTCGTTAGTATTAAGGAGAAGTCGAGAAGAGGATAGATAAAGATAGATGCGTGAACATAATGACTGATGTGATCAATTGCGATGGAATAGAAAGGATAGAAGTTACCAAAGAGACAGTTTATGTTCAAGTATAGTGTATTAAGTGAAAGGTAGAAATAGTAACATTTCTCATTTAACGATATTAATTCTAACGTAAACTCTGTTAATTTCATTTTGTATATAAACAATTATACTATTCAACTTGTGTTTTATGTGTTCCACCACATAAATTGGCGCCGAAACCCGGGACACTAGAGATTATAAAAGGGGCCTGAAATAGGTTAGTGAATTATTACTGACTAAACAAACAACATGTCGCTTCGTAGCTTAAAATCAAATAGGACACGATATAAGAATACCCTGGACAAGGAACTATCAATAGGAAACGCTCTCCTAGAAGAAAATAAAGAGTGTGTAGATGCAAAGGATTTTGCCTTAAAGCTAGATGCATGTATAAAAAGATTGTCAAACTTCTCTGACAAGCTTGAAATTACCAATGAAAAGATTTCTCTAGCCGTTGAACGAACAGAAGAAGAAGATGCCATGGAACAATTATTGACAGAAGATGGCGCATTTATGACAGCGGTTATAGACTGTAGAGATCAACTGATTACCATGGAGAAATCTCTTTTAAATGTAAATTCACCATCAGAAAACTCCTCAACAGTAACTATCACTGAAGAAAGGTATAGTCGCATGGAAAATTTACAACTGCAAATGCAGCAGTTAATGGTAGATCAGCAAACGATATTCTTACAACAAACGCAAAGACAACAAAATTCAAATGTAACAGTGAAACTTCCGCAGCTAGACATGCCAACTTATAATGGGGATAGACTGAAATGGACAGAATTTTGGAACACTTTTGAGACCACGATTGACCAAAATGGCAGTTTATCAGAGGTTGAAAAATTAAAGTATCTAAATAGCAAGCTCACAGGGGAGGCAAAACTAGCAGTATCAGGCATACTTCTTTCAAATGAAAATTATAAGGTTGCCGTAGATATTCTGAAAGAAAGATTTGGAGACCAACAAACAGTAGTAAACTCACATTATGCTGAACTAATCAATCTTTCATCTGCTAACAACACAACAAGAAGCCTTAGGTTTTTATACGATCAAATAGAGAAGAATCTGCGGAGCCTCAATGCTCTGAAACAAGATATAAATCAAGACATTTTTGTATCATTAGTAACTGCAAAGGTTCCAAGAGATGTCCTCATACAGCTTGAAATACAAAAGGGTTCAAAGATAAAATGGACTGTTAGCAAATTTAGAGAACTTCTGAATGAACACATATCTGCTCGTGAAAGGGCAGAAAATCAGGTCCTAACAGAAAATAAGGCTGTGACTCAAAAGCCTCCAAGATTTACAACAGAAGCACTCGTGTCTGGATTTAGAGTACAAGGATCTTCTAATTCCCAACAGTCCATACCCCCATGTTTGTATTGCAGAGGGAAACACTGGAGCGATGAATGCCAATCATATTCTTCACTAGAAGCAAGAAAGCAAAAGGCCAAAGGACGCTGTTTTATATGCCTAAATCAGAGCCACAAAACAAATGAATGCACCCTTACGAGAACCTGCTATTATTGTGGAAAAGCGAACATTCACCATAGAAGTCTCTGTCCAACAAAGTTTGGATCTGTGCAACAGGTGCCTGCGCATTTAGCTGATGAACTTTTAGAAGAAGCCGTTGAAAATGCAACAGAAAATGTTCTCATGTCGCCTGAAGAGATGGTGCTCATGCAAACAGCCAAATGTAATGTCTTTAACAAGGTAAATGGAAAACAAGAAAATATCCGAATGCTTTTTGATTCTGGAAGCCAAAGGACATACATCACAGAGGATCTAGCCAAAAAACTGAGTTTGACTTTGGGAGAGAAAAGTAAGATCTCCCTTGTCACATTTGGATCTGAAAAACCTCAGCCGTTGGTGACACCTTCCACAGTTTTGAACATCGAACTTAAAGATGGCAGCGCATTACAAATATCAGCAAATATTATACCAAAAATAACTGGAGAAATGCAAAGACGACCATTCAATACAAGCTGCCTGCAAAACTGGGAATATTTGTGGAAAGACAACGCTCTAGCAGATACATTGCCAACTGAAATAGAGAGTTCAACGATTGATTTACTTATAGGTAATGACTATTATCTTGACCTCATTTTGCCACAGAAAGTGGAAATTCAACAGGGTCTGTATATGCTCGGTTCTAAGTTAGGGTGGATACTAGCTGGAAGAACATCTGAATCTGTCAAAACAACAGAAGAACAAAGCTTGTTGGTACTAACTTATGGGAACGAGATTGAAAGAAACACAAACGTTTTCACAGCTGTAGATAAGGCCCTTCCTACCAAACCAAATTTAGAAGATTTCTGGCGTTTAGAATCGATAGGCATACTGGACACACCAAGAGATCCTAAAGAAGATCAAATTCTTCAACAATTCAATGAAACAGTACAATATGCAGATGGCAGGTATAAAGTTTCCTGGCCTTGGAAGGAAGACGTTGAAAATCTACCAGAAAATCATGGACTGGCCCTCGGCAGATTAAAATCTCTGCTAAACAGATTGAGAAGTAATCCTGATCTTGGAAAACAATATGGAGATATAATAGAAGACCAGCTGAAACAAGGAATTATTGAGAAAGTCCCACCAAGAAAATCAAACCAGTTTAGAAAACACTATATTCCACATCATGCTGTAATTAACCCAACAAAGACCACCACAAAAGTGAGAATAGTGTATGATGCTTCTGCAAAGACAAAAACGGAAAACAAAAGTTTGAATGAATGTTTACACAAGGGACCAGTAATGTTACAGGATCTGACTGGAATCCTCCTTCGGTTTCGCTTAAACAGGATTGCATTAGTCTCTGATATTGAAAAGGCATTCTTACAAGTAAGCTTAGCTGAAGAATCAAGAGATATTACAAGGTTCCTATGGCTAAAGAACAGAAATATGTTAACTCTAGAAAATAACATTCAGGAATATCGTTTTTGCAGAGTGCCCTTTGGAATAATTTCAAGTCCATTTCTTCTGGCGGCTACTCTAGAGCATCATCTACAAAAATATAACTTCAATACAGCAGAAAAGATAAGAAATAATATATACGTTGACAACGTCATAACAGGAAGTGAATCTGTGGAAAATGCCGTCAAATTCTATACCCAAGCAAAACAGTTATTCACGAAAGCTGGAATGAACTTGCGTGATTGGGCAACAAACAACCAAGAAATACTAGATATCATAAAAAGTGAAGATAAGTCATGTGCAGAAAAAATGAAAATACTGGGTCTCACATGGATAATGAGGACAGATCAGATGGTCATAAACGTACATACTGGAGCTGACACAGAGTCAATTATAACCAAACGGGCAGTGCTGAAACAGATTGCCTCAGCCTTTGATCCATTGGGGCTGTTTAGTCCAGTCATACTGCGAGGTAAGATTTTCTTACAACATTTATGGAATCAGAATCTTTCATGGGATGAGACATTGTCTTCGCAAGATGTTATACAATGGTTGGACATTCAAGAAGATATACACAAACTAAAGAGTTCAACTTTTCAAAGATACATTGGATTCATGCAGCAAGAAAAATGCACATACCATTTACTAGCCTTCTGTGACGCATCAAAGAGTGCATATGCAACATCTGTGTATTTATACCAAGAGTGTGGAAAACTGCGCAAGGTTGATTTGTTATTTTCAAAAACGAGACTTGCACCGAATAAAGACATTAGTATTCCAAGATTAGAACTTCTGGCAGCAGTGATAGGTACAAGATGTATTAGGTTTGTTCAAAAAGAGTTGAAGTTAGATATTTGTTCAAAACACATCTGGTTAGACTCACAGTGTGTATTGTGTTGGATTGATAGTCAAAAATCTCTTAGCAAATTCGTGGAGAATAGGGTGAAAGAAATAAAAGAAGAGAAAGACATTTATTTTCACTACATACCAACAAAACAAAATCCAGCTGATATAGCTAGTAGAGGTACATCGACTAGTGAGCTTCAGAAAAACAGACTTTGGTGGAATGGACCCGACTGCCTACTAAAATCCATTGATGAATGGCCTGTATGGAATTTTAACAAAGAAAGTGAAGCTCTCAGATCCGAGACAGATTCAGAACTGAAGAAATCCAAGGTCTTGTATGAAGCAAAACTCGTCGCTGTAGATGGCTCCACAGGAAAGAGTGGAGAAACAAGTAAGTCACCTTCACCTTATGGTATTGACATTACAAGATTTGCATCATTTACAAAACTACTGAGAGTAACAGCCCTAGTTACAAGATTTATTGAAAAACTGAAGAAAATCAAGACAGGAAATGAATCGCTTGAAGCTGCAGAGATACTCATTGCTGAACAAAAGTGGATAGCTTACATTCAAACTGAACATTATAGTGATATAATTCTGGCAATCAAAGAAAAGAAGACAAATAAATGTAAAAATAAGCTTGACCTTTACATAGATAAACAAGGACTACTGAGGTGTGGTGGTAGATTAGGAAATGCAGAGATAAGTGAAGGAGCAAGGCATCCATTATTGCTACCGAAACAGAACAAACTTACAGACATTATAGTTGAACACTGTCACAAAAGGATGCTACATGCAGGAGTTGCCCAAACATTAGGGATAGTAAGACAAACATACTGGATACCACATGGCCGTTCAGTTGTGAAAAGAGTTCTTAGAAAATGTAAGGTGTGTCAACGACATGAAGGGGGTCCATACAAGATGCCACTGATGCCACCATTACCTACAAGTCGTGTTTCTGAGTCTGCTCCATTCACATACGCAGGAATAGATTATTTTGGACCAATGTTTATCAAGAACAAAACTGAAATTCAAAAAGTATGGGTATGCCTTTTTACATGCTTGATAACAAGAGCAATTCACTTAGAACTAATGCAAAATATGTCAACTGAGCAATTTTTGTTAGGATTTAGAAGATTCCTTTCAAGACATGGAAAGCCCAAAGAAATTATCTCAGACAATGCACTGCACTTTAAGCTAGCCGCAGAAACCTTACACGATGTATGGAGTCAAGTAGTGACACAGCAAGAGGTTACAACTTACATTGCTAATGAAGGAATACAATGGAAACATATAGTAGAATTTGCACCATGGATGGGTGGGTTCTACGAACGAATGGTAGGGTTAGTAAAGAGAACATTAAGAAAAACGATAGGAAAGGCAAGTTTAAGTAATGAGCACCTTTTAACTGTGTTAAAGGAAGCAGAAGCAGTAGTGAACTCAAGACCTCTAGTTTACATTGGAGATGACATTAAGTCACCTATAACTCTTACACCAGCTCATTTTTTAACTCTGAATCCTAAGATAGGAATACCAATCCTGGAAACTGATGAAGATGGTGATTTCAACCCAGATCCGAATTTAGCAGACAAATTGATTAAAACATGGAAAAAGGGAATGAAACTGTTAGATAGATTTTGGAAAATATGGAGAAATGACTATCTCTTAAGCTTGAGGGAGAGATCACAAATCAAACTGAAAGAAACACGCGTTAAGTCTCCATATTCAGCAACAAAAGGAGACATTGTTTTAATCAAAGATGAACTTCCTAGAGGTAGCTGGAGGATTGGTAGAATCGTAGAACTAGTAAAAAGTGGAGATGATGAAATACGCTCAGCAAAAGTTTTACTCCCATCAAGAAAAGTGTTAGGTCGACCTTTGAAGTTGCTGTATCCTATTGAGTGTCCACTGGGAAACGAAGAACATCTAATAGACAGAAACAACAAAAACTCTCAAGGAAAATCCAAAGACAATGCCAAGACGATGGTAAGACCAAAGCGACAGGCTGCCATACGAGCCCTTGATAACATAAAACGCCAAATGAATGATTAACTTTTGTGCGGGAGTGTCGCGGAAATACCGCGATTTTTTATTTTATTTTATAAGCTTTAACTTGTTTACCTTGATTACGCATATGTGTGTTTATTTCTTACCGCTATTCATTATTTACCACGTTTACGGCACTTAAGTGACATTTAAATGATATAGAGAACATTTGGTTCGATTAATAGCGGATGTAACGTCATCGCGACGTTACGCCGTTGTTATGGACGATAACGTCGTTAGTATTAAGGAGAAGTCGAGAAGAGGATAGATAAAGATAGATGCGTGAACATAATGACTGATGTGATCAATTGCGATGGAATAGAAAGGATAGAAGTTACCAAAGAGACAGTTTATGTTCAAGTATAGTGTATTAAGTGAAAGGTAGAAATAGTAACATTTCTCATTTAACGATATTAATTCTAACGTAAACTCTGTTAATTTCATTTTGTATATAAACAATTATACTATTCAACTTGTGTTTTATGTGTTCCACCACATAGTGACTCTTTCTGCCAAATCATTTTCAATTCTGATGCTTTGTTTCTAAGGAGAAGACATTTAAACTGGCCATGCCTCCTGTTGTTTTTTTTAACAGATCAAATTTCGTTTTATTTTTAAAGAATGATACCCAGTAACCACTTTTGCCAAATTATTTTGAATTCTGATGAGTGCTTTCTTATATAAGTTTTCTTTAGTCACGATAAGCCACATCCCCTGGTGGCCATGTTTTTTGATCGATCAAATTTGTTTAAGCTATTTTTAAAGAGGGTCATGCCTGGGATCTAACCAGCAACCCCTGTTTAACAAGGTGCGTGGTTTATCCACTACAAAACACCAGCTCCTCCTATGGTGTGTAGATTACAACTAAGTTTTTACAAAGTTCTATGACCTTGGAGTCAAAGGCAAAACCAGGCTACTTCTAATGTGGCTAATATATAAAAGTAAAATGACAAACCTCATGACTAAGTGGGACACCTCTAGCACCTTGATAGAACAGCTGGCCTAGTGTAACCTATATAAAGAAACACATATATAAAACATTATGGTACAATATATTAAGGTGGGTGTTCACACTTTTTGGTGCCATTTTGGCCAATTAAAATTTGTACAAAAAGACCATTTTCAAAGAAATACCAACCAAAGCTATATATCAATATGAAGAGTGTTTGTTTTGCAATACACCCAAGCTATTATTTAACAGAAACATCATTTCCTATTTATAATATTCCACTCGGAAAAGATGATTTTGCTAAGCTGGGAAATAAAATTGTTTTCAAAAAGGGAAACAGATATACATGTAATATTACTTGCAAAAGCTTGTTTATGAGCATGCTGAGTACATCTGCTAATTTTTAATTGACTCCAATGCATTGATAAAGCATATACACCAAAAGCCAATTTTCAAATATTGTTAGAAAAATGGAGGAAAAGTTTATCAAAAAGTAGTCCCGCTTTACAATTTTATGTGTATGGTGGACAAAGCATGCCATATCTCTTCTACAAATTACATGCAATTTAAACTAAAGAAATATGTTAGCTAAATTCAAATAGATGAAAATACTTGTATGTTCAAAATGTATGGTAAGTAATAAATGCCATAAAAGGGACTTAACAACAGCCTATTTTGTATTTAAACTTAAAAGTTGCTGCTTATTATAATTCTGACACACCTCGTCCATATAGCCAATAGTTAATCCCAGTGAATTATTGGTTGATAAATCAGTGCACGGACTGGCGTGACGTCAATCGGTAGCCAGTTTGATTTTAATGATGTCACCTATCACATAGGACGTTGTAACGTTGACACTAGACGTTGTAACGTCGTTTTTACAACTTTTGTACGTTCAAAACGTGTTTCAGCTCATGATGAATTCTTATAGACTCTGAAGGATTCGTTTATATTTTTATAGCAAATTCAAACTTTGAAGTTGAATAGGTCACATGATATAGACGGAAGTGGGCAACATTTCATGTGACGTCAAGGTCAAAGATCATATAATGTATGTTCTTGTAAATGCATCTTCTCCTTAACCATAGGATGTAGCAACATCAAATTTTGCTGGTGCATAGGTCACATAAAGTCAAGGGTACTGGGCAACATTTTGTGTGATCTTGACCGCCTTGACCTTGGGGTCAAGGTCAAATAATGTATTTTCTTGGTAATGCATCTCCTTAACCATTGGCCGTAACAACTTCAAACTTTGCAGGTGACCTTTCCATGTGACCTTGGCATTGGGTCAAGGTTAAATCAAATATTTCTTGTAAATGCATTTCCTCCTAAACCCTTGGACATAGCAGCTTTAAACTTTGCAGGTGCATAGGCCATATGATGTAGAGGATACTGGGCAACGTTTTTTGTTTGTCCATGACAGGTCAAGGTCAAAAGTGAAATAATGTACTTTCTTGTAAATGCATCTCATGCTAAACGGCTGGACGTAGCAACTTCAAACTGTGCAGATGCTATGGTTAGCTCAAAAGCGGGTATTTGCGATGTTGTACCATCGAATGAAGTCTAGTTCCAAATTTTTTTTTGTGTTAGAATCAAAATAAATTCGCACAGGCAGTGAGTTGTTGCTCAATATATCACAGGCTGTTTCTTTGGCACCAAAATTGCGTATGCCACTGCCTCACCTGCCCCTCCTTTGTGTCGGCTATTTCTGTGCTTACTTTGAGGTACGAACCATTAAGAGGCAAAACAGGCCTCGCCACTTCCAGCCTTGGTCAAAATTCGGCAAGCTCGGCGTACGCGAATAGTGCTCCGATTGGAAGAGCCGTTCACGCGAGAATTTCCAACCGTTTCACTGCATTGAGACACTTGAACCTTTTTTCAGCTCAAATTTAAGAAACATAAAACAGCTGCTAAAATTGATAGATAAGAATATTTTATTGAGTTAAGCTTCAAAAATATGTTTATTTGATTGATTGATTGAGTTAAGGCTTAAAGTCCTAATGCTAATATTTAAGTCATGTTGGGACTCCTTCCAGAGAAAGGAGAGAGAGAAAAGAATAAGATCACCCTAACCACCCCCACACCAAATTTGCCTCAAGAAAGGGAAATTCCATCCTGTCAACGACAAAAAAGACAGGGTCACATCCCTGAAAGCTACAGCAAATAGTGCACACCCTAATGCTTTATCTGGACATATGTGTAAGGCCATTATAGGAAGTGATGTTAAATGCCAAAATTACATGACGTTATTGTAAAACGCCAAAATGACTTTGACGTTATTGTACAAAGTAGCTAGAGTCTGGTGCTAAAATGCCATGCATATTGGGCTTTTCGACAGTAATAATAACTCTATGGATTCTGTGATTAATTTTTCATACTTTTCTGCATGATTTGTATTTTATATTTTTTCATTCGTTTAATCAGAATAGCATCAGTTTCAAACATGAGGTCCATCGGGCCTAATCTGTGTTCAAAACTGTTTGCAAAAAGATAAAAATCTAATAGGAATACAGAGTGTCAAACACAGTTTGGATCAAGATCATGCTGGACACTATGTCGGGCTTGATCTGGGTTTAAACTTTTTGCTTAAGAAAAAAAACTGTTTTGACAAATTCACCAAGATATACGGTAAATGTTCAAAAATCTGAACACTCTGAAACCTTTAACACCTACAATTATTGCCGAAAACAATTTTTAAAACATTCTGAAATATAGAACACTGCTTTTTTTAAATAAAGTGAATTTCTAAAATTATGAAACGCGGAAAATCGATGCCAGTCTTTATGTTGTCCCATCCTTGTTCGGTATAATTCTACCGTACAGCCCGTGAACGGTTGTGTCATAGGCAGGCGGCATTTAGAAGGTTCCATTCTACGTTGATGGCTAATCTTGCAACGATGTTCTTTTTCGCATGCCGAGCGCGCGAGAAAACGCCCGTCTAAGCTTATGTTCATGATGTAGGACCTAGGTCATACACTGCCTGGTCATAACTGAGGGTCTGGATGGGGTATAATGATTAGTGAATAATGGCCCTTTTTATAATGAATAGTGAATACTGAGCCAAAGAAATAATGAATAGTGAAAAATGAGGGCCTTAAAATTAGTGTCAAAGAGTTTGGATCAAGATCAAACACAACACTGCTTGCATGCGCGCATCCAGAAAATTTTGTCAGAG
The DNA here is from genome assembly GCA_964019695.1 of Loripinus fragilis. Classification (NCBI taxonomy): domain Eukaryota; kingdom Metazoa; phylum Mollusca; class Bivalvia; order Lucinida; family Lucinidae; genus Loripinus; species Loripinus fragilis. The sequence goes on from OZ026514.1 coordinate 127,088,185, forward strand.
GCAGTCAAACTTTTACACGTTTTTTTTTTTTAATTTAATGAGGGGAGAGAGGATCCAAATACCTTTATAAGCGGGCCATCATCGGCCGCCAGCGAAACGCCATTTAAATGATGTTTCGCTAGAGTGCCGATTTAGGCCATACATAAAAATGTGGCTTGGTAGCTTTGTGATTTTTCAGGGGTCCGGACCAATTGCTAAAAAACTATATTTTGTGATATTTTAGAAGGGGTCCTCTGGACCCTCCCCCCCCCCCCCCCCCCCCCATTTGGATCCGCGCATGGCGTGGATGCAGAGCGAGGACGGACATTGTTATGTTTTGCTTGATCTGGTTCAAACTGTTTGCATAAAAAATAATTTTGGAAAAAATCTCCCTGGAACATCATAGTGGATCAACATCAGACCTGACGCTGTTCACATGCAGATCAAGCCCGACCTTTTTATGTCGGGCCTGATCTAGGTCCAAACTGTTTGCAAAAGTAATAATCAACTTTTTAAGGGAGAGGACCGAGAGCCTGTGCAGGGGAGACAGTTAATGATACGTCATCAAGACATGTACCCATTTCTATACAAGATTGTAAGATACAAAAATTATAAAATACAAATCATCAGGCTAAAAATCCGTATAAGGATATCAACCAGTGGATCCAGATCAGGCCCGATCAAGTTTAGGCATTGTATGAATGCTACTTAATTCAGTAGCAGATGGATAGGTCAATAAATACAATCACAGGTTATTAAATAGTTATATGAAATAAGCAAAACCAAAAGTATCCTCCGTACATATTTCCTATATTGTGTTTACAAATCAGGTCATAGCACCGCTTATTAAACGAATCTTTTGCTGCCTTAATTCTGGAAATCGAAAAATACATTAGTCCCGACATTAAAGAAAGCTGGTTTATAAAATAGTTATGCAAACCTTGACATTCCTCTCCTGTCCATTGGAATCAAACGATCGCTGCAAATCTGTTAGTTTTTGCGTGGAGAAAAGTACCGCTATGTTGTTGTTGTTTGAAGCTATAAATTTCGTGCATAGAAACGACTATACATAAAGTAAAATAGTTCTTGAAACGGATGTAAAAAGTGTGAAAATAATCACAATTAATTTAACATACATAATTTTTTAGCCAATTTGAGTGTTGTTATGAATAGATATAAACTCAAATACCTTGAAATTCGTCCAATATGATAATACAGTTTCATGTATAATTACGCTATGATTGCATAACATTTTTCCATCGAAATTGGACATGCCGGTGTGTCAATATAATTGCGCCCCCATGTTTAAAAAAATAAAGTTGGCGGTAATTGAGACAGTTCTGAGTGAAATCGAATGGTCATACACTGATAAATTGTTTTGAAATTAGTGAAATAAATCATTTTGACGAAAAAAATCTGTAAAACTGTCGAGAAAAGCGGATGGCAGGACGTCACTGTTCGTGAAATTTATCCGGCACTGTACGAAAACAGAATGTCACTGATTCGCAAATTCAACTTCGAATGTCATGACATTACCGTGATTGGGAAGGATATGAAATATAGCAGATTAGCACATACACCAGACCAGGGGGTGGTCTTTCGGATGGCATCGTTAAGGAACTCTGAAAATCATTTTATTTCACAAACATTTTGAAGTTCAAAGTCATGTATAATCATGTACTTTTTCTGACAAATTTACAAAATACAACAAGATAAAAAAAAATAGAAGCTGTTTTTAATCATTGCGATGGTTTGGAGTAGCTTCCTGTAGATTGATGCATGGCTTGGGAATGGGAGTCCCTTTCGTAACGGAGTTTTGCTAACAGTAGATTTTTATCGAAAAAGTCTGAAGTGGTACGTTAACAAACATCTTATTGGTACAGATGGCAGTCAAATTCATACAAAAAATTTATACTCCATGCCATGAGCGAATTAAGAAAGTTTTGTCAAAGGGGGTCCATCTCAATTTTATTTGACGAGGGGAAAGAGGATTTAAATACCACTAAAAATGGACAAACATTGGCCTACCAGCAAAACGCCATTTCACTGGTGGGCTGATAATGGCACAAAATTCATTACTGGTTTGGTAGCTTTGTGATTTTCCAGGGGATCCGGACCAGTATTGCTAAGAAACCCTATAGCTTTGTAATTTTCCAGGGGGTCTGGACCCCCTGTCCCCCCTTTGGATTCAAGCATGCATGTTGCATGGTTTTGACCTCTGAATGTCAAGTAATTTTGCATGGCCAAGGTGTTATGTCAATGGTTGCAATATTGTAAAATAGCAGGAAGTACATTAATGTCTATTTGATACCAAAACAATTGTTTACTTATGCTTTGGTAATTATAAAGTGTTATTATTCACTAACACCCCATACATGTCCACCTCAGAAGTCAATAATTCATCTATTATCATTTGTAAATTGTGTATATTACATACATATAGGTTGATATTACATGCTCTCATGTTTTGTTCTTCTGTAATGTCTTATACAATCAAATAAGGATGGCCACATAAACATTGAAGGCATTCCTAGGTTTGAATTTTCAAATTACATTAAGTATCTAACCTGGATAATTACTTTATCTTAATAAATGATGCTGATGCTCATGATGACATGTCACATTTTGAGGCATCTAATCAGGGTTTGCACTGACAGCCAATGCATCAATTTACATGTTTCCCATATTAAAAAGACTAAAAAAACAAGAACTCAGAAAACCTTTCTAAAAGCCTGCCTTTAAGAGAACTTGATGAAAAGTGGATAAATTGCAAATATGTGACATGTAGAACCAGACAGCACAATTACTACCACCAGAGGTAGCAGATCTGAGTAAAGAAGTGTCAACATCAGCAGGCACTATTTCAATGTAATATTCTTACCCATCAGTAAGTCAGAAAAGTTGACAGGGTAAGAGTCTTCTTTCAAGTACACTGTATAGTATGTCACAAAAGGTTCTTTAACCCATTTAAGCCAATGAACTTGCCTACCCTTATCCATAACACTTGCCCATTTCCAATTCTAGGGATGTTGGGTGACTGTGGTATTTTTCATTTTTCCACATTTTAATAGAACATTCTGTAAGCAAACAGTGAAGATCCTGATCAGACACCACATAATGTGGTGTCTGATCTTGGTCTGCACTGTTTGTCTATGTCCCATAAAAAGGACGATATGCTTATATAGTTTAACTCATTGCTAAAACAGTCTTACTCCCATTTATCTAAGGCTCCACCAATAAGAATTTTTTGCTTTGTTTGATTTGATTCTTTACATCCCATCAACAATCTTTCATTTATATAGAGAAGGGTCTTCCTGGGTTGAACCAGTACTAAGCAAGGATTAATGTGTCCTGCTCAAGGACACAAAGCCCGTCAGTGAGGTTCAAACCCGCCACCCCTCTGTCTCGAGTCAAGCACTCTACCACTGAGCCACTGCGCTCCCACCAATAAGAATAGAGAGAGAAGATTACCTGAGCCTGGACATCTCCCTTCTCTGCCAGGAACTCATAATACTGTAGTAAGTCATCGTCCATGAGGGAACCACCTGTATTCTGGTTCTCGGCATGCTCCTGTAGTCTAACACGCTGCACAACTGGACTTCCTGATGATGTGCTTTCAGCAACTGAAGAACAAAAACAAACCTTAAGCCTTAAAACACCTTTAACCCAACCCTTCATGAATATTCATGCTTATGGAAATATGATACATCTGATCCTACATTAGTGGACCTGACCAGTAATTGCTTTGTTCTATGTACCAACATGAAAGTTCATTTATGTAGTTATTCATAGAACAAAACAATTACTTGTCAGGTCTGCTAATGTAGTATCATATATATCATATTTCCATAAGCAAACAGTGTAGACCCTGATCAGGCAGCTCTTACAAGAGCTGCCTGATCTGGGTCTGCTCTGTTTGCATGAACGTTAAAAGGCGTTTCTATGAGGTAAAGGGTTTAGGACTGCAGAAGACAATAAATGTCTGCCAGCAGATGATTCACTTGAAATATCTCGACTTACTTGGTTTCTTAAAGCAAGGACAATAAGGTGCATGCATTAAAAGTCATTTTGAACCCCTTTAAGGTCAAAATATAAATGTGTGCTTTACAAATTTCTTCCGATTGGTTCATTAGAACAACAGATAAAAAGTAACAAAGATATTTATTTGCCTCCCTTTGGCTCAACCAAGCAGGGTAGTTATCAGTTACTATTTAATAAGGGTTAATTTAAACTTTTATTTCATTTTTGTATAACAACATCTGTACATATAACACAATAAGTTCACATATATATCATTTTGAAATACAAAAAAGAGATTCAAGAGAAAGTCTATTGACTTTTGTAAATCTGTTTCCCAGCTAATCAGGGTTGCCCAAATTAGGAGAAAATATCTGGAAAATGAGAACGTTACCATGTCAGAGAGAGTCAGGGAATTTCACAATTTTGCTAAAATTTATTATTGCAGTCTTCTGTTGTTTTTTTTTTGTTGTTTGATTTGATTCTTTAAGTCCCATCAACAATCTTTCAGTTAAACAGGGACGGGTCTTCCTGGGTTGAACCAGTATTTTGCTAGGATATATGTGTCTTGCTCAAGGGCCACAATGCAGTGACCCCGGTGAGGCTTGAACCCGCGGTCTTGAGTAAAGCACTCTACCACTGAGCCACTGTGGTCCCACCAGTCTTCTGATTGAACCTGTAATCTCAGTATATTTATAATCTTCATTTTTTTGGTCTGACACACATCAAATTAATTATCCTACATGGCCAGACAAGATTTTCACTTATTGGTTTCCATGTTACAAATACCAAGTTTTATTAAAATATTAAACCCACCTGTAGTGGCCACTTTCTTGTAGTACTGTAGTGCAGTCTCACACTTGGCCTCCACTCCTATTCCAGATAGATATCTGTAGCCCTGTACGAACATATAAGTAATTAGTGTTGTAGTCAAAATTATCTATTAGTAGCTTGGACTCAATATCAACATAATTTATTTTACTATCCATTATTTTAAATTTCAAGAGTAGTCCCTTTATAACACTATGCTTGGGATCAATAGGAACTGACCCTGTTATTAGAAAATTATGTTATAAAATACAATTCACAAAAGAACTATAAGAAAATGACAAATTCATGATAATTTTCCCAGTAAAATCTGTGTAAAACTTCCACTCTCAAAAAGGACACCAAATTGGTTTCAAGACCAATTTTTGCTTTATGCAGGTTTAAAGTATTGCAGAATACTCCAAGAGGAGCATTCTGCAATACTTTCAACCTTCATTATTTCAGATCTTTATTTCGTCTATTTTTGAGTGGCTGTTTTACAAAAGTTTTACTGTAATTCTTTGTAAAATTCCATGGTAAAAAGTTGGGAGCCACAACCACGTAATATCCAGATCTGTGTTATAACTAGGGGTATTATAAAGGGACTGCACTGTAGCCCTAGATATATGTGAGGTTTTCAGTTTATTGTTTTATCATTTCCACTTAGCATATGTTGTGGGTACTCACTGAGATGCTTCCAATGAGTACCCAATGAATATAAAGGAAAAATACCATCATCTGTCATTTGTTGATATTCTATACAAAGAATGGAAGATAAATACAATAGAAAAAGCTATTATAAAAAGTGTAGTCAAGTCGTAAGTTTGCATGCATTTTTTCCTTATCACTCATCAAAAACACATTTTCTTGTTGTTACCCAAAAGTACATACTCAATAGATCTGGGCTTTATATTCCAGTTATCAATGTTTTCATTCATTTCAGGATGTTTCCTAGATTGAACCAGTACTACCCACAGGATAAAGTGTCTTGCACAGTGCCTTCAGTAAGACTACTAGCTACTAATCACCCATCAATCTCAAGTCGAGCATTCTACTACTCAGCCACTGCACTCCTCGAAAACATACTAGAAAATGCAATACACATTTTTTTCTACATTCTAGGGATCCAATAGAAAACAAGGTAGATCCAGATCAGCTCCAGCTGATTAGGATCCACATGGTTTTTCATCTACACGATGAATTCATTATGAAATTACACCACCAGATTGACTAAAAACTAGAAGTTCATATATAGTAAACAGGACCAATTCGACGAATTTATATCCCCCGAAGAAGGGTTATTTGAGAGAAACATGTAAATCACAAAACATAAATCCCATTTATCTAAACCTGAAGTTCACCTTGGGTATCATTCAGATCATAAGAACCGCCTGTCAAGTATGTTTTAAAGCTTAATATAACATAAAAAAAATATACTAAAATCTACACAATTTCAATATCTGACCTTTTAACCCAACCCCAGAGGTCAAGGGTGCATGTAAATTCAAAGTGTTACCTTGCATGTAGGTCTACACTTCTTCCAAGTTATTTTGAAATGCAACATGACCTTTTAGAAAAGAAAACAATTATGACCTTTTGACCCCACCCCAAGGTCGTTGGTGTGTGTAATGACAGCATATTTGCTTTCATGATGCTCTATGCTCAATACCGTTTAATTTGATATGCAACATAACTACTTTCAAAAAAATATATGGTTTGACCTTTTGACCCCACCCCCTGGGTCAAGGGTGTGTCTATGGGCAAAATATTTGCTACCATGTTGCTGCAAACGTCGTCAGCTTTAATTTGATATGCAACATGACCATATTCTAAAAAATTTAATTTTGGCCTCTGCTCCTACCCGAAAGTCCACCCCAGAGGCTCGGACCCATGCCTTCAAACTGAAATCCCGTTTGATATGTTTCATATCTATTATTGCTCTACCTGCATGCAAAATTTCAGCAAAAAATATTAACAATTGCCTTAGTTATTGCGAAATTTAAATATTTGACCTTTGACCCCTTAGGTGGGGTCAAAGGGGGTGGGGTAAAACTTTGACACTGCCATGCTTATCTACAGACACTTGGCAATCATGGTCTAAAGTGAGAAGTTGTTATATATAATAGCTTTGATGAAATGTGATGATCATCACACAAAAAAGCTAATATAGGTTTTGCCTTAAAATTGCCTATACCAAAACAAGGGCAATAACTCAAGTGTTAAGGGGTCAATTTTGATCAAACTTATAGGAAATCGAGATTCCATGGTACTTATCATTTGCACCAAGATGGAATCAAATCTGACCATTAGGTACTGAGATATGGTTCCAGACAGACAAAAAGTGTGGACGGACTGACGCACAGACAACGCCAAAAATATATCCCTCAGACTTCGTCGTGGGATAATATACCAGGGGCATGTCTGGTTATTAGGTCAAATACAATATTATATTGCATGCTACAAACAAAAGTGCAAACAAACCTACATGTCCATGCATGCTGATATGAGCCTTTGTTACTAATCCTACGGAAAGAAGAACATCAAAACATGCTACATGCCAAAATTTCAATATTCAGCTATTCTCTGTAACCAGGTTTGAGCATAACCTGGTCACAAACCCAGGAGACAGGGTTTTCTCGTTATGAGGCCCATCTAGAAATGAGCCTCGACTTGAGATTTCCAACAATGTGGTAAGTGCGACCAGCAAAGCCTCAGATCAGCCTGCGCATTTGCGCAGTCTGATCAGAGCCTTTGCTAGTCGCATGAATATTCTATGACTGTTAAGCTACTGACTGAACATCATTGGAGTTTCTAAGTAGGTAAGGGTGCAAAGATCAGGAATCGATACAATCAAGTACCACACCTGCTTTTACTGATTCAAATAAGCTTTAAAAGGAGGCTGCACAGCTTGTCTGAGTCTACACATGTCTAACTGCCACATTGTTGGAAATCACATGTCGCGGAGCACATACCTCCTCTTAACTGAAGTCTTAATACCGGTAATACTTACCAGAACCATCTGTGCTAGTGGATCACCACCGAGGGCAGCAAATGTAAAGTAGATTAATGCTTTAGCTTGACTAGAGTTCACAGCCAGTCCTGCACTGTACATAAAACCAAGACCCTGAAACACACAAGAACTGGCCATTAGTAGAGTACAGATAAGAAGAATTTGGGGAATAAAATACTGATTACTTTCTAGATATATGTTTTGGGTGCTCAAAACAACTCCATCCAGTTTGATCATATATGAATTTAGAGTATCAGGCTAGAATTTCCAAATTACATGGGAACAACATTTAATATAGCTAGATCTTGTACTGTAACAATACAGTTACCAACTTATCATAAATACAATACATATCACTGTATTTGTCTGGATGGAAGATTCCATAGCCAATACAAGGGAAATAATAATTCACCATACTTATGACCCAAAGCCATATATGTTGAAAATGGCTGAAAACCAATGATTTTCTGCAAGATATGTGTTGGTGTAAAATTAACAAAACATATCTTCAATTATGGAATACTCCCTATACATAGTCTTGTATTAAACAGGTACACCCATTTGTGGCTATCAACAATATTCTGTGGGAGCGCAGTGGCTCAGTGGTAGAGTGCTTGACTCGAGACCAAGGGGCCGCGGGTTGATCCTCACCGGCATCACTGAGTTGTGGTCCTTGAGCAAGACACATTTATCCTAGCTTAGTACTGGTTCAACCCAGGAAGACCTGTCCCTGTTTAACTGAAAGATTGTTGATGGGACGTAAAGAATCAAATCAAACAAACAAACAAAACAATATTCTGAAATAAGGCAAGAGCATAAGGGTGGTAAGAATTGATTCATTTGTATATTTTACTAAGATGGGGGTTTTTAACCAAAATATGAAAGTTACTGATGTTTGTTTCTATTTAAGTTTGAGAAGTTTACAACAAGAAAGTTTTTAACCTGATAAATTGTTTTAATTTCGAACAGGGAGAGAAATGTGTTCAAAATTTTAAAACCTTTTCCTTAGCTGCCATTAGGTACAATGTACATGTAGATTTTGAAAGATAAAGAATTTTAGAGAACTCACCAGCTGTCCTTTGGGAGAACCTTTGGCACTTAGCTCTTGAAATATTGCCATTGCTGCCTCTGGGTCCAGATTCATATGGTCTCCTAGCAACATTCCAAAACCTAGATACTCCTTGGCCTTGTGGTGACCTCTCTCAGCTGCTAACTTGAAAAACTCATAGGCCCTGAAACACACCATCATGGGTGAAATTAAAAATTTCAAAAATCCTGAACTCTAGAAATTCAAAATCATGCCTACAAAATACAGTCAAACCTGTCTAAAACAGGCAGTCAAAAATAGACAAAATACAGGTCTTAACGACAAATGGTAGCTTAATGAAGGTCAAATGTATTGCAGAATGCTCCCCTTTGACCTGCATTAAGCGATAATTGGTCTTGAAAACCAATTTTTGATCTTTTTAAGAGCGGCCGTTTCAGACAGGTTTTACTGTATAAATTTCAGTCTGCTCATCAAGACTTTTATTGTCTGCTGCTCTCGTCTGTTTATGTTTTTAGTAGCCTACATTCCAAACAACATGGACCCAGATCAGATTGCTCCCTTGGAAGTGCTTTGATAGAGCTCATATTGTTTGCTTCAGTGAAAAAAATCTAGTCTGAAGTGCACTTGAATTCATGCAGCAGATGTAAAAAGCAGAAGACATTTTCAGGACAAAACATAGTGGTGGAATAACAGACTAACAGTTAACAACTTCAAGTTTAAATTGTCAATTGTCCTTAGATAAGCTAAAAGATAAACTAGAATGCGCAGTCAATGGGGCGCCTCGCAAATCCACACAAAAAAGTTTTTGACCCCCAGCACCCCCAAGTCCCGCCCCTGGGGCATGACCCCAGCAACAGAATGAAAATTATGATCAATATGTTTTCTATCTTTATATGTGATATTTGAACTTTTGACCTCACCCCAAGGTCACCAGTTTGACCCTAGGATGAAAATTTTACTTGCATTCTGTTCTGCTGGTCATCCCCGTCGATTTGATATGCCACATGACCATGTTTGAATTTTTTTGACCCCCTGGGCACCCCCAGCGACGTAAAGTCCCACCCCTATGGCATGACCCAGGTGACAAAATGAAAATCCCGTCTGATATGTTTTGTATCATTCTTTTGTGAGAACACACACAAAGTTTGGCATAAAAATCTTTGAAATTGACTTTGTAATTGAAATTAAATGATATTTGACCTTTTGACCCCTCCAAAGGGCCCCAGGGGTAGGGGCCAAAAAAGATGCTATGAAAATCTCCCTAATTCAGAATTTAGTCAGCCTCAAAATCCTGAATTCGAAAGTAATCCTGAAAGCTTTCGCCCATGTAATGCAAAGTGAATGTGTTTTTCTGATGATAAGTTTGAGATTTAAAAATCTGTCGAGCCTCCAGCTAATAGTGTGTAATTAAACATTTATTTTGTTCTTTTTATATCCAAAACATTTGTTGTGGGTACTCAAAAGAACTGTCTCAATATCAGTGCAATAACCCTATATTATCACACATGCCACATTCACTATTTAACCTTTAGAAACATCTTTTAACACTTTTGCAAACAGAGCAGACCCAGATGAGGTAGCTCTTGTAAGAGCTGCCTGATCAGGGTCTACTCTGTTTGCTTATGGAAATATGATATATCTGATCTTACACTAGTGGACCTAATAATCAATTTCTTTGTTCTATGTACAAATGTGAAAGTATATTTATATAATTATTTACAGTGGGTGGAACTTAGCACGAATATTCATGAAGGAAAGGGTTAAATGTGCATAAACAGCTATGTTGTAGAGCTGGAATTCAAATTGTTGGGGTGATTTGACACTTCTTGAATTTAATCTCTATACAAAATCAAAAGTATCAGTGGAAACATGCCAGAGAAGACGTGAGAAATCCTCACACTCTTACTCTTAATGAAACCTCTGATTCTGATTCTGTGTATGTGAGCAGTAATGGCTCTGGTGATGCTGTGCCTTTGAAAGTATATTTATTTTAACCTTGTCTTGATAAACCCTGATTTATCCTTTTTTGAAAACACAGTAGATCCAGATCAACTGGCTTCTGAAGAAGCCATCTGCTCAGGATCCACACTGTTTTCCATTCTGATTGAAAAGTACATGCTTACAGCTGGAATGCTGCCAATTAACAGGATAAAAATTGGGGAGGAGTGTAGTACATAAAATGTTCAGCATGACAAGAGTTAACATCTATATTAATGTCTGAAAACTTACTGAGGATAGTCTCTCTTGTAGGAAGTATTGACAAGTTTTTCACCCTCTTCATAGTATTGCTGGGCTGGAAAGGAAAAATGACATGAGCTGGTAAATTACCATCCTAAATGGGTGCATTTACAAACAGAACTAGAATCAGATGAGATGTCGAAGAATGTCATATCTCTTCAGTGGTGACTTGCTTGCCATAATAAATCAATCTAACAAAAATATACTATGCACAATAAGTTTAGCAATTTCTTATCTTTCGCATATTTTTGTGCTCATCTTTGTGCAATATCGAACAATTTCAATTGCAATGACCAGAACAGGATCATATGCAAATGAAACCATGAATTTACAGATGTAATCCTTTAAATGGGCATTTGGAAAGAGCAAGAAATGCAGGAGGGGGTCAGTAAGCAAAAATCACATCCGTTGTAAGTAATGCAAAACTGATAAGCATGTGATTTTCGTTTGGTGGTCTACCATCTTCCTCATGCACCATACTATTGGCTATGTGACAGATGCGATAGAGATTTCATGCTGAAAAAATCAGCTGCCATCAATGGCGTCAAAACGTATTCATCATTTGATTGAACTTCAAATGTTAATTGGCGTATCAATTCAATAGAGAATCAATTTACAAAGATATCATAGGCTAACAATGTAACTCGTCTTATGGTTGATTAAAACCTTAAGTTACTGAAAAATGGTGCAACGCATTTGCGAGATAACGGTGACATTAGATTTTATCTTTCGGCTTGTGCTCTGTAGCCGTGAAGATGTTTCATTCAACAGTATTGTCTGAATGTGTTGAAAGGCATAAAGCAGTTTACTTTTTAATGTGGTCCAAGAAAAAACGACTAGAAACACCGTTTAAAGGCGATAACGTAAAAGATTTAATAAAAACGTCAAATTGTGAAAACTTGGTCCTTCATTTCTCTGAGAAAAATGCAGCATTTGCTGTGCTTTTTTTGTTTTCAGTGACCAAACAATCACTTGAAAATGGGTTTGGCTTCCCCCAATGATCAGAAATACCCACGTTACCCTCTAGTCGTAAAATTTAACGTCACTTTGGCAAGACCGCTGCGTTTGGTAATTCTGTATTTTTTTAATGGAGGTGATCGGCGCTTGTATCTTCATGACAGCAAACGAAACTTGAGATCTGATGTGGATGGGCTCATCCATACAAAACAATTGCTAAATTTATTGTGCATAGTATATAAACTAATCCAAATTATGGGTGCTACAGGTAATAATGGTTTTTTTCCTTTCAAATGACATTAAGCCATTTAAACTGCACCTGCCTTAACCTGTAATAACAAATTAACAGTTATTTACCCATTTCTACGAAAAATCTTGGAATAGTTATATTTATTATTCATCTTAAAAAGTACAGTAATTTCGATATACATGTATAACATGTGACTCTAAAATATATGCATTCAAAGAAAATCCCTACTTTTGAAAACAGTGTAGATTCAGATCAGTTGGCTTCCTGTTTTCCATTCTGCTTGTAAATATGTTTATTACTGAAATCCTGAATGCTGATTGGACAAAATATGTGGAAGGTTATGGTGTTATCTCGAGGCCTGGACCGAATTGTCAGGCCTACAAATTAGTGCGTAGTTAAAAATAGTATTTTCTTATTCCTCAACCAAAACATATATTGTGGGTACTCGGTTCTTTTGAGCATTCAAAATAAATGTTACAAATGATGGATAAGAAAATATTTGCAATTTTTCGCTCAAAAAGTTTGTTTATAATGAGATAATGAGATTGTTTGAATCTTACCTTGTTCTTTCCTATCTTTATCTTCCTGTGTTTCTTCCACTTCCTCATCTTGTGTTGCTGCTATCTCTTCTGTAATTTCTTCACTGGCTGACTGCTCCACGTGAGGTATAGAATCTGAAGTTGAATAAATAGAGGATATTACTTGAGTGCTCATGCTTTATCAAATTTATTAAATGAGTTGGGAGAAATGAGATAATTTATCACCTTTTTTGCAAGGAGCTAAATACATTCAACTAGAATGCAGTCCATGGTACACCATCGCAAATACCCACTTTTTCACTTTTGACCTTGACCTTGGGGTCATGGTTATACAAAATGTTGCTGAGTACCCACCACATCATGTGACCCATGGCCCTGGGAAGTTTGAAGTGACTACATCAAATGGTTAAGGACTTGCATTTAAAAGAAAGCACATTCTTTGACCTTGACCTTGGCATTAAGGTCACACTAAGTATTTCCCCGCACCCTCTACATCATTGGACCAATTCACCTGCAAAGTTTTAAGTTGCAATATCCTAAGGTTTAGGAAGAAAATAATATTTTTTGACCTCTGACCCTGACCTCTGGGTCAAAGTCACATGAAATGTTGTCCAGTACCCTTTACATCATGTGACCTATGCAGCTGCAAAGTTTGAAGCTGCTATCTCTAACGGTTTAGGAGGAGATGCATTTTAATGAAAATATATTATTTGACCTTGACCTTGGGGTTATGGTAACAGAAGATGTTGCCCAGTACCCTTTACATCATGTGACCTATTCAGATACAAAGTTTGAAGTTGCTACGTCTAACAGTTTAGGAAGAGATGCATTTACAAGTAAATATACTGTTTGACCTTGACCTTGGGGTACACAAAATGTTACCCAGTACCCTCTACATCATGTAACCCTTTCAGGTACAAAGTTTTGAGTTGCTACATCTAACGGTTAAAGCTTCATAGTCTGTAACTTTTGATCTTCTAATTTTAAAAATTATGTTTTTATTTTTCAAGAACACAGTCAAAATACTCAAATTCAGGTAAACATTTTATCATTTTCGTAAATCTTAACAAGCTATCACTATTAAAACAACTGCATTTATGCTAAAATTCAACGGTCTAGAATTATTGGAGGGACGCAAATAATTACCAACAAGAGAAAAATACACCTATTTGGTAAGATAATTCACTTTTCCATGCAGTTTTCAGCTGTACTGAACATTTTTATTGTGAAAACATAGCTTAATTCTACTTTTACAAATGATTTAAAAAGAAAAGAAAACTTTTCGAAAAATGTTCATAGTTACAGAGTATGCAGCTTTAAGGAGAAGATGCATTTACAAGAAATTACATAATTTGATCTTTGACCTTGACCTAAGGGTCAAGGTCACACAAAATGTTGCCAAGTACCCTCCATTGTCTTGCGCAAGCGCTAATACTTAAGAATGGACCTGTCTGCTAAGGCACATCACGACTGAAAAGTCGGATTTGTGTCAATACACAGTGTGCATTACCCGAAACACTACGTTAAAAAAGTAACAAGCACTGAATGGCTATAAATAATCCGTTTATGGAGACATCCAGTAACCTTTGGTAGCTAAACAATAACAATGATTGGTATTACAGTATTTAGCGAAACAATGATAAGATTTTCTAAACTAAAACATTTTTGGGTCAAAAATTTGGTTTCAGTGACACGTGATCAGACAGGTTAGTATTTGAAAGATGCTTCCTGCCGAAGACAATGCAGTACCCTCTACTTCATGTGACCTAATCAGGGAAAAGTTTGAAGGTACTAAGTCTAACGATTTAGGAGATGCATTTTACAAGAAAATACATTATTTGACCTTTGACCTTGACCTAGGAATCAAGGCCAAACGAAATTTTGCCCAGTACCCTCTACATCATGTGACCTTTCTAGGTATAAAGTTTGAAGTTGCTAGGTCTAACTGTTTAGGAGGAGATACATTTACAAGAAACGTGACAGACGCTCGCACGCACAGACACGATGGATCGACTTTGATACGAAATTAATATACCCTTTTTTTTCTAAAGAAAAAAGTGGGTATAACAGCAAAATTTGAGACATACAGCAAATTTGTTTGTTGATATCTTTGAACAGCTAAATGTCAAAGCTGAATTACTTTTGTGTGAACCTAATTATATTATAATACATTTTTGCTCATACATGTAACTATTCAGTTAACGTAATCCCAATTTTGTCTTCTGTTTATGTTATCTGAATGCA
This sequence comes from Loripinus fragilis, assembly GCA_964019695.1. NCBI lineage: Eukaryota > Metazoa > Mollusca > Bivalvia > Lucinida > Lucinidae > Loripinus > Loripinus fragilis. Next base: position 127,103,274 of record OZ026514.1, read on the forward strand.
GTTATAAAATCTATTCTCTGAGAAGAAAACATTTATACGCTGTCTGCTCTAACCCCTCATTTGATTATCTCTTATTGCATGGCTCATTTAGGACAATCTTAAGTGAAATATATGTCAGCATAATAATAAGTCATTCTTTTTTCATTTTTTTTCTCCAACATGAACATATAAATAAGCAATCTAACCAGAGCATTAAGCAACATGATTATCCACCTTGTCTTTGTGCAATCATACATAATACTGTAAGCGAGCTTCTATGCACATTAAAGATAATTATGGAGCTGTGACATGAGATTTCCAACAATATGGTATGTGCCACCAGCAAAGCCTCAGATCAGCCTGTGCATTCGTGCAGTCTGATCAGAGCCTTTGCTAGTGGCTTGAATATTCCATGACTGTTGAGCTACTGGCTGAATATCATTTGGAGTTACTAAGCTTAAAAGGAGGTTGCACAGGCTCATCTGAGTCTACACTTGTCAAAATGCCACATTGTTGTAAATCATAAGTCACAGCTCATATGTTAATTACAATCACAAGCATGCAAAACAAAGAATTAAATAATTAAGCTAAACAAATGTAATACAAACAGTCACTGTTCTAAACTTTGAACTCTAGTTTTAAAAAAAATCAAGCCGTGCCAGATCAGATCAGGCTCCTCCCTCAGTGCATTCACTGTTTGCTATTCTGATAAGCATTGTCACTCAAACATCTGACTTCGAAAAGTTTAATTAACAGACACTAGGCCCAGGGATGACTGAGTGTTCAAAATTTGGAGCACACACTGTACTACAATGACTAAAGCATGCAGGGTTATTTTACTGATATCAGTTATATTGTCCCTGAGATGGTACACTTAAGTAAACATACTTTGGAGGATCTTTTGAAGTTTTGATTGATCAACAAGGGACAACACATACCAATGTCAGTGTAATAACCCAATGCAGAGGACAAAAAAATCCACTCGTCCGCTTGTAATTATGAGTGAAATCTAGAAAGGGCGATTAATTCTTCCAAAAGCACTCGTCCTGTAGGACGAGTGCTTTGGAAAGAATTACTCGATGTCATATTACATATTACTCCCTTATGTTCTGTACTGCATAGGCTTTTAAAGGACAAGTACATGCGTTTGCAGGACAAGTGAAAATTGTCAAGTCACTCGTCCTGCATGACAAGTGCAATATTGAAATATTTTTGTCCCCTGCGATGGTCTAGTTAAACAAAACTTTGGGCGTAAAATTATAACTGTTTTCTTATCCATCAGTTTAAACATTTGTTTTGGATGCTCAAAAGAACCATTGAGACGGTTCTTTTGAGTACCCACAACATAATATGTTTTGGTTGAAAATAAGAAAACAATTTTTTTGATTACACACTTTTATCTGGAAGCCTGAATAACAATCAAAAGATTCTCCAAAGTCTGTTAACTAACTGTACAATCTCAGGGACAATATAACTGGTATCAGTAAAATAACCCTATAAAGTAGTTTCAAAGATAGATGAGAATTGTTGTAAACAAACACTGGCAAGTTTACTTTGTTCTTGGACGAGTGACTTTACAATTTTCACTTGTCCTGCAAACACATGTTCTTGTCCTTTAAAATTAATATATAAACAGCTATAAATATGTTATGCCTTTTACAAAAGTTTTAATATTAAAAATAAGTTTTTACAGCATAACAGTCAAGTTCTGCATATTGCATGACAATTGTTTGTGTGATGTCATGGACATCGGTAATATCTTCAAAAATGTCATGAAAAGGCAATATGTGAAGGCATCCAAGTTATCTTGCAGTAAATGATAATGGCACACATGTTCCTCAGCTTTTATCCCACATTTTTGATCATTGAATATCTTAACCATTTAATAAATAAATATACATGTTACAAGTAATTTCTGTACAGTTTTAGAACACGCAATTGCAGAGCAATTTACTGTTTAAGTCCCAATCAACAATTTTTCAGTTATGTCGGGACAGGTTTTCCTGGGTTGAACCAGTACTAAGAGCAATTTAAATGATCAAAATCATTTTCTAAATCAATTCTTAACACTACATGTTCATGGATTCCTGACCATAAGACTACATAACTGTAATCAACTTATTAAGAATTCTGACAGATAGGCCTGTGCATGATTTAGCATAAGCCCATATCAGCCTGCTCCTGAAGCATGATCTAGATTTACACTGTCTGCCAGTCAAAATGGCATTTAGCACACCCTATCAGTTTCTCTCTACTTATTTGTAAATTTGTTTTCCTTTAAAGAATAATTAATACCGCAAGCCTGGTGGCAATAAAGTTGCAGTGCAAAACTCCCAGCAATGAAAGCCTTATACTAATCCCTGATACACCAGATAAGAAGCTACATGGCAGCCAATCATACTATTCTTATCTCCATCATTATTTATTCTGTCCCTAGTTTTCCTCCGATAATTATTTCTTAAGAGTCCATGTAAACTTCATTTCCTTATTTGAAGGTTTCCAAACTGTAATTTAAAGGAACAATATCCACTGGGATTGAGCATTTTTATCCAACAGAAATAATCATACATTTATATCATTGATACCAAATAATATAAAAATTGGTTTAGCACCAAAATGAAACATTTAGCTGCAATTTTATTATAATAAATCTGCCTGTTTTATACTAAATGTTCTTTCTTTTCAGCGATAAACTGATTTCAATTTTTCATACAGTCTCGATTTAGTAATCTTCTTGATATTGAATTTTTGTTTGACTATTTGTCAGATGAAAAAGCTCATTTTAATGCAGGGTTAAAGACCATTTAGTCATTCAGCACACTTTTGAAACATCCTTTAGCATGTTTAAATAAAATAAAAGCCCTTGATCTATCCCTTTTTACCAAAATTTCCTGGACAAGTGTGATTTACATATGTAACACAGTTTTAATGCATCACCATCTTCTATAGAAGTTCTAGGCCAGTCGCTACTTTTTTCTTGTTTTCTTTCAACTGTTGGAAATAAGAATAGCATCCCTCATAGCTTTAGATAGGGGGATGGGGGGGTCAACCCATAAATGGTGAGATTTTTAATTTTTCTCTCTGTAAGAAAAGTTGTTGTGCTACACATTTGAAGTGTCTCAACAGTGATGGATCCAGGATTTCTGGGAAGGGGGTTCATATGTATAAAGGTGTGGGGGTTCGCTTTGCTGATTTACTCTCATTTTTCTTAAATATCCCATGAAAATTAAATAATTTGGTCTCACTAAGACCAAATTGTTTCATTTTCATAGGATATTTAAAAACAGGGGACAGGGAGGGGGGTCAAGCGAACCCCCTCTGGATCCGCCACTGCTCAATAAGACACTTCAATTGTGTACCCACAACAGAGATGCTTCAATTGTGTACCCACAACATATGCTTTTGTGTAGAAATAAAATATTAGTCATCTAGATAACCCCTTGTCTAAAGCTATGATTTCTTGTCTATACAGGTACTCCTAGCTACACCTTGTTTCCATTTACCTTCAGGCTTTCGCTGAGCAAAAACTGTTTGGGTCTGTAAATTTGGACCTTCCTTGGACAGCTGAACTGATTCTTTAAAGGCAATCCCATCTTTATCTGCTTTTTGCTTCCTGGTTTCTTCAACATTTCCAGTTACTGTATGTTGAGACTGAATGATAGCTTCTGATGATAACAAACTGTCACTTTGTGTAGCAGAATGTTGATCCTGAACTGTAAGCTCAGAGGAGCTTGGCTGAAGTATATGTTGTATCTTGTGCTCAGTTTGCATGGCTGTGATTTGCTGCTCTTCCAGCTGCAATTGCTCAGAGTTGGTATCCATGCCATCCTTAACAGAATGCTCTTGTTCCGGTGTCAGAATAGTTGAGGAAATGACTTCTACATTAGGCATATTATTTATTTTCTTTGAAGGTACAGACAGCGATGATTGTAAACTTTCTATAGCTTGCGTTGGGGTAGTGTGGATCCATTTTTTATGGCTTGAAGATTGAATGAAAGAATCCTGGACGGAAGAATCTTCATTCTCATTGTGTGTTGAAGTTGCACTTCTAATAGATTCATCTGCAGATAACTTACTATAACTGTTCATTTTGTTCACGTTTGATGAAGAAACGGTCTGGGATGGCTCAATGTTAATATTGGGAGGAAGAGTGTTATCTAAATGTTCTGACAGACTACTGAAACCTTCACTTGATTTTCCATCTAAACCAATATTTTGAATATCGAGAGTTCTGTCATTTTCTATTTTCTTCTCACTACTCTTTAAAACTTCATTTTCCATTTCTGTCTGAGCATTCTTTATGTGCTGAGAACTTTCTTCTATACTTGCACCATGTTTAAAGGAGCTATCAGCTTGAGATGATTCTGTTGATGTGTGAGAGTATACATCATTACTATCCAATGTATTCTCTTTTGATTCTACTAAAACTGAAACAAACTCTTCATTATTTGAACCAATTTTCAAATCATCGCCACTATTTTGATCAACAGCCATAATGCTGTCCGGCTTTGAAACCCCAAAATTTTCCTCAGTATCATCATCAAGTTCAGTTAAAATTTCAACAGCCTTTTCACCTTCAATTATCTTGTCAGCAAGCTTCTTAATTTGCTCTGTAACTGTTTCTGTTTTCTCAATGTGTTGCTTAATATTTTCCACTGATTCAAATTTACCAGAATCATCTCCAGTTGTTTGATCAGAGTCATCTTTTACCTCTTTCTTTATCTGGCTTTCTAGTCCCATTACTACGTTTGTTTTATGTACCTCTTCCTGTTCTGTTTTTTCAATCTGTACAATTTCAACAGACGCATCATGTTTTTTCTTTGCCTTCAGCTTTTCACTAAGTCTAACCATCTGGTCAATCAGGGATTCGTCTTCACTTTCTGATTCTTCAAACATTACAGCATTAGGATCTTCAATGAGTTTTTTCTTCTCTTTTTCTTCCCTTTCATCAGGTAGATCGTTTGCCCTCAGACTTTGATCTGAAGCACCAGAAAAGTTCATCAAAATCAGTTAATATTGAACAGTTGCAAGGTAAATTTACCTTGCAACTGTTCAATATTAACTGATTCACCTTGCAACTGTTCAATATTAACTGATTTTGATGACTTTTCATGAGGATAACTCTCATCTCCATGAAATTTGGATGAATCATGGGGATTAATATGGTTTGCTATTTTTAAGGAATCACCATTGCAATCAGAGGCATGCTTTATAGCTTGAGATTTATCATAGAGGGACTCAGTTTCAGAATGCTTTATACCTTCAATATCTTTATTATCCTTTTCTGGGTCACCATCATCTCTGTCATTCTGGCTGTCAGGTAGTTCAGATCTTACCAGTAAAAGAACCTGGCAGCTGAGCAGTAGGATGACAAATTGAGTCTTCATCTGTAAGCTGATACTGCTTCACTGCATTTAGACAACACCTCTGTAAAGTATTTAACGGAAATAACAGGCCTCTAGATTATATTAGTGCATAATAATTATGCACTAATATAATCTAGAGGCCTGTTATTTTCTTATGATTACTGAAAAAAGTAATCGATTACAAGTAATCGTGATTACAGATTTCGATTACCCCATCTCTGGCATAATTAAAAATTAACTTTCTTACTTCTCAACCAAAATATATGTTTTGGGTACTCAAAAGAACCGTCTCAATGAGATGGTTCTTTCGTCTCAATGAGATGGTTCATTCGTCTTAAGGTTCTTTTGATGACCTAAAATAAAATGTTAAAACTGATAGGTAGGAAAATATTTACAATTTTAAGCTCAAACTTTTTGTTTACCTCACCTATGATATATGACGAAAGTACATGTATACTAATACATGTATGATAGCTGTCTCATTCTTTCAATTTGCACAGCATATGCAAATTAGTGAGCTCATGAAATTTTGTGTTCAGGCCTCCAGGTAAGAGTGCGTAACTGAAAATTATTTTTCTTATTTCTCAACCAAAACATACGTTGTGGGTACAAAAAAGAACCGTCTCAACGAGAGGGTTCTTTTGAGCACCCAAAACACATGTTTAAACTGATGGATAAGAAAATAATCGCAATTTTACGCAAATTATTTTTGCTTATCTGGCCCTATGGTGTTTATCGCACATGCATATAGTCATACTTTAGACATGCACACGCAGCTATTAAGTGTGGATAGTGAACTAATTTTGGCCTCAGCTTTCATCTATGTCCCTAATTTGAGTGTGCTAGCAGCAAAGGTTCTCATTGGCATAGCTACCATATATTATACACAAAAACGCATTTGCCTAAACTTTTGAACAAAAAATATGGGATTATTCTATCAGTTTTGAAGATTTCCTGATGATACACATACAAAATTTGTGTGGAATAGCAATTCTATTTTGGCTAATTCCAACTTTGGTAGGAGTTAAAAATGGTGGCATTATTAGCTCTAGCATCCATTCAGGAAGTGAAAGAATATTGTCCACCTTTACCAAGAATGTGCTTAACATGGCAAATAGTGCAGACCCTGATGAGACATCCCGTTATGTGGCGTCTAATCTGGGTCCATGCTATTTGTAAAAGTCCCCACAATTGCATACATTGGATTTTTGGCAAGATACGCCCCTGACTCTGATGAGACTGGGCATTTGCACAAGCTTGTCTGTGCCTTCACTGCTCACATATGCGATAAATACTAAATTCTCAAGAACTGGCTTGAATGGAGCTAGATGTGCACTAGCTGATTAAATGTTTTCTCAACACAGCAAACCTCTGCGATAATGAAGTTTCCTTCTGCGTGATACTCAAGCTTCCTATCTGTGTGATAAGGTGTTTTCTACCTGTGTGATAATGCAGTATCCTACCTTTGTGATAATGAAAGTAAGTACGGTGCAAAGATCAGGAAAAGATACAATCAAGTACAACACCTGACCCAGGATACCAATGGGAAAGTGACAAACTCACAGTAAGACACCACAAACGAGAGCCAAGAGGTCAGCGCTTTCCCAGCAGGTGACCACAAGGCACATATAAACAGACGAGCACAAAGGCATAGCAAACCCGAGACAAAAAAAACATAAAAGATCCACAAAAGAAGTACCACCTTGGAACGGTCAGCTTATATCTTTCTGTGCTTAAACAATTTACTCTTTCAAAAACAGTATGAAAGCAGATAAACAGTGTGGATTCTGATCAGCTGGCTTCTCTTGCAAACAGTGTAGATCCAGATCAGCTGGCTTCTGAAGAAGCCAGCTGATCAGGATCCACACGGTTTACAATGCGACATATATTCACTTCAATTAAACTTTCAAGGACAAGTCAATAGAAATTTTCAACTTGTCCTGAATGCTTGTTTTCATTTCTCTTTAACCAGTATGTGAAAAAAAGACTTAAAAGGAGGTGGAAGCAGTCGGTTAATACACAAACAAGATGACTTTACACATGCATTGGCTTTCCTACCAATGCCTTCTCATATTTCAACTCCTTCGCAAATTGGATTTTCACAAATCTTGCAAAATTGCCAAACTCTTGAGTATTTACCAACCACAGCATACTGTATTAAGTGAGTCACAGTAAATCTTGGATTTAGACTTAAACACACAGCTATTGCCATTTTCTCTGCGGTTTGGCAGGAGTTAAAAATATACTAATTAAGCCTAGCTCTACCACTTCAGGTGGGGGCGTGTTTGCAAATGACTGGTGCATAGAAAAAGCCCTCCCAAAATCTTATTTCCTCTGCTGAAATTGCGGCTGTTGCCGGCGTTATCAGCTTATTCTAGTCAAAGTATCTCTTGTGGGTAGGCTCTTCGGTACAACAATCATAGTAAAACTCTCATGCAGATAAGTATAAAATTTAAAAATTATCTTTGATCTCTTGATCTGTTATTGTTGTAACTTTTTTTAACAAGACCTAGTCATCCCTCCTCGTTGGTGCTGGCTGGAAACTGTGGATGTACGTTCATAGGCAAACATGACAGGTCGAATTAACCTTAAGACTTTAATATTTTAGCAATTTATATTGGTTTTCGGTGGGTGGTTATTGGTGTCCGATAGTCGAAATACATTATATATTCGTCAAATTCAGTATGATATGGATAACTAATTTCTATGTTTTAATTTTCGTTTTTATTTAAATTAAGCATACTTAATATGTTTATAAATTAACTTGATTTATTCAAAACATATCCCATGAGGGCATAAAAGCCCTATAGATGGGATATTTCGATTGGTTGCCGCTGTAGGTTTTAAAGCATTTAATTAGGTATAAGATGGTTTCAAACTTGATTTATTTTATCCTTCTTATTCAACATACTGCTATAAGCATCTGTATTATCAAAAACAAATACTTCAAGCAGACTTGGGGTCAATTACTTTGAAAAAGTAATTAATTACTTACAATTACATTGAAAATTGTTCAATTAAATTACAATTACAATTACATGGCTTTAGAGCAAAGTAATTAATTACATACAATTACTTTGCCAAATGTAATTAATTACATTACAATTACATTTTGCTGCCACATAGATAGCTTTATCAGATTTTAATTTCAGAGATATATGAAATGAGTTAAAACTTCTTAATTCTGAGTAACCTTGGCATTCTAAATTCAATATATGTTTATTAGGTTGATTTTATTTTTAGGACTTCTTGTATTATTTCAAGTGATGCAACTTAAAAGAAATGAGTACACATTGGCCCTTGAAAAGTCTTACAATTGTGGAAGATAAACCATGGAAATGATTTTGTATGTCTAGCTTAAATGCCAGAAAATAACTGTTCTCAAAAAGTGTTGATAAGAAATCTGTGTGGCCCTATGAGAAATGAAAGTTGGCAAAAAAAAGTACAAAAAGGAATATCAGATAGTGATGAACTAAAATATTACTTGTGTGAGAGGCTTTGCAAGCTTTCGGTCCCCACTGGAACATCTATTTTATTTAGTTTTTCAATATTTTGTTATTTTATCAACAATGATAGGTCCCAGGTTCACTGAATGAGTGAAATCCTATTTAATTTTCTGAATCACATTTTATTATTATTATTATTACTATTATTATTATCAGGCCTCCAGATAAGAGTGCATATTGGAAAACTTTTTTCTTTATTTCTCATCCAAAACATATGTTGTGGGTACTCAAAAGAACTGTCTCAATGAGATGGTTCTTTTGAGCACACAAAACACATGTTAAGATGGATAAGAAAATAATCAAAATTTTGAGCTCATAAATTACTTTATCTGGATCTAAGTATTATTATTATTATTATATTGAAGATAGCAAATAAGAAGTTTAAGGATTTAAAATAATGTAGTGGGTAGATTGTGTCATGCACCTTAGCAAATGAGTGTGTTGATCCCAGGTGTGAAAAATAAACAAATTGCCTTCAAGGAGTCAATTCACTAACCAATACTATTGTCTGAGTGAATACTATTGTTGAGATTTTCACACCTTCTTGTATTTGTATTGTTTTGGTAACTTAACTGTTAAAGGTTGGTTGTCACAAAGTCTTATCTTGCAAAGAATATACAATTTAAAAAGGGTGCTTTCAAAATAGTAGGGGTAGCATGCAGTCTGTGTCTGTGGTAAAATTGCTATATGCTATCTTATGTCTATACTTGCATGAGTAGTTCCAATTCTCATTTGTTCCATGTTGCATTCAACTTTTTATATTTTGAGTACAGAAAATGATATATGCATTTACAAACGGTGTACGACAAAACATAGAACGACAAAAGAGAGAAGCGACAATTAATAGACGAGACAAAAGATAGATGCGACATTAAATAGATCGACGAATAATAGAACGACCAATAATAGAACAATAAGTGTGAAAAATGATAATTACTCAATCGCTTGTTGATTGCTATGCGTCGTTGAACATTCACTCACTCGGTCAGGCTATCGATCAATAAGAGGGCAAACAATCATTACAGTTAAGCGCCCGGTTGAAGGCCTTTGTATTTCTTCTGAGAATAAAATTTGTTCACAAAATGTGTTCACTTCTTTCATTCCCATTGTTCGTATTATTTTCCATACGTTTTGACCAAAACCCGTTATTTTCATTCGCAATGGAAATTTTGACTAGTCAAAAGGGAAAACCTCAGCTCGCCTTTAATGGCTACATCTATATAATTGACAAGAATGATAAAAAGATCTATTGGAAATGTGTTAGGAGTCCCGAGTGCCGTGGTCGGGCTATTTCCACTAAAAACCATGATGGACAGCCTGTTGATGCCAAACAGACTAAAGACCACAGCCATGCACCATCAGGGGCAGATGTCGAGGTAAAATCATTCATAGTGCTACTATCGTCTTGAAATTGATAGTTCATTTGTCAATAATTGTCGATTTGAGTATTTTTGATATGAACGCTTCCCTCCTTGAACACAGTCGTTTACATCCGGTCTGCATCTTCCCTCCTTTCATTTTATAGGCCAAGAAAGTCCTTTGTGGAGTGAAGACGGCTGCAAACTCCCACGCCACCACGTCTGCTATCATTAATAGAGAAGTATCCGAGACACTACCTGTTGCTGCTCAGGGTGCACTGCCTAAGGAGTCCTCCGTACGGCGTATGATTCAAAGGGAACGGCGTAAAAATCTCCCACCACTTCCAAAAAGTGCATCAGAAATAGAAATACATGGGAAGTGGAGAGAAACCGCTAGTGGAGAGGACTGGTTAATTTTTGATGAATGCATCGAAGGTGAAAGAGTTCTTATTTACTCATCGGCGCAGAATATATATCATTTGTCATGCTCGAAGACATGGTATGGTGATGGGACTTTTTCTGTAACACCCCCATTTTTCAAACAGTTATACACCATTCATGGCGAATACCTCGGAAGCATTTTCCCAATGGTTTTCTGTTTGCTTCCAAAGAAAAGCGGTGATACATACACCGCCGTATTTAACATTATCAAAGACAAAATGGAATCGCTTGGCATGAGCATTGAGCTACAAACATTTAGGTCAGACTTTGAAACCGCTGCATATAGCTCCATGAGGTCCTTGTTTCCTGGACTCGGTGTTGAATGTTGCTTTTTCCACTTTGGACAGGCTAACTGGCGCAAAATTTCCGAACTTGGACTTCGAACAAAGTACGTTGAGGACCTTGACTTTAGCTTAAAAGTACGCATGTTCACTGCACTTGCCTTCGTTCCACCGGATATTGTTCGTCATGCCTTCCAGGAAATTAAGTCACTTCTTCCCCCAGAGGCTGAGGATTTTGCAATGTACTTTGAACGGACGTACATTGGACAATACTCAGCTTCTGATGTGGGAACAGATGAATTGCGCCCTTTGCGCCTAACTTGGAGAGAACCGCCATTTCCACCATCTATTTGGTCTGTTTACGACCGAACTTTAGGGAGCGAGCCTAGAACCACAAATTTCCTGGAAGGCTGGCACCGGCGCATAAGCTCAATTCTTGGTCAAGCTCATCCCAATATTTGGAAATTTTTAGAATTTTTAAAGGGAGAGCAATCAAACACCGAGGCCAGGAAACAAGCTCTCCTTCGTGGAGAAACCGTTTCAAAAAAATCCTCCAAGGCTATAGGCCGCGAGAAAAGACTAAAAAAAGTGGTTTCTGAATTTCAAATAAGGACCAATAATGGACATACATGTATCGAGTACCTGGAGGGCTTGGCCCATAATGTGATCTACTAACTTTTGCAAAAATCAAAGTGAAACTAGAACATTACGAGTCTTTATTGCTCGCAAATCGATGCTCGCGACCTCGAATATCTAAATGAATTGTTTTGCCGTAAATTTGATAGAAATAAAATTTTCGATATTTCTTAACTTTTTCGATGTTTTTTCGAAGTTTTTTCGATCTTTTTTCGATCTTTTTTTTCGATGTTTTGTCTTTCTATATTATGTCTTTTCTATATTTTTGCTTTTCTATGTTTTGTCGTTCTATGTTTTGTCATAGACCCTTTACAAAGACCAAGAACTATGTAGCAGCTTTTTGAATATCTATGATATTCTAAGATAACTGAAGTTCATTCTGAAAAGTAATTAAAAAGTAATTGAAAGTAATTGTTAATTACTGCCATTTTTGACCATGTAATTAATTACATTCAATTACTGTAATTAAAGAAATGCCTTAATTACAATTACATGCAATTACTTTAGAAAATGTAATTAAATTACAATTAATTACAATTACAATTTTAATTACCCCAACTCTGACTTCAAGAACATAGTAACTCACTATATCAGCTATTCGGATTGGTTTTCGGCGATGCTTTTGATTTTTGGTAGACGCGATACATTTTACACGGTCAAAATCGGTATAAGATGGCTTCATTTTTTATTTTTTCTATCCATCCTATTAAATATAAACATAAACTACTAAAAAACAAATACTAGGAGGGTATAATTCCCCTATAAATATGATTTTCCAAGTGGTTTTCGGTAAATGAGTGGTTGAATCGTTTTCGGTAATTCTACGGACCCTAATGTTGACCTGTTGATAACAAGAGCCAGATTTATCCCTGCAGTTGCATCGTAAATGAATGCTTACCTTGATGATTTTGAAAGATAGTTGGACGGGGTTATGGCTTTATATGTTTTAGTGGGTATTGAGATTTGAGCTGCGATTATAAAGCTGAAGTTTCTAATTTAATGCCACGTAATGTTAAAAATTGCCCTTCTGTCCTCCATGTTGGATATTGCTTACTACAAGAAATGTAATTGGTCAATACTTTCTCCACTAAGCCAATGAAACACTCGCTTTTACACTTTTGGCCGAATCGGATCGAACTAGTGCCCAAATTTCGGAAAAAAACACTACTGGATAATAATCAACAACAAAGTTTATCTCTTCGCGACGTTAGATGCGACAAGACAGTTCACCGACATACGTTTAGAAGACGGCTCTCCGACAGAATCGATGACAGTCCAACGACATGTATGTATGTATGTATGTATGTATGTATGTATGTATGTATGTATGTATGTATGTATGTATGTATGTATGTATGTATGTATGTATGTATGTATGTATGTATGTATGTATGTATGTATGTATGTATGTATGTATGTATGTATGTATGTATGTATGTATGTATGTATGTATGTATGTATGTATGTATGTATGTATGTATGTATGTATGTATGTATGTATGTATGTATGTATGTATGTATGTATGTATGTATGTATGTATGTATGTATGTATGTATGTATGTATGTATGTATGTATGTATGTATGTATGTATGTATGTATGTATGTATGTATGTATGTATGTATGTATGTATGTATGTATGTATGTATGTATGTATGTATGTATGTATGTATGTATGTATGTATGTATGTATGTATGTATGTATGTATGTATGTATGTATGTATGTATGTATGTATGTATGTATGTATGTATGTATGTATGTATGTATGTATGTATGTATGTATGTATGTATGTATGTATGTATGTATGTATGTATGTATGTATGTATGTATGTATGTATGTATGTATGTATGTATGTATGTATGTATGTATGTATGTATGTATGTCTCTCTGTTTGTTTGTATGTCTGTCTAACAGACTGTCTGTCTGTCTCCATGTTTATGTGTGTTGATTTTGGTATTGTTATTATCTGTAAATAATAGACGCATGGAAGAGTTAATATTCAATACAATATCATTTGAGTAAATGAGGAAGAGCAAGGGACCGAGTATTGGACCTTGGGGTACACCAGCATTTAAGGTTAACCAGATTGTGAGAAAGCACCTGGCAATGTCACCATTTGTTTCCTATTATTCAGATAATCAGTAAACAATTGAAGAAGGAGATCTGTTATTCACACTGCTTGCAAATTATAAAGCAGACCTTTGTGCCAGACTCGGTCGAAAGCTTTGCTTATGTCATAGAATACAGCCTTCCCCCCCCCCCATCTACTGCTTTACAGAATGGGTTGTTAATGTCTACGTTGGTTGCTGGTACTTTCTCCAGAAATAAAGCAGATTGTAGCTATAGGTAGTAAGAACACTGTGTAACTTAAACACATATTTGTGTACAATCTTTTCGAGAGCTTTGCTGTTACAGATATATAATTTAAAGTGAAATCTGGAAGGTCTAGATCTACAGCGAGGTTAGCATTGCTGTCATTGAGTGATGATTGTTCTGTAAAATTATTATTTGATATGTTAGCCTTATCATCATATTGTGTCATGTACTTTGATGGGAGGGATAGATGAAGATTGCCTGGGCTTGATAAAAGTTTTTAGAGTTTTCCACCAATCTTTTGAGCAATTTGTATTATAATGTTATTTTAAGCGAGTTTTGTCAGTTTGCTCTTTTTTAATCTCCTTATTTCATTCATAACTTTATTTTTTAATTAATAATTTACAATTATAATTATCAGAGTTGTTAACATTTTTTATTTTTTTTTTAAATTATTAAAAGGACGCTTTCTTTTCCTTATAAGCTTTCTGATATGAGCTGTCAACCATGCGGGATCTGATGGTCTACAAATTATAGCTCTGTTTAGTATGGATTTCGAGCTAATTCAGTAATACAGTCGGTTACGTTTTCAACGTAAGTGCTGACGTCATTGTGCTTTAATACATTCCAATCCATCTTACGGATTTCATCAGTTACCTCTGTCATATAACAAGATATGGCGTGGGAAAGGTGACTTTTCGTTTCGATCAAATTTGAATAAACAGTATATTGGGCAGTGATAGCGTATATTCTTCTCTAAGAAGGGGTCTCCAACTTCAGTTCAAACATATTGCAAGTATTAGACGTTAAAAACATGTCAGTGGCGAATGAGTATGATTCTGTATAATATGTTGGTTCATTAATCAAGCCCGAAATACTGACATATGTTGTCTATTATATTTGTTTGAATATATCTAGATTAAAGTCTCAGGTGATCAATATATCGTGTATCATTCACAAGGCCTATTGTGATCACCTCTGGGAAAGGACTGACCTCCTATCTCGCTTGTGTATTGTGTTTTCTTGTATTTTTGTCACTTACATATAGCCCGCAGTGTCTTGACTCAAGTGTGGTACTTGATTGTGTTGATTCCTGATCTTTTCCTTCCTCTCTACTTTGGTGGAGTGTCCATTTTATACGTTAACCCAGGTACCTACCCAGCCAGCCTACAGTCTTGGGCCACTATTGCCGTTCGTTGGTGGACCGATAGGGGCCGGCTGTTATATGATAGCTGGGTACATATGTAACAAGTATAAGTTTTCACAAAAAGCTTGGTATATAATAGGCACATATACAAAATTATTTTATGCAAAGAGCAATTTTGGTTTGTGACAGAAAGACAGACGGATTGACGGATGGGTGGACGGGCAGGTGGACGGACGGACAAGTGGACAGATGGATGAGTGGGCGGCCTGGCAGGCGGCCTGCCAGACGGACAGGCAGACAGACAGCTAGATAGATAGATAGATAGATGGATAGATAGATAGATAGATAGATAGATAGATAGATAGTTAGATAGATAGATAGATAGATAGATAGATAGATAGATAGATAGATAGATAGATAGATAGATAGATAGGTAGGTAGGTAGGTAGGTAGGTAGGTAGGTAGGTAGGTAGGTAGGTAGGTAGGTAGGCAGGCAGGCAGGCAGGCAGGCAGGCAGGCAGGCAGGCAGGCAGGCAGGCAGGCAGGCAGGCAGGCAGGCAGGCAGGCAGGCAGGCAGGCAGACAGATAGATAGATAGATAGATAGATAGATAGATAGATAGATAGATAGATAGATAGATAGATAGATAGATAGATAGATAGATCTACTAAATCCCGTAATGCCCCTGGTATTGTCATGAAATGTCAAAGGTTTTGTTGA
The DNA here is from genome assembly GCA_964019695.1 of Loripinus fragilis. Taxonomy (NCBI): domain Eukaryota; kingdom Metazoa; phylum Mollusca; class Bivalvia; order Lucinida; family Lucinidae; genus Loripinus; species Loripinus fragilis. The sequence goes on from OZ026514.1 coordinate 127,119,024, forward strand.
TTCGGTACTGTCACTACTATTAATTTTATGGAAATGTCACAGGGCTATCACTGTCAATGCTATCATCGCCTGTCAGTGGGTCTGCCTTTGTTGGCAGGGTAGCCTATGCTATCGACTGTACCCCTTTCCTTTTAAGATGATTCTTTTTCGTGCTTGCCTGTGTTTTATTGAATCGCATGATCAAAAATGCTCATCAGATAATAATAATAATAATAATAATAATAATAATAATAATAATAATAATAATAATAATAATGATAATCTACACATAATAATCAAGAGATGAAATTAATGAAATTATCAATAACGCTCGTTGTTGCTCGTGTCATCAAAAGACGTGACCAAGGTGTGAAAACAACCAGTCTCACACATTGCAAAACAATGCACCCGATTATGACACCTGCTTGACTCTGTGATTACTTTCATAATCTTGCATTGGACGATCTATCAAAGACATCACGGACCCTATATTGAAAGGAATTGATAATAGAGTCCATGAAGAAATGGTAAACTCTTTAATCCAATTTTAATTCCCTCCATGATTTTATGAATTATTCTAAATCAATGGACATGTCGGGCGGCAATGCACGTGAAAAAGGTTTTGAATGAACATGTACAATTATGCATTCTTAACTTCCATTTATTCTTCCATGGAAAGGTCAGAATTCTTCATTAAGAATGCGCAACTGTCTAGCACAAGCAAGGGGAAAGAGACTATCATCTCCTTCCAAGGTTAAAATCAAGAATTTAAAATTAAAAGCTGGTTAAACAGTATGTCATGGGTTATTTCTTTTTGGACTGCGAGGCGAACAGGGTTAGACGTAAACTGGCCCAGAATTTCTCCAAGGTGGTAATTAGAACCAATGGCGCAGGTGGGTAATGGTTCTTGGGAAGAAGGATTCATGTAGATTGACACCATTACAGCTGCTTGATATAGTCGCTGTTGACCTCTGGTGCACTTGTCATCGAGACAAATTGTGTTACAGTGTCTGTTTTGAATAAACCTCGCTGAAGTTTGTAAGTCTCTCTAGATCTGCCCTTCTTCAATACGGTAGTGGTTCAAATCCAAGACCACTGACCATCCCGGCGTGTAAGTCCTGAGTCTATACAGAAAGTTCCATGTCAATGTTGTTATTCAACAATTGATATTCCACAAATGCCACCTGTTCTAAAATCAGTCCAAGACTTTTGGGTTCCCACTACGTACTTTTGGTGTTAAAAGGAAGGAGCTGTGTTGTTTTCAGTCGTCGTTTTTCGACAGTAGGTCGTGGCTTCATCATGGTGAAGCAAAAGATCTTGTGTTGCACAGCCTAAATCTAGACAAAGCTTTCATCATTAATCCATATAAGCATAGCGCCTTTTTGTGGGATATAGGCAATCAATGCAGACCTAATGCTAATCTGTAGCTGGATCCACCGTGGCTCAACTTGAGGTTTTCTTTAGCTCTGACTATCTGTGAGTCATGAGCCCTTTTCTTTGTTTCATCATGGTGTGTTAATTTGATTAGAGTGTTTCTCCATGATGATACAATTCATTAGTTAGATGGCCTCCGTGCGAGCTGAACATTTCTTGTACTTCAACAACAGCAGAATCTAGGGCGAAGATTTGGTACCAGTAAAATGCATTTAAGCCCCCCGGTGGCTTAGGCTGCTGTCCGTTCTAAGGCGGTGTTTCTGTTGTTGTTGACTTTTTGTTTATTGTTACTCCCATTATGGGAGTCTGTAATTGTTCTATGTTTTGTTGTACGTTACTTTATGTCCATTCTAGTATTGCAATCATCTTGATGGGGAAGAGAGAGCTGGTTGCTTTGCTTAATTTGTCTTCCTGGTGTCTCGTGATGGTTGAGTGGCTCTTCCTCGGGGTGCCACGGGGTTGTCTGCGGTTTGCGATTGTGGTATTTCCTGATCATACTCACTTACTTTTTTCTAGATCAGACACACATAAATACTAAGTGAATATGATAAGGACATATCCACAATCACAAAATGCAGACAAACCCTTGGCATCGTGAGGAAGAGCCAAACAACAATCACGTGACACCAGGAAGACAAACAAAGCAAAGCAACCAGCTCTCTCTTCCCCTTCTAGATGATTGCAAAACTAGAAATGACACAAAATAACTCACAACAAAACACATAACAATTGCAGAATCCCACAATGGGAGTAACAATCAACAACAAATCAACAACAACAGAACAATCGCCTTAGATGATAGCAGCCAAAACCACTTGGGGCGGTGTCTGATCAGGGTCTTTACTGTTTGCTTACAGAATATTCTCTTGAAATTTGAATAAAAATGAATAATAACACCCAACAACCCTTAAAACGGAAATGGACTGGTCCAATTGATAACAGTGGGGAATTCTGTTTGGCTTTAATGGATTAATGGTTATTCCAAATGAAAAGAAAATCTTTTGTGCTTTTGTTTCGACAACATGAGTCTTCGGATGCTGCCTGAAAGTATAGTGTTTGTCAAGAACCTGCGGGATCATCAGTGCAAAGAAAAAAGTCAAAGAAGCATGCCGAGGAAGAAAGTGAAAATCGCGACTGTCTAAGAAAGATTTTGTTCAACATTCAGTTTATTGCGCATCAATAAATATCTTTTCTAGGTGAAGCGGAATAAAGGTGATCAGAGGGGTTGAAATATTGAAACTAAGAAAGAAGTATTTAACTTTCAAAAGTTTATGACCAAGTTGTCTGAAATCTGGCCCCAAACACGTTAAAATGCGCAAAGAGGTGCCCATAAACTTTCTCAGTGTAGGTCCCCAACCCCACCATTTTTAAGAGGGAAAACATCTCATGCCTTTGGTACAACTGCTATCTTCCTCTGGACTTCTTTCCATTGTACCCCGACAAGCCTGTTGTATGTTATATTCTTGTTGTTGCAGAAATAAAACATATATAGTAGATTTAAAGATAGATGATATTCGTTGTAAACAAACACTGGCAAGTTTACCTTGATTTTGGGCGTGCAGGTAGTCTCAGTTTACAGTTATATTGAACCTACCACAGATTATTGCATAATTATGTGCGTAGCATTGAAAAGTCATGCTTTACCTGTTTATAAGAAAAATAGAATAGCCTCATTACCATGCATCTTTGAAACTACTATAGAAACAACCTTTTAAGCAACAATGGATACGAATTAGAAAGGAGAGACAAAACACACGGTTGCAGATCAGCCTGCGCATTAGCACCATTGGTTTGACTTCATTGCCTTGACACTAGATTCTTTGTCCTACAAATTTGTCTGACCATATTTATCGAGCAGAGATCTACATGTATAAGAATTGTTTTGTTGACAGATGCTGTTATGGTTTCAAGGAAAATGTTTTCATTTGTATGCTAGCATTTACGATTCCACCTGTGTTTGGTGATTATGAAAGACAAAGACGAACCTTTCTTGTACTTCAACAACGGCAGAATCTAGGGGGAAGATTTGGTGCAAGTAAAATGCAATTAAACCTCCCGGCGCCTAAGGCTGCTGTCCATTCTAAGGTGGTGGTTCTGTTGCTGTTGACTTTTTGTTTAATGTTACTCTCATTGTGGGAGTCTGTGATTGTTCTTTGTTTTGCTGTACGTTACTTTATGTCAATTCTAGTTTTGCAATCATCTTGATGGGGAAGAGAGAGCTGGTTGCTCTGCTTAGTTTGTCCTCCTGATGTCTCATGGTGGTTGTATAGCTCTTCCTGGCGTCGCCATGGGTTTGTCTCCGGTTTGTGATTGTGGTATTTCCTGATCATACTTACTTACTATTTTTGATGTTATTGAGAGATGGAGCAGAATTATTGAAATTACCTATTACATGAATTATTAATTTATCAATCTCAGACAATAAAGCTCCAAATGAAATGAAACATGCTAGAGTGAACCCCTTTATAAGAAAAATAGTAATAAAATAGAGGTAGGAAACCACAGACCTGTCAGTATTTTAAGCATAGTCTCAAACTTTTTGAGCAGTTTATTCACAGCTGGAAACTTATTTGGTAAAATAGCACCTTATCTGAATTTCAATCAGGTTTCAGATCTAGAAAAGCTCGCTCAACTTATACTTGTCTAATTTATTTGCTATAACATTATTAATAATGCCTCTGGTTTGTATACAGGATGGTATAAATGGATTTGCTAAAAAGCTTTTGACACTGTTGCTAATCATATCCAATGTATTAAGTTCAAATATATTTGCTTTTATGGATGCATATTTAAACTAGCTTATCATAATAACCGGTGTGTTGATTGCTTGTCTTGGGATGGAACTTACTCACACAACTTTCATGATAAGAACTAAATTAGCAAAATTACGTATTTCTCACATTAGGTTACATTCGGCGTCCTCTGTTCGTATTCTTAGTTCTGTTAACAATTTTCGGCATATGCTACCTACCATTAGGTTATTTTCCCTATTATCAGGAAGTAAACTAAACCATTTAATGCAACCAAAAGACACGGAATGTATCCTGATGTTTCTAAGTGCAATGCCAAGAGGTGTGTCTGTTGCACACATTTATGTACTAATACTACCATTACATCATCTGTATAAATGGTAGACAGTTTTCCATAATCAATGATAATGATATGGACTGAATTTCATCTGATCTGATTTATGTTATAACTTGAACTGAAATCAATTGTGGAATGCAATATGTTGGACATACTGGCTGATGCTTTAAGACTAGTTTTCGTGAGCACTTTCGTAAAATAAAAAGGTAGAAAAAATGACAAGTTTCCTTATCGCCATTTCAAAAATAATGGTTATTCACCTAGTAAAATTATAATTCAACCAGATGAAAAAATTATATATGTTCTTAATTCATCATCTAGATTAAAAAAATATAAAGAGACATGAAACTGAACTTAAATAGATTAAATTTTTGCAATCACCCTTTCCTTTAAGTTTTAATGATAATATATACCATGAAGGTAATATTTCTAAAATGCCAGATTTTGATTTTTTTTCTCCTTTAGAATGTTAAAGACGTAAAAGTAGATCTCATGGTAATCGTAAAATTGGTAACAATAAGCGCAAAACTTGTGCTGAAAAACGCATAAATACTTCCCTAAAGGATCTTTATATATTTCAAAATAATCATGGTCGGCATGGCTTACTTTCATTTTTAAATTCCTTGCCTATCAAAATTTTACGTAATGTATAGTTAGTGTGGTGTATATATTTCTCAGCTTATTCGCTTTGCTAGAGTGTGTTTTAATGTTGATGACATCAACAACAGAAACTTATTTTTAACTGCTAAGTTATTAAAACAAGGTTATAGATTTCATAAAATTCGAAAAGCATTTTCTAAATTCTACCACAGACACTCAGAGTAAACTGTTAAATACAACAATTGGTTAAAAACTCTTCTGCAACAAGGTATATCAGAACCTATATTTTATGGTGATTTAGTTTATAAATTCAAGCGAATTGTTGGAAAACCTAATTTTAGTGATCAATTCAAAAAAGATAGTAAAACGTTATATAAGGGTTGGATATAACTTGGATATCATGCCACAGTCTGCATGCCTAGTTTTAAACCCAATCACGGTTTATATCTATGGTTTCCTCTTTCATTGCACAACCGTGGGTCAGACCTCAGACCCTATGACAGCTCTGACGTAAAGCTTTAATCGGTGGGTTGGTGCCTGATGCTTATCTGTAGCTGTACCCACCTTGGCTCAACTTGAGGTTTTCTTTAGCTCTGACTATCTGTGAGTCGTGAGCCCTTTTCTTTGTCTCATCATGGTGTGTTAATTTGATTAGAGTGTTTCTCCATGATGATACATTGCGTTAGTTAGATGGTCTCCATGCGAGCTGAACATGGCTTGTACTTCAACAACAGCAGAATCTAGGGCAAAGATTTGGTACCAGTAAAATGCATTTAAGCCCCCCCGGTGGCTTAGGCTTTTATAAACTAATTCCTTCTTGTTGCTTTTAATCTGTTCTACTTTTTTACATTTAAAAATGATGATTTACATCATTCATTGTTACAGTCCCAAATAGGAGGGACTGAAGACTTTCTATATTATGAAGTAGGTACGCCCACATGTGCAAAGATACAAACAGTGTAATTTAATTTGACCTTCTTAAAAAATAGCATGATCTTATATTCAGGCATTATTTAAAAAAAGTGGTTGCTTTGAAACCAACTAGTTAATACGTACATATTGCAATTCATCAATTAACTTTATGAATCGTATATTAGATAAAAAAATGTCTACACATAAATATTAATAGTTTTGATATTTGTGAAACAGAATTCATATGGGCTTTGTTTGATAATTATTGTTTTAAATATTTATTATACATGGTTTTCTCCCTTACAATCGATATAGAGCTAGCATCAAGATAGTGGGCCGCTGGCGGGTCACTGTTGATTTTTTATGAAAACCATATGAAAACCAATGTAAGTATAAGAGTGAAAAAAAAATCGAAATAAAATTATGTCTGAAAAATGAAACAGTGAGGAAATGAAACTTAAAAGGACATTATCTCAAGGTTTGATAGGCAGCAGCCTGAAGGCAGGTCGAATATCCATTTTATAAAAAAACAATGTAAGAATTAGAGTGATTGCAGGCAAATATCAACAAAATTAAATTATATAATACGCTATAACAGGACAAGTTATAAAAGGAACATGGAACAGAAAGAAAATAATACTTTAAATGGCGTTTTTCTAAAATTCAGTTGACAGCAGCCAGATGGCAGGCCACTTGCGGGCACCATTGCAGATATGCCGTACAAAAGACGCCAACAGCCTGATATAACTATGCTGGCTTGGACCAAGCCCAACAGGCCTCTGTATCTTTATTTAAATTTTGATCACAAAAGGCATTCTTTAAAAAATTAATTGACAGCCGCCCGATGGCGGCCCACTAGCCAAGGCCATTGCCGATATGCCGTCCTAATGCTGCCAGCGGCCCGATATAACTATGCTGGCTGGGTACAGGCAAACGACAGGAGCTTGAATTTGGTCCTCGTATATATTTGGTCACTTATATAGCCTCAAAACCATAAACTTACGATGTCATTACATAGTAATGACCAGGAGTGAAACTAAATTTCAGGCACCTTTGAATCACTGTTACGAGGAAGTTTTGGTGAAAGCCGATCATCTAACCAGAAAAATTACATCAAAAGGTCATGCGAGGCACGGATAACTTTTTCTGACATATCATCAACTTGCATCAATCTGTGATTGAAAATGAGAAAAAAATAAGGTAGCCATTACGGCTCCAGTATCCTGTTTGACGCAGTGAATACAAGCCTATGTCACACTTAGAGAAAATAAATTTCAAAACTTACAAAGTAAGTAAAGTAAGTAAGGGTGCAAAGATCAGGAATCGATACAATCAAGTACCACCCTGACCCAGGATACCAATGGGAAAGTGGCCAACTCACAGCAGACACCACAAACGAGAGCCAAGAGGCCAGCCCTTTCCCAGCAGGTGACCACAAAGCACATAAAAACAGACGCCCACAAAGACACAGCAAACACAATACAGAACAAAAACATAAAAGATCCACAAAAGAAGTACCGCCTTGGAACGGTCAGAAAATATTTTACTGGATGGCTTAAACCGGTTTAACGGCACAAACCTCACTCTTAATTCAGATGTGGATCAAGACACATAGATATTTGGTTTGCATGAAAGACCCCTAACTTATCAATGCATCATCTCCTAAAACATATAAATCAAGATATAACAAGGAGATAAAGCAAGGATAAGGACTCAACAGTAAATTAAACTGAATACCGGAGCAAAAGAAACTCTTAAACCAAAAAATGAAACTATCGGTTAAATGCGTGCAGAATATTTAGTAAATCAAATGCTTACATTTACTTATCATGAAAAGTTCTATTTTTCATAAACTTTGCGGAAATTCAAAGCTGAAATTGTTGTTTTTCAACGTGTTTTTGACGTGGCACATGATTTGGTGTACAAAGCGTAACTTCATGTTATAACGTATTGGGACTTTTTTCATACAAGAAATCGTTATTGTCTCATTCATTATGCCTCAAAAAATAGGTTTCCCGGTACGATATCGGCTTAAAGTATATTTGGGATATTGTCGTGTTTTCCCTTAACGTCGCTATCTTGATCATAAGGTAGAAGAAAAGATGTTGTATTTGAGGCTATATAGGTGATATGAGGACAGAACTTCAAGCTCCTGTGGGCAAACACTCTACCACATCGCTGTAAAAGCCGGCTTCTACCACAAGGCAGTAGAAGTATTTTAAATACCTAGACCCTAGGTCTTTTTAAGAAAAAGATGCATTCACTGATGGAGTCCCATATACCAGCCAAGACCATTAAAGGCAACAAAGTCAATAAGCCATGGATTTCCAAACAGGTTAAATCTCTCACCCGCAAACGTAAGAAACTCTTTGCAAAACAGAGGAAGACAAGGAAAGCAAAGGATGTACGAATGTACAAAAAGACCAAGGTAAGACTCCAGAAAACTGAACGACAGTCGTACTGGAAGTTCATAGACAACATCATCGAGGTTGGGGACCCAGACCAAGAGCAACAACCAAAACAGAAAAGGTTCTGGGCATACATCAAGTCTCTTCGAAAAGATTCCAGTGGAATAGCACCCTTAAAAGACAACGGAACTCTCCATGCAAACCCAAAAGACAAGGCGGATATATTCAATCCTCAATACGAATCAACTTGGACGAAAGAGGACAAAAGCAACATCCCCACACCAGATGGCACACCTTTTCCATCCATGCCAGAAATCAAGGTCACATGCGAGGGAGTACGGAAGTTGTTACAGAAGCTTAACCCTGGAAAAGCCTGTGGACCAGATCTGTTACCTGCTAGAGTGCTGAAGGAATTAGCCAATGAAATCTCTCCACTTCTGACAACTATATTTCAGAAAAGCTTGGATACCGGCTATGTACCGAAAGACTGGAGAACAGCAAATGTCACTGCAATTTTCAAAAAAGGGGAGAAATTCAAGGCTAGCAACTACAGGCCAGTATCTCTCACAAGTATTTGCTGCAAGATCCAGGAGCATGTGATTACCAGTTATGTCCTAAACCACTTAGATGATTATCAGATCCTCACAGATTGTCAGCACGGATTCAGAGCAAGAAGAAGTTGCGAGGCACAGCTGCTTACACTGGTTCCGGAACTGGTGGAAGGACTAGACAAGAAACATCAGCATGATCTTATCATACTAGATTTTTCCAAGGCCTTCCACCGCGTCCCACATGAACGTCTGTTGAGGAAACTGGACCATTAGGGAATAAGAGGAAGCACCCACAACTGGATCAAAGGTTTCCTAACCGATCGCACATAACAAATTTTGGTGGACGGAGCAGCATCAGAGAACATACCAGTCATCAGTGGAGTACCACAGGGAACGGTTCTTGGCCCATTGCTATTTTTGCTATTCATCAATGACCTGCCAGACTGTGTCCAATCAAGCACACGACTCTTTGCTGATGACTGTATTCTCTACAGAAGAATCCGTAACCAACATGACAGTGCCATACCGCAAGATGACCTCAATAAGTTAGCAGCATGGGAAAAGAAGTGGGGAATGGCTTTCCACCCGGACAAGTGCAGTGCGATCAGGATCTCAAGATCAAGAAAGTCAGCTCCTATGAACTATACCTTAAAGGGCCACGTCTTGCAGAATGAAGATTACACAAGATATCTTGGTGTGGAGCTTCAGTCAAATCTCTCCTGGAACCGCCATATAGATAAGACAGTAAAAAAGGCAAATAGCATGCTGGGCTTCCTGAGACAAAACCTGAGAGTCAGCAATAAGAGTACAAAGACCTCAGCATATCGATCCATGGTAAGACCACTGCTTGAATATTGTTCCACAGTATGGAGCCCTTACACCCAGGAGCACATACAGAAGATTGAGATGGTACAACGCAGAGCTGCCCGTTATGTGACCAACAGATATCACAACACAAGTAGCGTAACATCGATGTTGGACCATCTAGTATGGGAGACACTTGAATCAAGACGGAACAAGAACCAACTTGTTATGCACTTCAAGATCATTCATGGCCTTATCAACATTCCAGCAGAGCCATACTTAACACCAGCATCTACCCGAACAAGATCCCATCACTCTCTCAAGTATAGGCAGATCCCAACTTCCAGTGACTATAATAAATACAGTTTTTTTCCTAAATCAGTATGTCTCTGGAATTCCCTCCCAGCCAATGTGGCTGAGGCTCCCGGTTTGGTACCTTTCAAACGGGAGCTCTGTAAAATGTCATTTTAAATTAAGTAAGGCCGGTCAAATGTAAGTAAGACCTAAGGATTTTCTGTGCTGTGCTGGCTGGGACTTTGTGTGCCCTGGTACCTCCAAGGTAGCTAGATTGGACAGGAATGAAGGGACGAAAATGCATTTGACCAAACTTTTCTTTTTTGCTTCTATCTTTCCTATCCATACCTTCTTTTTTTCACTTCTACCGTTCCTATCATTTCCTACTTTTTCTTTTCTTAAGCCGCAACCAATCCGCGCTATAACAGTCAAGTGTGATGGCAGCGTGTACCATATAGATAGAGATAGATAGATAGACCCTGTGGCACCCATATAGGTCCCATATGGATCCTATATAGATTGCTAGCTGGGCCACTGTCTTAAATCTGGCTGTTATCTGTCTTTAATTCTGTCGATGACCTGTCTTCAAAACGCATGTCGGTGAACTGTCTTGTCGGCGAACTGTGATATTGAGATATTTAAATTCCGTTGCGGTTTATTTCTGCAAATAAAAAAAAATGGTGAGTATCGTTTCTCTCAAAATGAACATTAATTTTCATCATTTACGGCAAAACAGAGCGTCATATAAGTGCTGAAACAGATAGTCACTAATTTTTAATTGTTTTGACACTATTAAGCGGAGAGTTGAGACCTAAATACCTTTCTTTTGCACAGTAAATAATGTGCGTCAGAAATGCTGAATCACTTTATTAGTAAACAATGGGTGGGGTAACAGGCAGCTGTTTTATCTCCGGCCTTCAATGAAGGTCTAGGCGGTTCCTGTGCAAAGCATCTACATCATTACACTAAGCTGTCTTACTTGATGGTTCTTTAATGGTGCTCAAGAAAGAACTCAAAAAGAGAAAAGAAGCGTGGTAGCTCAGTGGTTAGCAGGTCCAGCAAAAGTGAGATTTCTAGGTTCTTTAACTACATCGAGGTTTTAAACCTCCTTCGAGGTTCTGTTAGCGTGTATAAAACCTATAAACCGGAGTTTATTTCGGCATATGTACAATATCGCAAATAGGTTCCCGGTACGAATTGTGAACATGTTCGAGGTTAATCGATACACGTCAAAAAATCGGATATTTGTCGTGGCGTTTTTTGCGCAAATGACGTTTTTTGGCGCAAATATTTGCTGAGTTTCGAATAAAATCTGAATAAAACGTAAGTTTTCAAAATAATCACCCTTTTTCCTTCTTTCATGTGTTCTCTGACATCGGTTGACTTTTATTTGCGGAAGTAATAATCTCTGTGTCGCTAAGATCGTTAGAAAAAAAGGGTAGAAAACTCCAACCCTACTATTTACGTGAATTTTTATGGTGGCCAATACGGACTGTCAACAATTGCTGTTGTAGATATCCGCACGTAAAATCTTCTTCGGTTGTTTTGGATAGAATCAAACCCATACATGATTTTTATTTTTCATTAAAATAAATTACTACAGTACACCAAACGAGGATTTACCATATTTCACGTTGGTTTCGGTGTCGCCACCCTGTGTCTCGCCCAGTCATGGTGGTTTCATGGTGACGGCCACCGTTAATTCCAGGTAAATCAACGAGACAGTCAGCATGACGAAGAACGTGGCGTAATTATTGATTTTCGGGAGATGGGATGTTTTATTGCGACACCGTGTCTGTTCGTGTCAGGGCGAGAAATACCGTGTCTGTACGTGTCAGAGCGAGAAATTTATGACTTATTGTTTACCTTTGCCATTTCTGCGCATGGTAGCAAGGTACAGCTTACCTCATATGCTCAAAAGCCTTCATAGGCTAGCGATCGCCATTATAATGGATTCGACTAATGAAGAATGGATGATGAAGAAATTGATGTTGAATTAATAAAATTCATTAAGAAAAGTCAAATAAAAAAAAGCGGAGGCTAGCGATCGCCATAATAATGGATTCGGCTAAACAAAGAAATTGATGTTCAATCAATTAAACTTCATCAAGTATATCGAATTTAATACGAAAGCGGACGCCATTTCTGCGCATGGTAGCAAGGTACTAAATGAAGAATGGATTACAAAGAAATTGGTGTTGAATTGAGTAAACTTCACAAGAAATATCAAATTTAAAAAAGAGGTTATGATAAAACCAGCCTGCTGAGTTACTTATGCTCGCCCATAGCAAGTCTAGATATGATCCTTTCCTTTAAATTGAAAACAAAGGCGCTCAGACTGCGTGGATGTAGACTATGTACAAAAAATATTTATCTTACCTTCAAACTATTTACTAATAGTCCATTTATAAAAGCCTTATCTTCTAACGCACCATTTGTATTTTTTCATACCATCTGATAGCCCCCCCATCCCCAAGTCAGAAGGTGACAACGAACCCCTCCCTTGTAGACACGAGCTCACAAATTGTCTGCTGCGCGAGCGTGAATAAAATATGATTGTCTACGTGACGAAGCGCACATATATGCGCACTGGTCATTCGCGGATCCAGAAAGAACGTTTTTTAGTTGATGACAGGAGAGGATCCAAATACCATCATTGGCGAAGCACCCATTAATTTACACAACGCATGTGCGTAATAAAAATAGTAACACTCAAGGGAGTTCACCCAATGTGGTAAAAGTGATTTTCCATACCCCAAGGAACTGCTCTTTAATTGTAGAAAATCATTGCTTGATACAATAGTCTCCATTTGACGTGCGTAACTTTTTCAACGTTCTTGCGTTCTGGCTACGCCATTGACCATTGAAGCGGACCATCATCGAATGCTGACTTGGTAGATTTGTGATGTTTCAGGGGATCCAGTATTGCTGATAGACTGAACCCTATATTTTGCGATTTTTCAAGGGGTCCGGATATCCCCTCATGCTGGTGCTTACATAATACGGTATACGTCTAAAACACGTACGTCAATAAAAAAAATAAGGCGAACTGATCGTGTGCATATGCCTCGCCTAGCCTGTGCTACTCCGCATGAAACATAACAGTTTAGTAGACGTAGACATGCAATCATTGGTGAGTTTCTTATTGCATGTGCATTGTGCGAGCAACAAAAGCTCAGACGAGTCTGCGCAAATGCGCAGTCTCGTAAGAGCATTAGTTCCTCACATTCAAAACATAACTATGCACGGTGTTTGCAACGAATGCGCAGTCGCTATAAGTACATTTAGTAGACGTTGGTGTTTTTATTGATTGTGCGAAGCGAGCGCAAGAGCAATCAAAATAGGCCAACCTGAAAAAAATGTTGGTTTGCCGTGCTCCTATCTACCCACCCAAAACAGGCCCTACCCCAAAAAATCATTGCCTTTCTGAGAATCTTTATATTCTTGAATTGAAGAAAGGTTACTTAGATTGTTATTATACAAGTGCGGATATGGGTTTCTATAGGGAATAAGCAATTGGACCCCCCCCCCCCCCCCCCCACCCCTGGAAAAAGTTGGACCCCCTGGAACCTTGAAAAATGATAGTTTTCTTTGAAATTAACCATTTGACTTCTGAAGAATAAGCTGAGGACAAAAAAAAAAAAACGTCAGAGCTTTTTTTTGTCAGATTGACCTGGACCCCCCCCCCCCCCCCCCACCCCCTGACGAAAAATCCTGGATCCGCGCATGTTATATTCATTCTTACCTTATACAGCATCCATTAACTCATGTGTTTTGGGCGCTCAAAAGAACCCTCTCATCGAGACGATTCTTTTGAGTACCCAAAATACATGCTTTGGCCTAGAAACGAAAAAAACGCGAGATAATTTATCTTCGAAGTTTCCAAGACGAGTCTGTTCAGCTACAGTGACAAGCGAGAATCTTAACATTTTCAAAACATCCCCCTTTTTGGAGCTGTGCGCCAAAATTTTATATCCGTACAATTGCGCGAGTGCGCAGGCTCATCTGAGCCTTATCTGTTGCAACTGTGTTAGATTATGCGTTGTCCGATGTGGGGAGAGGGTAAGAGGGTTGGGGAAAGGCGGGGTTGTCGAGTAGAAGTTTATAAGTGGTTTTAATTGGTGAGATGCGCGTATTCAGTTTTTTTATCTTCTGTTCAAGTGGTGGGTTTGTTTATAAGATTATAACGTCAGGTCTGCGAAGGCCCACGAGTTGCTTATAAATGCATGATCCCACCCCCTGTAACCTTGGAAAAATAGTTCTCTTGAAGTACACCGTAAACTAAGTTAAGCTAAAATACATATAAAAATGTCAGAACTTTTTTGTCAGTTGGGCCTTGACCCCCCCCCCCCACCCCCCTCCCTCTGCCGATAATTCCAGGATCATCGGCTGTACGTCAGTTCCTTGATGTTAGTGAACAAAGTTATCTTCTTACCTGAAAATGATTTACTAATTAAATCCGTAATTTAGATTCACCGACGTTTTAAATTTTCCACCAATATACAACAACCAAATTGTTTGTACCCTCCAACACCGGATAGGAGGCAATCGAAAACGTTCTTAACAATTGACTTGGACCCCCCCCCCCCCCCCCCCCCCCCCCCCCCCCCCCCCCCCCGTTGAAAGAATGAAAAAATATAGGGTTTCCAAAGCAATACTGGTCCGGATCCCCTGAAAAATCACAAAGCTACAAATGTACAAGTCCAGCATTCAATGTTGGGCCACCATCGGCCCGCCAGCGAAACGCCATGTGGCGTTTCGCTGGCAGGTCGTTGGTGGCCCGCTTATTGTGGTATTTGGATCCTCTCTTCTCCCCTCATTAACTTAAAAAAAGTTGTCAAAGTTGGACCCCCCCCCCCCCCCCCCCCCCTGGATCCGCGCATGAACGCCGATAAAAAATCGCTAGAAACAGTGTTTTAGACTGCCATAGTCTGGCGACAAATTGCAACCTAAAACTCTGCCACTAACGATTTTTTATCTACGTTCGTCGATAGTATTAGCGTTTTAGATTGCCGCATATCCGATGTGCCTCCGAGTTACTTGACGAGTCTGCTCGGAAGAATCGCCTTGGAGAGGCATGAGTGCTCACAACATGTAGAAATAAGTTTGGCATGACCTTTGATGTCAAAAGTTGAAACACTCTTTGTCGACTTCAAAGCCGAAATCGCCCTTGTGTACGTGACAAAATGCAGTAATTGAATGACGGGCAATGTCTTCTGCTGATTTCAGGAATTCCATAAAAGTGTCAAACAGTTTGGATCCAGATCAGGCACGACTTTTCATTGGACCTGATCTGGGTCCAACTTGTTTGCAAAGGCTATCAGCAGACGACACTTGTAATGCCTATTGGGTCCACACTGTTTGCCTACATTAGTCAATATATGCAGCAGATGACTGGAGCAGATTACATTTTCAGAAGCATTTTTTTCGCTGGCGCTTTAAGGGACAGCGAAACCTGAACAAAGTTAAAATGATTTGACATCTTTACACGACTTTTAAAAATAAGTATTCGACAGACAGGGGTTCACGTCACACAGCGCAGATGCACAACCTGAAATAAACTTCTGCTCTATTCTTGACCTTGAAGCAGGGCGTCTAAAATCTTCGATGCACGTCGTCTCATAGAGGTCGACGTGTGTGAAGGGAAGGAAGTGACAAAATATCTCTAGTCCCACTAGATAGCTGTGCATATACGTCGGAAGAATTAATAATCCCATCTGCGAAATATACATAAATCTTCCGAGCAAGTCTTCGGCCAGTACAGCAAACGACAACACATCATGCTTATGCAGATGCGTCTACGCATCGGAATTGGCTTACAAAAAAGATTTCAGAATTTTAAACAATGAGCTTCGACGGTCCGCTGTCTTCATTGCAATATTTTCTTGGAGAAAGTACACGAAAAAAAAGTAACCAGACCTCCAGATAAGAATGCGTAAATGACATATAACTTGGTTTCTTAACAACAAACACTTGTCTTGGGTACTCAAAAGAACCGTCTCACCGTTCCGATGAGACAGTTCTTTTGAGCACCAAAAACACATGTTTGAACTGGAATCACACTCAAAACATCCGCTAATATTATCTGCGTCGTGCAAAAAGCTCGAAACCTGGCAGCTTCCCGTTTCACGTGCAGATGTCAACATATACATTATGTACATGAGAGGAACATCACATGTCAGTGGATCTCCAGTGTTGTTGTTTTTCTGTTGGTGGTATTCGTTACTAGAATCGCATTGGATATGCGGTTCTAACGAGTTCTCAAACTATGGTTATGTTAGTGTAGATATACGTAAGAAAAGGAAAGTATGGTTTAAATATCGTGACACATACTGCTCATGCACGGATCCAGAACGTTTTGTCTGAGGGGGTCCAACTTTGACAAAGGTTTTATAGTTGATGAGAGGATCAAAATACCACTATCAGCGGGCCATCATCGGCCCGCCGGGGAAACGCCATTTAATGCCGTTTCACTGGCGGGCTGATGAGTGCACAAAATTAAATGCTGGCTTGATAGATTTGAGATTTTTCAGGGAATCCGGACCAGCATTGCTAAGAAACCCTATATTTTTGTGATTTTTCATAGGGGGTCCGGACCCCCTGCCCCCCCCCCCCCCCCCCCCCCCCCCCCCCCCCCCCCCCCCCGGATCCGCCCATGCTGCTTCATGTAATTTGTGGTAGCTACAGGATAATTTTGCACGTTTTTTGTGGCCTGTCGAATCTGTAAATTAACTCAAGGAACACTATCAGAGTAACAAATTATAATCAGGACCATTACTGAGTAGCTAAGGCTCTGCCAAGCGTGCGCAAATGCGCACACGTCTGAGCTTTTGCAGAAGCAACAACAACAACGTCGATTTCGTGTCTGCGTCTTCTAAACGTTTTGAATGCGTTTTGCTCTATACAGCGAGACTGGGCAGACTCGTTTGGGCTTTGTTTTGCTCGCACTAAGTGCAATAAAGACCAAGTCAACGTCTTCTAAATGCACTTATGTTTTTGAATGGGAATAGCAAAAGCACTGGCGAGACTGCTCAAATGGACAGACTCGCTTCGAACATGCAATGAAAACCAACATCGATTGTTCGTGGTAGGGAGATTTTTTAATTAATTGTCTCCCGACGTTTATCAAATGAGACTATTAAAATGAGTTTGTCCGTTGGTGAAATGAGGGGTACTGTAACTTAATGAGCGCAACCCACCCCCCCCCCCCCTTACAGGTTTAGTACGATCTTTTTGAAACTTCACAGATGTTTTGTCCATGGACTGAGAATGTGCATTTGGTTTGGTCCATTATCGTCAAATTATTTTTTCACTTTTTTCAACTTGTGAACTTTTAACTTCTGCCAATCTCGGATACAATGTGTAGTTATTTGTGAGCGTAACTCCTCTTCAATTTTATTCCGGTCTTTAGGAAACTTTGCAGATGTTTTGTATATGGTCTTAAACGTGCATCGTGCATGTGGTTTGGGCATGATCCTAAAGTTATTTTCGACACTAGACCTTTCACTTCTCGCACAAGCGAAGTACATAGGGAAAAGAAATATTAAAAAAAATATTAGGTATCTTGTCTAATTTGATATCTTAACTTAATTTCAATGCGGAGGAGTCTTGCATCAAATAGCGTTTCGTCTGGGTCAACATTGTTTGCTAAACAGAGGGGTTAGAATTGCCTCTGCAATACGTCGCTAACGAGTTTCCTCAAAATATGGTGAACTTATGTTGAGAAGAAAAAGACAACTTATAACTTCGAAATAAAAGTAAAGTTTATTGTAGAACCTCAATTCATAATCGGTGCTCAAAATGATCGCATGTCAAAGGTAAAAAGCTGGCGAAATGCGATGTGAATTTTGTCACGTACGCTTCTGTTTCACGTGCAGGTGTCGGCATACTTCATGGTGAGAAAATCTGGACAAATAGCGCTGATTTTCAGCGCTTTTCTAGTATAACTAGCACATTACCGTGAAAAGCCTGCGCTATGCTACAGATCGTTTTCGACAGTTTAAACGTGTCCTCACCTGTTAAGCGCGAGTGTAATGTTTATACAACAGTGCAATAAAATACAGGCTGCGACACAGTGGCTATTATCGGATTCACCGTGAAACGGTCACCAGTCTCGTTCTGTCGGTGGATGTCAACGTGTCGTCACCAAGGCGACACCGTGCGTCACTCTAGGTCACCTCCACCGTGACTAGTGGCGAATGGTAATTACTCGTTTGGTGTACGGTATGAGAGGAAAATACACTAAGATATGGGCTCAGAAACAAGTCACAAAGATTTTTAAGACAAAAGAAGGCGTACCATTTTGTAAAATAGATAACGTCTGTAGCGCTAAATTGAGTGATCAAAGCAGCCCGAAAACTCAATTTATGTTAGTAAAACTATAATGTCCTGGCCTCAACAGATTCTATAAAGTCTGTCTAACGCTACCGTATGGATATTCATACATTGAATAAGTCCCATGAAATAATCAAAAACAACTCGTATTTTAGCGACTGAGCACTAGAGTTTTCTCTTGAGATTGTAAACACACAGTTCATTTGCTCTGTTCTAATTCTGCCATCAATTTGATCCCGCTTAATGAGAAAAGTCCTGGTTTTCAATAACTTTTTTTCCTTCATGCAGGCGTTAAGAGCATGTGATTTTTTACCAATGATAACCATTCGGAGAGTTATTTTATGGAAGTTATGCCTATTTTTTCTATCTTACCTAGCGAAAAACGAGTTTCCCTTGCACACTGGCACGGTGATAACTTGGATCTTGATTCCATGCAGGGTAAATATGACCTATTTAGAATTTAGTACTGATTGCAAATGAACACACTGTAAAGAGTCAACATTTGACATAGGAGGTCCAATGGTTTATTTCACAGAAAACGATATTTTAAATGGTTTCAGGGGACTAACATTTATTACAATTCCGATTAAGGCCTATATAAATTGTGCTTTTCCGAGTAGAGTAGATGTCTGGGTCCGCGTATGGACATTATCTATCTATCTATCTATCTATCTATCTATCTATCTATCTATCTATCTATCTATCTATCTATCTATCTATCTATCTATCTATCTATCTATCTATCTCTATCTATCTATCTATCTATCTATCTATCTATCTATCTATCTATCTATCTATCTATCTATCTATCTTTCTATCTATCTATCTATCTATCTATCTATCTACATTCCTGGTATCAGTGTGTAAGCCTTCAAGTAGCCATATCTTGATCATCATAGGGTTCTTAAACGAGGATTGAGACTAATACAATGCGATAATTAGCAAGCTTTTCGATTTTTGTCTTATTTATACAGGCAGCGAAGGCTCAGGTGAGACTGTGCATTGGCATATACTCGACTGAGCCTCCTTTTCTTCCAAATACCAAAATTTCCGATTTTTTCTCGTTTAATGCGAGCAGCTAAAGTTCAGGCGAGGCTGTGCATTGGCATAAACTCGACGGAGCCGTCTTTGCTTGAAAATGCGATAAGAACAACATTTCCCGTTTTATTCTTTCACTCTCACATAAATGCGAGCAGCCAATGCTCTGGCAAGACTGCACATTATTACAAGCTTATATGAGACTTCGTAAATGTATCTAAAAATGTCGAACTTGCTAACTGCTGCCAGAAACCTCTTACACTTGCGCAGGCTCGTCTGATCGATCGTTGTTTGACTGTGGTTAAATTCGTCACATTTGGTCTCGGACAGATTCTCACTTATTTGAATTGGCCGAAATTTCTACGAGAGAATCAGCCCGAGACCAAACGGGACCAAAATCGCCATTAATTTATTATATTGCGGTACTGGTAAGGAATTTCTTTTATGGTTGTACAAACTAAGCAAAATATTTTTTTACTTTGTCTCTTGAATAGGCGTCACAGCAGCAAAATGCAAGAATCGTTGAATTGAGTCTTAAATTTTATGAGGAAATCTAACCGGACCTCGACCAAACGGGACTAAAATCACCATTTGAGCCAGTGCAGGGAAGTTTTGGCCATAAAAGCATTATAATTTTGTTATCTTGATATCATTAGTGATATAATAAACTACAAAAATGCATAAAAGGCAGAAAATAAAGCTATATGTTATATAGTCCGTACAGAAATTCAGTGAACAACGTTTTTCTTTTTTAAAACGTCTTTAATGATAAAATTTTGGACTAAAATTTTGCACATACATATAATAAAACACCGCCTAATATACAATTGCATATTTGAATATTTATGATAGGAAAATAAGTCTGGAATCTCTTGTAAAATAAAATAACTTAGTCGTTTTCGATTTAGAAAAATCCTTATTTTCCCTCAATGTATTTCATATGGGTAACACGTGGTTTATACAGTTCAATGAATACCATGTTTACTTTCGTATATCAGGTTGTATTATATAGAAAACAGTCACCAGCAGGATAACTCTTGGTGTGTCTACATACACACTCCAAATGCTTTGAAGAGGTTTAAAACTCGCTTTGTTGGAAACCCAGAAGACAGGTTTTCTCGCGTCGTGGCCTGTGTTGCTTGCTCGACAGCTCTAGGACACATATTACAAGTGCAACAGATAATAATATTTAAAAAATAATGAGGAGGCTGTTCATCAGATATATTAACGGGAGTCACATTATTTGATTGCGCTCTGCATCGCCTAATACACAAGTCATTTGTAACTACCGTCCACAAAGCCAGAGAACGGCGGGGACTTTGATTTCCTGGCTGCGGGTCCCTGGTATGACCCTGTACTAACAGTGCATTTGCCCGGCTGGGGCGCGGTTACAAATGGCTGGTGCGCATATTTTTTCGCCTTTATGCGCTAGTCATTTGTGACCACGCACCAGCCCAGAGGAATGTCGAGGACAGTGATTTTGTGTCTGCAGTTCCCCATAGTAACCACCACACTGTTGGGACAGCTAGCGGGCAAAACCGTGACAGTTCTCCCCCGCAGTCTGTTATTATACTGCACTGTCGTGTTTGTCTAGGTCTATCAAACACCTACATTTCCTCCGCATTGTGGAGGCAATGTAAAAGTAAAAACACAACACATTTACCAGGCCATGGATATCCCCGTCCTGCTCAGGGCCTGGGGTGAAGCAGTGGTTACAAATGACTGGTGCATTATTTATAGCCTATAATGCACTTCGCATGAAAATTTAGTTCTCAGCCACCTCCAAAACTATATTTACCCCAAACACAAAGTGAGCCAGTGCATGAGATTTCCAACAATAAGGTATGTGCGACCAGCAAAGCCTCAGATTAGCCTGCGCATACGCGCAGTCTGACCAGAGCCTTTGATAGTCGCTTGAGTGTTCTATGATTGTTAAGCCACTGACTGAACACCATTTGGAGTTTCTAAGCTTAAAAGGAGGCTGCAGAGGCTCGTCCGAGTCTACACATGTCAAAATGCCACATTGTTGGAAATCACATGTCACGGCTCAAACATGACATCCGCTGATATAGTGTTCAACCTATTTCCAAGCACATTCCCACCCCATCACTAGTCTCTCCTTCCGACCTCAGCATTATTTTTATTGGATGAGTCATTTTTCACTTGAACCGCACCTAACGGGTGAGCCCTGTGATTATTTTCTCTTATCATTTATAATTGCCCAGAATTACGTTTTGGCATGCATATTTTGCATTGTCTGGTGTGAACAAATCAGTATTTGGAATAAACAAATAGAAAGTTCAATTTATTTAATAAAACAAGTTGGAAATGTTTAAAATCTGATGATGATATAAGAAGGGAACACAGAAAATAAAGATTTTAAATTGAGGAACAGGGGAACACAGAGATTCGTTTTATAGGAACAAGTGGACGGGTACCCACTTTGATAAAGCCTCAATTTTTTCTCGTATGCCAAAATTCTGTGAGCCCAAAATATTGCCACAAATCCCATTTGATGCAACTATTTTAATATGATAAGACACGTTACTTCGTCTTATAAAACTGTATAATTATTGTTCGATAGTAAACTAAAGGCAGTGATCCATACAAAGGTGCATTTAGGATAAATTAAAAAATACAGATGCTCAAATGGGAACAAATTCCATCATATCGCAGCACATTTGACAATACATTTTGTAACGAAAAAAATATCACCAATTAGGTGGTATATAGATGCATTAAATTATGATGGTCATTGTGCGATCAGTCCGCACATAACGAAATAAACGCAAAAAAGCGTTGTTCACTGAATTCCTGTACGCACATTAGCGGTTTATTTTGTATTAAGCACTTAATCACTTTAGCGTCACATGGTTGATTAATTGGTTATTAATTAATGAGATTTAATTATGATGGGAGCCCACATTATTAATACATGTAATGGAAGCAATGGACAATCAAGATATCTTTGGCAGCCAAATTAACATGCAGAATAATATGCGAACAGTTCACTTTGGCATATTTCACTTATTAAAAAAAATAAAAATAAAAACATGATGAGTATAAAAACCTTGATGCCCCTGGGGCATCTTGAGCTTTTCATGCTACATGAGACGCTATTCTTAAAAAAATGTCCGATTGTATGATACTCGCACATAGCCAAGGAAGGTACTTGACTGACAACCAACAAGATGATTCCATTGATGTCATCTATGAGTCTGGTGCTGGCAGATATTGGTCTCATTTGCGCGAGCAGCAAAGGCTCAGGTGAGTCTGTGCATTGGCATGAACTCGACTGAGCCTTCATTGCTTTAAAATGCGACAAATGCCAAATTTCCTGATTTTTCCCCCTCGTTTAATGCGAGCAGCGTAAAAGCAGGCGAGACTGCGCGTTGGAATAAACTCGACTGAGCCTTCTGTGGCTTGAAAATGCGACAAGTACCAAATTTCCTGTTTTTATGCCCCCAAAGGAACTTTGGGAGGCATATAGTAATCGCACTGTCCGTCCGTCAGTCCGTCCGTCCGTCCGTCAGTCCGTCCGTCCCGCTTTCGTGTCCGGTCCATATCTCCTATATTCTTTGAGGTAGGAATTCCAAATTTGGTGTGTGGATACATCTTGGGATGGCGGAGTGTCGCGTACCATTTTCGGGTCACTGTTACCTTGACCTTGACCTCTGACCTAGTTTTTAGAATAATCGTGTCCGGAGCATATCTCTTATATTATTTGAGGTAGGAATCTCAAATTTGGTGTGTGGATGCATCTTGGGATGACGAAGTGTCGCGTACCATAATTGGGTCACTGTGACCTTGAACTTGACCTCTGACCTAGTTTCTTGAAAACTGCATTGAGTCTGGTGTATATCTCCTATATTCTTTGAGATAGGAATTCCAAATTTGGTGTGTAAATGCATCTTTGGATGACGGGGTGTCACATGCCATTTTTGGGTCACTGTGACCTTGACCTCTGACCTAGTTTTAAGAATTATTGTGTCCAGAGCATATCTCTTATATTCTTTGAGTTAGGAATTCCAAATTTGGTGTGTGGATGCATCTTGGGATAGCGGAGTGTCATGTACCATTTTCGGGTCACTGTGACCTTGACCTTGACCTCTGACCTAGTTTTTAGAATAATCTTGTCCATAGCATATCTCTTATATTATTTGAGGTAGGAATCTCAAATTTAGTGTGTGGATGCATCTTGGGATGACGAAGTGTCGGGTACCATAATTGGGTCACTGTGACCTTGAACTTGACCTCTGACCTAGTTTCTAGAAACTACATTGAGTCTGGTGCATATCTCCTATATTCTTTGAGATAGGAACTCCAATTTTGGTGTGTAAATACATCTTGGGATGACAGGGTGTCACATACCATTTTTGGGTCACTGTGACCTTGACCTCTGACCTAGTTTTAAGAATTATTGTGTCCCGAGCATATCTCATATATTCCTTGAGTTAGGAATTCCAATTTTGGTGTATGGATGCATCTTGGAATAGGGGAGTGTCATGTACTATTTTCGGGTCACTGTGACCTTGACCTCTGACCTAGTTTTTAGAATAATCATGTCCAGAGCGTATCTCTTATATTATTTGAGGTAGGAATCTCAAATTTGGTGTGTGGATGCATCTTGGGATGACGAAGTGTCACTTACCATAATTTAGTCACTGTGACTTTGAACTTGACCTCTGACCTAGTTTCTAGAAACTGGTGCATATCTCCTATATTCTTTGAAATAGGAATTCCAAATTAGGTATGTAAATGCATCTTGGGATGCCTGAGTGTCACAAACCATTTTTGGGTCACTGTGACCTTGACCTCTGACCTAGTTTTCAAGAATTATTGTGTCCAGAGCATATCTCCTATATTATTTGATGTAGGAATCCCAAATTTGGGGTGGTGATTCCTCTTGGGATGGCGGAGTGGTGCATACAATTTTGAGTCACTTTGACCTTGACATTGACTTCTGGCTTCATTTCTAGGTTTTTCTTGCTATATTATAGCTATCTTTCCTCAAATGTGTCTTGTGCTAGACCAATTCCTTTGGGGGCATTCGTCACGTGTTTGTGACATTTCTTGTTTTCCTCCCATTTAGCATCGAAGTTGCTGTCTGCTGGCAAAAGGCTCTGGCGAGGCTGTACATCTGCACAGGCTCGTCAGTGATCCATCGTTGCTTGACTGGTTAAAATCGTCACATTTGGTCCTGGGCATATTCTCACTTCGAAATGGAAACTCAATTCCAGCAATGGTAATTTTGAACTATTTGTCAAATTAAAAAAATCCAGTCGTCAATACAGAAAAAACGTGACGATTTAGGTCCGGGCAAAATTTCTTGTAGATTTTATAAATTAAGTAAGATTCGTGATTATTTGCATATTCATAACCTTTGATATCACTGTGAATGAAAATATGTCGAAAGATTAATATCTAAAATGTTTCTGTATGATAATAATGAAACTTGGTCCCACCGCAATAGAAAATTTATTGACCATTTTGGTCCCGGGTTGGTCCCGGGCTGATTATCTCTTAGAATATTCGGTGAATTCATTTTTTTATGTTTTTATACTCTTAAGGATCATTGTAGATGACAAAATGAAAAAAAGTTGGGATCAAAAAGGATTCTCTAGTGAAAAATTTGAATATATACTCGACATCGTTAATGCCGAAAAAACTGGTCCCGAGTCTAAAATGGTTGACAGGGTCTGGTATTTTCGCTATTTATCAAAAAGGATCAAGAGTCATAAAAATTATTTTTATCCATTTTAAGAAGATCCTATAATGAATGTGTGATCCAATTTTTATGCATATAAACTGGTCAAAATAAATTAAGCCCCACCAGAAATTTTCCCATAAACTTAATGTAAATACATTCATGTTTGATTTATCAAAATATTTTACTGAATGAAGATTTTTCCATAACATTTTCAGCAAAGTAGCAGCAATGTTTCCTCTCACCATACGCTAGGTTTCAGATTTATTGATAAGTTTTCCAAAGAGCTCCACACATTCCAGTAAATGTCCCGTTTCGTTCCCTATCATTCCTATAGTAAACTTGGCCAAAAATTGGATACTCTTGGAAATTTTAGCACACACCCAAAGAAAATCGGTATTGTCAATTCAAACTTTGTGTAATTACACCCAAGACATTGTTGTCTAACTTGGATGGAATAAGAATTTTCATCTACCATCGATATTTTTGAAATAAACAACTAAACTTTAGGAATTAAACATTATGGCGATGGAAAAAAGTGACATGGGGCTTAACTAATTTTGACGAGTTTATTTGCATGTTAAATTGTAAACTGGTCCCGAGAATTTTTCCCGGTTCCCGGGCGTTGGTCTCGGCTTTTATATGTGCATAAAGATATAAACTGCTGCAAATATGATATCTACTCAGATACAAAACTCAAATCAAAAAGAAACGATAATCGCGACTAGTTGTAACAATAATATTGATGACTTAACTGAGCCACCGTAGATGATGCTCGGAAGACGAAAACAGCCGATTGCTGAGGCTGTAAGCGACCTCATCAAGCAGAATCCGCCATTTTTTCATGTAAACATTCAAGAAGAGTCAATTATGTTGAAATGCGCCCCGATTGTGTCCAAATTAGCATAGTTTCGGGATTTTTAGCAAAAATTCCATTTAAGAGATTTAAAAAAACACGATATTACACAAAATTGCCACGGTAAAATTGGTGAAAGCAGAACAATTGTTTACCGTAGATACGAGTCACTAGTTTTCGATACCTACCATTTTGCGATTTTGGCTGATGTGGCTGTGAAAATGCAATTTTGAGCATTGCGCACACTAATTGAACCTCGAAGGAGGTTTAAAACCTCGATGTAGGTAAAGAACCTAGAAATCTCACTTGTGCAGGACCTGGTTAGGCACTTGCCTCTGGTGCTAGAGGTCCCAGGTTTGATTCCCGCTCGCGGCGAGAAAAATTTCGGTGTCCGAATACGCTTTCTCTAGTGTCATTAGCAGGGATGACGCTAGATAAGTGCACCGTCCTTCGGATCAGGACGTTAACTGGATGTCCCCTGTGCAGGGAAAGTCACCCCCTGTGCAGGTTAAAGAACCCTACGGTAATTTAATTTCTTGTAGGCTTTCATCCTGCAACCCGGAGTGTACAAAGTACACCTGCCGATAATACTTGAAAGAGGGGCTGGCAGTATATAAAGAAAGAAAGAAAATAGTTTAAAATGCAGCACCAATGGCCAATCGGGCCTTGGCACTGGCATTTGAGTCCCAAACTTCAATTCATAGTGTGGGTAAAACAGGCCAGGGCTTGGAATGAAATGCCACTAATACAATATTACTCACCGTAGCTGGTCAACTCGGCCTGAAGTCAAGTCGGCCCCAGAGTGTTTAGTTACATCTCGGACCCAATAAACACGGACTGGTCACTTACATATAGGCAGAGTTCTCACTAGGATTTTGAAAATAGGAGTAAAAATGCTGTTTGCCAGAAAAAATTGGAGTTTTACCATACTTTTCTATTGGCACTTTTGAAAAAGTTTGAGTCAGAATCCAAAAGATGGAGTAAAATAATCCAAATTTGGAGTTGGTGAGAACTCTGTATAGGTAAATGTAAATATTGGAAATACATTGCCGTGGCTCAATGGTGGATGAGCTTTCAAAACTGACATATGTTGAAGATTAAATAATCATATCTCCGTTATTTCTCTGCATATCTTTGAATTTTCCTCAAAAAGCAATGGTTCAATATACTATCTTTAAGGCTGTATTGTTATATTTATTAAAGGTTTATTCGTCTTTATGAACATCAGCAAGAAACCCAGGTGCCCTGTTAAGCTATTTACGGCACTCGTAGCCGAAAATGTCAGAAATCAACAATAAAAAGATGAGAAAACTTCAATTATTTTTTACTGTAACTCGTAATATTTCAACTTCGCATACCAGGAGTAACCTTCTATAATCTCGTGTATGTTCAGAATCTGTTTTATTGGCTGTAAAATTTGAAATGCGCTAAAATAAAGCCTCAACACATTTCAGAAATTTCTTCCAAAGCAACTAAGACACTTGGTTTCCTTCGCAGGAATTTGGCTTTTGCACCTCGGAGTACTAAGGAAGTTGCATACAAAACTTTGGTTCGGCCTAAACTAGAGTATGCAGCACCCATTTGGAGGGCTTACTCAAAACTTCAGATTACTCAGGTAGAGAAAGTTCAGAGGACAGCAGCCAATTGGACCTGGAGGAGATGGCGTAACACAAGTAGTGTCGGCGAGATGCTTGATGAGCTTGAGTGGCCATCTCTTGAGGCCCGTAGGGATCGGTCCTCCCTGCTTCTCTTTCATAAGATACATTCTGGTGCTGTGTCTATAGAAAAAGACAAGTACCTGACCCCTGCTCGCAGTTTGCCCAATATTGTAGATACCAGACATACAGTGATGCCCTGAAGAACTCTTTTTTCCCCTGGACTATTCCACAGTAGAATAGTCTCTCCTTCGGTGGTCAATTCCCAGACTGCTGAGGAGTTTAGGGCACTCCTCATTTAGTTAAAAACACAGCCGAAAGATTTTTTGTTTTGTTTTTTTCTTCAAAATTCTAAAATCGCACTCCTGGCGTAATGATCATAATTTGATCGTGCCAGTATTAAAAGAAAGAAAGAAAGAAAGACCAGTCCGTTTATACTGGGTCGGAGGTTACATATACATTGTATGATATATTGTTCTGAGTTTTGCATAATGGTTCTGACTAAATCAAAGATAAATATTAAACAATTATTGACAAACAGCGCAATTAAGCTCTTAATTGGGTGAACTTAATTGCTACTTGATTAAAGGTAATAAGCCTTGTAGCTTACTTGAACTTATAAAATGAAAGTTTTCATACTTTGCTAGTGTTTACCCCAGGAACAATAAAGGGCACGGTAACTTTATAAAAAAGGGCACTTCAAGCGCGTGCTGAATGATCAAAAAGGGCACTTTATGCGTGCGCTGAGGGATCAAAAAGGGCATATTTACTGTCTTTGTTCCCCTCCTCCTCCCCCCCCCCCCCCCCCCTACACACACACCAAAGAGATTCTTATATTCCCTGTTTATTTATTGTCTTTGCTCCCCTCCCAATCCAACATTCCATCCTTTGTTCCTTCAAATGGATGTCCCTTTTAAAAACTGTTCCCTAGCCTAAAAAGATCTTATGCTCGGACTACGGCTAGAGTTACAAAGGAAAATGGACTTTCACACCAAGAAAAGGGACCATTCTTATAAAGAAAAAAGGCTACGATCGGTCAGAAAAAGGCAAGGCGCACAGGAAAAGGGCATGGCGCTCCAAGAAAAGGGCATGACGCAGCGCCATGCTAAAAGGGCCTAGGGGAAACACTACTTGCCACAGGCCAAGCACTGTCTTCCCATATCTTGCAAACAAGACAGTCTCCGCCCCTTTTATCATTTTATATTAAATTATGTCTATATTCTTACTTCTTACTTCTGGGAGACTATATTCTCTTGTATAATAGATCTACTATTTCATCTGCCTTATGCTACCGAATTGAAGTCCGACCCATTGAGAAATATAGTCAAGATTGACAGACCAACGGCCAAACATTAATAATCCCTCAAAATTTTGTTAACATTTTTTTTTAAATAAAACACACACCAACCAGAATGGTACTGGCATCCTTATTGGAAATAGCAGGCTATATAGAACCAGGCCTAGATGACCGGACCGACTTGACCCAGGCCGACTTGACTCAGGCCGACTTGACCAGCATTCATTACTCACTGGTTCTGTATCTCTTCCAGGAATACCTCTCTATAGGTCCGAAGTCCGCACAGGGAGGGGATAAAACACTGGGTCGTCAACCTCTGTAGATCTATCTTTACTATTCTTCTAAGATACGCTTCAAACTGTGAGCTCTTCTCTGTATATATATGTGTCTGTACACCTCAATATCTGGTTGTCTTCTGCCTAGATTAGAGGTCCATCTCATTCACTCCATGTTCAGCCACGTGCTCCTCGTGATTATACATAAACCTGGCAAGGTTAGCACTCTAAAGGCTTGTGCAATCATGTGGCTGTCCTTATTTGCATACTGTATTACTACGTACGACTGGGAAAACCTGTTGGTACTACAATAGGTTGACAGCATCTCGGCATAATCAACGAACCTCAAAACTCATGAAAACATTGAAAAAAACTCTCTTTTATACACTACAGATGGTATTCGTTCCTATAAGTAGGGATAACAACAATTTTCTAACAATTGCGATTTTTTTCAAAAATAAAACAGCGCTGAAAAGCTCATTCCATTAGAAAAAATAATGGTGTTTAAATTTTCAAAATCTGTTAAGAAATAAAAAAGATTTGCTATATCAAACTTAACAACCCCTCAAATTTTGTTTGACATTTTATCGATCACTTTACACATTGCTCAGTGAAGTATTTTTATGTGTTACTGGTCGCTGTGTATTGGGAAAACTCTCGCGGCGCAATTTTCCATTGCCGACAATGCAAACACTGGGTGTGTTTGAATGCTCTGCGCACAAATACGCTAATATTTTCACGTCTAAAATTAACATCATTTTGTAGAAGTCCCCAGCATCATTGTGGTACCTTTAGTGTGCTTTCTTATGCACTATTAGTTGAGATATTCTGTTTTGAAAATTGACCAATCTTCAGTGCTCCAGATAAGCTTTTTCTGTAATGAGTATTTCACCCTCAAATCTTTGTGCACAGTGGTGTGGAAATAGCAAAATTTTAAACTTGCCCAGGGACAAGTAAATAGCCGTAATGTACTTGTCCGAAAAATTTTTTACTTGTCCTAAATGGCAGAAAATGCACAATTAAATCAGCTTAGCCCTTACTATGCTGATACCAAATGTAAACTTTTCTGAAAACAATATGAAACCCGATATAAACTCAATTGAAAACCGTGTAGATCCAGATCAGCTGGCTTCTTAAGAAGCCAGCTGATCAGGATCTACACTGTTTTCCAAACAACATGCAAGTTTAAAATAATTAATCCAATATGAAATACAGAATAGAAATATAGAATATATAGAATAGAAATTTCTAACTTGTCCTGAATGAAATGGGACCAGGTCGGACAAGTCGGGCATGGTATTTCCACAGCCCTGTTTGCGCACACTGAGTAAAGCTTTATCTGTAATGAGTATTTCACTCTCTAATCTTACAGCACAATGTGTAAAAACCTTTAGAAAAGAAACAATGCTGAAATTTTAGTATTATAATACATGTAGCATAAAGCTACTGTATAAATTCTAAGTTATATGACACCCAAGTTTATCAGTACAATTTACTGTTCAGAAATATGCCCAAGAGATTACTTAGTGATTGAACAGATAGGCAGACCCCCAGATAAGAGTGTGTAACTGAAAATTATTTTTCTTATTTCTCGACAAAAACATGTTGTGGGTACTCAAAAGAACTGTCTCGATGAGACGGCTCTTTTGAGAACCCAAAACACATGTTTAAACTCATGGAAAGAAAACCACACTTTTACACTAAATAATTTTGCTTAACTAGCCCTATGGATAGGTCCAGGGGTGTTAAATTCTACTCACTCAAAAATAATACCTAGGACTACTATTAAATAACTTACCTGGTTGCTATGGAATACAGTTCCTCTGTTCACTGCAGAGGGCTGTGTGTTTCAGTAACCGTGAGTTTGTAACTGCTTGCATTAAATATTGTCATCCCACTCTTTGTTTTTATTTGGCCATTTTTAGGGCATTAAATGGGGGTCATTCCCTATCCAAAATGTCCTTTATTTTCTCCATTTCATGTATTATATCGCTTACTTTCCCAATTTTATTAAAAAATACTTTCCCAAATGTGAAGGAAAAGGTAGCTTCCTAAAATCACAAATAAAGTAACTGCCACTATAAACATTGAACTAAATAATATCATGCCAATGGCATGGATTAGTATACAATTTATTCCGTAATGATTTTCATGCATAGAAAAAAATAACTTTCATGGAATAAATTGCAAAATGGACGTGGGGCTATTTTGTGTGACCCCAAGGTCAAGGTCAATGTATTTTCTTGTAAATGCATCTATGCAGGTGTGGAGGGTACTGGGCAACATCTTATGTGACCTTGACCCCAACATCAAGAACATACAATGTATTTTCTTGTAAATGCATCTCCTTAACCGTTGGATGTAGCAACTTCAGACTTTGCAGGTGCATAGACGACATGATGTAGAGGGTACTGGGCAACATTTTGTGTGACCTTGACCCCAAAGTAATGGTCAAAGAAAAAAAAGTGGGGATTTGCGATGCCCGATGGTGTACCATCGACTGCTACTCTTGTTAGAATTTTATGTTCGAAAATTTCTTTATATGGGCAGTCACTTTATCTGCCAAAACGAGCAATCATCAAGTGACTTGATCAATTGGCAAACCACTGAGTGTTGGGGTAGTTATAAAATTTCAAACATTATTTGCCCGCCAAAAAGGTCTACACAAACAGTGCAAACCCTGATCAGACTGCTTCTGAAGAAGCAGTCTGATCAAGGTGTTCCCTGTTTGCTATTCTGACAAGCATTTTGTGAGTTCCAGCTCTGATAACCAATGTTTCATTCGAGAATAGAAAGTAAAAGTGTTCTATCATTTACAGTAGTGATTTTTTTTCAGGGACAGCAGCAGTCTGGAGGATCAGGTGGTGGATCAGGAGAGAAAAAAGATGATAAGGTAAGATAAGGCATGTTGGGTAATTTTTCATGCTTTTGATGTCGTCTGCTGACTTTTTTCAAAAGTATTTTTTTTCGAAAATTTCTTTCAGGAAGTCAAACAGATTGGATCCTAATCAGGCCAAATATTTTGTCAGGCCTGATCTGTGTCCAAAGTGTTTGCAAAAAGTTATCAGCAGACGACACTCAGATGATAATTCTTTCCATGTTAGGTAATTTGTTGTAGTCTGCTGACTTTTTTCAAAATTAACTTTTTCATAAAATATTGTCAGGGTCCAGATGCATTCAGAGTGTCAAGACAGTTTGAATCCAAATCAGGACCACAAGAATATGTTGGTCCTGATCTGGTTCCGAACTGTTTGCACAGCTTTAATATCAGGGTTAATTTTTAGACCATTGGAATTTGGCATTAATGTTTGATACAATAAAGTCAAAATGGTCCATTCAATGTTGAATTTTTGCATGTCCAGTGTAAATGAGCCAACTCATCTTTGTTGTCTATCCCATTCAGCCAAATCTGGCGAGAAAGTGAATTTTTAGCGAGAATTTTAGCAAAATCCTTCATCTTTGAGCTTTTCTCCCATTGAGTCTATTTTGATGAGATTTTTAGCAGAAAAATGAGCAAATCTCACAAAAATTAACAAAAAAATCTCTGCATAGGCATAGGAATAGACTATGTTATAGAAGAATCGTGAATTTTACAAAGGAATTAAAGGAAAATGACCATAAAATGGTCCTTTTCCTGTAGTTCCTTTGTAAAATTCCATGGAAAAAAATTAGGAGCCACAACATGACAGTGTCAATACATGTACTTATATCCGAACTTGTGTTATAAAGAGGTCAGGTGTGTAATAAAGGGCACTGCACAGTATGTGTATACATTTATCATATGACGTCTCGTCTGGGAGTGAA
Source organism: Loripinus fragilis (assembly GCA_964019695.1). Classification (NCBI taxonomy): domain Eukaryota; kingdom Metazoa; phylum Mollusca; class Bivalvia; order Lucinida; family Lucinidae; genus Loripinus; species Loripinus fragilis. Next base: position 127,152,059 of record OZ026514.1, read on the forward strand.
ATAATGCCATGCATTAAAATTAATAAACCACTAGTGGTTTACAGATTTTCGGGAAATGTTATGAAATAACACTTTTAACGTCACGGATATGGAAAAATCCTAACGTTTTTGCGCCAAAATATGATTTCAAAATATTTTTAATGTCATATTATAAATAAAATCTAACATTCATGCTCATGTATTATTGAATTCATTAAACTCGTTGCCAAAAAGAAATAAAATGCTCGGCAAGCCTCACATTTTATCTCTTTTCCCCAACTCATTTAATAAATTCAATAAAACATGAGCACTCATGTAAGATTCTCTATGTAATGTGTATGTTGTAGGAGAAGAAGAGAAAGTATGAGCCTCCCATTCCTACCAGAGTAGGGAAGAAAAAGAAGAAGCTGAAGGGTCCAGATGCTGCCAGTAAACTGCCACAGGGTAGGTATCCACTTTTAAGACCCTTTTCGGACCATCAGAATTTTCCTTAAAGCTACACAGAATAAAGTCAGGATAGTCCATTGTATATTATACAATTATTGACTATTGAGGCATTGGACATGATGTGATATCGACCTGAGAGTACCAATATTGACCGAGGCGGACAATTGTTTTATTATATAATTTCTCTAAACAAAAAAAACAACAACAACAACAAAATCTTGGCTATGGACTATGTCTTGGACAGTCTTGAATTTCTTTTTTTTACATGATGACTAATAGATTTCATTCAGTTAAAAGAAGAATGAATGCATACTTTAATTGTAATAACAACTGCAGATAGAGAAGATCCAGATTAAATGCCGCATAATGTGGAATTTCATCAGGGTCTACAGGGTTTGCTAAGACAAAAATGATCTTCGGGGAAAAAACTGCAATTTTGTTTAGAAATTAAAACCTGTGACCCCTTGAATTATGCAATGGACCATTCCAAGCCTGAAGGAAGAATTCATTAGTTCATTTAAGAGTTCTGCTAATTACTATATATTCAACAGCAAAGTCTGAATTACATGTATATGATGCAACATCAAATCTTGTGAATTTCGTGCTGCTGTCACTCACTGAATTGTATTTACAGCAAATCATGCAAGTTTCATGCTGAAAGCACACCTGTTATGAAAAGTTTCTATGAAGTCTATTTTTAGTAACTAATATTGAATGGGAAAAACCAGCTGCCCATGTGATATGTAGTTTTATGGACTCGAGTGGATAGGCATCTGGGCCAATCAAACGGTGTCGATTTATAGGTTATATAATAAATTGAGATGTCACAAGTTTTAATTTCCAAAAACTATTGCAATTCTTTTTCTAAAGATTTATTTGATCTTAGCAAATCATGCAGATCCTGATGAAATGTCGAATTTTGTAGCATTTCATTTGGGTCTTCATTGTTTTCAAAAGTACTTGTTTAGTGTTTTGGGGTCTACAAAGGGTTAAACAATTTCTGTAGGCCAAAAGTTATCAACATACGCATATGGGAGCGCAGTGGCTCAGTGGTAGAGTGCTTGACTCGAGACCGAGGGGCCGCGAGTTTGAGCCTCACCAGCGTCACTGCTTTGTGGTCCTTGAGCAAGACACATTTATCCTAGCTTAGTACTGGTTCAACCCAGGAAGACCCGTCCCTGTTTAACTGAAGGATTGTTGATGGGACGTAAAGAATCAAATCAAACATACACATGTACAATCATGAGTCATAATCTTAGTCTATCTTTAAATGGGTCAGCGCACAAGATTTTGGTATTTATAGCATATCTGTTAATTCACTATTCAAACAAACCCTAAATTTTGATCTGATCCTTCATATGATTCCATATTTTGTGTAGGCCAGCAGCCAAGGTTCTTGCAAGACTCAATAGGCTTGCCTGAGCATTGGCTGCTCACCATTGTGATAACCCAAATCGCATGTTCACACTTAATGTGGTTTCCATACCAGAGATGAGTGGAGATTGAATATGCTGTTAAAAGTGTGCATGCGGTAGATGTTCTAAAATTTCGAACGCTAGTAGTCTGCCAAAAATTCCCAGGCAAACAGCACAGACCCAGATCAGACTGCTTCTGAATAAGCAGTCTGATCAGGGTCTTCCCTATTTCTATTCTTACATTTTGTGAATTTCAGCTCTGATAACTAACATTTTATTAGAGAACAGAAAGAGAAAAGTGCTGGAAACTTTAGAACCTTTACTGCACGCTAAGTACTTTTAACCAATCAGAAGAAATCTACCCAGGAACAATGTTATAGGAATAAGATAACTTAAAATCATGATATGACTGAGAGTTTGAAATGAAATCACTGTACAGCACCCTAGATAAGCAGCGTACTGGCGTAAATACACAATTAAAATCCTCAAAAAAGCAATTAAAATGAAATGTGTGCGTACTGGAAAGCATTTCTAACGATCGGTTTGCAATTACATGGGATGTCATTGCGTACCATTTGGTCCATTGCGTTTCCATTTGGGTATTAAACAAATGCCAGTCTGGTATTGATTTTTTTACTAGCGAGCGCTCAATACAGCTCCAGTTTATCAATAAAATATCGGTGACCAGTCCAGTATTTCGCGGAAAAACACTATGATGAAAGTGAAACTTTGCAAAGTGTACATGCTCGAATGTCAACAAGGGGATGAGATTTGCTTCAGGTACAATAAAATCTGCTAGTTTGATACATTAGAAAGACAGACGATGGGAGTGAATAAATATGCAAGCACATTCCCGATGGCTTCATACAATAAGAAAATGTGTAATCATAGAAAAAAAATGTGGCGTGAAAATATGCAATTGTTTTGCAAGTACGCAATTGAGGATAACCAGGTTGCATAAATACCCAATTGACCGAAAAGCTTATCTAGGGCGCTGACTGTAAAACAGTAGTATAAACAGAATATTTATACGAATATAACCTTCCAAATTCTCTCAAACGATCTCCTGGATTAATGCATTAAATTATATATGGTATTTGACCTAATAAGCACACATGCTCTTAAAAGTGCACACCAAGTTCTTTTTGAAGACTTTATCTTACAGGACTTTAGTTAAGAGTGTGTACCAAAAAATAATTTTCTTATTTCTCAACCAAAACATGTTGTAGGTATTCAAAAGAACCGTCTCAATGAGACGGTTCTTTTGAGCACCCAAAACATATTTTAAAACTGATGGGTAAGAAAATATTTACAATTTTACGCTCAAAAATTTTGTTTATCTAAACCTATGATCTTATTTCCAATTTTTCAACTAAATGTTGGTTTATTGTGTAGGTGAAAAAGAGTGTGTATCCTATCAGAAGCCAGTTGATCTGTATTTCCAGTGTTTTCAAAATATTAGCCCTTAATGCACCAATTGCAACAAAAGTCGTCTGCTTTTCTTGCCTGCTGAAATGATTAAGAAGCCCCTATGGCAAACAGTGTGGACCCAGATCAGACTGCTCCTATTAGAGCAGTCTGTTCTGGGTCCATGCTATTTGCTTCTATACTTAATTTGTCAGTAATGCTAGGCAAATATTTGCTGCAGACGACTTCAGCAGACGACATTTTCAGATGCATTTTTTTCTTGGCGCTTAAGGGTTAGATCATTTAATTTTGAAATAATTATGCATACAATATTTAAAAAGTAATACATTGCACTTGTAAGATTAAGTCTGTTATGATATAATATGTATGATTTCAGTTACTCCTCACACAAGATGTCGGCTGAAGCTGCTGAAACTAGAGAGAATCAAAGATTATCTTCTCATGGAGGAAGAATTTATCAGAAATCAGGAAAGACTAAAACCACAAGAAGAAAAACATGAGGTATATCTCTGTTAACATAGACAATACCATGTTAATGACATTTGTGTTATAAAGGTTTTCATACAAGAATAGCAAATGCTAAAGGTTTTTATTGTTGTTAAATATTTTTGCTAAAAGCATTGTCAATCTTTTCATTTGAAATATCATGGTCTTCGATTGCAAGAGTTATTTACTTGTGTATTCTATGAGCCATTCGGGAGCGCAGTGGCTCAGTGGTAGAGTGCTTGACTCGAGACCGAGGGGTTGTGGGTTTGAGCCTTACTGGTTGGTGAGACTGTTTTGTGTACTTGAGCAAGACACATTAATCCCTGCTTAGTACTGGTTCAACCCAGGAAGACCCAACCCAACATAACTGAAAAATTGTTGACTAGGACGTAAAGAATCAAATCAAACAAACTATGAGCCATTTCATTCCATCATAACAACAGGAGACACTTGTTAGAGCTTGATTCTTTATACTAATATCATTGAATATAACATGATCATGTCCTTGATTTAAAATTAAATATTTTGCAAAGCAATTGAAAGCAGATTTTCTGTAACTGCACAACAAAATAAGTCTGCCGAGTCTGAAGGTTGACAGTCAATTTGCCCTATAATCAAAGATACAAATCACATGGGTCAAGATAAACAAATTTTATCAGTGTAAAGTTGTGAAGTCAGTTTTCATAACTATATGTGTCATAAATATGGAAAAAGGGAGCGCAGTGGCTCAGTGGTAGAGTGCTTGACTTGAGACCGAGGGGCTGTGGGTTGGAGCCGCACTGGCCTCACTGCATTATGTCCTTGAGCAAGACACATTAATCCCAGATTAGTACTGGTTCAACCCAGGAAGACATGTCCCTACATAACTGTAAGATGTTGATGGGACGTAAAGAATCAAATCAAACAAAAAAATAAATATGGAAAATACGTTTTTATGAAAAGCTACTCCAGGGTTTGCGCTAGGATTTATTTTTCTTTCGCCACCGTTTTCGCCAATCAGATTTTTTTGTGCCATTTTCTTAAACTTAGAGCCAGATTTTTGGCCATTTTTCGCTTAAAAAAGAGCCTGGTTTTTGTGCATTTTTCGCAAAAAAAGTCTTTTCTTTAACCCCCTTAATTCTGGTGGATTATTCTATACACATTGATACAATAACTATGGAGTAGTCCATTTTATATTAAAGCAGTTGACAGTCTTTAAATTGATGTCCATTTGTACCTGAAGATTGTTAATTTTCTTCACAAACAGGGCAGACACTGATGAAATGCCACTCTTTGGGTATTCTCTGTTTGCCAAAGTACATGTTTGCAAGTATCCAGAATGAAAAGAATTAACCAACTGTTAAACTCTTTTAACAGCTGAACTTTACTGATGATGATCATTGTACTTTGCACATGGTGTCAGCAGAAAAAAAAATATTAAGACAGTTGATATTGATTAGACTAATCTTGGTTTTTCCCATAGTATAGGGGAAACCTCCATTCAGGTTAAAGACCTGAACGTCAGTAAGGTATTTTTAACCTTAACAAAGACCCAGCACAATGGAAAGTATATATGACACCAATATTAATTTTTCTGCCGCTTTTTTGCTCTTTGGTTTTAGTGATTAAAAGTTTGCGATCAATGTTATTCTCGCTAGAATATAAAATACCTTTATTAAAAATGTTTAAATTTGGAAAATATATGTTAAATAAAACGAAAAACTCAATTGAATTAAGTTTGCTAAATATATATAGTAAAAAGGGAGCTAACTCAAAAATGTTAGGGGAGAGCACAATTGCAATTTTTTTTATCTCGGACACAGGTCCAAGTTTTTTTTACGATCTTTTTTCTGACAAAACAGATTTAAGACAGCCATAACATCATCTACCTTATAAATAAAGGTTTCTGTTTAGAAGATAGGTTCAAGTATCTGAGACTGTCGAGAAAAGCACTTTGAACAGCATGCATTACTCTGTCTTAAAGAGAAGTAGTCTTCGGTGTTGTCTTGCTACTGTCGGCATTTTGCGAAATGCGCAGATCCCTTCGCATGCCTGGTAATGCCTGGTGGGTGATGCTTTCAGATGAAAGAATGGCACAGTGAACAACATGCAAATCTTTCCCCTTTCTTATTATGCTTGATGGAAAGTGAGCTTGAAAGTGACCCTTGATTTTTTCTTCTCGCGGACGGCGATGTAGCGGTCTTTTCAACATGATTTATAGAATCTGTGTTAAAAGTTACAGATTCAAAAAGCTAATGAATATTATAATTGACCACAATAAGCAAAGATGTCATGGTGATGGTGCAGTTTATTTCATTCACAGTATGACACCATGTCATGTATATGGTCTGTCATTCTGACCGTTACCGGTAGCAGCTGTTTAAAGTGCGTGCCGATCGCTGCAGGCTAGCAGCGCATGTCCAGGTTTGACTCGATCAGCTATCGTATTGTGTGGTCGATAATTGGGCGTTAATTGACAATTAAGATATACATTGATGACCATTAAGCGGCACGAGGCAATGATTTTAAGCCGGAGGAGACGTTCGGACGCCAGACAAAAATTTTCGCCCTGCGATTTTTCTTTTGCCAATAGTTGTCGCCAAATTCATATTTTTTGCGCCAAATTTATTATTTCTTTGCATTTGGCGACTATGGCGATCGGTAGCGCGAACCCTGCTACTCACAGTTTTTCATAAAAAGTAACAGAGTATTTGATTTTCTCTTTTTTTTTTACGAATTCAAAATACTTCTATAAACATGCAATAATACATGTCGTAGAATTTGTTAGTGATTTTCTGCAAGTGAAAGGAGTGTCAAATGGACTCTAAATTCATTATTGAGGAAAACTCTTGCTTTAATACCACTTGAGCCAGTGCATGAGATTTCAAACAATGTAGTATGTGCAACCAGTAAAGCCTCAGATCAGCTGCGCATACGCGCAGTCTGATCAGAGCCTTTGCTAGTTGTTTGAGTATTCTATGATTGTTAAGCTACTGACTGAACACCATTTGGAGTATCTAAGCTTGAGTATTCTATGATTGTTAAGCTACTGACTGAACACCATTTGAAGTTTCTAAGCTTGAAAGGAGGCTGCAGAGGCTCATGCGAGTCCTCACTTGTCAAAATGTCAAATTGTTGGCAATCTCATGCCGCGGCTCATTTGTGTGATTTTTCGTGAACTCTTAATTCATTATTGAGGGAAACTTGCTTTAACCCTTAAAGCGCCAAGAAAAAAATGCATCTGAAAATGTCGTCTGCTGAAGTTGTCTGCGGCAAATAATTGCCTAACATAGCTGACGACACATTTATCCTAGCTTAGTACTGGTTCAACCCAGGAAGACACGTCCCGCATAACTGAAAGATTGTTGAGTGGACGTAAAGAATCAAATCAAACAAACAAAACATAACTGACGAATTAAGTATAGTATATAGAAGCAAACAGCGTGGACCCAGAACAGACTGCTCCTATAAAAGCAGTCTGATCTAGGTCCACACTATTTGACATAGAGGCTTCTTAAACATTTCAGCAGAAGAGGAAAGCAGACATCTTTTGTTGCGATTGGCGCTTTAAGGGTTAATACCATTTGTATGATTTTTCATAAACAGGAAGAAAGAACAAAAGTGGATGAATTGAGAGGTTCACCTATGTCTGTGGGAACTCTAGAAGAGATCATCGATGATAACCACGCTATTGTTTCAACCTCTGTTGGCAGTGAACATTACGTCTCTATTCTCTCGTTTGTTGATAAGGATCAGCTAGAGCCAGGCTGCTCAGTACTGCTCAATCATAAGGTCAGTCAGTAGTTTATCTGAACATTTAGATAAAGTAAATATCGTAAAATTTCGAACACTTAACTCTTTTTCTTCTTAATAAAATGGCTGTTATCAGGGCTGGAATTAACAAAATGGTTGTCAGAATAGCAAAAAGGGAAGACCCTGATCAGACTGCTTCTACAGAAGCAGTCTGATCTGAGTCCTAGGGCTTTTTGCAAGGCAACTGGTCTTCGAAATATTAGAACATTTACTGTAGTGTGTTTTTGGTAGCATCTTGGTCCTCAATGAAACAATTGACCCTGAATATGAATAACTCCAACTTTAACCGTTTTCATTCTGGTAAGCAGGTATTTTTGGTACACAGTGAAGACCCAAATGCCAGACTGTTCCATACATATGGGATAGATCTGAAAGAATAGATTTGGAAAAAAACTAAGGGATATTTTGTAGCTTTATTCATAATGAAGCCTGTCTAATTGACCTTTGACAGTTGGTCTACCACAAACTATTATTAAATTTAATCGCTATGCTGCTGATTTCATACTCGTTTTTGCTAAATTCAGCTACATTTCCCATGTTTTTAAAGATTTATTATATCCGGCTTGGCTAGATTTGAACCACTTTGGAAACATAGAAGCATTGATAAATTGTGACATATAATATGTCACTCTTTGAAATAGGTTATCTTAGTGAGAATTTACAAAGATACATACTGTTGTCTACTTGTATAGATTAGGTCAGAGTTTTAGGGGTGGGGGTGTCAAAAATATTCTATTTGGTGATTGATACTTACAAATAATTGAATATTGTAAAATAAAAGATTTCACACTTTATGCGATAAATGTCTGGACACAGTTTAAGGTGGCAGAATCGAAGTGAACAATCAGTGAGACAGATGATGCTATAAGAAAATGTTATGTTATTTCTAGGTTCATGCTGTGGTTGGTGTGTTATCTGATGATACTGATCCTATGGTGACTGTGATGAAACTAGACAAGGCTCCACAGGAAACCTATGCTGATATAGGCGGTCTAGATAATCAGATACAAGAAATTAAGGTAAGAGCTCTTTTGGTAGTTTGAAATACTCTCTTAAAAAAAACAAGCTTCATTTTGAATACATAAGATTCAGATCAGGGAACATGATATTTTCCAGCTTCTTTTCCTTATTTCTTAAAAAACTTTTCCGTATTTCTTATCAAAAAGAAAATGGCACATGCAGCATGCCTTTTAGTTATTATGCCAATAAGTATAATGTAATGTGGGGTCATTTGTTTTTAAATACACACTTTTTCTCAGCCTTGTTTGCCCAGCAAATTAAAGAGATGCATATGTTCCAACTTCTGCCATAGTCTTGATTGGCACTCTTAGTACACTAAACTTGTATGTCACTCATATACCATATATATGAAGACACTTGCTATGCAGCTGTTGTCAGCTATCATTTTGATCGACTAATTTTGTCTTTTTATAATATGTTGATTAATTATGATATTTATGGCTTTATTTTTAGGAGTCAGTGGAGTTGCCTCTCACCCACCCAGAGTACTATGAAGAAATGGGCATTAGGCCTCCAAAAGGTGTTATCTTATATGGTGCTCCTGGCACAGGTAATACATTAACAAAATTGAGCCGTGGCATGTGATTTACAACAATGTGGCATTCTGACAAGTGTAGACTCAGATGAGCTTGTGCAACCTCCTTTTAAGCGTAGAAACCCCAAATGCTGTTCAGGTAGTAGCTTAACACTGATAGAATATTCAAGCCACCAGCAAAGGCTCTGATCAGACTGCGCATATGGGCAGGCTGATCTGAGGCTTTGCTTGTTGCACAAACCACATTGTTGGAAATCTCATGCACTGGCTCAATTAAAAGCATAACCATGGATTGAATGGTTTGTGCTGTTTTATTATTTTTTTTTGAGTGGGGGAGAGGGAGGGGGGTTCAAATGAAATCTATATGGCAATATATTACATGTTGAATGTAATCTCCAAATGAAATATGATTTTTAAATTCATAAAAGGCGAGATTTGAATTTTATATTCTTGCAATAGTAGTTTGTTTAGTATATGTAGCTGTGTAAAACAATCACTTTTTAAAACAGATTTTGGGTTTCAATAAAAATATGCTGGCCTATTAAATTCCTATTAAAAGCATTTATAGGTATTAATTAATGTTGCCTGGTTTTAGAAGACTGATATTATATAAATGCAAGTTTGTCTCAGGGTATATTTTAAAATTCAAGGGGTCTGGGGTCCCTGGGCCCATCTTGAGAAAGATAGAAAAAATACTTTTTATTTTAAACTTTTATGTTGAGTTGCACATATATTTGTTTTGATCTTATAATAGGATTTTATCATTACAGGTAAAACCTTGTTAGCCAAGGCAGTAGCCAATCAAACTTCAGCCACATTTCTCCGAGTCGTTGGTTCAGAACTGATTCAAAAATATTTGGTAGGTATGGTTTGCATTCATACCAAATAAGATTTAAATGTGTAGTTGTGGTTAATTGACTCTATTTAAACTTATGTTTAAATTTCTTTTGTTTTGTTTTTTAATAAAACATAATAATTCTTGCATTTTTAGAAGCCAATTCTCACAAGTTCTGTGTTTCATAGATAAACCTTTCTTTTGATGAAAGAAATTTCAGACCAGCTCAATAATCCTCCCCCTTCCACTGTGTGATATTGTGGTCTGAAATTCAAGAGCTAGTATTCAGGGGCAGACTGTCTTATGCTAAAGCTTGTGAAAGAGAAGTATAAGTTGAAAAGAACTTCTGATTGTTTAAGAATAGATACATATATTGTAATTGTTTTGATAAAACAGAATGAGTTAGGTGTACCCAAAACATGATTACTGCAAAAATAAGGAAAATATTTTAGAATTTACCCTTATCAAGACTTGAGTGGAGCGCAGTGGCTCAGTACAGCATTAGACCGGGGATGGAAGGGTTGTTAGTTTGGAGTCTCACTGCAGGCGGAGTCGCTGTGTCGTGTCCTTGAGCATGACACTTTATCCACTGCTTAGTACTAGTTCAACCTAGGAAGACCTATCCCAACATGACTGAAAAATTGTTGACTGAGACGTCAAATTTCGGTATCCTAGCTAGTCTTCATAGCTGAGCAAAGTGGATTGAGCCTTACTGGTGATAAACTATGAAGATAGATTTTCAAGTGACAAGCTCCATGCATTGTTCTGCCTAAATTGTTCTTAACAGCTATGCCAACCAATCTGATATCAAAAGCACATGGCTGAAAGTTTTCAGGATAAGTCCTGAATTCAGGATTTTGAGGCTGACTTTCCATAGAAAGTCAGCCTCAAAATGCTGAATTAGGGAGATTATAATAGCTTCCTTGATTAGTTTTCAGATAATCAAAACACGATTAATCATTTAACTTTAAATTATCCTTTTTTGTAGCCATTCTGTAAGTTTAAAACTTGAATTTTTAAAGTTCAGGATTTTGGAAATTTTGAACTTTCACCCATGAAAGCAACTTGCTACATAACCTTTGATGGCCATGTTCTGTTAATTCTCACAATCATTTTAATTCTCACAATCATGTTATTATTTACAGGGTGATGGTCCAAAATTAGTAAGAGAACTATTCCGAGTAGCTGAGGAACATGCACCTTCTATTGTGTTTATTGATGAAATAGATGCTATTGGAACTAAAAGGTAACAAAACTACACCATTGTCATCTGCACCCCTTCTTGAGCCAAAACTATAAACATCTAGCTCAAAATGAATAAAAAACGAACCAAAACTTCCCAAAAACTGTATTCTATTTAACAGGTAAAAATCGGATAGATTTGGTTTGGCCCCCAGAATTTGCAAATTCGGGTAGAGGGAAACTGGTGTCCCCCAGAAATCTTGACCTAGGCACAACACTGACACTGCTCCAATTTAGGCCTTTTCATTCTGGGTACCAGTAAACAGATATTTTGGCAAACAGTGGAGACCCAGATGAATGCCGCTATCAGATGAAATGCCGCTTTTTCATGAGGGTCTGCACTGTTTACTAAAGATAAAAACAATATTTAGGGTCACAAATACATCATAAATTTTGTAACTTTGACCTGTAACACTGTAACATATCAAAATGTACAGGATAATTCAATTTAGAGAATAGCATGCAAAAAATAACATAGATTCTTGTATCCAACAAAGTTTAGATGGTCCATTATACATTTTGAGGTATCACATTTAAAAAATTTAATCTGTACCTGAAAGTTCCTAGCAAACTGGGCAGAGATTCCACAATATATGGCCAGTACTTGAGATTTTGGTACTTGTCTCAAAGACGAGCAGCCATGGCTAAGGCAATTCTGTGCATATTCACAGACTAGCTAGAGCCTTCGCTGCTAGCATACACTAACATGGATGTTGATGAATGCTCAAACCAAAATCTAAACCTCTAGCTTTCCTTGATATGTCAGCATTGGGTGTTAATTAGAGGCATTTACGCACATATGTGCTAGTACCAAATTTTTGTGTGCTGGCCCATATGGCATCTTATCTAGGTCTACACTGCCAATGTATTCATTTATGACCTTTCCCTCAAGACACTATTAAATAAAAAAAATTATTTTGTCTTCTAAATCATTTGTTTATATAAATAATGAGTTGTTTTTACCAATAGTGATGAACCCATGGGTGAAAGTTTTCGGGATTAATCCTGAATTCAGGATTTTGAGGCTGACTTTCTATGGAAAGTCAGCCTCAAAATCCTGAATTAAGCCGATTCTAATATCTTCTTTGATTTATTTTTAGTTTATCTAATGGCAACTGACCATTTAAACTTGAAATTGTTGATATTTGTAGGCATATTGCAAGTTTTAAGATATGATTTTAAAAAGTTCAGGATTTTGGAAATTTTGAACTTTCACCCATGTGAACCCTGTTTTTATGTTGGCAGATATGAGTCCAATTCTGGAGGTGAAAGAGAAATACAAAGAACTATGTTGGAATTATTAAACCAGCTGGATGGATTTGATTCAAGGGGAGATGTAAAGGTATGATCTTATGCATGGATAAAAAAAACAAGCGAGCAAGACCAGGAAATGCCACAATCACATAGTCCATGGCAGGTGAGCCCTGCCATTGTAGCCATTTGCTACTTAAATGTAGAGTGGCTACAAATATAGGTTATTGGCTAAAAGTACAGTCTAGGTGGTTCAAAAATTACATATTTGCGAAAAAGTGTATTATGATCAGGTTTTTGGATTTTCAAATATTGCTTTTATTATTCCTTCACACTTTACTATTTTGCCATATTTTACTCTTTGAATCATATCATCATAATCGGATTTTTGATTTACGTGCAGGTGCAGGGGCATCATCCACATCAGTGGGCCCCTTTCCAGGTAACTGGCTAGCTGCACGCATAGCAGATCTCACACCTGATCTCCAGGTGCTCCTTTCTTGAGGGTCAACTGTGGTGAGCCTCCACTCACAGCAGTCGTTCTCTGCAGTTTCTTCCATGTTTGCTTGGGCCTCCCTGCCCCCCGCTTGCCGTCAATCTGCATATCATATGCTAGGGAGCGCAGTGGCTCAGTGGTAGAGTGCTTGACTGGAGACCAAAGGGCCGCGGGTTCGAGCCTCACCGGCGTCACTGCGTTGTGGTCCTTGAGCAAGACACATTTATCCTAGCTTAGTACTGGTTCAACCCAGGAAGAACGTCCCGCATAACTGAAAGATTGTTGAGTGGACGTAAAGAATCAAATCAAACAAACAAACAAAAGCATATCATATGCTGTTCTGATTGCACCACTCGAACGCTCCACATGCCCAAACCAGCGAAGCCTTCTCTCTCTCAAAATGAGGTCGAAGTTCTCAAGCTGAAGCTTTGCCAGTAGCTCGCTTGACCTTACCCTGGCCACATCCTCTGGCTTGATACTGCAGATCTGTCTGATCATGGCCCTATCATTGCGTTGCAAGCGCTGCATGTTCGTCTTGGTAAGTGGCCAAGTTTCACTGGCATGGAGCATGGCGCTCCGCACGCAAGAGCTGTACACATGGCCACGGGTCTTGTAAGAGAGGTGGCGGGATGTGAGAACTGGTAGTAGCTCCCTGAACTTCTTCCAGGCGATTTTCACACAAGTAGTGACCGCCATTCACAGCCTCCACCAGCAGAAAGCATGTCCCCTAGGTAGCAGAAGGAAGCTACCACCTCAAGAGGTCCAGGCCTAAACCACAGATCATGACCTTTGTCTTTCCTGCATTTACCCTCAATCCCTTCTTCTCCATGGCTTCTTTCCATATCAAGAGCCTCCTGACACATTCCTCTAGGGAGTCAGCAATGATGACAAGATCATCTGCATATAGGTCCTCCCAGGGAACACCAGCCCGAAACTCACGTGACAAGGCCTCCAGCACAATGATGAAGAGCAAAGGACTGAGTACGGATCCCTGATGAACCCTGACCTTCACCTCAAACTCTTTGCTGAAACCATCGCCAACACGAACCCGGCTTCGTGCATTAGCGTACATTCCCTGGACTAACCGCACAATCCATTCCTCAACGCCTAGCTTTCTCAGGGCCCACCAGATAACCTTCCGAGGGACACGGTCAAATGCTTTCTCTAGGTCCACGAAGGCCATATGAAGCCTCTTGTTCACTGCTAGGTATTTCTCCTGCAGTTGCCGGACCACAAAGATTGCATCTGTAGTGCCTCTTCCTGGGACAAAGCCAAACTGGGAGTCGTCAATAGACACCACCTGTCTTATGAGACCATCGACAATCCTCTTTAGGATCTTCATGGCCTGCTCAGTCAGCTTGAGGCCTCGATAGTTGCCTCTATCCAAAGCATCACCCTTGCCCTTGTAAAGGCAGACAATGAAACTTTCCTCCCAGTCAGTTGGGACCTTGCCATCACGGATAATCGCAGTAGCAAGATCTCGGATCATGGTGGCACCTGTATCACCTGCTGCCTTGATCATCTCTACCACTATGCCTGATGGACCTGCAGCTTTGCCCGACTTCATCTTTGAGATGGCCTTCTTCACCATGTCAATAGTGATTGGGATAGGCGGGCCTTCTAACGGAGGTTCATTGGACAGGTGATCAGGGTCCCAGTCAAATTCAACGTTGAGAAGCCTTTCATAATGTTCAGCCCACGCATTCTGCTTTGCCTCCTCACTCATTGACATTTCCCCAGTGTCATTCTTCACTGGCTTGTCGCCTACAACATCAACATTCTCTTTCCTCATCTGGTTGGGGAGGCGGAAGATATCAGACGACTTGTGGTCAATGCCCTCATAGACCACCTTGTCTGCTTCGTGGCGTGCATGGTGCACCACACGTCTGGAGATGCACTTGGCAGTGTTATATGATGCTCGTGTGCATTTGCCAGCCTTCCATGCTTTGAAAGCTTGGCTGTGATGGCATCATCTACTTCCTTATTCCACCACCAAGTTTCACGTCGCCATTGGTGGGGCTTTGTTGTGCCGCACACCTCCTCTGTTGTCTTCGGCAAACCTGTCTTGAGTTTCGCCCAGATTTCCTCAGTAGTAGTAGCCGCTTCAGTTTCCACCGCGGGCACATGTGCCTTGAAGACTTCCTGGAATCGGCTACATGTTTGAGGATCTCTGAGCTTCCACACTTTTGGACGTGGGGTGAATTTGCGCTTGATTTGGGGCGGCATATCAATTATCATGTCGCACACAAGGAGCTGATGCTGCAGAGCAACCTCCTCTCCAGGAATCACCTTCACATCCATAACAAGTTTGCGCAGGCTCTTTCAAAATAACATGAAGTCTATCTGGGTTGCTGTATTACCGGACCTGTATGTGATGAGGTGACTGTCACGTTTCTTGAAACATGTGTTACCGAGGAACAGGTCATATGCTAGTGCATATTCCAGGATCCTCTCACCCTCACTATCAGGGTCTGGCTTGCCATACCCATAGTCTCCATGAACTTCTTTGTAACCGGAGCCTGTACTGCCTACATGGCCATTCCAATCACCACATGGGATGAGGAATTCTGATGCTGGGATCATTGCAGTCACGGCCCTAAGTTGGTCGTAGAATAGATCCTTTACAGAATCACTGAGACCACACTGTGGGGCATAGACAGACAGAAGACAAAGCACCGCCGACAGACTATGATCTTCACCAGGATGATCCTGTTGGAGACTCGCTTGACCTCAAATACCTTCTCTATCCACTTTTCCGCCACAAACACTCCAACACCAGCAGTACCCTTGCTGTTTTCAGACCAGAACAGCTTGTACCTTGAGTCTTTGCCCGTTATTATACGGCAATGACCACCCCGGTATCTGGTCTCTTGGACACAACGAAGGTCTATTTTTCTACGAGATAGTGTTTCCACCACCTCGCAGACCCTCCCTTTTAGAGTGTTCACATTAAGAGTGCCCACCCTGAAAGGAGTTCTAGCGATAAGGCGTATATTTTCCCTAGTTGACATGATTACAAAACCTAAATTTTGAAATTGCCCTAATGTTTTTAAAATTGGTCTGTTCCGGTAGTAAAAATTACATAGAAAGCATCAAAATAGGTTTCAAAGCGATTCATCATTTTCAAAACCGTTAAAACTTGCGCCTTCTACTCCCACCCCTCATTTTACGTCTTTAGACTGGGTGCCGTTTAGACGAGAGTTTTAGTAAATCCTTTGCAGGTTTTCAAAAAGTAAAAGTGCTAAAATATTAAGGATATAAGTACCCTTCATTTTCGAAACTTTGCGGTTTTTCTTCTGCACATGCGTACGAAATATACTTAAAATTGTGACGTTTGTCATTGAAAAGATGAAACTGGCGTCTTTCAGTTTATTTTTAGATGCTTTGCCCCCCTAGACCCAAGATGCCCTTTGAACAATTAAATGTCGCTATACAAATACATAACATATGTAAAGGGCGTCTTGGGTCTAGGGGGGCAAAGGGGTTGTATAAGCGAAAGAAGACATCAAATATCTGACAAAAAATAGACCACTTTGCAAGATGGTCGTTTTTATTGTACATCAACTGTATAAATAGTTTTACTGTACATAGCGTGATAGGACGATTGGTTCCCTTGTTTAACGGTCTAGTTCCCATATATGTTACTGAATAACAAGTACAGTTGATGATCGAAATAAATTCCCATTCAATAAGAAGTAGAGTTATTACATGCACTAAGGAAATCCCGTTTTAAATATACAAATTCGGGGGCAATGGTGCATTGACGGCCCGTCTATATATATTTGTTTAATGTGCCTAGTTTCTCCAGTCGTCATTTCAACAAAATAAAACGAACGTCTCGTTTAGGGAGATTGCTCGCCTTATCGCTAGAAATTCTTTCTCAGATGCTTGCTGGATTTGCCGCAATGGCCCGACCCTGCCCCCCACACCTGAGAGGGGGCCAAGCCGGAGACGCCACTGACAGAAATCTGGTTTCTGCCAGCATCCTCTAACGTGACTTCATTTGTTGATTCTGCCATGATTGCTTTTGGAACTAAGGTTTTTCTGGGATCGCCTGTCCTAGCTGACATCCCAACTCAGATCTTTGACGGCCTCTGAGATTCCGCCATTCCCGCACTCGGGCAGTGTGCCTTGCTGTTGTTCTTATACAGAGTCGTCCGCCAAGCCACAATAGCTAGGATGCCAAACCATCGGTGTGTAGATGGCTGCCATCTAGCTCTGCCACCCAGGCTGTGGCAGCCTCTTAACTCAGAGGTGGGGGATGCAGTTTAACGTCATACCCAGGAATGCTGGATTTTTTCAAAACCATCCAGGTGTCAAACAGTTTGGATCCAGATCAGGCCGGACATTTTGTCGGGCCTGATCTGGGTCCAAACTGTTTGCAAAGGTTATCAGAAAACAAAAGTCCCCCCAAGCGGGCAAAGAGCTAAATACAAAAAAACTTGTTATACCCCCCGCAAACTTTGTTTGTAGGGGGTATACTGTTTTCACGTTGTCCGTCCGTCCGTCCGTGTGTCCGTCCGTGCGTCCGTCCGTGCGTCCGTCCGTCCGTCCGTAACGCTTTGTTTCCTTAATAACTCGAAGAGTCATTGCTGGATTTTCATCAAACCTTGCAAACATGTTCATATATGCAAGACAAATACTTTACACAAAAAGTAAGGGCTAGGGGCCAATTCTATTAGAGTTATTTCCCTTTGTAGTTCTAAATGGCTTTTAATTGATACTACTTTCTGGCTAAAACCTTGGCTAAAGTTAATTTCGTTTGGCTCCAACTATTTCCATTTGGCTAAAGTGTTGGCTAAAACAAATTCTGAGGCAGGTTAGGGGTAAGCCCTGCATGACACTTCGTTAGAGAGACATGGAACACAGACACCCACACTACAGCAAGAATGCAATTAATATACAGTAAAACCTGTCTTAAGCGGCCACCCAAAAATAGACAAAACAAAGGTCTTAAAGGTAAATGGTTGCCTAATGAAGATTGAAAGTATTGCAGAATGCTCCCTTGGAGCATTCTGCGATACTTTTGACCTGCATTAAGCGATAATCAGTATTGAAAACCAATTTTGATGTTCTTTTTGAGCGGCCGCTTAAGACAGGTTTTACTGTATAGCAACCAGCTTTCTCATTTGATTGCAAAACTAGAAAGGACACTAAGTACTACATCTCAAAAGAACCAAACACAATACTCCCACACACAAAGGGAGCAACACCAAATATTGAACCAACAACAGAATGGACAGCAGCTGAAGCCACTGGAGGCTTAAATATATTTAATCTGGTCAAATTCTTGCTTGAAAGTTCTCAGGATTATTCCTGAATTCTGGGTTTTGAGGCTGTTTTCAATAGAAAGTTGGCCTCAAAATACTGAATTAGGAGCAATGCTCTATTTAAACTTGAAAGTTTTCGTATTTTGTAGGCAAATTGCAAGTTGTAAGGTTTGAATAAAAAAAAATCAGGAATTTAGAGCTTTCACCTATGTATGCTTTATTGCACTTTAAAAGCTCATCCATGGACTAAGGACCTCTGACACTTTGATAGGGTATCTGCCTATTTTCAGTTGCTTCCCAAAACTCCCCTATGCATAAGATATCACTGTTATCCTTTTGAATAGGACGCTTGGTGTATTAGGAACGAATTAAGGTTATAATTAGACATACAGATCCCTATGACAAAACAGGAGACACTACCAAAGGGGGTAGAAGTTGCAAAATTTGACTTCACCAAAACATTTAGAAATCAATTACTTTCACGTGTAAGGGTATTATATCATCAATAGTCGATTACAAATTGCAGTGAAAGTATTTTAAAGCCCAAAATCATGTGCATTTTAATGATTATTTTTGTTGTTGTTTTTTTCTATCTGATGTGTTAAGAAATATTTTGAATTGCAACTGTAGTCCATATTCAACCTTGAGGACAATGTAACATTTTGGACTGTGGGATATCATTCCCGCCCCTGAGTCCCAACTAGCTTTTCACATCTATAAAATATGAGAACAAACTTACATGCAAAAGGATTAGTTGGCAGCGATTCACTGTGATTCCATTTACCACCGTCAGAGGTCCTTTGTATTATTTTGTCTAAACCCTTGTGAGTAAATATATGGAAGCAGTTTGTGACTGAAGATACAAAACTTTACCGTACATGATTATTATAGCATGTGCTGTTAAGCTTGCATTTTGGCTCAATTTTATATAATTGAGTGGTGTGAAAATGTATATTTACAGGTTGTTATGGCAACAAATAGAATAGAAACATTAGATCCAGCCCTAATTCGTCCAGGTCGTATAGACAGAAAGATAGAATTTCCTCTCCCAGATGAAAAGACAAAAAGACGTATATTTACAATTCACACGAATAGAATGACATTAGCAGATGATGTTAATATTGATGATTATGTTATGGCTAAAGATGATCTCTCAGGTGCTGATATAAAGGTAAGTGTTGCTGACTGACAGTTTGATGAACTTGAATTAGGCAAATATATTAGCTTTGAACATTGTTTTAGAATTTGATTTCTGAAGTACAAGAAGCCACCTTTTTGTGTTTACCAAACAACAAGAAAATTTCTTGCTACTCAATAATTGTTTTCAGCCTTCAAAAAAAAAATCCCCATTAAAAAGATATCATGTGTTATAGCTTTATGATTGCTATATATCCTACATACAGTAAAACCTGTGTAAAACAGCCACTCTCAAAAACATTACAAATTGGTTTTCTATCCAATTATCACTTAATGCAGGGCAAAAGAATTGCAGAATGCTCCAAGGGGAGCTTTCTGCAATACTTTCTACCTTCATTATGCTACCATTTTTAATTATGATCTTTGTTTTGTCTATTTTTGAGTGGCCATTTTACACAGGTTTTACTGTACCTATAAACAAAAGAACCAAGATTAGTGTTAAAGCAGTTTTATCACATGACAGCGTGCCTGGGAGTGGTATAATACCATGTATTAAAATTGTTTAACCACTAATGATTTACTTATTTAGTAAGCTATGAAATGACATCCATAACAACGTTGCCTACATAATAACAAAATCTTAACATTTTCACACCAAAAATGTTATTTCAAAGTAATTTTAATAACGGCTAATGTATACAGATATATGTCTTTGATGAACATCTACAGCATCTAAAGGCATTTATTCAACAAAATAAAACTAAATGCCACATTTAAGGAAGCTGCCTACCTTTTCATGAGAAAACCATAAGGTCTCCAGCCCCATTAGATAGCTGTGCATGCATGTTTAAAGATTGCCATTATGCAAATGTGGTTATTCTAAAACAGGGTTCCCTCAAGCTCTGGAAATATTGGAAAATCACACAAAAAAAGTTTCATGCATGGAAAATTCATGGAATTTGAAAAAACCTGAATAATCATGGAAAAATCATGGAATTTTGTGAAATAATGACAAAATCACCAGTAGCCAGAAAACTAGCTGTCGGACACTTTCAAGTTTAATTTAATTTCAAAATGCATGCATGGTCTACATGCATGCTATTGTTGCTGCATTCCGCATTTATGCTCAGAGTGGTGAAGTTGCTGCTGAAAGGGGAGGTTGGGAGTCTGCATATTAAATAGTCATGGAAATTACATTGTTGATCATGGAAAAATCATAGCACATTTCAGTGGGAACCCTGCAAAATCTCCTGTTCAGGTCCATATCTACTTACTGGTATATACCAGGCCTGTTGCACAGTCGGTTGCAAGTCTGACTGCAAATCCAGGGGTTGCGAATTCAATCCCTGCCCGGTCCCATACTTTCGTTTAGATTGATCATGAAATAATTTCTACGGTTATTCTCCTCCTTCCGCTGATTCTAGAAGGGTTGTTGTCAGTTACAAGCGAAAGTATGTGCACAAAGTACTGGTTATCCGCTTTGTAGAGCTTGCCCTGGAAATAAGAGTATCCTTCATATGTATTGTTGTGGGACAAGGAAATCCCACCCGAGGACCAGAATAATTCGTCAGAAACGAGGCTCTGCCGAGTTTCTGACGAAATTATTCAGGTCCGAGGGTGGGATTTCCTTGTCCCACATCAATACATCATGATGGATACTTTTTCTCGCCCACTTTTTTGACTTTTAAGGTTTTATATGAATTCTGTCCGTTCCGCATATTTTTTTTAGATTTTTTGCGTTGGTTCCAATCTAAAAAATAAGTTCACCAACGAATTTACCAGATGCAGAAACGGGTGTAAACATAGTTTAGCACCTAAAAACGGAAGTGAATTAGCATTTCAAGCGTCAGTTTTTTTATTGGGGTTTGAAACTAACCTTGGTACATGTATCGGTATCTATTGACAAAGACGTCGTGGCGCCAAAATGTGTCAATAACGTGCGTCACATTGTTGTTGCATTTTTGTGACATCAAAATGTTTGACGTCATTCAACAATGCGAAAATGGCGGACGCACTAAATAATGCCGTTTTGATATTTCTACATAATATTTAGGCGTGAATCGCTCTGAAAACAGCCTAAATTGTTATTATTTGAAGTCACGTGGATGGGATAAGCAGGTCATGTGGATGGGATGAAAAAATTCCGCACGGCGTTTTGCCTATGGAACAGCTTGTCTTGAGCGATAAGTGGGCGAGAAAAATGTGGTTAGGTGAACTGACCGCCTAGACAAGACTATAGCTGTTGACAGGGACGTAAAACCTCAAACAAACGAAAAAAACAAACTTACTGGTGTATATTTGTTATACAGGCTATATGTACAGAAGCTGGCTTACTGGCCTTGAGAGAAAGAAGAATGAAGGTGACCAATGACGATTTCAAGAATGCTAAAGAAAATGTCCTTTATAGGAAGAATGAAGGCTCACCAGAGGGACTTTATTTATAGAAGCAACTCTCAACTTTACCTTCTTCATATGGTTTAAAGCAACAACAAATGAAATTCAAATGTGCTTATTTTGCAAACAGGACCTTCTGATATTTACTGGCCTCTAAGATAAGAGTGTATAATGAAAAAAAAATTGTTTTCTTATTTCTCAACCAAAAAATATGTTGTGGGTACTCAAAAGAACAGTCTCAATAAGAGGGTTCTTCTGAGTTCTTAAAACATGTTAAAACTGATGGGTAAGAAAAGAAAATATTTACAATTTTGCTCTCAAAAATTTGGTCGATCTTTACCTATGATCCTTTCTTTACTGATAAATGAGCAGTGTAATAAACCATATCGATAAAGATGAGATGATATTGAATATGGCATTTCATGGGGCTTTGCACTGTTTAACATGAAAAGAATCTTCAAAAGAAATACAATGAAACTGAACATTTTGGAAATACAGTACAGGCTTCCACTCCAGATAAGAGTGCGTACCAGAAAATTATTGTTTCTTATTTCTCAACCAAAACATATGTTGTGGGTACTCAAAAGAACCGTCTGGACGAGAAGGTTCTTTTGAGCACCCAAAACATATGTTTAAACTGATGGGTAAGAAAATAATCACAATTTTACGCTAAAAAATTTGCTTAACTGGCCCTATAGTATCATAAGGAAATTTTTTTCTTAACCTTTTCCCACCATTAACAACAATTCTGCTTATCAAGGGCCAGATAAGCAAAAAAAATTTAGCGTAAGTTGCGAATATTTTTATATCCATCAGTTTAAACATGTGTTTTGGGTGCTCAAAAGAGCCATCTCATCGAGACAGTTCTTTTGAGTACCCACAACATATGTTTGGTTGAGAAGTAAGAAAACTAATTTTCAGTTACACACTCTTATCTGGGGGCCTGCTTATGGATATGTACTTTGTCTTTGTTAGCCTTTACTGCAAACAATATGAAGCCAGATCAGACACCTCCCTTAGGAACAGTCTGATAAGGGTATGTAAACAGGTGAAGAAGCACTGAGCGGGTTGGTGCTATTTGCCACACAAGCACCCTTTTAACCCTTTTCATTATGATGTATTTTCCCATATATATCTATGAATTAAGAAGCCTGAAACAGTGCAGACCCTGATGATATGCCTCATTATGCAGGTTTTATCTTTGTCTTCACTGTTTGCCTAAGTACCTATTTACAGGTAACCAGAATGAAGAGTTAAGCACCTGAGCAAGTAGTCCAATGAGCTTGTTCAAATTTAAGAATGAGCATGGAAAGAAATTAAGGTGTCCATATAGAATCTGTCTTTGATGTCATTTGATGAAAACCTTTGGATATTTAATAGTTTAATAAGTGCTTGGCTAACTGGCAATTTATGAAAATTGAAAGAAAAACAGGTGATTGTTGCTGTTCTTTTGTTTAAAAATTAAAAGTTGTATTGAAAATTTGATAAATGGTTACAACAGTTTGTTTTTTGTCTTTATTTCACCCAATGTTTTATATTAGTTCTTGATAGAGTGTCTTGGTCACAATTCCCACACCTTAAGAGGGATGTTCGAAATGAATTGCTTATTGGCCTACATCTCGATATCCATGTGGGGCACGATAAAAACCAATATATACCTATCTAGGTTTATTTAAGATCACAACGGTGTATAAATGTACATGTTAGATTAAATGTAAGACATACAATGTAGTAAAAATGGTTGGTAGAAGTGTTGACCAGAAATATGAAATATAGGCTTACATCAAAGCTCGCTCAAAACTTGGTTGTTCTTTGAAGCAGCTGATGACTGAACTTTCTACTACTTAAGGACCTTCTTGTGTGTCTTATGACACAAGTAAGCGCTGGAAAAATAAATTTGAATCTGGTGTAGAGTCCATCAAAAATGCACCAATATCAGGTAGGCCAAAATTTGCATCTCGTAAAGAAATCGTTTCAAAAGTAAAGGAAATCATTGAAGATGCCAGATTTACAGTATACAATTATTGACTTCAATGAGGTAGACATAGGATTTATCTACCCGCAAAAGTGATAATTCACCGAGGCCGCTAGGCCGAGGTGAATATCACTTTTAAGGGTAGATAAATCCTTATGTCTACCGAAATTGAAGTCAATAACTGTTTTGTTATATGACTTTTCATTTTAGAATGAAAATTTTGCTACTTTCACATTTGTTGTTAAAGACATCTAAGGACTTTCTCACAAGTTTTAGCAACTTTTATTAAAATATTATAATTTAGTATTCATCATAAAACTGTTTTTACAGTTTGTTTATTTAAACAAAGATTAATAAGCAAAGAAAACAAAACAAAACTGTTGTAAAATTCATGAAAGTCTTTAATTTACCTGTTGAGAGGTGAAACAGCAAATCATGTCAATTTCATGCAGCACATGTTAGTTTCACACTCATCATGCTATTTTCAGCTCTCTAGAGGGTAATATTGCAGAAGTGTCAAAAATATTAACTTCTGGAAACTAGTTCGAGCTGGTTTTCATGCAATATTTACTTGTGGACCGGTTCAGACCAGTTTCCAGGTAGACATAGAGATTTATGAAGACAAATTGGGCCAATCAGGAGACAGGATTCTCTCCAGTCATATAACAATACGTGATATTGCACGAAATGTAGGCATATCACTATCAATGGTTCACCTTATTTTGAAGAAGCATTTGAAAGTCCGAAAGATTTTTGCTAGATGGGTACCACATCTGTTGACTGATGAACAAAACAGACAATGGGATAAAGTGGCAAAAAATATGCTTCAAATGTTTCAAATTTGTGACAAAAAGCAGTTTGCCAATGTTGTCACAGGTGATGAAAATTGAATCTATTATTTTGAGCCCGTCAGAAAGTTTAGCAACAAAATCTGGGCCTCTAAACATAGCAGACGCCCAATAATTGCCAAACGGTCTTTGAGCGCAAGGAAGGTTTGGTATGCAATTTTCTTCTCTGGTGAAGGAGTCGCAAAAAAAGAGTGGATGGAAAATGGCAACAAACATCACCATTAAGCACTACAAAGACATAGTACTGGAGAAGCCGGAAAATATTATCAGAAACGACGCCCTGTCACTAGTTTTAAACATACCCGTCTTCTACATGGCAATGTCCCTGCTCTTGCCTCCGAAATAGTTACAGCGTCTTGGAAGAAAGAAAAAGTATCTGTTTTGCCTCACCTCCCGTATTCCCTAGATCTTGTCCTATGTGATTTTATGTTTCCGAAATTGAAATAATTCCTTGCTGGGCGGAAGTACTAGTCCTGACAGGCTCTTGGATCTGCTATTCATCAGTACCTTATTACTGTGCCCAAATCAGCGTACCGTGACACCTTTAGGAAGTGGATACATTGGTTGAAGCTTTGCATTTCTAGCCACGGCGAGTTCTTTGATTGCATGGAATGAGCACTTTGGGGCTTACTTGAAATTTGAAGTCTCCAGATAGAAATAAGCAAGTCTTTTCAAACATCCCTCGTATGTGATTTTTCACATACTTAAAAGATTGATGTATCTCACTGAGATAATTAACTGCAAAAATAAGGTAAAGTTCTGTTTCAATTTATCAGTCCATTCCAAAACTGTGGAAATAACTCTTGATAGACGCATGAAACTTTACATTATGGTGTATCAATGTGATTATCACGTGAAGCGCATTGCAAGCAAACAACAGTCGCAGATCAGCGGGCATTTTGCGCATACTGATCAGGGCCTTTAGTGATAGTTCTCTTGTTGGTATACTAGCTTACTTTGCTACATGCCAAAATTTCAATATTTAGATATTTCAAAATACCTTTCAACCAAACCGTATAACAAAAGTTAATGAGATGTGTCCTATTCTTTATTTTAGCTCAACTGAGCCATAGGCTCAAGGTTAGGATTTGTGATCATAGGATGTCCGTCAGTCTGTGCAATGTATGTCTATAATTTCCTTAAAACAACATCTAAACCACTAGATCGATTGTCACCAGCTTTCACATGATTGATTCTTGGGTGGTTCCCTTTCAAAGTTCAAAGAATTCCATTCCATGCAGAATTCTGGTTGCCAACCAAAAGGAAAACACTTTAAAAAATCTTGTCAAAATTTTAAAATCAAATGGTCCTTAGGTGATCCTCTACCAAATTTGTTCAAATTAATTTGATGGGGTGAAAAACATGGCCGCCAGTGGGCATGGCCAGTTTTTCCTATGTTAGTGTAGGGAAAACTTTATAAATCTTGTCTGAAACCACAAGGCCTAAAGCCTTGATATTTAATATGGGTGCATCATCTAGTGGACCTTTTCCATATTTGTTCAAATTATGGCCTTGGCTCAGGGTCACATGTTTTACAAAGGCTTATATAGGGAAACATAAAAAATACCCTTCTTATCTAAAGCAACTAGGCCTAGAGCCTTGATAATTGGTATTTAGCATCATCTAGTGGACCTTTACCATTTTTGTTCAAATTATGACCCTGAGATCAAAAACGACCCCAGGATGGGATCACACGTTTTACATAGGCTAATACAGGGAAAACAAAAAAATATATTTTGGTCTGAAACCACTAGGCATAGAGCCTTGGTAGTTGATAGGTAGCATCATCTTGTGTACCTCTACCAAGTTTGTTCAAATTATGCCCCTGGGCCAAAAAGGGCCCCGCCCAGAAAGTCAAATAGTTTACATAGACATAAGGAAAACATAAAATCTTGTGTGAAACCGCTTTGCCTAGAGCCTTGATACTTGGTATGTAGCACCACCAAGTAGATTTCTACCATTATTACCCAGTGGCTAAAACGGCCCTACACTGGTGTCAAGATTTTACATGGTCTTATATAGGGAAAACAAAAAAAAAATATTGTCTAAAACCACTAGGCCTAGAGCCTTGATATAACGTATGTACCATCATCTAGTGGGTCTATATTAAGTTTGTTCAAATTATGCCACTGTGGGCCAAAAATGGCCGCCCGGGGGTCACATGTTTTACATAGGCTTATATAAAGAAAAGATGAAGTTCGAATAATATACACCACGTCAAATATCTCGCTGTACCCATCTCCAACTCGCACTTCTTATGTCATAGTATATGGACTGAACCAGTCGCATCAGCCACCACTCGTCGATTCCCAGACAGATGACATCTCTTGAAATTGTGTTTGAGTCTTTTCCCAGGTCCTCAAAGGCACTGTAGCGGAGAGTGGCTTGTTTGCAACCAGGTACGTGTCTGGCGTAGAATAAATATTGCGTTAGTAGTGCCACGGCCCGACGCTAAGCCATCCCAACATGCTCCAAAACCTTTCAACTTGAACCACATGTAGTTCCCCTGCTTAGCGCATGTAGGGCTGATAATGTAGTTCTGCCAGTCGGTAGCGATGCGTCCCTCCGAGATATTGACCTCAACAAGGCCACGCACCTCGGCTGCACCAACTTCCCAGCTGGCTTTAGCATCTCGGTAATCATGCCTGATGAGGTGTTGATTAATTAACCCTTAAATCGTCAGGAAGAAAATGTATCTGAAATTGTCGTCTGTTGAAGTCGTCTGCTGCAAATAATTGTCTTACATTACCGACGAATTAAGCATATAATCGAACAGCGTTGACCCAGAATAGACTGCTCCTATAAAAGCAGTCTGATCTGGGTCCACACTGTTTGCCATAGAGGCTTCTTAAACATTTCAGCAGACGAGAAAAGCAGATGACTTTTGTTGCGATTGGCGCCCTAAGGGTTAATCTTGAAGTCGCCACAGAGTTCTACAGTCTCTCTACCGCTGCGGTCACATGCTGCAGGTGACCGTGGGGGGATTTCCAACTTCTCCCTCTTCTCACCAGCCGCATCTGTCACTGTCGATCCGAGGTTGGGTTTACTCAACATGTGTAAGATATTGTGTTGCATCCTGAAAATGCGTATAAAAGTGTTCAAATTTCTTTTAACTTTAGAGGAGCATTCAGTCTATTATTCAAATAAAAACAGCTTCTGTGCGACAACTGGGCTTTATAAGTTCTACAATTGGAGTGCCCAAATGAGCATTCCGTGTATAAAATGTGTCCTTGAAGAATTGTGAAAAACAAATTCTCAAAACTCACAGCCGACACAAGTTCTTAAATAGTTTGAGAATATATCGCCAATGAAACTGATCACCAAATATTGCATTCATGTATTTTGCTTACAAGTTAGTGTTGTTTTGGAAACTGTAAACCCCAAAATTTGATGTTTAAGTTGCTTCAAAAAAGTAAATATCCAACGGAAATGCTATATTTACTAGCAGATCCCACTTTTATTATTTATATACAATTCATAAAAGGTTCCAAGAGAAAAACATCACCCCTTTAAGAGAAATCGTTCGAGAACGATTTTGAACATTTCGTTTCAGACAGCATTTTTAAACGCTTAAACTTTCAGAGACTGTTTTTATCCAGCGAATAAAGTTAAGAGCTATTTTCTTTGTGACTGCCCATTCCTGGCGGTCAGATTAACCAATGTACATTTATTATAACTAAATATAATAAGAAATAAATTTGAAACGGCAATTTCAAATTTGTTCAAATAAACATGAAACACCTCTTGTATATTGCTATTTTCAATTTGCTTTTCAATTCTGTAAGTTGTGCAGTGTAAAATTGCTCACAGTACTTCATGTATCCGGTATGCAAAGGGTAAACTCGTAACTTCCTCTTGAGGTCTTGGAAAATTATTCTTCCAGCTGTCCAGGTTTGTCTATTTCATCTGTGTGACACACAATATGAGCCGTGACATGTCATTTCCAACAATGTGGCATTTTGACAAGTGTAGACTCAGACGAGCCTGTGCAGCCTCCTTTTAAGCTTTGAAACTCCAAAAGGTGTTCAGTCAGTAGCTTAACAGTCATAGAATACTCAAGCGACTAGCAAAGGCTCTGATCAGACTTCGCGTATTCGCAGGCTGATCTGAGGCTTTGCTGGTCGCACATACCACATTGTTGGAAATCTCATGCACTGGCTCATGTACTTTTATTTTTGGAAGACCAAAATATTATCCTCATTTACGCCTCCTGATCTGGTGCTATACTTAACTCTCAGTGGCTCGAACTACCATTATCTCGAACAATTTGTATGGTCACCAAGGTGTTCTAGTCATCGATGTTCTGCTGTATTAGAGAATGATTACGAAACATGCCAAGACATATGCCAAGTAATAGTTATATAAAAAATACCATGGGTTGTCCTCCTGTACGTGGAGATAATCCACGAGCTTTAGCGAGTGGGTTATCTTACGTACAGGTGGACAAACATGGTATAACTATTTTATACCACCTACATCAGTGTAGACCTTGCATATCAAGTGATATTTCATGCTAAAGTTGGTAAAGGTGGTATAAAGAGACAAATCCTCCTCGGTACAAGAGGATTATCATTGTGTCATTGATTACATGCTATTATACAACGTTGTTATTTTATTGCTTGTTTGATAAATAAATAATGTTCATGGCTGTTTGAACAAACTGAGAGTAGATATCATTGATGTCTTGGTGGTGTGTGTGTGGGGGGGGGGTCACCTGTAACCCCATTTGATTCCAAATTATATTTTTCCTCAGAGACCTTAGGGATAAAATGGGAACCTTCAATAGTAGAAGCAAATCAATAAAACATGAGCGCTCATATATAAATGCTTATAGCTACACAGGGAGGATATTTGAAATTTTATAGTATGATGTATCTTCCTAAAGTCATGTATTCAGCAAGTCTGGTTCAGATAAGAGTTATGTGCTGTCAACGATTCAATGAAGGTCTTAAAGCTGCATAGTCTGTAACTTTTGATCTTCTAATTTTGGAAATAAAGTTTCTATTTTTCAAGAATACAGTAAAAATACTCAAATTCAGGTAAACATTATACCATTTTCATAAATCTTAACAAATTATAACTATCAAAACAACAGCATTTATGTTAAAAATCAACTGTCTAGAATTATTGGAGGGACGCAAATAATTCCTAACAAGAGAAAAATCACCTGTTTTTATAAGATCATTCACTTTTCCATGCAGTTTTTAGCTGTACTGAACATATTTATTGTGAAAACATAACTTAATACTATTTTTACAAATGATTTAAAAAGAAAATATTTTTTTTCGAAAAATGTTCATAGTTACAGACCTAGTCTCTTTAACTCATATAAGCTGAATGGAAATTCCCATCCTTATCAATTTGAAGAATCCCTTTTCATTTTTAGATGTACCAGATATATGTTATTCATTTCTTTTCTTATTAAATTGAAGCATGTAGGCAGAATGTGGAGAACATAATCAGAGCAACATTCTGTGGGCCTGGTGTAGGTCTACACTATGTGTCTATGTACCGCTAAAAGGACGCCACGCCTATTTGGATTTAAGCTCGTGGACTTCGGGAATGAGATGACCCGTAGTGGTCTGATATGAAGAAAACGGGTACAAACCTCGTAGGTCTCTGACTGATAGTAGTGCGAGGCTTTGGATGGGATACACTGCACTGTAAAATCAGTGTAACTTTACTCCAAATTTGGTAGCAGCTTGGTGTAACCTTTCAAGTGCTTAAAATGCTATGTTCTGTTCGGAGAAAAACTACAACAATAACATGTAGAAATGATTAACATTTACCATTGTAGAAATATTGGCCTTAAAGCTGCATAGTCTGTAACTTTTGATCTTTTCATTTTAGAAATAATGTTTCTATTTTTCAAGAACACAGTAAAAATACTAAAATTCTGGTATACATTTCACCTTTTTTCGAAATAATTAACAAATTATAAGTGCCAAAACAACAGCATTTATGTGAAAATTAACTGTCTAGAATTATTGGAGGGACGTAAATAATTACAAACAAGAGAAAAACATCTGCAAGTTTTATAGGATAATTCACTTTTCCATGCAGTTTTCAGCTGTAGAAAATAGATTTATTGTGAAAACATAACTTAATTCTACTTTTACAAACGATTTAAAAAGAAAATATTTTTTTTTTCGAAAAATGTTCAAAGTTACAGACTATGCAGCTTTAAGTTACTTTAGTAGGAAAGTAAATGTAAGTTTACACCAATAGGGATGGCAGCTCAGCTGCTACCACTTTTGGTATTAGCATACACGTATTTTACTGTGCGCTTTCGTGGGCTTGCTATCTTGGTACTATCCAGTGCATGTGCGGATTCAGAGGGGGACAGGGGGTCTGGACCTTCCCTGAATAATCACAAAAATATAGGGTTTTTTAGCAATATTGGTCCGGATCCCTTGAAAAATCACAAAGCTACCAAGCCAGCATTCAATGTTTGGCCATCATCGGCCCGCTTTTAGTGATATTTGGATCCTCTTTCCCCTCATCAAAACAAAAACGTTGTCAGTGTTGGACCCCCTCTGGCAAAACTTTCTGGATCCGTTCATGCAGTGCATTGCGTACGGACACTGCGTTGATGTACGTCAGGCAGCGAAGCGACATTAACGTCGACTCCGCGAAGTAGTACATGTAATAGTAAAATAGATGTTTAAGGCTGGTTACAATGAATACAATATTTGTATTGTATTTGTATATTTTTAAACTGACCCTTTTCAAGCCAAAATTGGTTTGAGATAAAAAAATAAATAAAAAAAAATATTTCACTTTAAAATCTGAATTATATTTACTCACAAGAAGCGTTTTATGGAGGCGCTTCTGGTGAAATACCAGAACATTTGATTTCTATAAAAAAAAAATAGGAAAATATGTATACATGTACTTCTCGATACCCAATTTAAACTGTATTACTGTATCCATGTAAACAATAAATAAAAAGTGAAGTTTTCGGGTCAGATGGGCTTTTAAGGGCTTTGTTTTTCTTTCTATTTTATCTTTTTATTAAATCTTACTTCCTTAATCGTAGTACACTTTTATACTGTCCTATTATTCTATATTACAGCATGGCTGGGCATGTTTTGATCGGGTAGTCTGACATTTGAGCTATTTTATTGATCAATCGAAAAACTGTTATCTATAGGGAAAGACGTGTCTATCCGTTCATCGTGACAAACGGAATGTGTATATTCATTTATTGACATTGAAGTGGAAGTATTAAACAGTTCCTAGAATAGGGCTTATATATATCCGGTACCACCAAAGGAAGTAGTTCCTTAAGTAGAACGTGATTTATTAATTAAAAATAGTAATTAGAATAATGCGGAAAAGTAAATACGAGAGAAACAGATAATGAATAATCAGTGAGAAACTAGGCCCTTACACAGAGAAAAAAATACAACAAAATAATTAGTGGTCTGTGAATGTTTATGTGAATGCATGAAATTCGAAACACTCTTATATGAGAAAATAGTAGTGGTAATAATTTAGATGAAAAAAGGGAAGAATAAGATAAAACACAGAGGAAAGGAACGTCAAACAAGATGCCGTCGACGTCGGATAGCGTCAAGGTGGCCGTCAGAGTTCGACCGTTTAACCAGGTAGAGTAACATGAAGGATTTGTTGGATAATTCTCTCTCTCTCATTCTCTCTCTCTCTCTCTCTCTCTAAGCTAACAATAGAAATAGTCAAATTTCTATAAAACGATGTATGATGTATTTCTGCCCCTGAAGAGCAAACAGTGCAGACCCTGATGAAATGCCGCCTTGTCATCTGGGTCTTCACTGTTTGCCAACGTATCTGTTTACCGATATCCAGAATGTAAATGGTTTATGACTGGGTGGGTATCCAAACGTAATTCACTCTGGTTCAGGGCCAGACTTACCAGCGTTCTTTCTTTCTTAGTTAAGCATTTCTACTTCAACATGACATTTTGACTATGGAATCTGCTGCCAACATCGGTGCTGTATATATGGAAGAATATGTCATTGTGACCCTCGCAATGCACGAAACAATTTTTATTTCGATAAGATTTCCGCTTTCTAAAACAATCATGGTTAAAAGTTCAAATTTGCTTAAGAGTTTATGGGGTGTTTTTTTTAATTGGAGTTCTAGTTCTAAATTGGTATCAACTGCTAATATCGATACTTCGACAACGATCTGACTGATGGAATACCAATTGGAAAGTTCTTAGCATGGTCTTATATCTCAGTAACCGATTTACAAACCCTATCATGTGTGGTATCATTTTAAAGAGCTATCTTTCCTCAATGTTATGGCACAAATTTGATGAGTATATTATAATGCAGACACGAAAAATATTATTGTGAATACATGTACTGTTTGTATACTGGAAAACGCAAAATTTCAGTGAAAAATATAACATATTACCTTTTGAAAAGTGTGCAGAACATTAACAATAGTTCATAAAATTAGATACTTTTGTACCATTTGGTAGGCCACAATCTGGTACAGTTATTATACAATTGATGATCGAGTTGGATGTTTCTAATATCTAAATACCGGAACAGCAATACCAAAACCGTCTAGAAAGCAAAACAATGTGCTAATTTTTTCGACTAAAAATCGCATGTCACAATGCACATATTTTGAAAATATATAACCGACAGTAGTTTAAAAATGCCATAAGTTGGTATATTTGTCAAGTATACTCTATGCTCTTTGTATTAAAACCAAAATATTTTTTGTAAAGCATAACAAAGGGAAGATAACTCTTATAATCTCGCCATGGGGCAGAGTAAGTTTAGCTATGAGCTGACGTTCTGGTTCATTTTAATTAAAAACAGTGGCAAACAAAAAAGTAAATATCATTGAGTGTAGAAATATTAATTTTGTGATTGTAAACGCGATACCAAGAGAAGTTCTTATGCCATCGACAAAGTGGGAGGGGTTAAGTTACCCCACCCACTTCTAGAAAAGTAGGGGTAGTGTTATTAGAAATAATTTTCTTGAAAAAAAGAACTAAACCAGCCACAATTTTTGCGCGACGAAATGATTTTTATGCATTGTTCGCTACAAATAAAGCAAAACATATACTCAATAGGTATTTTTCGTGCTCCTGTAGTGACACAATTTATAGTAAAAGTATAAAGAAAAATCGAAAAAAGTCCCATTTTTGAAAGTTTACCATTTCTCTATTAATCAACATTTTCCGAATGTAAAGGTGGTAGTCGCGCAAGCAGTGATCGCATAATATAACTTAATATAAAAATAACTTGGCACCAATCGTTAATTTGTCAAATAAAGATCGCAAATAAGGTCCCCAATTTTCCTTTGCTTTTTTCCAAGTATTTTGCTTAAAATTTCCGCCAGTATATAAACCCCTACTCATTTTGAGCATGCGCTGCACGTGCACGCAAAGTCATTTTTCGATAAAAATTTAACCATCAAGTAGCCGTTGAATTCTAGTTTCCAAAAATGTATTATTTGATAGCATTTTATCAACGCATTGCGGAGTTATGATGCCATGCTAAGAACTTTCCTAATGACCCTCGTAATATAGGACACCACATGATAAATTTTGCTACAAGCCACATAGTCGAGTAGCGAAGGCTCAAGCGAGTCTGCGAAATGCGTAGACTCGCCAAAGCCTTTTCTGCTCGTATACGCAAAGTATGTATACAGGTGAAGACTGACTAAATTAAGACCTCTTGTGCTGCTGACTACGCCACAGCGCATATGCGATAAGTATCAACTTAATCGGATTTGGTTTGAGAAACCGACAAGAGATGGTTATACATGAATATGGTCCATTGAACTGTGACCAATAACTTCATACCTACAGAGACCTGTTCATTAAAACCATTTATGTACTACAGCAAAATCTGTGTTAAACGGCCACTTTCAAAACTACTACAAATTAGATTTCAAGACCAATTATCGCTTAATGCAGGTCAAAAGTATTGCAGAATGTATTGCAGAAGGGGAGCATTCTGCAATACTTTCGATCTTCATTAAGCTACCATTTGTCATTAAGATCTTTGATTTGTCTATTTTTGAGTTGCTGTTTTACATAGGTTTTACTGAATTGCACTCTTCCATCTGGTTTGATATAATGGACCTGTGATGGATGGCTCATTGTACATACCAAGGGTATGATACTCCAGATCAGATATTCCAAATTAGATAAGTATTTCAGTCCCTGTAGATTTGTTTTTAAAAGCAAACAGTGCAGTGTTAATGAGCCTGTTCACCAGACTGGTACTTATCCTATATGCGCAAAACTACTCATTTAAGAGGCTTGTATAGGGGGGTACCAAATATCCCATATCCCTTGAAGTAAACAGGCAAATATCCCTTATAAATCGGCAAATATCCCCATAATTAATTTTCCTAAATTTTCAATATCCCTGAAAGTAACGAAAATATTGAACCAAGTATCCCATATCCCTGGAAGTAAAATAGATAGTATCCTATATCCCTGGAAGTAAAATGGCAAATATCCTGTATCCCTAAAACCCCTATACAAGCCTCATTTAACCCTTTACTCCATAGGCTAATTTTAGATCATGACAGCATTTTCTATTTTTAGACAACATTGAAAAATCAAGAAAAAAATATAAAGTTTTGAATACTTTTGAAAATATTATGGAAAATGGAGCATTTGTATGATATTTCAAAGTCGCCATAGGGCGTTCTTATGGAGTAAAGGGTTAATACTTAGCTATCTAGTGAGGCTAGAGGTCTATTCTTTTTGATCTTAGCCCTCCTCATTTTCAATACTTTGTGTATGAGAGCAGCGAAATGCTCTGGAGAGACAGTGCGCATGCGCAGGTTCATCTGAGCCGTTGCTGCTCGCCTATGATAAAGGTAACAAAATCTCATCAAATTTTGCTCAAGCTGTATGTATTTTACAAGAACGTGTACTGCCCATTTCTTTTACGACGAATATGTGCAATGGTTCGAACTCTGAAATAAACCTTACAATCCCTCGAACTATAATCCAAAACGTTTTCATTCAAATTATCAAATTATACCCGGAAGATTACCGAAAACGCAACACACTTAAAAAGATCTAGGCGGCATAATGTTTTGGGAACGATTTAATAAATATTGTTCTACAAAATTATCGTTAAAACCGCTAAACTTGATCTAAATGAATGGAATAAATCAGGTCATAGATTTATATTGACTTTTTAGCATTTTTAGATAAGAAAGTTATGCTATGTTATATAAACACATACCATAAAACAACATTAGCGCATTATCATATAGTTGTCAACTCACGGTATTTGTGGAAAGCATATGAGCCGCGGCATGAGATGTCCAACAATTTGACATTTTGACAAGTGTAGACTCGGACGAGCCTCCTTTTAAGCTTAGAAACTCCAAATGGTGTTCAGTCAGTGGCTTAACAATCATAGAATACTCAAGCGACTAGCAAAGGCTCTGATCAGACTGCGCATATGCGCAGGCTGATCTGAGGCTTTGCTGGTCGCACATACCACATTGTTGGAAATCTCATGCACTGGCTCAATTATACCATTGTTTTCTAGTGACTCCTAAATGCCTACTTTGGCAAACAGTGAATACCCATATAGATGAAAAATCACATTATGTGGATATTCCATCAGGATCTACACTGTAACGAACTTCAGGAAAAAGACAATACATTTTTGGGACAATTATTTCCTGTGACCCCTTTATATTTACAATGGAGCATCTCAAGTTAATTGAATCAAGCCATAAGTACATGTACATAAAGTCTCAGGAGATTTATTCCTTTATTCTGTTGATAACGAAACAATAGAAATTAATAGAAACTTGTATTGCGTTAGTTTTATTATACAAGCAAAAAAGGGTGGTTCCAGCGCATTCGCGGCCATAAACCCAACCGCGACCCGCTGGGCCGAGCTTTACGACCAATCCTTAAATCTTCGTTTTAGCGAAGTGTAGTAATTAGGGGGCGCAAGTAATCAAGTGAATCTGAAATGCAAGCACTTTTTGAACCATGCAATATGTCCTTAACCAGATGAAAATCGAAGGAAATATTAAGATGTTCTCAACCGTACAGTCTGATCATCGCCTTTGCTATTAGTTTTTCTGGAAAGAATACTACATGAAATAGATAATGATTCTAGCTACATGTTATCACTGCAGCTGCGAAGGCTGGTTCAACCCTTACAGGGTCGCAAATCTCGAAGACAGATTTCATAAATAATATGGAAAAAATATAGAGAACCTACAATATTAGAAAACAGCAGACTCGGTTTTATTAAGTCTATTCATGAGAATTAATGGAAAGCGGAACAATTCTCACGCCCCGCGGTATTCTGCTTACCACCAGAACCCAATATTCCCGAAGGGCCAGAATATGAAAAAGACTATTTAACCCTTAATGCGCCAATCGCAACAAAAGTCGTCTGCTTTTCTCGTCTGCTTAAATGTTTAAGAAGCCAAATGACAAACAGTGAAGACCCAGATCAGACTGCTCCTATAGGAGCAGTCTGTTCTGGGTCCACCCTGTTTGCTTCTATACTTAATTCATCAGTAATGCTGGGCAATTATTTGCAGCAGACGACTTCAGCAGACGACATTTTCAGATGCATTTTTTCTTGGCGCTTTAAGAGTTAATTATATATGCCCGTATTACAAGTAAAACTAATAGGGTACACAAATGTAACACGGAACAACTGTATACTTCAACCATCATAAATTGTAAAATTAATGGTCGAATCCAGGAGCCTTTTATTACTATTTTTCAAATAATTCATGTTTTATCTATCTTACTCAATTCAATATAACAATTGATAGAAAATCCTATAAGATGTAAGACCTTCAAATATTTGAGTCGTTAGTTTTGAAAGTTTTTAAGAGGTTTGTGCAGGTCAACCTTGTGCGTCCTTCTCAGGATCCAAATTTAGCCAGTATCCAGCAATTGGTACAAGTTGGCATGTAAGCCCATCGAAGACTCAGATCAGACTGCGCACCGCACAGTCTGATCAGAATCTTCGATTGGCGATCTATGAGTAGCCAAGGGTCCAACGCTTCTTCAGGATGAAAACTATAATTCTGATCAGACTCTATGGATGCCAGACTGATTTGAATCTTGGATGTACACACTTGTCAAATTGTATACCTTATGCTGTATACTGGCTCATTATCTCAATAATGATCACCTGTCTCACTAACAAAGAGACCCCCAGGTGTGGGGGGTCTGTGCTCCCTTGCTCCCTAAAAATAAGCATTGATCTCCCTAAATCCCTGAAAAAATCCTCATCTCCTTGAAAATAGTTTGCCTTTGCTCCCCAAATCCCTAAAATTAATTCAGCTGCTCCCCAAATCCCCAAACGTATAAGCCAATTCTCCCTTAAATGTATTTTCTTTACGTGGAATTAAATTCACGTACTTGAAAACTGTGAAGCTATACACGAGAACATGACTTAATGTTTTGCGTTATAAATGTAAAGACAGGGCTTAGCCATGGAAGTGTTTTAATGAAATCCTTAAAATGTTGTTGCTGTACCTGATAGAGTAGGTATGAAGGAATGCTCTCTTGATTTGATTTGTTTTATAATTAGGGACAGACCATTTTGTTTTCTGGAGGGGCTGTTTTTTAAAACAGCTTAAAACTAGATTTTTTTAGACTATGTGAAAGCAATTATAAAAAGTCTTTTTACCATTGCCATCAGGTCATATATACGTATGTTTAACTTTAGTTTCATCAAGTTGGGAGCGCAGTGGCTCAGTGGTAGAGTGCTTGACTCGAGACCGAAGGGCCGCAGGTTCGAGCCTCACCGGCGTCACTGCGTTGCGGTCCTTGAGCAAGACACATTTATCCTAGCTTAGTACTGGTTCGACCCAGGAAGATCCGTCCCTTTATAACTGAAAAATTGTTGATGGGACGTAAAGAATCAAACAAACAAATAAAGTTTTATCAAGTAAGTATCTGATCAGCATGCTTCAAAGTTTTAATAAGATTAAGCTAATGAAATAGAGATAATTACATACCAGGGCCCGAAATTACAATGACTCCTTAAATTTAAGGAAGACTTAAGTTAAGTATTAATTTTTCAAGATGCGAAAAATAACGTTTTTAACTAATGAAAATAAAAATAGTTTCATTTTTTCTGTATATCACAATGATATCTTTGACCACAAGTACCGCATCGATCCAGGCAATTTATTTAGCATCTAATATAGCATGTTGAAATATCAATACTTAACTTAAGTCTTCCTTAACTTTAAGGAGGCATTGTACTTCCGGGCCCAGGTGCGTAGGTAGCCCCGTGCAACAATGTGGATTCACACTCGTGCTAGGGGGCCCGGGGCATGCTCCACCGAAAAAGTTGAAAAAAAAGGTGCGATCTGGTGCATTCTCAGCGTTCCAAAGTGCGTTATTATCAACCTATAACAATTCTAAGGATAATAAATAAACAACAGCCAAAATTGGCCATATTTAAATCAGATGTGCATGTAAGGGTTGGCTTTTGAACTTTCAGCCAAGGTAGCCATTCTTGTATTGAAAGCATAATTTTCTCCAATTGATGTTTAATTTCACAAGGATTATCCTTTGGATGAAAGAAACCTAACTCTTACTTTTGTGTCCTGGGAATTGTTTGATTATTTGTAATTAGTATTATGTCTGCTGCATATATGCAAAAGCACACAGCATTGACCTATGAACCCTGGTCGAACTGCTCCTAACGGAGCAGTCTAAGTTGGGTCAGAAGCAATTATGAAAGCAGACAACAATTGTCGTGACTGACGAGAACACTGTATATATGACTATTTTGTCCATGCAACATGACCAAAATTTCTCCGAAATTAAAGGGCCGATCATCTTGGGTCTTGGTATGTTTATTTTAGGAATGTGGGCCATACAAATTATGTTCAAATTATGATATAAGATTGATCTTGACATGATAAAACTGTATATTAACGAGAGCTAAATTCTTGTGACTCGGTGCCAGGCAAGCGCTGCATGACCTTATGGTGCTCTGGTTTCCATGTGTAGTTGATATAAGTTTAGTTTCCATGTTGTGCACCAGACCACATAAGCAAACACATCTACATCTACATGGTTACACGCCGCCATCAATCATGACTTTTGTAGCACGGGTGGTTGCGACTTAAGAAAAGAATACAGCGAAAATAATAAGAAAGTTAGAAGTGAAAACAAAACATAAAGGTAGAAGAAAAATAATGTCTAAAAATCATCATATAAAAATAAAATAAATAGTATTAATAACACGTAGCCTGCACCCATTTTGAGTAGAAAATCACACCATATCATTGTTGTTATGGTTCGACTTCATCCAAATAAATGCTAATTGTAACGTTTAGAATGAAAATTGCTACCAGACAAAAAACGTTTTCGCTTTTGTATGCTTTTTTTATTACAATCATTGTATAGTTGAATAGTTTATTCAAGCACGCCAATGTCGCTTTCAATTGCAAATGAAGGATATCTAGACCTAATTTTATAACAATCAGGAATTATAATGCAATTTTACTAATTATGAGCCTTTGCACAAATGACTGAGTCGCAACATATATTTATTTGACGACGCCGTCAGAGAGTTCAACTACTTGCGGCAAACCCGTTCTGCTAGAAGACTTTGTGTAGGATGACATTTCACGACGTTACACTGACTTGAAAAGGAGCATCTGCATGACAGCGAAAGGGCGTGTATCTCCAACTCGGACCAATCTTCGCTTCGGCATATAGGAGGCTTTGGACATTAGCTTCATTTCCATCGCTCTGCGATCAGGATGTCTTCGTTGAGGACACCTGATGGTTTCCTGAATTTATCATCTTGTTGTTCAAATGTACACAAAACTACAATGCCTCCTCAAAGTTAAGGACGACTATAGTATTGGTATTTCAACATGGTATTTTAAATGTTTACTAAATTGTCAAGATCGATATAGTTCATATGATCGAAGATGTCATTGTAACTGCTGAATACATTTTAGCGAGATTAAAACGTTAATTTTCGTATCCGAAAATAAGTAAGTAAGAAGGCAAAGATCAGGAATCGATACGTAATGGTTGCACCATGGGTTGTCCGCCTGTACGTGGAGATAATCCACGAGCATTAGCGAGTGGATTATCTTACGTACAGGTGTACAATCGTGGTATAACTATTTTATACCACCTATATCAGTGTAGACCTTGCACATCACGAGATATTTCGTGCTAAAGTTGGTAAGGGTGGTACGATATCAGGTACCCACCTAACCCAGGACACCACATGGGAAAGTGACAAAACATAAGTAAACATCACATACAAGAGAGCCAAGAGGTTAGCCTTTTCCCAGCAGGTGACCACAAGGCTGCAACCGGGGGCTGCAATAAAAAGACAAGAAAGCATGACAAACACGAAACATAAATAACAAATTGATCACAAAAGAAGCGCACCGCCTTGGAACTTTAAGGAGGCATTCGATATATCGATACTTCAGTGCACATGTACTTGAAAAATGATTGAAATCTTGATGTGAAAATAATCTATAAAAATCTATTATAGTCATATCATCATATCATGCGTTGATTAGACCTTAGAAATGTGCCCGCCACTGCTTGTTTGATCAAGCTGATGAATGAATCTGACTAGTCCTGTTTATGATGATTGTAAGTTTATGGCTATGTTAAGAAGCGTCAGTTCACGCGTTTTTGGTACGCAAACATTGGTCTAGATAAAAAATATTTTGAGCGTAAAGATATCAATATTTTCTTATCTTTAAGTTGTAACTCATGTGTTGGATGC
The DNA here is from genome assembly GCA_964019695.1 of Loripinus fragilis. Taxonomy (NCBI): domain Eukaryota; kingdom Metazoa; phylum Mollusca; class Bivalvia; order Lucinida; family Lucinidae; genus Loripinus; species Loripinus fragilis. The sequence continues at coordinate 127,193,351 of OZ026514.1, forward strand.
TTAAAAGAGCCGTCTCATTGAGACTGTTCTTTTGAGTGAGTACCCACAACATATATTTCAAATTGGTTGAGAAACAATATAATATTTTTTATTACGCCTTAATTCCTATCTTGCCAAGCTTCCATTAACTTAAGTTTTACAGCAATATGCAGTCAGTAATTGTTTGAGCCCTCTGCGCCCATAAGTAAACACTTTATAATATGCAATCACCAGCTTATGTATGACTGTTATCGTGAAAGTAAACATTGAACAATTCAACAAAAGCCCATGCCCCGAAATCAGGGCATCATTGAACCATACACGATGGTCTATATTCGGTAGCAGAAAAAAACAATACCGCTTTATATATGATAGATAATAAGCCGACCCCTGACAGCTCGCAGTACCTGCTTAAGTAGACTGAGTAAATATGGGATACGATGTATTCATTTCAGAGGGCGAATTTCTGAATTATTTTCATTCAAAAATAGAGGAGGATTTAAGTAAGTAAAGCCAAAATTTTCAAAGAGAGAATCATGACTGAAGCTCTGTATGTTTTTTTAGTACAGACAACATATCTGTTGATATGGAATGATGACAATAATCATTCCTGCTTTATAAAAAAAAAATGAATACATACTCCTTTTATCTCAACATACTATTAACACATCAACGTGGAAATGTTTGTTCAAATACGTTTGAATATTATATGTTCTCTGCATATAGATGTTATGTACGTTGTATTCTGATATGTTTCAGCAAGCAATTTAAATACATTTTCTTTCTTGGCAAGAATCATCTCTGTATTCATTTTTAAACATGTTTGACATGTGATTGGAGTTTTGCGGTTTTCCGGGCATTACTTCACAGGTTTGGATAAACAAAATGTTTGAGAGCAAAATATTAACATTTTCTTACCCATCAATTTTAACATATGTTTTGGGTGCTCAAAAGAACCATTGAGACGGTTCTTTTGAGTACCCACAACATATGTTTTGGATTGAGACGGTTCTTTTGAGTACATACAACATATGTTTTGGTTGAGAAATAAGAAAAATATTTTTTTCGTTACGTACTCTTAACTTATATTGCAGACATTCTAGATGCTGTTCGCTACATTGTATTAGACATAGCCGAACGCAACCCCCACACATTGCACTGTGAACATATGAAAGCTTTCACGGTGTAGCACTTTATTTGGCATGCTTCTGGCACTTATCGCATAGTCGAGCAACATAAGCTCTGGACTCTCCAGAGCCTTCGCTGCTCGCTTACACAAAGTATGGATGAAGACAAAGACTCAGGCCAAAGTTTAGATCTGTAGCCCCTCTCGGTAAGTCAGCATGCGTGTTTGAAGGAGGCTTTAGCGCGTATGCGATCAGTACATAAATCTCGTGCGTTGGCCCATATGGTTGTTTATCAGTTTCCTCTAATATTATATCTACCATTGTTGCACGTTGCCTGTCACAGCATGTGCCTTTATCAGGTCAGGATGACGTTGCACTTTTTAAATGATGTCGCTAATGACGCTGAATCAATATAAAAAAAAATCGAAAATTACGTCATAATCGCTAGTTTGAAGAGTGAAACAATGGGTAGACTGATAAATAGAATACCAGGTTCGCGCGTCTTGAGAACGCATGTTGAATCGTTCGGCAAGCCTCGCGCTGTCAACAAGCGTTCTCAAAGCATTGCCTCGTAAATTTGATATCAAAAGACACTCACCTAGTATTCTCTATATGCATTGTACTTTTAACAAAATGAATTCATCGTTTATGTCTACCTGCCTTGACCTATAAAGCAACTCGATAATTAGGTCTTTGAGCCTGCAAAGAACTCCTGAATATTTTATAGCTTGCGTCTTCATAAACACCTTCGTTGCACTATTTGTTCCTCGTTTACTATTGGCAGTGGTGTAGCAATTTCTCAACAGAACGATCAATGAGTTGTCGCATATGCATTCCGCACTTGCTCAGCAATCCAATGGCCTGTGCGCCAACTTTGTGTAGCCTCCACCATCATCTTATGTAAACTGAGCATGTAAGTACCGGATAAACTCGTACTCGCCCGAGCCTTCTGTGAAAATTACTAAAATAGCGTAACAATGTGCCAGATCCCGTGCTAGTTCGTGAGATTTTCGCACTCATCGCATATGCGCAAAAGTCTCCTTTAAACGCTTATATTGGCGTATCAAGCTGGGCTACATGTCTAGACTCAGATCTGAGTGTTCATTCATTTTTTGCGCATGCGAGCAGCAAAGGCTCTGGTGAGTCTGTGCATTTTCGCAGGCACACCTGAGACTTCGTTGCTCGCCAATGCGTAGGTACCAAATGTATTTTATTTTATTACAGTATTCGGCATAATAAGCGCAATGAGCGCATAATTTTTCAAATAATATGCCCTCTTTTAAAATGTGTAGGTCCGGATCAGCTTAACGACTGATACGGTGAATCCATTGCAAAGTTTCACCAATGGACTGCCTGGAAATCAGAATTTAATGCACAGCATTTACACACCACAGATAGAGCCAGGTTTGTGCTTATGTGAGCATGTGCATTTATTTGGTCGAATATGGCACATTAAAAACAAGGCAGCCACCAATTGAGCATTTCATTCCAATGAAACATCTAAAGATAAGCTGTCAATAATATACAATTGGCTGTCAACTATTGTCATCCAGGTGCATGCCAAACTACACAAAACCTTGTTCATTTCTACATGGTCATTACATTGAAACATAAAAAAGTAGTTGAGAAATTTGCTAAAAAAGGTTATGGTGAAAAACACTCATTTATTGAATTGACATGTGTGGCATATGTTGCAGGTGCACATTGGAATTGCCTCTATGAGGCAATTCCAATGTGTACCAACAACATTTGTTACTGAAAATAAGGAAACCTAGTTTGAAATATACACTTATCAAGAATCATTTCCATTAGCTTTGTCCCTTTAAAACATCTCAAGCTGCCAATTAGTTTTAAAATGCCTGGCACAATATGACAAATTGTTTAAATTAACATGACAGCTATATCACCAAATTTGATTTCATGAACTACGTTTTTGCTAAGCTGGTAGTTGCATGGTTGTAAATGAAAATAAAAAGTAGTCGTAGAAATTAGCACAACACACTAGACTTAACAAAATGCAAATCTATCTGGAACTCACTGATAAAGCCATGATAATAAGATCGATGATGTATAATAAAATCACAACTAATTGGGTCTTATCTCTGTTTTGTTGATGGAAATGATGCAATAAAATGTGAATATTCATTTCTTGGCAAAAATACTAAAATATATTTCACAGTTTGTGTTGAAACGCCATAATGCGAATTTTCATCCCCCAAAAAATGAAGAAATATTTTTGGCAATCGCCTTAAAGCAAGTTCGTATACGGCGATGGCGAGCAGCGAAGGCGAGACTCGCAACCTTCACTGCTCGCATACACAATCACTGCTCGCATTTCTGGCGAGAAATTAGACAATTAGGGTAATGTCAGGTAACTTCGGGCACCAGGTAAATTCGGACATACAATTTCAAACAGTGGAAATCCAGATAAGACGGACCGTCTCATCAGGATTTTCACTGTTTGATTAGTTTATTTAGTTTTGTATTCCAATAATTAAAATATGAAACAAACAAGGTCGTAGTTGGAATTAACCTGATGCCCGAAATTACCTGACTTAACCCTACCACGCATATATGTTTAACTTTTTGCCTAATTTTTGGTAATTTTTCGTGCTTTTTTGTCGTCTGTTTTGCTTTTCAAAATCAACTTTTTCAAAACACTCTTTCAGGAATACCATCAGAGTGTCAAACAGTTTGGATCCAGATCAGTCTATACGTTTTGTCGGGTCTGGTCTGGTTCCAAATTGTTTGCAAAAAATATTAGCAGACGAATAAAGCGCCATTATCCAAATTGTATTTTCTAGAGGGAGAAGAATGCTGGCTCAAGCTGTATATTATCAATGAGAGATAAGACGACCATTATAAAGAACCCACAAAATGGCGACACCAAGACGTTCTCTTATGATCAGTCCTACTGGTCACATGACGGCTTTATAGAGACACCAAGTGGTATATATGAGCGAGACAGTCCAGGCAGTATCTACACAGATCAGGTAAGATTGATTGGTAAAAAGTTGAAAGACTTTATGAAGCTCTTTTCACACGAGGAGACTATAATTATTGTTCTTTTCACTTCATAAGATTGTTTGCAGCCTTTGCAATCCACCGTGTGGTAAATGCAGGCGACCTAACGCATATGCGCAAAACCATTAATGTAATAATACAATGTATGCAGCTTATATCAAACAACCAAATCTATTTTTCAATAAGAAATGAAATGTGGTAATGACGGAATAATATATTTTTAAACGATCCATGCAAAAATTGCGATTTTTCTTCAAATGAAAGTCGTGTGTATCCCATGCATAGGTAGATATGCCCTTCAATACAATTGTACAGGGAAAATCAGACACATTAACCAATACTTTCAAGAATGAAATGACAACATTACTAAAATTCATTTGATAGTTATCCCACGTTTTTTTTATAAAAGCGAAGGGGATATTGAAATCGCCTCCGTCCGTCTGTCCGTGCGTCCGTCTGTCCGTTATGCTATCTTCTCCTAAACCATTGGACGAAATTCAACATAATTTGGTATGTGAGTTACTCACATGAATGGGGCGTGCAACAGCAAATTTTTTTTTGGCCCCGCCCCCTGGGGCCCTGGTTTGTTTGTTTGATTTGATTCTTTACGTCCACTCAACAATCTTTCAGTTATGCGGGACGATTCTTCCTGGGTTTAACCAGTACTAAGCTAGGATACCTGGGGCCCTGGGGAGGGGTCAAAAGGTCAAATATTATTTAATTTCAATTACAAAGTCAATTTCAAAGATTTTTATTCCAAACTTTGTGTGTGTTCTCACAAATGAAAGATACAAAACATATCAGACGAGATTTTTCATTCTGTCGCCTTGGTCATGCCCCAGGGGTCGGTCTTAGGGGCGCTGAGGGTAACCAGGGGGTCAAAAAAAATTTTTTCAAACATGGTCATATGACATATCAAATCGACCAGGATGAAGAGCAGAACAGAATGCAAGCAAAAATACTCATCGTATGGTCAAACTGGTGACCTTGGGGTGAGGTCAAAAGGTCAAATATCATTAAATTTCAGTTACCATGTCAATTTCCAAGATTTTTGTACCGAACTTTGTATGTGTTCTCCCAAATGAAAGATACAAAACATATCAGACGGAATTTTCATTCTGTCGCCTGGGTCATGCCCCAGGGGTCGGGCTTAGGGGGGCTCGGGTGCCCAGGGGGTCAAAAAAAATTTTTTTTCAAAAATGGTCATGTGGCATATCAAATTGATGGGGATGACGAGCAGAACAGTATGCAAGTAAAATTTTCATCATAGGGTCAAACTGGTGACCTTGGGGTGAGGTGAAAAGGTCAAATATCATTAAATTTCAGTTACCATATCAATTTCAAAGATTTTTATACCAGACATTGTGCGTGTTCTCACCAATAAAAGAAATTATATTGAACAGAAGTTTTATTCTGTTGTTGGGGTCATGCCCCAGGGGTGGGACCTGGGGTGCTGGGGGGATCAAAAACTTTAGCGTGGGGATTTGCGATGGCGCCCCATCGACTGCGCATTCTAGTGTTTTTCTTGCTGTTATATTCGCAGGAAATGTCCAAGATTTATGCACGGGTTTCTTTTTTTTAATTTCGCAATCTACACGTACATGTACAGGCAAATAATACATGGTATAATTATTACTTATGTCTGTTTTTTTTTTGTTTTTTTTTTTCTAGAGACATGTATTCAATGACCTGGGCCAAGGAGTACTAGACAATGCCTGGCAGGGGTATAATGCCGCCCTGTTCGCCTATGGTCAGACAGGCTCGGGCAAGAGCTACTCTATGATAGGATATGGACCAAATAAAGGAATCGTACCAATCACCTGCGAGGAACTCTTCAGGGCCATAGAAGACAACAAAGATACCAAGAAACAGTTGAGGGTATGTAGAATCACATCGGGTATGCGGCGAACGCAAACGCTCCGATTTATATCCAAAATTGTTCTCGATCTCCAAACGCTAATTTGATGTGCAATACGCAGTTTTGTTAACATATAGATAACAGTTTGTACCTAGAATTTATCATAATTGAGCCGTGACAATGTGGCATTTTGACAAGTTCAGACTCAGACGAGCCTATGTCGCCTCCTTTCAAGCTAAGGAACTCCAAATGGTGTTCACTCAGTAGATTAACAGTCATAGAATATTCAAACGACTAGCAAAGCCTCTGATCAGACTGCGCATATGCGCAGGCCGATCTGAGGCTTTGCTGGTCGCACATACCACATTGTTGGAAATATCATGTCGCGGCTCATATTACATATCGAAATTACGTTTTGCACTATGTCTGATCGGGTAAAATTACTTGCACAGCGCCTGCATCATGAGGTAACCTGTTTACAACATAGACGAACAACAATGACGCTGATCAGACTGCGCCTCTGTGTATCTGTGCAGTCTGATCAGTGTCATTGTTGTTCAATATCATGAATAGTACTATAAATATACATGCCATAACAGCAATATTCAAAGCTATAGCAGGCCCCGAGGTTGTAAAACTGTGTTCATGCTGAACTCAACTGAGCAAAACATTTCAACTGCTCATAAAACTAAAATACTAAAACATAAAGACTTTTCATGCTTAAACTCTCAGATGTTGTATTTATCATGCTTATTAATGCTAATTGTTGACATTTTAACATTTATGAGCATGATAAATTTCGTGCTCAGTTGAATTGAGCATGCAAAAAAGTTTTATGACCTCAGGGCCCTGCTAGTTTGAGCTTAACCTGATCACAATCTTCGGATACATCTTCTCTCGACGTGTTCGATCGTTCTTCAAGATACAAATGATGTCAAGAGGAATTTTAAGGGTTCTTAAAAATGTTTTATCTCTCTAATAGGTGAAAACTGCGACAGTCATTTCTAACAATGCAAATATTTGATCATACTACCTCTTCAAATATAAAATATTGGTTTAAACATATCCAGTCATATTTGGATAGCAGATTTGATGGGTATTCCCCAAATTAAACTTAACTTTATCTTGTAAGCTTCGAGGGTGACAGGCATGTTGTGATTTTCAATATCTTGTTGATTTTAGCCACATTATGTGTGGAGCATAAGCAAGGAAAAAATCTTTAAAGACCTATGAGCCAGTGCATGAGATTTCCAACAATTTGACATTTTGACAAGTGTAGACTCCGACCAGCCTCTGCAGCCTCCTTTTAAGTTTGGAAACTCCAAATGGTGTTCAGTCAGTAGCTTAACAATCATAGAATACTCAAGCGACGAGAAAAGGCTCTGATCAGTCTGCGCGGATGCGCAGGCTGATCTGAGGTTTTGCTGGTCGCACATACCACATTGCTGGAAATCTCATGTCGCGGCTCCTATATTTGTTTCTATAGGTGACTATTAGGATTAAACTGATAAGATATTGCCTCCGCCAAATCAAATACACCAGAATAGCTCATCAGAGAGACAGGGCCCCCATACTGGGAATTAAGCTATGGCTAATATATCTAGTAAACGGGTACAGGTATAGATAATCCGCTCAAACAGCATCACCCTTCAAGGGCCTCTGTATGACCACATGCAGAGAGCTCATTATCTCATCGTTAAGACAAGTCATTGATCTGCTAAGTATAGAGATCAGGTAAAAAAAAGTCCGCAGTGGTACCACTTTTAGACCGAAAATATAGGTCTTTGAAGACATATTTATTTTTTATGTAATAGGTGGCTCTTAGGATTAATTTGATAATCCAACCCAATCAAGTATACCACAATAGCTCATCAGAATGATGGGGATTTAGCTATCACTTGTATATCTAGTACACAAACATACATCCTTTATATACAGTAACAAGATCAAACTCTGCTCTGGACCTGTATCGCCCGTGCACATCTCCAATGTGTGAACAATCATTATGCAAAGTTCGAATATAAAGGAATGATAACTGTTGGAGTTTCAGTTTACACACCGTTTACACAATGTAAGCACCCTAAAGATGGTGTAGACGTAATAATGTCCAATTTTCACACTCCAAAAATATAACAAACTATAATCAAATGTGCACAAAATAAGAGATTAACATTTTCGATGTGTGAACAATCATTAAACAAAGTTTGAATACAAAGGAATGAAAACCTTTGGAGTTACAGGTTGCACAAACCAGATTACCCCTATGGATGGAAAAATGTCTAAGTTCAACCCCCCTTAAACAGAGAACATATTTATCAAATGTGCACAAAATAGGAGGTGCACATCTTCAATGTATTAACAATGATTATGCAAATTTTGAACATCAAGACATTAAACTGTTGGAGTTACAGATTACACAAACCAGACACCATCCCAGCATTTTGGATGGAAAACATCTCCAATTTCAACACCCCCAAAATGAGAAAATATTCATGAATTGTATAGAAAATAGATGCTGTGCAACTTCAATGTGTGAACTATTAGTATGCAAAGTTTGAATACATGTAAATGAAATTTGTTGGAGTTTTACTTAAATTGAACAAACCAGACACCAACCAAGCATTTTGGACGGAAAAAATGTTCAACACCCCTTAAAAATGAGAACATATTCATGAACTGTTCCCAAAATAAAGGTGCACATCTTCAATGTGTGAACAATCATTAAACAAAGTAAGTAAGGATGCAAAAATCAGGAATGGATACAATCAAGTACCACACCTGACCCAGGATACCAATGGGAAAGTTACAAACTCACAGTTAGACAGTTTGAATATAAAGGAATGGAAACTGTTGGAGTTACAGATTACATAAACCAGACACCCCACCCTCTTAGCATTTCGGATGGAAAGATGTCTAAGTTCGACACCCCTTAAAAAGGAGAACATTTTATCAAATGTGCACAAAATAAGAGATGCACATCTTCAATGTGTGAACAATAATTATACAAAGTTTGAATATAATGAAATGAAAATTGTTGGAGCTACAGATTACACAAACCAGACACCATCCCAGCATTTTGGACTGAAAAAATGTTCAACACCCCCTAAAATGAGAAAATATTTATGAAAATATTTATGATATGTTCGCATAATAAGAGGTGCACATCTTCAGTGTGTGGATAATCATTATACAAAGTTTAAATGTAAAGGAATGAAAACTTTTAGAGCTACAGATTAAACAAACTAGGCAACCTAAAAGTGTTGCGGACTGATGAAGTGGAGTCCCACTACTAGACCTGCGTTTCGTCAAGGCGACGCAGGTAATAAAGCTCGCTGTACACATGTACAAGAAAAGGTAAACAGCCTGAACAGCAAAACCTCATGCGCGGATCCAGGGGGCAGGGGTTCCGTACCACCCCCACTGGAAAATCACAAAAATATGGGGTTTCGTAGCAATACTGGTCTGGATCCCCTTAAACATCAAAAAGCTACTAAGCCTGCATTCAATGTTGGGCCAGCATCTGCCCGCCAACGAAACGCCATTTCAATGGCGTTTCGTTGGCGGGCCGATGGTTGCCCATTATTGCGGTATTTATATCCTCTATATCCCACCAACTAAAAGAAGCGTTATCAAATTTGGACCCCCTCAGACAAAATTTTCTGGATCCGCGCATGGACCCTTCAAGATTAGTAAGGGTGCAAAGATCAGGAATCGATACAATAAAATACCACACCAGACCCAGGATACCAATGGGAAAGTGACAAACTCACAGTATGACACCACACACGAGAGCCAAGAGGTCAGCCCTTTCCCAGCAGGTGACCACAAGGCACATATAAACAGACGCACACAAAGGTGCAGCAACCACAAGACAGAAAAAAACATATAAGATCCACAAAAAGACCCTCTTTACAGTTATCTAGACTGGAATAGGTCTTGGTGGTTCTAACAGGCCCAAAAGGTAATTTTCTCAATGTATGACTTATGCATCCTACATAATCCTTTTTTATACCATTCAAAATAGGGGGACAATAGAGTATTAATTTTCCTGACTCTAAATGAAATATATCGTATTGCATTTCTTTCAATTTAACATTCAGTTTGCAAAATACCACGTCAGTGGCTTTGTATAATACAGAATAGAACAAATTTAGTCTTTCAATCCGATTTTTCTCAAATGAAACTAGCTTTAAGAATAATACTGATGTTAATCCTACACATTAGTAAGATTGAAAAAAAACTTGTAACATGTGCTGCGATAAACGCAATCAGTTACAAGATAAAAACGCTCTCTACACGTATAAGGATTACGATACTTGTGCTTTAAATCGTATGCCTAACCAAATTTTGATATAAGGGTCAAACACGGGTGTTCGTGCATTATACAACCCTTACCAACTTTAGCACGAAATAGATCGTGATGTGCAAGGTCTACACTGATGTAGGTGGTATAAAATAATTATACCATGTTTGTCCTCCTGTACGTAAGATAATCAACTCGCTAAAGCTCGTGGATTATCTCCACGTACAGGCGAACAAGCCATGGTATAACTATTACTTAACGGTCCCAAGAGAGATTGTGAAAACAGAGGGCGAAGCAATTACAACACTTACTGGTCAAAGTCGCAGAATCTAGATTTTTAATATAGGCCACCGTCTAAAACAATCTCAAAAATCTAGATTCTGCCACTGCGACTAATTAGTATTGTCAATGAACATGAAAATTCTACCCAACATCTCGTAATAAAGTTAGCCCATCTCATAATAAAGCTAGCTCACTCTTATAGAGTTTTACAAACCACCTTCCTTCAACTCAAACTACTGATAGTTCAAGGTGAAAACTCTTGTCCCGTGGAGTTGGAGCTAATGAGAAACGAGTATATTTTAAGACGTTTTGTTTATACAGAAAAAAGATAAATTTATTCGAATCACTGATTGGCAAACAAAGCGGGAAGCAACATGAGCAAAACGGTTTAAGCCCTCCAGTAAAATATTTTTACTGACCGTTCCAAGGCGGTGCTTCCTTTGTGGATCATTTATGTTATTTCTGTATTGTTTTGTTATGCGTTCATGCAAGTCTGTTTGTTGATGCCTTGTGGTCACCTGCTGGGAAAGGGCTGACCTCTTGGCTCTCGTTTATGATGTCTATTTGTGACGTTGTCACTTTCCCATTGGTATACTGGGATAGGTGTGGTGTTTGATTGTATCGATTCCTGATCTTTGCCCACTTTCTTACTTAATTTAACCTCTATTCTATAAAATAATGTCTAATTAGAAACATTGTTATCAGATCATTTCCACCCTCATGTTTAATGTAATCAAAATAGCCTGATAATTATCTGCAAGAAGTATTTAAGACCATTTTTTCTCATTGTGTCGAAAGAAAATGAATGTGCTGTTAAACAAAAGTCCCCAAAATCTTTGTATAATGCCTCGGCATGCCAAAATATTAGAACTAAAAGGCACATAAAATCAGAGTAATTAACTTCATAGGACCAGCACATCAGATGTGGGTACTTATCGCATCGTCGAGCAGCAATGTCTGGCATGCTCAAAGTATCGATATAGATGAAGACTCAAGCCAAAATTTAGACCTTAATCCACAGATACGTCAGCATAGGTATTCAAATTAGGCTTTTTGCGCATATGTGATAAGTAACAAGATAGCATGTGCTGCCGGGTCCAATTTTGATTCCCACGGGACTCTAAACACTTCTAGGAACAAGGTACAAAATCTCCTCACCAGAAGGATCCATTTTTATACTGACAAACAGTTTCAAAGACCCCTGTACTGTTACAGCAAGTTTTTAAAATTATTCCAGTTGGGTCTAGTGGTAGAGAAATTTGATAAAGCTTATGCATGCTTGTAAGAGTTATGTTTGTTTTATGGTAGAACCTGGGCACAAAAAGGCATTTAAATACTCAACCAGTATGCCCTAAACACCCATTTGTAGTTTAGTTTTACAATATCATCTGAGAATAATATTTGGTTTGGTTCGTTAAGGAAATATACTAGCAATATTGGAAGTAAGTTTGACTTTTAGACAAGTATAAATTCTCAATAGACAATTTATTGCTCTGACTGCACTTCTACCAGATTCCAGTCATTTAGCCATGACCTGAGTAAATAACCAGGAAATCTCTATCAGCTGATCCAGTGGCCTTGATTTTTCGGATTTCTACCTTATTTGCAAAGTTGTTATGCTATTATGTTCTTGTATATTTCAGGTATTCTTCAGTATGTTAGAGATTTATAACGAGCAAGTGCGAGATCTACTAGTCAAAACCAAGCCCCCACACGGTGGTCTAAAAGTACGTCAGAATCCAAAGTCAGGCTTCTATGTAGAAGGCTTAAAGGTAGGTTTGCTCGTTATAACGGCCTGGAGTGTAAGGGCTCGTGATAAGCTGACAAATGAGACGCTTAAATGTTCACAAACCGCAAGAAATGTACAACATATGAAACATGTGCAAACTTTTTGCACATGTTTCATATGTTGTACATTTGCTGCGATTATGACACCAAAAATAGAATAGTCACGTGAAGTGGAAGCAATTTATTTTTTAAACATGTTTCCAATTCGTTCTTGAAAGTATTGATAAAGTGTATCAGGATTTCTAGCACAAAATTGCTGATAAAAAGCTTATTTGTGCGTGAAATAGGCACATATTGCTGCTGCAGTATCTCCAAACAGTTAGCATCTTCTCCATTACCAGTAGGGGCCCACAGATTCGTTTGTTGAATCTAGCAAACAACAAATCTTTACCCACCCTTTCTCTTCCAAATTTATCGGCATCTATCGTCGAAACGGTAATCTGTCGTCAAAACAGTCGTTTGTACGGTGTGTTAGGGGATACCAGCGATTAGATGGTTTTGGACATTCTAATTTTATTGTAAAATATCGAAATTTTGGGGAGAAAAGCGTTCCCTTATTTGAAACTTTTCTACATTATTGTTTAACCTTACCTTGAAGAACTGGGCCCTGTTGCATAAACCGTCATTAAAGTTAAGCTATCATTAAGATTTAAGCTGTCATTAAACTTTTACCAGTCCATTAGTTAAGTTGGCATTATCTTTGTGTTGCATAAAGCAATTTTAATGTCAACTTAACTAATGACGACTTTTTTTTTAAAACAGACTGGTAAAGCTGACATTAAGATCTTTTCACGTGCAAATGCTCCAACAACAGCTTCCAATATGGCGGCGAATCACAGTCGCAGTGACGCTTCGACGAAACCGACAGCTTGAGCTTTGTAAATTATAAACTGTAACTAACATGTTTAGCGAATATGAAAAAAACAAAACTTCTTTGCAAAAAACAATCTAGATCAAATCCCGAAAATGTCAGTTTATGCTACATTGCGCCGTAAAGATGTTGTTCGTGTTGGAAGACGGTTCGTCCTATGTTAAGTTTAGTTTTCTTGTGGCCCGCTTCTTTCGTTTATTTCCCCAGTTCCCTTTAGAAAAAAACACGGTTTTCACCCCATCATCAGTTCTAGATCAAGATATTATGGTTCCATAAAAGAAATGGTTGAAAGGCTGTAAGCCTTATGCACATGCGACGATGTGTCTCTTTTATGGGAAAAAACGTTTTTAAAAACCATCGGCTGTTTTGTTTACATCCGTTTCCATGGGACATGCATGATGACATTGTTGTATTTTCCGCCAGTGACTTACGGCGCACCCCTCCAAGCCACAATTTGCTTGATTTTGAATCTTTACTTCTCAGTACACAATTTTTTCAGTTATTACGGGACGGGTCTTCCTGGGTTGACCCAGAACTAAGCAAGGATTAGTTTATGGATCTTGCTCAAGGACACAAGGCAGTGACGCGGGTAATGCTCGAACCCACAACCCCCTCGGTTTGGTGTCCAGTACTCTAACACTGCGCTGTGCTCCTAATGTTTCACCAGAATAAAATAAAATAATACCCCAGAAATAGGGCTTTCAAACTACGACAACCAGCATCCTGGCACAATAAAGACAAGGTCGTCACAGCCTGTTTGTATGGCAGGGAAAGCCGGGGTGCTCAGGGAAAAAAAAACACTACAAGCTGTTATTTATTTTTATATTTTATTTTATTATCCATTTTTTGCAATTGGATAATAGCATTGCTTATATGATTATTCACACAGCGCACGCATATACGCACATCTTACTCCATAAAATGGATGGGTCTAAGAGAAATATTTTAAAAGGCACCATGAGGCAATACCACACCGTGTAGGCGGTGACCACGAATTTTCAGGGACACAAGACAGTGACACCGGGCGGCGAAGCGCAGAGTCGATAACGTGTCTGACTAGGTGCGTGTTTGACTACAGACCCAGAGGTTGCTAGTTCAATCCGGGCCCGGCCCCATACATATGTTGCAGAGGGCCGCGAGGTAGAATAGTTATCTTAGCTAATTGTGTCACCCTCTATAAAAATTGTATAAATAAATAAATAAATAAATAAATACTTTCGTGAAATAATTTCTACGGTCATTCTCATGCCGTTGATTCAGTCAAGAAGGGTTGTTGTCAGTTTATATAATACAAGCGAAAGTATGTGCACGAAGCTCAAGCTTGCCCAGGAAAAGAATTGTGGTTAGGTGAACTGATTGTCCTGACATGACGTGACCATAGCTATGAGGGTCTCAATTGGATACCTCTGAAATCGCTAATCAGTAACACCCAAAAACCACTAATCTGTAAAATTTAGACCCAAAAATCGCTAGTCAGTAAAATGTATGTCCAGAAATCGCTAATCAGTAAAATTTGGCAAAAAATCAGTAATCAGTAAAGTTTAGGCCAAAAATCAGTAGACTAATCGGTAAAAAATAGCCCCGAAAATCGGTACATGTAATCAGTAACAATTTTCTGTAAAAGCGAAGTGGAATAACTTTTTTTCCATGGAATTCGCTAACTAGGGCAAGGGTCGTAACTAATGTTGTAAGAGCTTGTGCCCCAACCCCATTGCTGTATCATATTTGGCAATAAAATAAGTTTGACCCTTTTAAGCCGAATGGAATTTCCCACTTTTATCAATTGGACCGGTCCATTTCCGTTTTAAGGGCTGTTTGGTGGTACTTTTCATTTTTATTCATTTTTTAAAAGAAACTTCAGTAAGTAAACAGTGGAGAACCTGATCAGACGCCGCATTTTGCCAATGTCCCACAAAAAGGACGCTAGGCTTTACCGGATTAATGGGTTAAACTATTCGCAAACGTTAAACGCGTCGGTAATTTTTTTGCCCCAAATCGCTAATCATTATATATTTTAGGCAGAAATTCGCTAATCACTAGCACCTCTCATTCCACTATTCGGTAAGATTAACCATAAAAATTCGCTAACCGTTAATCATTTATACACCTAGTTCAAAAGCATGTTTGAAAGCAGCTTGGTTCAACAGTGTATGCATATAGCCTACATATAATAAGGTGGACAAAAGTATTCGTCACTCCATGACGTCGCTGTATAAAACAGTGTATTTCAAGATTTTTTGGTAAAAAAATAGTAAATGCATGGGTGCAATTTCACAGAATAGCAAATAGAAAATAACAATATACAATTAAATATCAAAATGATTACTCTTTTGGTTCTAAACTATCTAACGCGCGTTCAAAATGAGTACTATTTTTCCAGTGACGCTAACGTTAACGTCATCGAAAAAATAGCATGATTTTATTTTTTCCTTTGTGCTAAAACGTGACGGTTGGTATAAGAAAACAATAGACAACAGTAAACTCCTGTAAGTATGTTTATTACGAAAACCAATTTGCTATCATTTGGTACTATTTTCATAATTGTAGATTCAAAAGTTTTCCAGGAATAATTTTGCAAAAACAGTGAGTGCGACGAGTACTTTCGTCCACCATCTGTAGTCATGGTAGTTGTCTAATTTGTTTCTTTTTTTCTCTCCAAATGCACTCTTTATAGTATCTCGAGTAAAGAATCTAATAATATTGTTTTCTAGAACGCATACCAATGACATAAGAAATACTTTAAGAGTTGTCATCGGATGAGGTTCGAAACTGTGATACACGTGTGCTTTTCACTATCCCCTTTTCCAGTCCCCCTACGTCGCGTGGTTCATGCATTGCAACATCAAAAAATCGCACCATTTATGTATGGCATCAGGCTGGATGATTATCACAGGGTTCCCACAGAAATTCAAAGACAAAATTCCATGATTTTTCCATGATTTTTCCATGATCAATAATGTAATTTCCATGATCATTTAACGCGAGGCATCCAACCTCCCCTCTTCGCAGCATCCTCAGTATTCTTTACCACATTGAACATAATTGTGACTAGCTGTTATTAGAACATGTCTTTCTTATATCTTTTCAATATTTCTTTCAATATTTCTTTCAATAATTCATCATTCTATATTTTTCCCAAATAACTAGTCGAAAAGGTCACTTATATGGTCAATTTTAAAATCAGAAACACCATACTACCTGGTTGATTGAATTGAAATTGCTCCAAAAGTTTTATGATGATGCATTTTGGTTAACTTAATTTTATTCAGGCTTTCAAGTGCCCTTCCAAGAAAAAGTAGGGAAAAGTAAGGATACATTTTTTGAAAATGTAGGGATTATCCAATGTAAAAGGTAGGGAAAGTAGGGCTTTTTCAAACCAATAGTTCATAACAATGAGTCATTAAATAAATGATAATATATCAAAATAAGCAGGATAAAAGTGGTGACAATAAAATTATCCAAAAACAGAATGACTTTTGCAGCTGAAAACTTCAAAGTGAGAAATTGAGTGGTCATTTACCAAAAAACAAGTTTAATTATTGAGAAAGCTGAGTGAGCGAAGCGAGCGGGGAATTTTTTTTGATGATTTTATTGCATAAATGACATTTTAAGTGAGAAAGTTAGGATAGTAAAAGTAAGAAAGATGGTAAAGATCAGGAATCGATACAATCAAGTACCACACCTGACCCAGGATACCACATGGGTAAGTAACAAAACCACAATAAAAATCAGAAACAAGAGCCAAGGGGTCAGCCCTTTCCCAGCAGGTGACCACAAGGCAGCAATAGACAGACGCAAAAGCATGACAATCACAAGACATAAATAACACAAATGATCCACAAAAGAAGTACCGCCTTTGGATTGGTCAGTAAAAATATTTTACTGGACGGCTTAAACCGGTTTCACAGCGCCAACCTCACCCTTAGTTCAGATGTGGATCAAGACATATAGATTTTGGTTTGCATGAAAGACCCCTAACTTATCCATGCATCATCTCCTAGAACATATAAATCAAGATATAAAAGGGGAGATAAAGCAAAGATAAGGACTCAACAGTACATAAAACTGAATACTGGAGCAAAAGAAATCCAACAGGTAAACCCTTGTGGGCCTGGCAACAGCCAAAGCATCAGGCCCCTACCATCTCATCAAAACATAAGTCTTTAAGTCGGAACCGTCATAGAGTCTGAAGTCCGACCCTACAGCGTGCAATTAAAGAGGAAAGCAGTAAGGCATTTTCATGAAAATGTAGGGAAAAGTAGAACAAATGAAAAAAGTCAATAAGCAATGCTTATTAGATACCCCCCGCACAGTAAGAGTCAGTGAAAAAACTTGGCAAGTAAGTTCGAACAAGAAGACCTTAGTTTTGATAAGAAGATTTCAGTAGAATCTGTGCAAACAAAAATTATAAACTCCTTCATGCATATGTTCAATGTGTCTACATTGTATCCGCAAAGTATCAAATTGCTCCATCAAAAGCTGTAGTAGGAGTTGATCGGCCCATAAAGTCACTATCCATGCATATACAAAAGCCAAATAAGGGAATAATTGTCTAAGTTCTCACAGTTGTCGTTTTGTCAAAATTATTTTTTGTGAACCAAACTCCTTCATGCATATGTTCAATGTGTCTGCATTGTATCGGCAAAGTATCAAATTGTTCCATCAAAAGCTGTAGTAGGAGTTGATCAGCCCATGAAGGCACCATCTATGCATATACAAAAGCCTAATAAGGGGAAAAATTGTCTAAGTTCTCACAGCTGTCATTTCGTCAAAAATTATTTTTTCTGAACAAAACTCCTTCATGCATATGTTCAATGTGTTTAAATTGTATAGGCAAAGTCTCAAATTGTTCCATCAAAAGCTGTGGTAGGAGTTGATCAGCCCATGAAGGCACCATCTATGCATATACAAAAGCCTTATTAGGGAGAATTGTCTAAATTCTCACAGCTGTCATTTTGTCAAAAAATATTTTTTCTAGACCAAACTTCTTCATGCAAATGTTAAATGTGTCTACATTGTATAGGCAAAGTATCAAATTGCTCCATAAAAAGCTGTGGTAGGAGTTGATCGGCCCATAAAGGCACTGTCTATGCATATACAAACACCTTATTAGGGAAAAATTGTCTAAGTTCTCACAGCTGTCATTTTGTCAAAACTTATCTTTTCTGAACTAAACTCCTTCATGCATATGTTCAATGTGTCTACATTGTATAGGAAAAGTATCAAATTGTTCCATCGAAAGCTGTGGTAGGAGTTGATTGGCCCGTATATGGCCTATAACAGCATAAGCACAAAGCACTATATTAAAAGCCATTTAGAACTACAAAGGGAAATAACTCTAATAGAATTGGCCCCTAGCCCTTACTTTTTTGTCTCAAGTGTTTGTCTTGCATATATGAACATGTTTGCAAGATTTGATGAAAATCCAGCAATGACTCTTCGAGTTATTAAGGAAAAAGCACTATATTAAAAGCCATTTAGAACTACAAAGGGAAATAACTCTAATAGAATTGGCCCCTAGCCCTTACTTTTTTGTCTAAAGTATTTGTCTTGCATATATGAACATGTTTGCAAGGTTTGATGAAAATCCAGCAATGACTCTTCGAGTTATTGAGGAAACAAAGCGTTACGGACGGACAGACGGACGGACGCACGGACGGACGTGAAAACAGTATACCCCTTACAAACAAAGTTTGCGGGGGGTATAAAAAGTATGAATTGTAGGGCCCACTTGAATGCCTGTTTTTATATGATTCACCCTGCAAATTAAGAATCTGATAGGTCAAAAGATTCAATATGGCTTTTACATTCCATTCAAAAAACATATGAATATCTTTTGGTTAGACCTTAGATACGAATAAAAGAATACTTCTGACATGCCTAAATTGCATACATTTTTAAGGCTACAGGTACCTGACTATCAATATCAGGCACAACAAGTGCAGGCCCTGTTGTGGATCAAACATGCATTTTGAAACAATAATAAAATCTTAAATCACCAGTAGCCAGAAAACAAGCAGTCAAACACGCAAATTATTTCACAAAATTCCATGATTTTTCCATGATTTTTCAGTTTTTATCAGATTCCATGATTTTTCCATGCATGGAACTTTTTTTTGTGATTTTCCAGGTTTTCCAGGTTTTCCAGTGCTCGTGGGAACCCTGTTATCAAGAGATAAACGGTGTTTCTTTACTCGGTCGGGCCGTCGCGTATTGATTAGGTTACCCAGTGTGACTTATTGCACGTCACAGCTTACGTCACAGCGCGCGTGCAAATACTGTTGTGTTGTTGTATACACCGACACTCAAAAAAAGGTCAGATTTATATCATTCTTACCCAGTGATATGATGCACGTTCATTTTGCGAGTCGCAAAGTAGCGAAGAAACAAGGACCAAAATGCCAATTTCAAAAGGACGTTAAGTCTCGTTGTATTATCTAAGCCATGTGAAATCCATCATTTTTACCCAATCTCAAGCTCCTAGCTGGTATAGCCCCCCCACCCCCACCCGAGCCTGGTCCTCCATTAGGAAATCTGTTCTAATGCATTCCAGTGAAATAAATTGCCCCCCTCCCCATGCGCGGAACCAGGAAATTTCGTCAGGGGCGGGAGGGGGTTTAGATCTAGATCTACCCATATAACGTGTGATTTTCCGATGGGGTCCAGACCCCCTGCCCCCCCCCCCCCCTCCCGGATTCGCGCATGTCCAATCCCTTACTCCCCATAGCATATTGGCGTAGAGCAAACCAGGGTAATTTCGACCCCTGTATGTTATCGACACTCCCCCTGTAATCTGATACCCATTGTTTATTGTTTGGTTTATTTTGATTGGATCATGAATACGTCATAGAAATATTCATTTCCAGCTACACACCACTTTTTCAAAGGTTCACAGGATAAGAAAATCACAGACATACGAAAATCCAAGCATTCTTATGCGTTCCTATAAGAGCACCGCTAAAATGTATCGAAGTTCCACAAGTACAGATTCTAAGATATCCCATTTTTGTTTGATACCTCGTGCTTGGAACACAATTGCCTTCTTGTTTTTATCCGCCTAAGCCAGAATATCTGTATACAGTGTATTTTATAAGGGGTGTCGATAATACACTTACAGAATTTGATGCAAAGGCAGTTATCGACACATGCCGTTGTAGACTAGATATACCGCTTGACTGGGCATCTTGCGTCATCTGTGGAATAAATGGCACGTGATATACCCATAAAATCTCGTTCTTCAATCACTCGTGGCAGATGAGCTGGAATACCACGATTTTCATTGTGATGGGTGGGCGAGTGGGTGGGTCTATTGCATCCGATTGAATTTAAACGGCCAGACAGTGAAATATAGACCTTCAGATCTTTTAAAAATGTTGTTTGAATTTGATTAAATGTAATTCTAGTGAGATAGAATGGTTATCTCTGCTTCATGCTTGTATTTTTTTAAAAAAAAAACTTTAAGGTGTCGATAACTCTCTGGGGGTGTCGATAACGCACCCCTTTACCCTAGGTGCTACAACATTCAGACATGGAATCATATACGGTAGTTTGTACAAATAGTCATCTTTTTTCGACCAATCAAATGGTGCATATCATATCATCATTGAGAGAAAAGATGTTCCAGCCAATAGAAAGCCTCAAAATATCGAAACCGTTTTAAGGTGTCGATAATACCCCTGTTTGCTCTATTGTAGTTAGGCACTGGAAGCCAATAGTCACTTTGAAATAATAATGATAATCATTTGAATGCTCATTTTTTAGCTGTTTTTATGATTATGATTACTAATTTCCAGTGAATTACAAAATGACAGGGGGCTCAGTGGTAGAGTGCTTGACTCGAGACCGAAGGGCCGCGGGTTCGAGCCTCACCAGCATCACTGCGTTGTGGTCCTTGAGCAAGACACATTTATCCTAGCTTAGTACTGGTTCAACCCAGGAAGACCCGTCCCTATATAACTGAAAGATTGTTGATGGGACGTAAAGAATCAAATCAAATCAAAACAAAATGGCTGCAAATCATGTAGATTTAAATGCACATGTACAGCAGTGAAATCCATACTTAATGACAACTTTAAAGTACCTCCTGAGGTACTTTAGTTAATGACAGTTTTAACGGGAGCTTAATGCCGACTTAAAGTTAATGGACTTTTATGCAACAGAGTTAAAGTCGGCATTAAGTTAACAGCGACTTAATGACGACTTAACTGGCAGTTAACTTTTAATGACGGTTTATGCAACAGACCCCTGGTCTCTATATTTGCATAACTATATTTATATAATCATATTTGATATTCTGTGTGGAGGATTTATTTACATTGTATATTTGCAAGAGCTCATGTTTCTCATCACCTACTCGATATCTGTTATAGTTTCCTTTTAGGAATTGAGATTCTTATACGGTTTTCAAGTTTGATACATTAACCCTTTTGTATACTGGAAACCCCTAAACGAGTTTTTGGCAAACAGTAAAGACCTGGCCAGATGAAATACAGCATCATGCTCAATTACATCAGGATCTGCAATGTTTGGTTAAATTAAAACAACTTTCAGGGACAGAGAAACATCATAATTGTGAAACTTCTACATGTTACCCTTTAGAATACAAAATGATTAATCCAAACCTTATTGTATCACTATGTATTGGAAAATCCATCGGTATACAAAGGGTTAAACTCATACCACATGCACAAAATCAGATTTAAATAACTCTTTATTAAGACTTTTACCACAAGTTTTGTGTGTTTAGCTTTTTCCCACAAATAGTGGCGTTATCTGTTATTATTTGAGCAATGATGAAAGTTATGCGTTTCTTTTGATGCAGGATATATATTATGTGGTAATTCCCCAACGATGTTAAGAAAAAGAAAACATTTACAATTTAGTCTTATGATTTTTATGCGCGAAATTATGTTCTTACCAAACGTAAAAATAAATGATCACACTCGTAAAGTTGAGCAAATCACATAATGTGGGCGACCAGTCATTTTAGAGACTACATGTTGCGAAGGCTACAATCTTATACTTGTGGATAATGAAGACCCCAATTTCACGTATCTCTGTCCTGTCAACAATAATAAAGATGACAATAATAATGCCTTTCAAGGATTAACTAAATCGAACCATTAAATGTATTTTGACAGATAACAAATACTCTATAATTATAAACATAAACAGGTGACAAAATGTAGCTTACTCAGATAAAAAAAAACTGCCTTAAAGCACACAATGACCCTATCTAATTATATTACAGCAAGTCCCAGTACGAAACTACAAGGAAATAGAGAAACTTATGGAGTCTGGGACGATTAACAGAACAACAGCTTCCACTAATATGAATGCTACCAGTAGCCGGTCACATATGGTCATAACGATTAGATTTGAACAGGTAAGATATACATTCTATAGCATGTCGTCATTACCAGATCATACCTTGACCCTTTGTGAAATAAAATAGTTCAGAAGACTTGATCAGAACAAAGTTTATGGTACTGCCACTTGCTTACATGTATGTTACTTATTATCATAACTATTTATAAGCTAAATTGCTATCTATTTCTTTTCTTTATTTTTCAATAAAATATTGACCAGTTCTAAACAGTCTACAGATATATTTTATACACATACATTATTGCATAAAACCCTTGCTGCATGCTTTTAACTGTCATGTTAAAACGAGAACAAACCCTTTTATCAACCAGACAAATCACGTGCTGTTGATGCATAACTTTGGTAACTTCAATATACTGGCCCTCGGTTTCTAACACCTCCAACGTAAATGCATGAAACAACCATGGTTGAACCCTATAATAAACAAACACACGTTGGGATATTTATTTCCTGCTATTTTTGTTAATTAATATTTTGTTAAGAACTTATGAATTAATAAAATAAATTCCATTGATCTAAATACATATACAATCATTTAATATGAATAAAATTAAAAAAGATATTCTGGAACACTAAAAGTTATTTTTTTTTTCAGCAACTGGTATCATCAATGAATTTGAAAATAGATTTTCAAGCTTGAAAATTCTATGATGATACCAGTTGCTGAAAAATAATATCAAAATAACTTTAAGTGTTTCAGAGCATCTTTTTTTGAAAAATTAAATCATAGTCTTACCTGTATAATGGATTGAATTGTTTACTTCTTTGAAATTAATCATTTATATATTTCGTTTGTTTCGTAGGTTATCATCAATGAAGCAGGTCAAAGTAACACAAGAAGCAGCGATATCAATTTAGTTGACCTTGCTGGATCAGAAAGGGCCGATTCAACTGGTGCTACTGGGGACAGATTGAAGGAGGGATCAGCCATTAACCAGAGCTTGTCCACACTTGGAAATGTTATAAGGTTAACTTTTTTTGTTTTGCTAAAATCTAGCTGTTGTTTTTTCTTCTGCAAAGAAACTCTCAGAGCCTAATGCCTCTCTATGTCAGAATACTTTGTAAATGAGTATATACCATTAGATAATCAGTGCAATTAGTGTTTTGATTTGTTTCAAGCCATTTAACTTAATGATTTGTATCAAACAAAATAAAATGGTTGATTGCGGGTGTTATGAACATAATCTCTGAGAGGGGGCAATACAGTGTAGAAATATAGCTTTCTTTCTCTAAATACTACAACGCCCCTCACGAAGATTAATGCAAGTGAGATAGACGGACAGACAGACAGACAGACAGACAGACAGATAGATAGATAGATAGATAGATAGATAGATAGATAGATAGATAGATAGATAGATAGATAGATAGATAGATAGATAAATGAAAGTCCTTGGTAAGTCATTATTCTTTCTAAAAAGTTCATTTTTGTCATTTGTGTAAGATTGTTATTGGGTTATACATAATGTAGATCAAAATTGAGTGATTTATTATTTTGTTTATATAATTTTCAGCGCTTTAGCTGACCAAGCTATGGGGAAGAAGAAAGTCATGGTACCTTATCGAGATTCAGTCCTTACCAAATTATTACAGTCAGCATTAGGTGGAAACAGTCGAACTATTATGGTAGGTTTAGAATACAACACTTCTGGTAGTTATATCTCAATGAAATGCCCTCAAATATAAATAAATAAAAAAAAGTGAAAAATAAAATGAAATGAAAGAAAATGATCATATCTTTTAAACCATAGCTCTGGTTTAGCATTTTAACCATTGTTCTCTTTCCACGGAAATGTTTTTTTCTCTTTCTTTTGGTGATCATTCAATGAGTACCCATGCGTAGATCAAGAGGGTGGGTACAGGGGTCCGGACCCACCCCCACCCGGAAAATCACTAAACTATAGGGTTCCTTAGCAATACTATTCCGGAACCCCTGAAAAATCACAGAGATACTGAGCCAGCATTAAATGTTGGACCATAATCGGCCCGCCAGCTTTTAGTGGTATTTGGATCCACTCTCCCGCTAAAAAAGAAAGAAAAAAATTGCCAGAGTTGCATTGGGCCCACTCTGACAAAACTTTCTGGATCTGAGAATGGTACCAATACAATTGTGAGAAAACTTATATGAGTTTTGTTGCGTAAAATTTGCAAAGCATGCAATCTGCTCCTCAGGAGCAAATGTTCCATTTTTCATAATATTTTCAAAATCTTACATTTCAAAGGCGTCCAAAGTCGCTTGTGTGAAGTAAAGGGTTAATATACTA
The DNA here is from genome assembly GCA_964019695.1 of Loripinus fragilis. Classification (NCBI taxonomy): domain Eukaryota; kingdom Metazoa; phylum Mollusca; class Bivalvia; order Lucinida; family Lucinidae; genus Loripinus; species Loripinus fragilis. Next base: position 127,218,234 of record OZ026514.1, read on the forward strand.
GATTGGGAAAACATAAACGGATACCCTGAAGACAAAGTTCCTTAAGTAAGGACAAAGATCAGGAAACGAAACAATCAAGTACCACACCTGACCCAGGATACCACATGGGAAAGTAACAAAATACAATAAACATCCCCAACAAGAGCCAAGCGGTCAGCCGTTTCCCAGCAGGTGACCACAAGGCACCAATGAACAGACGCGAAAGCTTGAGAAACACAAGACACAAAAGCACAAATGATCCACAAAAGATGTACCGCCTTTGAACGGTCAGTAAAACTATTTTACTGGAGGACTTAAACCAGTTTCAAAGTACCAACCTCGCCCTAAATTCTGATGTGGACCAGGACACATTTGGGAAAGTTGCAAAGCAAAAGAAAACACAGCACACACGGCAGCCAAGCGTAACCCTTATACCGCCACTCTTTTTTGTCCCGAAAATATGGCCTGCCTTTTACGTCTGCTGTGCTCTTCAGACTAGATTTTTTCATGGACGCAAATAATATGAGCCCTAATCAGATTGCTCCACTATGAGGGAGCAATCTGATCTGTGTACATATTGTTTGCAATAAGATCATAAGCAGGTGGTGGAGCAGACGAAAAAAGTCATGACTGACGGGGGAAAAGGTTATATGAGGCCCATATGTTTTTGTAGGAGAATAAGACAAAACTTAATCGAGTTACCACTCTTATCTTAGATATCGTATAGGCCTAGATAAACCAATGATTTTGGCATTAAATTGCGATTGTACTTTTATCCATCTGTTTAAACAATTGTTTTGGTTGAGAAATAGAAAAAAAAATTTTTTAATCACCAATTCTTATCAAATGGCATGAGATGATAATCTTTGATATCTAAAATCATAATCATTTACTGACAGACAGATTAAAAGAATACACTTGAATTTGACCAGGAAGTTCCACAACGATTGTTCTAATTCCACCAATGGCGTTACCAGCATAGTCCTTCAGTGGAGACAGGTCTACTTGGTTATTTTATGTCAAATATTTAGTCATTTGTATGAAAAGCCATTCTTTTCCCAGACTTATTTCATGTCTCCATGTGAGACATTCTCTCACAAACATGCCAATCATGTAATTATGAATAATCATTAAAAGCTTAAATGATAAGGAATTTCAAGTGGATATTAAAGCAACCATTATTTTTATGTTTTAAGGCGGGTTTGCAATTTTTCTGAATGCAGCTAACAGTATTGAACAAACAAATATTAGAAACTCAGTAGAATAGTCTTACATGTGATGCGCAGTCTAATATGTTTCATCAATGCAAAGAGAATTTGTTACATATCTCACATGTGTAAATCGCTCTAACACCCATGCTGGCGTATTCATCATAGGTAGATGTCTCAATTTGTTCTGAGCCTTAATATACATCCATACTATGTTTATGCGAGCAGCAAATACTCTGGCGAGTTAGCGCATATATGCGCTGAATCGCCTGAGATTTCGCTGCTTGCTGATAGGATAAGTACCAAAATCCCGTGTACTTATAAAAATGTATAAAAAGGTACTATTTTTCATGTGAAGGAAAAATCACTTCCTTATTGCTGAACTATTTTGAACTCCTAAGTGCTTCATTCTTTATTAGGATTCTTAAGTTGATTTGTGTCTGGGTCTTTATCAGTAGAAATATGCATATCATTTCTTTGTTTTAAAATTTATTGACTTTGCACTTAAGACACATTGAAACCAGTTTGACACCAGATTGCTGATAAAATAATTTATTCGACAATTGAATTGATTTGAAATCAATAACATTTCATATGGATGCATTTAACTCTTTGCATGCTGTGTATTTCTTATGCTTTTGTGGTCGTCTGCTAACTTTTTTTTCAAAATCAATCTTTTCAAAAAAAAATATTTCAAGAATACTATTAAAATGTCAGTCCTAATCTGAGTCCAAACTGATTACAAAGGTTGTCACCAGACGACAAAGGTCACCGCTAGCAAGGAAAGATAGTTCCACTATGGCGTTCACAAATGATACTTTTTCTTCTGCTAAAATAGTCAAACAGACATTTGATATAATAAAGATAATCGTAAATTATTAATTGATGGTACACAAAAATAGTTAGTGAGTATGATCAGGAAATACCACAATCACAAACTGCAGACAACCCCTGGGCACCGCGAGGAAGAGCCGCTCAACCATCACGAGACACCAGGATGACAAACTAAGCAAAGCAATCAGCTCTCTCTTCCCCATCAAGATGATTGCAATACTAGAATGGAGATAAAGTAACATACAACAAAACATAGAACAATTACAGACTCCCACAATGGGAGTAACAATAAACAAAAAGTCAACAACAGCAGAACCACCGCCTTAGAACGGACAGCAGCCTAAGCCACCGGGGAGCTTAAATGCATTTTACTGGTACCAAATCTTCGCCCTAGATTCTGCTGTTGTTGAAGTTCAAGAAATGTTCAGCTCGCATGGAGGCCATCTAACTAATGTAATGTATCATCATGGAAAACACTCTAATCAAATTAACACTCCATGATGAAACAAAGAAAAGGGCTCATGACTCACAGATAGTCAGAGCTAAAGAAAACCTCAAGTTGAGCCACGGTGGGTCCAGTTACAGATAAGCATCAGGCACCAACCCACTGATTAAAGCTTTACGTCAGAGCCGTCATAGAGTATGAGGCCTGACCCACCGTCGTACAATTAAAGAGGAAACCATAGCTATAAACCGTGATTGGGTTTAAAACTAGGCATGCAGACTGTCGCATGATATCCAAATTATATCCAACCCTTATATCCAACCCACAAAACCAATATCACCAATATCATCCGAAAGCAATTGAGAGTGATCAGAAAATGCCATAATAACAGAACAAAGGCCAATCAATGGCACCACGAGGAAGAGACAGAACAATAACAGCCACACAACAGCTAGAACACAATAAAGTCAAGTTAAATAATTATGGCACACAGAAAATGTTTCATAACTTACAGACAACCACAGGGGCGGATCAAGGGTTTCTGGAAAGGGGGTTCACAAGTATAATGGTGTGTGTGTGGGGGTGGTTATTCGCTTTGCCGATCTGATCTCATTCGTCTTAAATATCCCATGAAAAAGAAATAGTTTGGTCTCACTGAGACCAGCTTATTTCACTTTCATAGGATATTTAAAACGGGGGGCAGAGAGGGGGTGAAGCAAACCCCCCAACCCCCTCTGGACCCTCCACTGAACCAGAATCACTAGGCATGATAGTCCCAACCAAATGCCGAATTATATTTGATATTTTGATATTGTATACACGTTGCTTTTTTCAGATAGCAGCATTAAGTCCAGCAGATATAAATTATGAAGAAACCCTCTCTACTCTCAGATATGCTGACAGGTAAGATATAACTAACAGAACAAACTGCAGCATTAAGTCCAGCAGATATAAATTATGAAGAAACTCTCTCCACTCTCAGATATGCTGACAGGTAAGATATTACTAACAGAACAATCTGCAGCATTAAGTCCAACAGATATAAATTATGAAGAAACTCTCTCCACTCTCAGATATGCTGACAGGTAAGATATTGCTGACAGAACAAACTGCAGCATTAAGTCCAGCAGATATAAATTATGAAGAAACTCTCTCCACTCTCAGATATGCTGACAGGTAAGATATTGCTGACAGAACAAACTGCAGCATTAAGTCCAGCAGATATAAATTATGAAGAAACCCTCTCCACTCTCAGATATGCTGAGAGGTAAAATATTACTAACAGAACCAACTGCAGCGTAATTCTATTCTAAATATTTTGATTTTGGTCTATATACACTCATACGAACTTATGAACGAACACCTCGTGTTTACCATATAAGTGCGTCATATTTGCTACAATTAAAATCAACATTTTAGGTCTGGCTTCATTAATTTATGGTCATAGGCCATGAGCTACAAAGGGTGGTGAATGTTTGCATAAATCATTGGCCGTGGCGCGAGAAAGTCTGTCTTAAGGGTTACCAACTTAAGCTACAACCCCACCCACTGATATGTGTTTTGGTGCTGACTGCAGGAACTGTGCCTCTGTTGTTTATTACATTTTACAAGAATTATTGAGAAATATATTCATCTCCCATTCCGTTGTTGCGTGGGAACATACGCTAACAGCGGGTAAATAGAAATTCTGAGGGGGAAATTGCATTATATATCATTTTCTTATGTTTTTTGTCTTTTCCGTCTGTTAACTGAAGTTAGTTAGTTAGGTAGCTCACAATACTGCCTGATCACAGGTTTTGCAGATGGGCAAATGCATTAACAAAACAACTATATTGCGAGTCCTCTTTTTTCATACATTTAATCATATCATAAGAGGACAATAAATCAAGCTTATCTTAAAACTGAATTTAGTAGCCACAATAATGCGCAAATTCAATATTTTTCAACATATGTTAAGGGGTTTTAAAAGTGAATTTTATTGACAGAAGTATTTGTATAGCGCAGCACAATTAACTTCACATAATTTATATGCAAGTTGTTCAGACTAAATGTAAAGTACAAAACAAATCAATGATTCCCCTTTTGGAGCAACTAAATGCATATCCCCATAAAGTTAAAAAGATTATGCCTGCACATTATCACAGCCTAAAACGACAGTCTTGAATGATTACTCAATCAATAAAGAGAAATCTACAGTGGTATGCTGAATGGTCTAGAAAAAAATAGTATGAAAGGGAAATGCCGGAATAACCTGATATGGTTAAGTCAGGTAACTTTGAACATCAAGTAAATTCGGACAGCAACCTTGTTTGTTTCCTATTTTAATCATTGGAAAAAAATAATTAACTAAGCAAACAGTGAAAATCCTGATGAGACGGCTCATAAGGAGCTGTCTCGTCTGGATTTCCACTGTTTGCAAATGTATGTCCGAATTTACCTGATGTCCGAAGTAACCTGACTTTACCCTACAGTCAAGCCCACAGCAAAGTGAAAAAGAGACACAGAACACATACGCCTACACGACAACAAAGCTACAATTAAAGTAAAGCAACCAGCAAAACTAGAAATGACACTAAGAATTTCTTTACAAACCAAAAACCCAACACAAAACCTAACACACAATTGGATCAACAACAAACAACAAATAAATTACAACATAATTACTGCCTTAGAATCTACAACTGCCGACGCTAATAGGGGGGAGGGGGCAAGGCCTCACAGACAATGATTTTCCATAATCATTTGCTCACCTGGGTTTAAGACTCACAAAGTGGGCTTGTGGCATATTTTGATTCATTATCCATCTTTAAAATCTGCTTTGTGTGCATACTTTTAAACGCTAACATCTTCTAAGTCACTGGTCAATCAAATACAACTGTATCCGCAACATGTGGCGGGGTAATGAAAATGACTGCATCCTATTTTGGAACAAAACCGGCTTTAAAAAGTTCAGCGCGTTTTAATAACCTCAGGAACTGATCAACCATAGCTTCACAATAAACTTTCACTATGTAGTTCTAAGCAAAATGCTGCTCTACACACGTCTAGCAAAGGTGTAACACAGAAAACTTACTAATATGAAATTGGCTGTGATGCAAGAAACCCTATCTTAGTGTTTCAGACCAAGTCATACACAAACAAGCCTGCTCAGCTTTACAGACAAGCTAGAAGAGTGAAATTTCGCTTGTAGCAAGTTGTGATAAGATACTTTTTAATATGCAAAGGCGATGATCTGGCTCTCTGCGTATGTGTTGTTCCAAAACTCTCGAAGACAGTTTTTCTCGCATCCAGGCTCAAATTTGGTGCAGCATGAAGCTGTAACAGATATAAAGCATGCTGAAAAATACTCAAACTGGCTTGGAATCAGACCTGGAACGTGCCAATACACGCCATATGCTCTGACAACTGCTTCCAAATGTTGACTCTTGGGCTCAGTAGTTGGGGCATTGGACATGTACCAGTACAAAAAGTGAGAGTGACTAGTAAACGCCAAACCAGTAAAGCAACCAGCTTTCTCTTCCCCAACAAGAAGATTACAAAAAGGACACAAACAATGGAATTAACAATTAACAATGAATCAAAAACAGCAGAACCACTGGCCAAACATTCACTCTAGATTCTCGAGTTGTTAACCCTTAAAGCGCCAAGAAAAAATGCATCTGAAAATGTCGTCTGGTTAAGTCTGCTGAAGTCGTCTGCTGCAAATAATTGCCTAACTTAAGTGACAAATTAAGTATAGAAGCAAACAGCGTGGACCCAGAACAGACTAATCCTAAAGGATCAGTCTGATCTGGGTCACACTGTTTGCCATAGAGGCTTCTTAAAAATCTTCAGATGAGAAAAGCTGACGACTTTTGTTGTGATTGGCGCATTAAGGGTTAAACACAAAACCAGAAATGCAGAACACAGACAAATGAACCAACACATATAAATACAAGAATGCAGTTAAAGCAAACTAAACAACTCACTCGACAATTAAGATGATCGCAATACTTTAATGCCATAAGTACTGTATCAAAAACAGGACACCATATATTGAAGTAACAATCAAGGCTCGATTCTTAGCCAGAGTATACTTAGAAAGTATGAACGGAGCAGAAGTGGAGCAATGCACACTTGACCAACTCACATGGAACAAACGATTAGCAACACAGGCTGGTATGTGTCTTTATCAATCACAATCGATATAAACAGGTGTTTTTTTTAAACCATTTGTATTTGGGAAACTCTCAAATGGGTAATTTTACAAAAAGTGAAGACCCGGATAAAATGAAGCGTAATGCTGCATTTCATCAGGGTCTACACGATTTGTAAAGAAAAAAACGATCTTCACACATAAGGATACAATATTGTTTGAAAATTATGACCTGACACTTGTTGATATAATGAACTGTCCCAAGTTTTTTGTATCAAACCAGAAGAAAGAATTTCTTTAGTATACAAAGGGTTAAGTTATCATTTATTCCCTGTTTTTAGGGCCAAGAAGATCCAGAACAAAGCAACAATCAACGAGAGTCCTACTGATCGACTGATAAGAGAACTCAAAGAAGAAAATGCAAGACTTCTAGCTATGTTGAAGAAACAAGGCGGTGGTGATACCACAGGTAGGATAGTCTTTCTAATCATATTAACAAATCTTTATGTTTTCTTGTTGTCTGTTCTGATCTGTAATAACCTTGAAATTTGTAGCTAAATTTTCTTATCTAAATGTTAAATACTAATTTGGGGCGGGGGGAGGGGGTAAAACGTAAATGGCTTTTCATAATAAAAAAACCCTTATAGATATACTTCATTCGATTAAAATTGAAATTAAGTGCAACAAGATAATGAATAAGATAGTAGGACTTCGTATAGACCTTTTGTGTATACTATTGAATTCGTGCCTTGAGTTTGATGCAATGATCCTTACCTCGAGGTTATAAAACTTGAATACAGTCTCAGACTCAAAATAAAGCGCAATGATTGGCTGTTTGTGTCACGTGTCCGCAAGCAGCCAATCATTGCGCTTTATTTTGAATCTAAGAATAAACTCAAGTTTTATAACCTCGAGGCCTGAAATAGTTCCGTCTGCATATCAAGGGGTTACAACTTTCGAATTTCCAAATAAAGGTAATAGATTCCTTGGATTGTTTTTACCTTAGGAAACAGCGCAGACTCTGATAAGATGACACATTCTGTGGCATTCCATGTGTAACTTCATTATTCAACAAAGTACCCATTAAAGGATTCCAAGCATACATTCTCTATGATTTGGTGTGAACATTTACCTTCTATGTATTGGTGCTATTTGAAATCAAAGATTCCAATGAGGCTCATAATTTTCCCTGATTTTCATGAATTCATAATCAGTTGTACGTGTCTTGTTGTGGGAAAGCCTGATTTTGTTTTCATGCAAACAACGAATGCATTGATCATCCTGCACCTTTACACAGATTGATCATCACCCTTGTTTTTCGCTGCATGTTCATGATGGCAAAATTTGCTACAAGCAAAATAACAATATTCGAGCTATTTATCTATGACTGACCATGTTTGAGCCTACTTGGACGTAAAAACAAAGTCAGTTTTTCTCGCATCCAGGCCTAAACAAGTCTACACTGCGGTGCAGAAATGAAAGTTGTGCTTCTTTTCAAAGCAAAATACCCCTATGTTTTGAAGCGTATTTAAGAAATGAATTTCTTTTTTTAATTATCATCAAACGATGAACACTATGTTTTCAGTTTAATGTGAGTAGCATTTTAACTGAACCTAGGGTTTTCATCCTTCGTGAACCTACGGAAAGTGAAATTCATCTAAACATTATTGTTATATACAAAGCATCAAGTGTTAAATTTATTTATACCTTAGGATACATTTCCACTTGCATGTATAAATTGAGGTGTTGTGTTTGTGGTGATTGCCCCAAATTGCAATAAGACAGCATGGTTTTACTGAAGGCTGTACTTGAGATGGGGCTAACTTGATGAAAATGTGAGAGCTGATTGCTTGGCTTATATTGTACTTCTGTGTGTATTTTGTGGGTTGCTTTTGCGTTCTGTCTCACTGTGTGGTATGGGTAAGAAACTGGATTTCAGCATCACTGAATGCATTACATATAGTTAAAATACTCGATATCAACAGTCAGTTGGCCTTCTTAAGCGAACGGTTTGCCAAACGTAAAATGATAAAATGTCACATCATATAAACAGGATCAAACATCAAAATGCACACAACGAGAGCAATAATAAACCAGAACGAACAAACCACATCAGAAAAGTGCCTTAGGACCTATAACAGCTATAAGCTTTGTAAGGTTATATATATAGTTTGCCAAAAGAAACCCTGTCCTTAGTTTATAACCAGGACAGGCTCCAAATCCTGCCTGCTCAGGTATAATGACTAGCTAAACTATTGATTTTAGCTTGTATCAAGTTTAGATAATATATTTTTCAGAAAGCAATAACAAAGGCGCTGGTAAGGTTGCGCGCACCTTTGTGGTTCTTTTGGAACAAACCCAGAATTTCAATATTTAACTTAATATATATAGCCCAGAGATTCAAAGTTTCAAACACACAAATAGTTTAGCTTACATAGATACCTCCTAGCTAACAGTGTAAGTACATTTGATAGAGATTGCACTTGGTTTGTGTTTCAATCTAGTACTAGAACATATAAGATTTCCATATTCGTAAAACCCATGAAAAAAGAACTGATATCTCTGATTAATTAAAATTTACTTAAATCAGTGTATTGGTTAAGTATTTAATATATTGATTCTTTAATATATAGAGAATATTCAAATTTTTGAAATAATTTATTTCATCGAGTGAAGCAAAAAATGCATATTTCATGAGTAAAGAAGCCACAAATAAAATATACATTTTCGCGATTCATGAGATGAAATAAAAGGCATATTCATTCAAAAAATTTGAATTTTCTTTTTATTATAATAATTTTAAGGGTAATGGTTTTTTGCACTAAATGACGTCAAACGTGTTCGCACATTACGTCATATTAATGATGACGTTGCATAATGTGCAATGACGGCCAAAACTGAAACCGTAAGAGCTGGAGTAGAAAAAGTGAAAATTTCAGCAAATCCTGACAATTTAATTACCAAAATTTTCCTTGCAATCTAATTAAGAAAGTGAATACCCACACTATGTGTTTTTGTCCACTGATAAGAAAGTTACAGGCGTTTGAATTTCTGAAGTGGGCTCAAGGAAATCAATGGAGAAACCAGAGAACATCCAATTTCACCCGGGAAATACAACTTATATTTTCACTGCAGTGAAATACAACTTTTTATGTTTTCACGGCTGTAAAATACAGCTTCTTTAAAACATGCATTAAATTTTAATCAACATTTTCCTGTATTTCATTACTTTGTATATAATAAATTACTTTGTCTACAGAGTCATCCGAACATGACCAGGAAGGTAGGTGCAATGGGCTTTCATTAGTATATTATATATGTATGTTATTAAAACAGTTAGTACACAAGCTCTGCTTTTATACTAATAATGAATAGTATATAGCGTCAACAGTAGATCAATGACTACTCTGATTGATTACTAGTCACGACCCGCTGGCTAAGCAGCAGAGTTATTACATGCCTTTCTGGTTAAAAAATTTGCTTTGGGGATTGGTATGCATGTAAAAAAGAGTTATTTTGGTACACTGGGTTCTTTGAGCATAATTTTGACTATTATAAGGACATTATATTATTGTAATATAAATCATTAATTAAGAGGTACTCTTTGCTTGTGTCACATGACAATGAATGAATAGTTTGTTTCTGACACACATTTCAGGAATACATTGTAGGATCACAGCAGACTGCTGCAGATTTTTCTGACTATAAATAATTTTATAACATAATATATATAAAATTATATTAGGATAAAGCATGTTTATCTCTCTAAATGACTGTGTTTCTTTTCATGAATTTTTATAAGACAAGGTACCTAATTTTGGAAATACTTTTCAAAGTTGCATTTTAATACAGATACATTTAATTATCATATTGTGTTTTATCAAGAAGACTACGTTGATTCTGTTTAAAGTATTCATTTGAATTAAGATTTCAAGGCAGAATCTGAAATATTTGTTCAGCATCTTTCAGCACTGTGCAGCATCATCTTAATTTATTCTGTGTGCCCAATTACTAAAACACGTGTTTCTTTCCAGCAGTTTTAAATTGATTTTATTTTCAAACCTAAATCTTCAATAAATCAATCCATATTTCTGATTATTTCTTTCCAATAACAGTTAAAAGTGAAATCAACTTGCCTTCAAAAACTCATGGCTGTACACTGAAATGCACTATTTCCCGTGAAACACTCATTACCTATTCCATGGTACATCAACTGTATAACCTTCAAGGACATCACAACTGCTTATTGGTTATGCTTAAACGAAAGATGGTGTTTTACAAGAGTCTTTTATTTAATAAAATTATGTTATACTTATACCATGGTTAAACCATAGCCTGTATGACTGTACATGGGGATAATATACAAGCTTTACTGAGTAGATTATCTCCTGTATAGCTGAATAACCATAGTATAAATATTTTATACCACCTACATTAGTGTAGACCTTGTACATTACTTAATATTTCGTGCTTAAGCTGGAAAGGATAGTACAAATGCTCTTGTCCCTTTTAACCATTATTCTCACATTATATACATTATAATACAATTGCAATATTCAATGTTATTTTGATAGATGATAAAAATGAAGATACATGTAAGGATACAGTTTCACTATAATTCGTCATGCGCTAATATCTTATATTGACTCAACATACATGGCATGCAAGCTTTTCATTTATAAACCAAATACATCATCTTATTATATGCATACTGTAGCATAACGATCATCTTAATATGTTATCTTGGTATTATATAGGTATCATTAAAGCAAATGGTATATACATATCTGAATGTCAAATTATTGTTAATTAGTTTAAGCATATTTTATTTTTGCAAGATAAGATACAAGTATAAATCTATACAAATTACAGAATAATTTAGGATTAGAACAAAAGCTGAAGGCTTATGTTGTTCTTCTTCTGAGAAGAGCTAACATTGAAAGATTTGAATAATCTTTAAGCAACTTGTCCACCTTAACTGATTGACTAAATTCAAAACATTTCAATAAAAACTTTCTCTCTCAAAGTTGCTTAAAATTATATTCTTCTTAACTAAAGTTTCTCTATGACAAAGAGTTCAGGTCCATTGTCTTCATGGCCCTTTTTTGTAAAAAAATGCTTTAGTTTTCAGAAACGAGTTGTGTTGATTGCTAAGAAAGCATCAGTGAAAACATCCAGAGGTTTCCCCTTTTAATGGACTTTTGCACATTTCAAAATCATATCTCTTCCCAAAAACCTTATTTACAAGGAGTGGAAAGGGAACTAGCTATATGTTGATGGATATCACTTTCTGTATATTGCATTCAAATGCTGAAAAATGCAATTTGTAAACATTATAATATTTCTAATTCCTTCAAGTTAACACCATACACGTCTTGTACAGTGAGTCACTTTAGCTATGCACCACTTGTCAAGGCACCCATTTTTAACAGAATTGCTGGTTCAAACATTCTTTATAATATTTTACTTATCAACAGTTTATTTATTTGATGAAACCTTTTAAAGGTTGGAATGACTGATGCAAATCATTCTGCTTCGTTAAAAGCACATTTTGACATTAATGCACTGCAACCTGTGCGTTCATATTTCTATTATTTTTGATTTTGCACTTGGCATTATCCCTGGTGATCGTTATGATAGAAAAAACACAATTATTCTATTAAAATCAAACCTCTTTTATCTGTGGTTTAAGCAAGGAACACAATTACTTTTTGAAGCAATGATCGTTCTGACGTCATATTAACGTGAGTTACAAAAATTTCCCTGAATTGTTTTTGCAAATTGTTATGTTACAAGTCTATTGTTGGCATAGAAATATCAAAGCACTGAAATATCATACCGTCAACATATTGTTTACTATTGGGAATATTGACGGCATCACTTACGTCAACGTACTGACGCTAATATATCTATAAAATTTTAATGAACATAAACGGCAGATACATCAATGTTTAAAATTAATTTGTAAAAGAAGTGTTTTGACATAAGGTTTACTCAAAATAATTCGAAATTTTATCTACCTTTAAAATAGAACTTTAAACAACCTTTTTTAAATTCTTGGCCAGTTGGGAACCAAAATAGTTGAATGATCAAAATAATTAAAAAAAAGTAACAGATACGTCCCAGTCTTTAATTTCGTTAAAAGTAATTTGGCCCTTACCAATGGCATGGCAGAAATTTGACTAAGAAAATAGTGCAATGTGACCTGAATGGATATCAAAGTAATGAAATGTGAATTGGTGTCAGGAGGATAGAGCCCTTAAGGATCTATTTTCACATTCGTTTCTGGTCTTATCACAATAAATTTACAAAGAATTATGAAAAACATAAATGCTCTTACGGCTGGCAGTCTCAGAATAATATGTCATATTTTTTCTGAAAAATCTTACAATTTATAAGTGGTGTGTAACTAAAGTGGCTAACTGTACAGCTCAGTGTTAATACACTAAATTAGACATGCATTCTGGGCCCTTAACTATTGCTATTTCCATAGATTAACATCTGTTGTCTGTCATATCAAGCTTATTTGCTGCTTTATTTAATTGATTGGACACTAACGCACCAAGGCATTTCTATAAATCTTTCTAATTTTTTAGCGCTTAAGCCCCTGTCAAACCAAACCACGTTTCCACTGCATTTTTCTTGGACGCCGTGGGGTCGCCGTGAGAACGCTGCTCTGGTGTAACAGGGGTTTTAGCAACAGCTTATTTTGCTAATATTTTAAATAGTTTCATTTCATATTTTCCTTCGCTACAAAGGATGAATCAAGGTTTGCTCCATTGCATCAAAGCTTTGTAGTTTTTTTTTTCTTGTATATGGACATATTCTAAGATAAATGCATTTTCTTTTCATATGTGATTTGATTGCCTTGAAAGCTATTTTATAGATATGATCCGATTGTTTAGCTTTAAACCGTTTCAATAAAAACTGTTACGTTTGTATAAATGGTAAAATGGCGTCATATACCACTAGTAATCAATAATTATTACACAGATAGTCTAGTAATGTTATATTTGAAAACCTTCCATACTGGAACTGTATTTTCTTCACTTCCTATCAAAATCTGTACAGTTTTAAACTTATAAGAAGTCAATTCAAACTTCTGAAAATCGTAAGTGCAAACTACAGACACATTTGCACTTGAGGTACCACGACTTGAAAGTTATAACATAGCTCAAAACATGAAAGTTCCAACATTTAATACATAGTAGTAGAATGGTCACAAATGTATAAAAATATTCTTGGCGACTCAGCATAAACAATGGAAAGAAGTTTAAACAAAAGGAAAATGCAAGGCTTTATTTTCATTCGATGCATTTGATGCAACATTACATACTTGTTATTTCAAGTATAATGCTCATTTAAGGTTACATTATGTATTCTTTGGATTCTCTCAGTTTTATATATACCCTTTATTTCTCATTTTACTTAAACTAAAGCATTTAGCTATACATGTCACCAACTTTGAAACACTGTAAGGTGCATATTGTAAGGTGCATATTGTTTTCAACTTGTCTTTTTTGTCCATTGCACATTTGTATGCACCTTATGCTGTTGTTCAGTTGGTAGAGCATTAGGCTGGGGATTGAAAAGGTTGACTTAAGCTGCTGTCCATTCTAAGGCGGTGGTTCTGTTGCTGTTGATTTATTGTTTTATGGCTTTTTTCCATTGTTTGTGGGGGTTTTGTGTTTGGTATTTGTTTTGTTATACATTACTTAGTGCCCTTTCTAGTTTTGCAATCATCTTGACGAGGAAGAAAGAGCTAGTTGCTTTGTTTTAATTGTCTACCTGATGTCCTGTGACTGTTAGTGTTATGTGGCTCTTCTTCGTGGTGCTGTGGGTTCGTCTGCAGTGTGTGATTGTGGTATTTCCTGATCATACTCACTTACTGTTTGCTTGTTCAAGACTCATCGGAGTCACTGTGTTGTATCCTTGAGCAAGACACATTATTCGCTGCCAAATACTGGTTCAACACAAGAAGACAGGAAATCGTCATGGCATGATTGAAAAAGCGTTGACTGGGATGTAAAGCATTAACACAAAGAAACAAACAAAGCACCTGATGTGTTTATAGTTGTAAGTGCAATGGTCTCGGAGTTTCTGTAAAATAATAGCTGACCCATATTATTTTTCTCTTCTTTAACCCTTTTCATTCTGCAAACCTGAAAACATGCACTTTAACAAATAGTGAATGCCCAGATAAAATGCTGCATAATGCAGCATTTTATCAAGATCTGCACTGTTCTGGTATACAGAAAATTGAACTGTTTTATAGATATACAAAGAATGCTAGAGGACAATCAAAAGCGGATGGGAGATATGCAAATGTCCTGGGAACAGAGGTTAGAACAAGCCAGGTAAATAAAAAAAAATATATAATAATACACACATATTATTCACTTCATATATGCCAATCATCATTTGTATTACTTAAATTAACCCTTCCAATCTAAAGAACAGTTTTGCCTTTCATTTAAACTTTTAAAACAAGTTACGTCTTTTTGTTTTCGTTTCTTGTGTTTTAATATATAAAATGAGTCGATGTTGCACTTATCCTACACTTTTTGATTGGTAAGAAATTTGAGTATTCCTTATCATCATTTAATTCTAATATATTAGATATATTCTTGATAACATAATGTGACAAAATTCAGGTCAAACCAAGCCAGCATACAATCTCTGGTCTACTTGTCCACCATTGAAGCGCCATTTAAATGATTTTGTTTTGTTTGGTTCTTTACGTCACAGTCAACAGCTGTGGTCATGTCGCGACGGTCAGCTCACCTAACCACACTCATTTCCTGGCACGCTTGACTAAGCAGTTAAACAGTACTTCGTGCATATAATTTCGCAGGTTACGGACAACAACACTTCTTAAACCAGAGGAAGGGAGGAGAAGGACCATAAACATTATTTTATGATCAATTTTTGCTAAAGTATGAAACCGGGCAGGGATGGAATTGCGGCCCCTGGATTTGCAGTCAGACACGTTACGGACTGTGTCAATATAATGATGTACTGCTGGTGGATCGATACTGCCTTCCTCTATATGCTCCATGATGATCACCGATGATTGTAGTTGTTAGCTTATGAAATAATTTATTTTATTTATTGTGTTACCTTTAGGAGAGAATGGGAACGTTCTCAACACTTTGAGCACGAAGAAACCCAGCAGGATTGGAAGAAATATCCATGCATAACAAATGTCAATGAGGATCCACAATTATCAGGAGTTATAAAACACGCCTTCTGCAAAGGTACAAACCAAAATGTAAGTGAGTATGACCAGGAAATGCCACAATCATACTATGCAGAGCAATCTATGGCACCATGAGGAAGAGACACAAAACACTTACAGCCAAACGACACCAAGAAGACAATTAAACTATAGCAAGCAGCTCTCTCATATCCAGTGAGATGATTGCCGTGCGCGGATCCAGAAAGTTTTGTCAGAGTGGGTCCAACTTTTTTAAAAGTAGGAGACGATCCAAGCAAATACCACTATAAGCTGACCATCATCGGCCCGCCAGCAAAACGCCATTTAAATAGCGTTGGCTGGCGTGCCGATAATGGCCCAAAATTGAATGTTGGTTTGGTAGCTTTGTGATGTTTCAGGGGAACCGAACCTGTATTGCTAAGAAACCTTATATTTTTTAGAATTTTCAGGAGTGGTCCGGACCCCCTGCCCCCTTCTGGATCCGCCAATGATTGCAAAAGTAAAATACCTGTTAATATTTTAATGAAACGTAGTGTTATATCAGATAACATGTAAAATGTACGTGTCATCTCATGATAGTCCTGAGCAGATTAAATTTCGTTCTCCGTTGATTTGATCATGAAAACAGTTTCATGAAGCCAACCTATGTCGCCATGAGAGGGCACCAATGTAAAAATAAATGTATTATATTATTGTCAAGTGCAAATCATGTCTATAAAATAGTAACAACATTATATGGATATACTGGTAGAATTTTTTCGTAACCACACAGCGAAAACAAAAGTCGTGACACCAGAAAACAAATGACTTTTACCATACCATGGAGTGTCATGATCACAGACCACAGACCATTACACCAAAAAGTAGCAGTGGTACAACTGTATTGTATTAAGCCTAGTCTGATTTCCTTAATTGTATTGGCAGTACAAAGGAAATGCATGTATCTTGCAGATCTAAAGCAATACAGAACTGCACCAACAGCAATGCAATATCAAAATTTCCATCTGCTATTTGGAACATTTTGACCTTGAAGTAGAATGAGGTTCTCACTTTCTAAGTAAGTAAGGGTGCAAAGATCAGGAATCGATACAATCAAGTACCACACCTGACCCAGGATACCAATGGGAAAGTAACAAGCTCACAGCTAGACACCACAAACGCGGGCCAGGAGGTCAGCCCTCTCCCAGCAGGTGACCACAAGACGCTCACAAAGGCATAGCAAACACAAGACAGAAAAAAACATAAAAGATCCACAAAAGAAGTGCCGCCTTGGAACAGTCAGTAAAATATTTAATGGGGGGGGGCTTAAACCAGTTTAACGGCGTCAACCTCACCCTTAATTCAGATGTGGATCAAGACACATAGAAATTTGGTTTGCATGAAAGACTCCTAACTTATCAATGCATCATCTCCCAGAACATATAAATCAAGATATAACAAAGAGATGAAGCAAAGATAAGGACTCAACAGTAAATTAAACTGAACCCCGGTGGGCCCGACAAACAGCCAAAGCATCAGGCCCTTACCATCTCATCAATAGATAAGTCTTTAAGTCGGAACCGTCATAGAGTCTGAAGTCCGACTCACTGGCGTGCAATTAAAGAGGAAAGCAAAGTTGCCAACCGTGATTGGGTTGACCACCAAGCATGCAGTCTGTTGCAATACATTAATGTTATAGCCATTTTTTTTAATAACCGTTTTCAGACCATAGAATTTTTGATAAAGCTACAAACGGTCCATTGTTTATATTGAGAAGTCATAGGTAATAATTTTCAAAACAATATAGTATTTCTTTTTCTAAAGATCGATTTTGTCTTGGTAAACAATGCAGATCCTGATGAAATATTCTAGTGAGACCATATTGTTTACCTTTTTGATAAGTAACATCTTCATATAGTTTAGATTTGCTTGCTACGAGTAGCAGCGACTTTTGTCATCTGCTGTCAAACTTTGCAAACAGAATGGACAGCATGGAAAATTAACCAGCATGCAAATAGCTATATTTTCATCTATTTACGTACTCCTTTGGTTTAAACATATTTTATTTGATCAATCACATTTACATGAGAACACAATCATAGAAGTAGGATCTGACAGTAAGCCGTAAGGCTTATTTTGGTCATTTCCTTAGACGTACTCCTTTATTTGCAGAGTGCACAATTATTGGAAAGATGGGAACAAAAAACGTCGCAATAGAAATACGTGGTCTTGGGTAAGTTTTATTTGGGCCTCGATGCAAGAAAACCTGTCTTCTGGGGTTTGTGAACAACACAGGTGCAGACCAGCCTGTGCATCCACGCAGTCTGATCAACGCCTTTGTTATTGTAAACTGTTAACTTGCTGTAGGTGAAATTTCAATTTTCTATCTAGTCTCTGTAGCTGAGGAGACTGGCTTGAAACTCGCTTTGTGGAAAACCCTGAAGACAGGTTTTCTCGTGACGAGGCCCATTTTATCATTTCAGCCTTTATTCAGGAAAGCCATTGTTTTTATGTTCACCAAAACGAAAAAGCTATAAAACCATGGCATTTCACAATTATAGAACATGTGTACATGAAATGTGGATGATCTGGTGAAACTGCAAGGAGACCTGGCCCCGAGGTTATAAAACATATGCATGCTTACATGTAACTAAGCTGAGCAAGAAATTTATTCTGATCCTAAATGGTGTGCTTGGTCCCATTTAATTCCTCTATAATTGTAATATATGATCTATAACCTATACATACTACTTTCAAATTGTAAACAGATACCTTTGTCCTTTTTACGTTTCGAATAGCGAATATACAGAGCTTTAGTTTCATGCGATTTAATAATCATAATTTGTTCATATACTTATTATTCAGAATACAAGCAAAGCATGCAGAAGTTTATTGTGATGGTAGAAGTACATCTATAAAGCCACTATCGGATGCTGCAGCTGTTATAATAAATGGAATAAAAGTTCGTGAAAAGACCATTCTGCACCATTTGGTAATTCCAATTTTGATCAAACTATGTCTTCTGTGAAGCTTTATGAAATCAATAGTGTTTATTCCTTCAATATTTACAGGTGTTGTAATATTATCAAATATGTTTTTCATAACTCACACCACTTACAGATGTATGCCCATTAATATAAATTAAAAATAATACTAAGCATGTTTATATAACATTACTGAACACCAAGAAGTATTGTACCCCATTTGAGCTGCGACATGAGATTTTTAACAATATGGTATGTGCGACCAGCAAAGACTCAGACCAGCCTGCGCATACGCGCAGTCTGATCAGAGCCTTTGCTAGTCGCTTGAATATTTTATGAAGATTAAGCTACTGACTGAACATCATTTGGAGTTTCTAAGCTTAAACGGAGGCTGCATAGGCTTGTCTGAGTCTACACTTGTCAAAATGCCACATTGTTGGAAATCTCATGTCACGGCTCATTTAAACTTTGCACTCCCTTTTCACTTTATTTACTTACCATGATACACAGAGATACACATAGGAATCAGCTGATCAGAGTTTTGGTATCATTGCAAACGTATCCAGTAAATGCTCAGAGAGTCTGCGCATTCATCTAGTTTTGCCAGAATCTTTAATGTAAGCAAACATTAATTTTGAAAGTAGATGAAGGCTCAGACCAAAATTTTCAAAAAAAGATCTCCACTGGATAGCTATCTCCACTGGATTGCTATACATGTATGACACTTCCTTTTTAACACATTGTATACTGGAAACCTCTAAATCTATACTTTGGCAAACAGTGAATACCCAGATAAAATTTTGAATGATGTGGCATTTCAACAGGGTCTGCATCTTTTGCTAAGGCAAAAGCAATATTCAGAAAAAGAAATGTAATATTAGTAGGACAGTATAGCCATGTACACTGTACTATCACAAGTTTATTTTATCAAACTAGAAGGAAGATATAATTAGTGCATAAATGTGAAGTAACTTTACTATGCCTTTGTCATTAATAGCATTATGGCCTTGCATGCATGGATCCAGAGGAGGTCCAGACCCCCCCCTCCTGCACCGCACTAAAAACTACAAAGCTATAGGTTTTCTTAGCAATACTACTTTGGATCCCCTGAACATCACAAAGCTACCAGCCAACATCAATGTCAGGCCATCATCGGCCCTCAAATGGAGTTTCTCTGGTGGACCAATATTTGCCCGCTTTCAGTGGTATTTGGATCCTCTTTCCCCTCATCAACTAAAAAACATAAAAAACAAACAAAAAAAACGTCAGAGTTGGAGCCCTCTGACAACATTTTCTGGATCCGTGCATACAGTAAAACCTGTCTTAAACAGTCATTCAAAAGATGACCAACTAAATAGGTTAGCAAGACTGAATATCGCTTAATGCAGGTCAAAAGTAATGCAGAATGCTCCTGTCCTTTATTAAGATACCACATGGCTTTAAGACCTTTGTTTTGTCTATTTTTAAGCAGACACTTAAGATGAGTTTCATTGGAGTTGAACCATCTCTTTATTAAGTGACGAAAATAGATTTTGTTGCACACTACATATTTTTCTTTTACCTAGGATCGGCTCAAACTTGGTTCCACAAGTGTATTTATATTCATGAGTTACCCACGTGAAAGGAAAGACAACAATGAGATTGCAAAGTACAACTTCGACTATTGTATGACTGAACTTGCAGAACATGAGGGAGTTTCCATGGATTTACAGACACCAAGAGAGTCCAAAGATTCTAATGACATTGGCAATATGGTTCTGTTTCAAGATTTTGTAGACTTGATGCCAAAGATCTCAGAAGTTAATGCTGTTAGTGATGAAATGAGACGGGTATGTAGTTCCTTCTTGCGTGGATCCAGAAAATTTTGTCACAGGGTCCAACCTTTGAAAACTAACACTAAAACTGGGCCATTATTGGCCCACTGGGGATTGCCATCTAAATGGCGTTTCGGTGGTGGGTCGTTGATGACCTAACATAGTATGCTGGCTTGGTAGTTTTGTGATTTTTCAGGATATCTGGACCTGTTTTGCCTAGAAAGCTTTAATTTTTGTTATTTTTCAGGGGAGGTCCAGCCCCCTGCCCACCTCTGGATCTGTGCATGTCCTTGACATAAATCAGTGCAGTCCCTAGTTCCAAACGTTTTTCAGTGTAAACTTTGATTTGTTTCCAGTTCATAAAAAGGGTCTGGATGAAATTTTGTGATTAGAGAATAATGACCTTATTTTATAATGAATAGAGAATACAGAGCAAATAAATAATCGATAATAATGAGGTCCTATAAATAGAGAAAAAATTATATTGCGTTATGAATAGCAAAAAAAAGGTAATAAATGCTGAATTATAAAATAGTAAATGAGTTTTAAAAGAATAAACCAAATATGAGTCCAAAATAAGATTATAAGATCAACATTTTTAAAGAAAAATGGAATTCTTTTTTAATGAATAAGCAAATATTTTAAAGAGAGTGAATAGTCGGCTGAAATGTTAATGAATAGTGAATACCAGACCGACCCCATTCAGACCCTCATAAAAGCATTTACCTAATCAAGAGTTACTCTATCTAAAATGCTTTATTGTTTTTATTAAAAATGACAAATTTACAAAAATGTTATTTTATGCAATTGGGCTTTTTATTTCCTGAGAAACTAAAGAGTACCATTTGGCTTATTTTGGCAAGTTGTTTTTAAAACTTTAAAAATTTGCCAAGATTCATACACTTTTCTAATTTGGTATAGTAAATAAAAACATTGTAAGAAATCTGTCTTTAGAGTTTGCAACCAGGTCAAACTCAATCATGTCCACTCAGGTACACATACTACCAAGAACATGATGTTGCCTCTGTAGTTGAACAGGCAATAATGCTCTTACCTGACCATTTATCACAGTGCTCCTATAGAAACAATGTTATTGTAGTAGAGCTATTTTATCAACACTTATACTGCCTTGCTGTACAAGCCAGCTTTTATGACAATGTGGCAGAGTGTCTGAATTTGTATCTGGTGGCCCAGGTTTGATCCCTAGCCAGGGCAAAGGTGATAAGCATTATTTCACCTGTTACATTTGGCGACCAACGTAAATAACCATCCAATGGGCTTAGAGCACATCTGTGTGTAATATACAGGTTAGTTGAAACTCAAATTGATATTCGTGGAATAATTAAAAAATGGAGGGGGATATGTAGTAGAGCTAGCTCATCAACAGGTGTAAGACCATGTTGTACAAGCCAGGTTTTTATAGCGGCCTGGTAGAGTGTCTGATTTCGGACTTGCAGTCCAGATTCGATTCCCAGCTGGTGATAAGCATTTTTTCACCTGATACATTGTCATATGATGTCGCATCTGGGAGTGATATAACTCCATATATTCAAATTAATAAACCATTAGTGAATAACATATTTTGGCAAAGTTATGGAATAATTTAGCATCATATATAAATCAGAATCTATAATTCGTGCCCCAATATTATTGTATTTATTAAACGTGTTGCAAAAATAAATAAAATGCTTGGCATAGCCTCATATGTTGGTTTTTCTCAGCTCATTTAATAAATTTAATAAAACATTAGCATTCATTCAAGATCCTCTATTGCTATTATTTTACTGTAGAATGTTAAGTTTGAACCTATAGTCAAGAGTGCTGCTAGTCATGATCCGAAGGGAAAGGCCACTGGAAAGGAAGTCATTATTAAAGTCACTAATACAGTATCTAGAAAGGTAAGTTTACATTTAATTAAAACTGTTAAAATAAAAAAAAATAATGCAAGAGAAAGGAGCAAACAAAAATTAAGCAAGTCAATGAGAATATTGATGAGTTGTTCATGCGCTGTCCAGAAATTAAATCAACATGGTATGAATTTACTATGAACCCGGCCAAACTAATAACTGAGGTTTCTGTCATATGTTGGGCTAAAACATACTTATTATTCAACGCCATGCAGTAAATTGTCTCAACATAATGGTTTAAGGTCACAAGATTTTGGACAAGCTTACAGAGCATTGTCATCAGTGCAATTCTTACCTTGCTTGAAACAAGCAACTCGTTTTATGACATTTTACATATTATAGCTTGCCGATACTACCAAATTACAGCTGATCAATCATATTAACAAGATACGATTATAAGGTATTGTATTATGGTTGTATTCCAAAACAATTTTGCTATATCTATTTTTTTTCTAAGTGATGCCAAGAATTTTAAGGAGCATCCTCACATGATAGGCATACTTAGAGTATTTGTTTAAATATATTTTAACCCTTAAAGCGCCAAGAAAAAAATGCTCCTGAAAATCTCGTCTGCTGAAGTCGTCTGCTGCAAATAATTGCCTAACATTACTGACGAAGTAAGTATAGAAGCAAACAGTATGGACCCAGAACAGACTGCTCCTATGATCTGGGTCCACGCTGTTTGCCATAGAGGCTTCTTAAACATTTCAGCAGACGAGAAAAGCAGACGACTTTTGTTGTGATTTGCGCATAAAGGGTTAAGAATTATATTATTTTAGGTATGGATCTGGACAAAGATAAAGTTTTTGAACCGAAAAGATCTCATAGACGAGTTGTATTTGAAATTCCTGGATGGTGAAAATGTAATTTTAACAAGAGACAAGGATCCCTTTTGGGATCCAGTAGAAGATATCTTTCTGGGAAGGTTAGTAGCAATTACCTATAATAATCTTGTGTACTTAAGTGAGTGTGAACCATCTCCTCATTACATTTTCATGAGGTTAATTCTTTGTTTTTGCTGAAGTTAACCCATATGAGCCTAGCGTCCTTTTTGTGGGACATAGGCAAACAGTACAAACCCAGATCAGACGCCACTGAATGAGGCATCTGATCAAGGTCTCCACTGTTTTCTTACAGAATACTCGTTTAAATTCTGAATAAAATTACCAGGGGTGGTGAGTTTGATCCCGGCCAGGCCCCATACTTTTGTGGAGATTGATCATGAAATAATTTCTACGGTCATTATTCACCCTTCCGCTGAAACATTCAAGAAGAGTTGTTGTCAGTTACAAGCGAAAGTATGTGCTTGAAGTACTGGTTCACAGCTTGTTCAAGCTTGCCCAGGAAAAAGTGTGGTCAGGTGAACTGACCCTCTCGCCATGACCATAGCTGTTGACTTGGGACGTTAAGCAACAAAACAAACAAACAAACAAACTGAATAAAATTGAAGAAACCTACCAATAACCCTTAAAATTGGTCCAAGTGATAAGACATAAATTCTATTAGACATAAATGGGTTTAGTCCCAGTTTTACTGTTAGGGATTAGAATACTTTTTCTTAAAAAATCGCAAGACATA
Source organism: Loripinus fragilis (assembly GCA_964019695.1). Taxonomy (NCBI): domain Eukaryota; kingdom Metazoa; phylum Mollusca; class Bivalvia; order Lucinida; family Lucinidae; genus Loripinus; species Loripinus fragilis. The sequence continues at coordinate 127,242,314 of OZ026514.1, forward strand.
CCACATCATTATGATGCCTTTTGATAGTGAAAGCGATTCCATTGTAATTTTATGATCCTTGAATGGTTGAATTGATATGTGAAAAGTGGCAAACTATCAAAAAAGTAAGTGAGTATTATCAGGTAATACCACAATCACAAACTGGAGACCAATCCAGGGCATCGTAAAGAAGTGCAATAGAGCACTAACAGTCACAAGTTATCGAGAAGACAATTAATGTAAAGCAACTAGTGCTCCCTCTTTCCCATAAAGATGATTACAGAAATATGAAGAACACAAAGTACTGCATACAAAACAAGAACTAGACTCAGAACCCCAAAATGTAAGCAACAATGGGCAATGAATCAACAACACAGAAGCACCGCCCTAGAATGGACAGCAGCCTAAGCCACTGGTGGGGTGGAGCTTAGCTGTATTCAATTGGTACCAAGTCTAAGCTCTAGAGTCCTGGAGTCTGCTGTTGTTAAAACACAAAAATTGTTTAGCTCGCACGGAGGCTTCATTAATTATACAATGTACCATCACAGAGAAGCAATCTAATCAAATTAACACACTATGATGAAACGAAGAAAAGGGTTAAAAACTCACAGATAGTCAGAGCTAAAGAAAACCACAAGTTTAGCTACTGTGGGCCCAGCATTTTCATTTCCGCCTGATGCATAGAAATTTTGCATGATTGAAAAAAATATATCGCGTCTCAGGAGCTGCTAAAAACCTGTTTTTGACATTGCAATAACAAGCAAATATTAAAGGAACTAAAGTAGTGCCCTAAAGTAGTGCCCTATTTGTATCCTGCATGTGTGTTGTCTAACTGTTGATAGCATAGTGTTGTGTTTGTATTTCTTTCCTGCTTCTTTCTTTTTTCTTTCCTGCTTCTGTCTTAATCAAGATTTAGCAGTGATTTCATATTTTTTCTTAAACAGAATTATTTTACTTATACAGCATGAAGTCCCAACTGCAAAATCTTTGGTCAATATTCATAACATTCCCTGTAAAAGTCACTAAAACTATTGGCTGTGAACACCCAATTGCTCACAATTAGTAACAACAGAAATGAATAACTGGCTTATACAGAGGATTGAATCATATCCAGACTGAAATAAGAGGGTCTGGGTCGGTTGGTGTCCAGTTTTCTCTACTCATCAATATTTTAGCACATTGTTTACTCTCATACAATATGTGCTCCCATTATTCTTTTAAATAATTGGTTTCTTATAGTTTTATTTTTGGACTCGTATTTTGTTTATTCTTTATTCGTTTAAAACTTATTCTTCAGAAAACCTTAATTTTTCTGCTATTCATTAAATAATTAGAATTTTTCTTTATTCTATTCTCTAATCATAAATTGTTTGGCTCTTTATACTCTAATCATTATAAACATGGCCTCGTCGCGAGAAAACCTGTCTTCGGGGTTTCTGTGAAAGCGAGTCTCAAACCAATCTACCCAGCTGCAGAGACTAGCTAGAATATTGAAATTGCGCTGAAAGCAAGTTTAGATATGATACTTTCCAGTAAGGATTTAACAAAGGCACTGATCAGATTGCGCATATGCGCAGGCTGGTTTGCGCCTGTGTTGTTTGCAAACCACCAAAGACAGGTTTTCTCGCGTTGTGGCCCAAATAAGGTCATTATTCACCAATCATTAGACCCAATCTAAACCCTCATATAATAGTACTTTCCTTAAGGATGTTAATTAGTTTTTAAGCTCCCAAATGTATAGTTTTATAAATAGTTTTATTAGCATCAATACATACCATGTTATGTTATTTTAAATTATATTATCATATGACGTCGCGTCTGGGAGTGAAATAACGCCATGCAATAAAATCGATAAACCACTAGTGGTTTACAGATTTACGGGAAACGTTACGACGTCCATAGCAACCTTGCGTACATAATGACGCAATTATAACGTGTTAACGCCAGAAATGATATTTCAAAGTAATCTTAATGTCATATGATAAATAAAATCTAACATTCGTGCTCTTGTATTATTGAATTTATTAAACCCGTTGCAGAAAAGAGACAAAATGCGAGGCAAGCCTCGCATTTTATCTCTTTTCCCCAACTCGTTTAATAAATTCAATAAAACATGAGCACTCATGTAAGATCCTCTATATATTATTTCAGTTGCCATATTATGCTACAAAGTATTAGTTATTGTGCTGAGATAGATGAACATTTTACTATTCACAATTACCATGGAAAGGAAGAAGCTGTTATTCATGTGAAAATGCTTCCTTGCTCAGACAATGGCAGAGTTATAGCTGAGGACGATTTGATACTTGAACCAAAGGACCTTTTAGGAAAATCTTTAAACTTCCTGTTTACATTAACAGACTGTATGGGCGTACGTTGGATAAGTGAGGAAAATTCAAGGGGTGTACAATGTCGGTAAGTATGTGAGATGCATTGCTTTCCAACAATGTGGCATTTTTACAACTGTAGAGTCAGACAAGCCTGTGCAGCCTCCTTTGTAGCTTAAAAAACTCCAAATGGTGTTCAGTCAATAGCTTAACAGTCATAGGATATTCAAGCGACTAGCAAATGCTCTAATCAGACTGCATGTATGCACAGGCTGATCACAGGCTTTGCCGGTTGCACATACCACATTGATGGAAATCTCATGTCCCGGCTCAGGTAAATTGGATAAACGGATTCTTCAGAAATAGAGAGAACCTACAATATTAGAAAGCAACATACTCGGTTTTATTAACATGTTATGTTATTTTAAATTATAATATTAAGTATTTGACTTGTTGTTCATTATAACTCCCATTGTGGGAGTCTGTAATTGTTCTATGTTTTATTGTACCTTACTTTATGTCCCTTCTAGTTTTGCAACCAACTTGATGGGGAAGAGAGAGCTGGTTGCTTTAATTGGTTTGTCTTCCTGGTGTGTCGTGATTGTTGTGTGGCTTTTCCTCTTGGTGTCATGGGTTTGTCTGCAGTTTGTGATTGTGGTATTTCATGATCATACTCACTTACTATTATTAAATCTGTTCATGAGAACTGATGGAAAGTGCAACAATTCTAACGCCCCAAAAACCAGCTTAAGTGGCATTTTGCCTTCTACTAGAACCCATTATTCCTAAAGGACAAGACGATAAAAATATATCAACACAATATCGATGCATGGGGCAAAGGTATGGCCATTAACTGAAAAAGTGTTGTTCTGCAATGCAATTCCCTATTTTTCTAACAATTGTATTGAAGTTATCATCATTCATTTCCAATATCTGGTGTTAGATATAGCCTTTGCTGCACACTCAACGAGACCATGAATGTAGTAATTGAAAGTTAATTTTAAAAAAAACCCAAGATATACGCTTCACTTAATAACCAATGCATGTACATTTTAAGAACATTTAAAAATATAATAATAGAAAATGAGCCACGACTTGAGGTTTCCAGCAAAATAGTATGTGCGGCCATCAAAAGCTCAGATGAGCATGCGCAAATGTGCTGTCTGATAGAGCCCTTGCTTGTCGCTTGAATATTCTTCAAGTGTTAAGCTACTAACCAAACATGATTTGGAGTTGTTTCTAAGCTCAAAAAAGAGGTTGTACAGGCTTGTCTGAATCTATTCATGTCAAAATGCCACGTTGGAAATCTCATGTCACTGCTCAAGTGTTAGTTCTTATCAAATATGCACAAAATCTTCTTTTAAATGCCCATACTGACCTAACTAGTGGGGCTAGAGGTCTAAGCTTGAACCTGAGTCATAATCTGTATCCAAACTTTGTCTATGTTATTTGCCCAGACTTGTCAAAAACTTATATGCTGGACAATGTGATGAATAACAACATGCGATGTGCTGGCTCAATTTATACAATGAGTAACTTTTTTTGTCAGCTGGCATATTTAAGCTTATTTACCTCTCGACAAGCTTTTATATGATTTTTTAATCTTTTTTTAGGTTTGCCTTTTACAAACAAAAGCCAGTGAAAACGAAAGATGTCTGGCACAAAAGTTATGTGGATTTCGACTATAAACAATTGATAACATATAAACCAGTGTCAAGAGATTTGTTAGACTATTTCCAGCATAACTCTCTAATCTTGGAACTATGGGGCAAACAAAGTAAGTATTAACTTTTTGCATGTTGGGTATATTTTCTGCTTTTGTTAGCATCTGTTGACTTTTTTTTCAAAACCAACTTCTTTCAAAAATTTCTTTGAGAATCAATACGAGATTGTCTAACAGTTTTGATCCAGATCAGTACAATGTGGAAAACAGTTACAATTACCATGTATGGCTTTCATTTTACTGCGTATAACTATCATTCATAACGGATATGTAAAGTCAAGCTATATAATATATAAGTCTGTCAGAAGGTCTACATTTTTAAAAACTGCCAAAATTTGCTGCCATTACTTTTAAGTGTTTTGCATTATTATAGTCAAAGGTTTGCATCTCTAATATATAATTTATCAGGTTTGAAAATATAGACGATAGCTAAAGGATAAAAAAAACTTACTGGAACATTGCAATGTTTTGAAATTACTAACCAACTCCCTACCTTGGAAATTATTCTCTAAGTTTAACAAATTACACGCGAAATATGTTTCATGATGCTTATGAAGCTGAAAGACCCCAATAGGCTCAATTGACATAAATAACTACATTTCTTTGAATCACACATCCTATTTCAATGTGTTTTGGGTGTGTAAGCTTTATAAGACTCTAATCGGTTTGTTTATTAGTGTAGCATGCAGTTTATATAAACATTGAGTTATCAATGCCAAACTTCTTACCCTAAAATTGGTATAGAAAGGATATTTTTCATATTTTGGAACAATTGATCTCAGGTAATTGAAAGCAAAATATTGTTTGAGATAAAGTGCTAGTGGTATGGGGTACGTTGTGACTAACAAACAATAAAGACAACTAAAAACTATACCATAAACCCAGACCCAAAGGTTTTTAAACTCTTTTCATGCTCATCTCAGCTGAAACATTCAATTCCAATTGCTCATAAAAACTTAAAGTACTAAAGACTGTCCTTGGTTTTAAACTATCAGATGTTGTATTTATCCTGCTTATAAATGTTAAAATGCTAACAAGTGTTGACATCTTAACATTTATGAGCAGGATAAATTTCATGCTCAGTTGAGTTGAGCATGAAAAATGTTTTATAACCTCGGGGCAGAACTAAACCCACACACAATTAGAGCAACAACAGACAATAAACTAATAACAACATAATCACTGTCCCAGACAGACAGCAACAACAGCCATGGGACCCAAATACATCCCACTGGACAAATTGTCACCAAAGATCCTGCTGTTGCTTAATCAGACAAACCACACAGTCTGTAAGAACCCCCTCCCAAAAAAAAAATAAAAAACAAAACATAAACTCTACACACCACAACAAGAAAACAATAAAATCAAACGAACCAACAGCAATGGATAGCTTAAGAAAACAGATAAGCCTCTAAGGGTTTGGCCTTAAACATGCATCACACACCAAACTACCTCCCAAATCTCCTAGTCAGTGCTGCCACCCAGTCTGAGGCTTGACCTAACATCATACACCGAAAGATAAACCACAGTCACAATACACAACTGGGTTCACAACTAGGCAGACAGGCCATCTCACAACATCCCAATAAAAGTCTTTATGTGAACACCAAAACCAACACTAAAGCCAATAGCCAACTGCAGAACCCAGTAATGTCCCAAAAGGCCTAAGACGTTAACATCAAAAGCAAACATCCACCTCCACTATTGAACCAAACAACACAAAAGCACATTCTTGCAAATAAACAAGCCATCAAACACACATACACGTACCACAAGTGATCATGTCTTAGGAAAATACAATTCAAATTCCATTCTATCATAATCTATATTATGTAACTGTAGATAGAATCTTTTTTAAAAGTCCCAGTCTGCTTCAACTTTAAAGGTATAGTGCACAATTACTAATGCATTTTTAAAGTAAGGAGTTGTGTGGATGTCGGTATGGTGCATTGTTGTTAAGTTTTATAAGTCATAATCACTTACGTTTTAATGTGGTATCAATGTTTTTAACTTTGTACAAATGTTCAATGTTAAAATGTATATATTGCACACTATCTATAACGCATATTTTGTGTTTGTAGTAAGTGAAGATGAAGAACTACACAAGTCTAATTTCAAGAATTTACATGTGTCTCATGTGAGTAAACTGACTGAAAATGTTCATATATATTAAAATCAAAACTGATTAGATAAATGCTGCAAACAGAATGTATGTCTTGATAAATATGGTAATTTAAATTTTCGTTGGAGCCAGCACACGAGACTTGGGTACTTATCACATCGGCAAGCAGTGAAGACTTCAGACGACCCTGCGCATATGTGCAGTCTCGCCAGAGCCTTTGCTTCCTGTATACACGAAAAAAGTAAGTGAGTATGATCAGGAAATACCACAATCACAAACTGCAGACTACCCCGTGGCACCACGAGGAAGAGCCGCTCAACCATCACGAGACACCAGGAAGACAAATTAAGCAAAGCAACCAGCTCTCTCTCTTCCCCATCAAGATGATTGCAATACTAGAACGGACATAAAGTAACGTACAACAAAACATAGATCAACCACAGACTCCCACAATGGGAGTAACAATAAACAAAAAGTCAACAACAACAGAACCATCGCCTTAGAACGGACAGCAGCCTAAGCCACCGGGGGGCTTAAATTCATTTTACTGGTACCAAATCTTCGCCCTAGATTCTGCTGTTGTTGAAGTACAAGAAATGTTCAGCTCGCATGGAGGCCATCTTACTAATGCAATGTATCATCATGGAAAAAAGTAAATGAGCACGATCAGGAAACACCACAACCACAAACTGCAGACAACCCCGCGGCAATTATGATAATAGAGAAAGGATTAGACAAACCATTAGACATCTAGCCCCTACGAATACGTTGACATGTATATAAAAAGGAGATTTGCACATATGCAATAAGTACAAGAATCTCATGTGCTGGCTCATTTAGTCAATCAAACGCCCATACACAGCTCTCTAGTGGAGCTAGATATAAAATGACAGAGCCTTGAATATACAGTACATATGCTATTTCAAAGCTGAGTTTTAAAAATGCAATAATGACTTTCCAAAGATATGAAACTTGAAATCTCCATTTCTTTTTTATGGTTTTGCTATAGTTTATTTAATGATATCAAAATCAATATGACAGCATTAGGTTATTGTCCAATCAATGAAAGGGAAACAACTGAAATACTTATTAATCTCTGAGCATATATACTCAACAGCAAAAGAAACTCATATTTTATGTATTTGTTATTTTGTATTAATGTAGTGTTCAATAATAATTTAACAATGTGAAAGCAACATTGTATGGATCATGTGTAGAAACAAATGCATTGCAAAGAATAGAGTTAAATGTTATCAACATTGAATTACAGAAGAAAAGGAGCACTTACAAGAAGGTAAAATTGTGGGTTAGGATATCTGGAACACGCTCTAGTTTTACCTGGTCCTAATGTATCCTCACGCATGCACCTTTTGTTGCTTTCATGGTGCACCTGCTTTATGTGTTACATATTTTGTCCCGTAAGCATGTGCCTATGAAGAAAAGTTGTATGCATCTTGGTCATAAGTATAAAGATAATTGTGCATTGTGTCAGAAAGCATCCACCCATGTCTGTACTTTGTAAGCACATGCAGGAAAAGCTCTCGTAAAGCTGCCTATTTTGGCTTGCACATCCAATCAGTATCAAAACCTCATGCACTGGCATAACTATATGTTATAGAATGTAGCTTGTTAGTTGAGCTTAAAATGAACCCTGATTTGTTTTCATAGCATTACAGGGGAAATGTCCTTGAATTTTAATTTGCCAATGATTTTTTTAAATGTGTATAGCCATGGAATAGGGACAACGTTATGAAAAAGTAAGTGTGTGTCATCAGGAAAACCACAATCACATACTGCAGACCAACCCATGACACGTTGAGGAAGAGCCACAGAACATTTATAGTAGCAATACATCTGTAAGACAATAATGACAAGGCAACCAGCTTTCTCTTCCTCTTCAAGATGATTGCAAAACTAAAAGTTCGAAACTATACAATCTGATACCATATAGTACAACACCATCATTGTACAAGAATGGATATTTTAATACTTTAGGCGCATTTTCAATGCAATTTTGGTTGAAATCAGGTTAATAATGCAAATGCGTTAGTGTCATTGTCCCTAGAGTTTTCAGAGATGTGTGACGTGACATAGTACTTAGCTTTCTGCGGTGCTTGGTGCAAGGTATGTGGTACATGGTTCCCTCATCCTTAGGCAGGGGATACATTATGTGCGCAACTCCCCATTCACTGTCATACTAACATTTTTTTTTAAAACAGGGGGGGGGGGAGTGCCATCCACGTGCTTATTCCTATAGGAACCTATAGAACTTGTGATTTTCTAGGGGGGTCGGGACCCTCTGACGCCAGTCCTGACCCCACTGTGGATCCGCGCTTGTATTTTTATATAATCTACAGATTAAAATTTTGTAACTTAATTTACGCTTTAGATTTAGACATTTTTCAGACCTCTGTGTCTTGATCTACATCTGAACTAAGCCATCCAGTAAAAGTAGTTTTTACTGACCGTTCCAGAGTGGTGCTTCTGTTGTTGGTTGTTTTTGCTAGTTATGCTTCATGTGAGCGTTTTTTGGTGCTGTCATGTATGTACCTTGTAGCCTTGTGGTCGCCTGCTAGAAAAGGGCTGACCTATTGGCTGTCATGTTTGTTATGTTTTGTCACTTTCCTAAATGTGTCCTCCTCCACTTCAGATCTAACGGCAAGGTTGGCGCCGTGAAACTGGTTTAAGCCTCCAGTAAAATATTTTACTGACCGTTCCAAGGCGGTACTTCTGTTGTAGATCATTTGTGTTATTTATGTTATGTGTTTGTCATGCTTTTGCGTCTGTTCATTGCTGCCTTGTTGTCACCTGCTGGGAAAGGACTGACCTCTTGGCTTGTGTGTAATGTCTAATTGTGGTTTTGTCACTTTCCTAAGTGGTATCCTGGGTCAGGTGTGGTACTTGATTGTATTGATTCCTGATCTTTGCCATCTTTCTTTTTTCAATGCTTCCAACGTCTTTATACATGGGGTACTTTGTGTGCATAAATCCTCTTACAGTTTAATACAGACCTTTTTTGAAAGTGATTAAGTCATAGTCTGAAGATGTGCATGTGGTTCTGTTCAACACTGAGATTTAATTTTGTTACTTCTTCTAAGTTATATACAAAGACATTTTTCCACCTACAATGTTATATCAATGTCTATAGACATAGAGCAGCTTGTATTTGCAAAATATAGAACAATGTGACTAGAAAGCAAGATTACATCATAGAAAATAGCCTACAGAAGGCAAAAAGAAAAATAGAAGGTAGAATAGGGTACAGTCATCACATTTCATGCGTATATAAGTATACGAGGCTTGTTCAGAAACTATTTAGACACATGCATTTAAACATGCAATCTTTGGCGTAGGCAGTTGAAATTCTCTCTGAAGTATCATTGTCCTCTTGCAAAGTTATTGTGCTATACGATGTTGGACTAACTGCATCGACTTTCATTCTTCTGTTGCCTTAGTAACCATAGGTAGAAATTACCTGAGCACGCCAAAAAAACGCTTTAAGTACTTAGAATGCTCAATTTTACAATCACCATGACATATATGATCTAAGTAAAATATTTTGCAAACATTGTTCAACCAAAACAGCCATTCCCTGTGCATCATTTGATAAAATAATTGTAATGTGTACAGATAAATGAATGGCATATTTGACATATACTCATGGATTCTCTTGAATTTCAAATGTCAAAATTACGACGTCATTGGAAAACATGGAGCACCAAAAACGCAGTTACTGAGAGCAACGCCTAAATACAATTTTGAAATGAAATTAAAACAAAATGTTTAGTTATATTTTATTTCAGCTGGTAAAAGTGTTCTATTGAAACACCTTTTTACAAATTATTCAGCGTTTTTGCTTTTAACTATCAAAAATAGTTATGACATGCCCAAATCAGTGGGTTTCCTCAACGTATTGTTCAGATTTTTCACATTTAACAAGTCATGCAGTATATCTGCAAAGTCCTTATAGATACTTAGTTGATTCTGCAATTGCAGACATACGTATCAATAGTGTATGTCCCAAGAATCCCTTAATTGTCAATTTATCATCGTAGCTTTATTACCTAATTGATATTATTATAGACACTGCTCAATGAACTCAAGCTTTATATAGCGTGCTCCGATGTAGTGGGAGTATCCATTATCTAAAAGGTATTGCACCATAAATATTAAAGATCACTGTAAGATAATACAGCCCACGTCCCCTTGCTCTTAATGTATATGTAGTTTGTTTAAAATACTGTTCAGTAGGTTTGACAAAATGGTGATTGTCTCAATAGTTTCTGAACAAGCCTCGTATACACAAATAAACCCTTTTAAGCCTAACACCCTTATTCGGACAACCATATTTATCTTGATAATGAAAACAAATATATAAAACAAATATGTTGCACTACATAAATTATAATAAGATTTAGTGCATAAAATGCAGGCTATAACAATATTTTTCGGACAAACATTTGACTGGTTCTGTCAATAGTCTACTGTATGTTGTATATATAGAAGATCTTACATGAGTGCCCGTGTAGTGTGGAATTTATTTAACAAGTTGAGGAAAAGAGATAAAATGTGAGGCTCTACTGACAATTTTATCACTTTTTTGCAACAAGTTCAATAAATCCTATAATACATGTCGCACAAATGCTAGATTCTACATGTATTTATCATATGGCACTTAAATTACTTTGAAATTGCATTTAGGCTGAGAAAATATTAAGACTGCCTTCTTAACGAAGCGTTAATATGGACGCCATTTCACGACGTCACCAAAATATGTAATTCACTTCTAGTGGTTAATCGATTTTTAATATATATAACGTTTCATTATATAATCTATAAATTAACATCTGATTGGCACAGATGCCTATCAACTGCCGCTGATATACCAATATATCACATGGTTTTCAGAAAGTGACGTTACAAACCACACAACATAAAGTAATAGGAAGTGACGTCAAAACGTCAAGTAATTGCGCATGATCTGGCTTTAACGTCAATGATTTCAATAGTTCAAAATGACAGGAAATACATAAAAATATCTTCACAATATAATAAAACAATTGTTGACTCACATTTCGGTAGACATGAAGTGTTATTGAACAGTTAACTCAAATACATTGACCTCCGCTCAATATAAAGTTTATTGTTCAATAACACTCCATGTCAGCCTCAACATAAATCAATAATTGTATAATGTCACTCCCAGGCGTGATGTCATATGATAAAACAATATGCTGCTGTCAAATGAACCTTGATAATTATAATGAATTGAAAATGCACATTTATGTAAATATGCTAACTTGTGTCTATAATTGATCTTTTTGTTGAAAAGACAACACAGGTCACAGATGTAAGCATTTTGTTGCAACAAGTAATTGTTGTTTTATTTTGGTTGAGTTATTGCTGTAATGTATGTGTGTTTGTTTGTGTTCTGATGTTTGTGCTTAAAACGTGAATAGTTGGCCAGTAAGATATAATGGGTTCCTGTATAATTGAAATGTTGAACTTGTGGCACATAGTCATAAAATGAAAAGCAGAGCCTGACTTTTTTTCCTTAACTCGTTTATAAAGTTCAATAATTAATTAACAGCCATGTAATGTCCTCTGTATACACAGTCATTACACACTGGTACTGCATGCTTTTCGTTTACTGTTGTGAATTGGCTACGGGTACCATTAGTTTAACAGTTGACTGGTCCCAGGGCAACAATAGTAAACAATATGCTTACAGTGTATTTATAATGAGTCTACATGACATAAATACGTTTCGGTGGTGTTTATTTATTTGCGAGGTGAAATATTAAAGTCTTTATCAGATTTTATTATAATATGCATCCTGGTTTGAATGACAGTAATTGAATGTCAAATGTATTACATTTATATATGAGGGTCATCCAATAAAGAATGAGACTTTCTTAATAGTCTGATAACCTGTGTGTTCATTTCGTTAAAATTCACCACAATAATAGTATGACATCTTAGCAATTCAGGAATATAAACAATATGTTGTGATTGATCAGTTGCCATAGTAACGGGCTGTTTTGTGGAAGGACTTGAAGACCCATGGCCACCTTTACATAATTGTTGAATACCCACAGTTATTCAATGTCTTTTATTTTCTCTCATAGGTAGAATATAACCTCTTGATATCATTTATTCTACTAAACAATCTTAGTGTTACATAAAATGCTATAAAAGATGAACTAAATATGCATATCCTTTATTTTGGTTGCCTAGCAGTCGATTTACTTGATTTTTTTTAAACACGCTACTTTGTGTTGCTATGGTAACTATGTAGGTGAAGGATATCCCACAAAATATTTTGTTATCTGCAGCTTATTGCTATTAAGTATACATGAACAGAACTATGTTCACTTTTATTGACTTCGACTATTTGATAATAACTTTTAAAGTCAAGAGGTCAGGGAAAATATCAATTATTTCTTGATAACTTGATTTTTTAAGCTTTGTTTCTATGGTAACATCTCAAGAATCTGAAACATTACTTTCTCCTATTGGCTATAGACAGATGGCATAAGCATATATAAGTACTAGTAGAAAAATAAACTATTCGTCTTAATCTGTTGCTATGGTGACCACCAATAGTGAGCCGTCCACGGATGTTTGCCCAGTCTTCTAATGTTGCCTAGCAACAAAAGTTGAAACTATGTAAAACGTCGAATATGGTCCACGTGAACAACCAAAAAGATGGGATAGCTTTGAAAGGAATTTCATCAGCCTAGCATGTACACTCACTGCGCTATAGAAAAAGTATCATTCTATATTGGATGACCCTCGTACAATCATTTATTTGGGAAACTTATAAAATGCAAATGCACAATGTGTACTATACTACATAAACACATGTTTCTTGAAAGAAAAATATTCAAGAGAAAACCAACTATAAAATATTGTAATTGGGGGTGAATGCTTGTTTAATACTTTGTCAAATAGTCATAGGTTCATGGTTGGCTCTCTGTTTTTCTATGTACGATTCATTAGCTTAACATTCTTAAATGCAAGAACTTTTACTTTGATACATGTATTTATCTTGTTTGCTGCATATTGAACTAATAATCATAACATTCATTTTTACACAACTTACTAATGAATACTAATGAATGTACACAGAAAATACCAAAATTACAAACTTTATTTTCCTGTTTCTGAATGGTGATTTTCCTCGCCTTGATTTTATAAGGATATACAATTCTCAACCATTTCTATTTCATACCATTAGCAAAAGTTTGTTTACTGTTGTGGTTAAACAACAGGAATAAAAAAAATGACTGTTCGGTGTTTTGTACCATGTTATAAGTAAATCGTTTTTCTTAACCCATTTTATTCTGATGGATATTGTAAAATAGAGAATACTAGGTGAGTGCCTTTTGATGTCCAGTTTACCAGGCAAGGCTTTGAGAACGCTTGTTGAATAGCAACTCAACATGTATTCTCAAAGCTGAGCCTGGTTAACTTGATATCAAAAGATGCAAAGTAAGTAAGGATTCAAAGATCAGGAATTGATACAATCAAGTACCACACCTGACCCAGGATACCAGTTGGAAAGTGACAAACTCACAGTTATACAGCACAAACGAGAGCCAAGAGGTTAGCCCTTTCCCAGCAGGTGACCACAAGGGAAGAATAAACAGACTCGCATAAAGGTATAACAAACACAAGACAGAAAAAAAATCCACAAAAAAGTGCAGCCTCGGAATGATCAGTAAAAAAATACTCTAACTGGAGGGCTTAAACTAGTTTCACGGTGTCAACCTCACCCTTAATTCAGATGTGGATCAAGACACATAGATATTTGGTTTACATGAAAGACCCCTAATTTATCAATGCATCATCTCCCAGAACATATAAATCAAGATATGAAAAGGAGATAAAGCAAAGATAAAGACTTAACAGTAAATAAAACTGAAAATTGGAGCAAAAGAAATCCAACAGGTAAACCTGGCATTCGATTTATCAGTTTACCCTTTGGTAGCGATTATGAAATAATTATAGATTTTTGAGGGCAATTCAACGTCATTGCCGACGTTATTTAAAATGTGCAACGTCACCATGACCTGATAAAGACACATGCCATGAGGTAGGCAACGTCTATCAGGTCATTGTGTAATAATGCAGTTAAATTGAGAGGTAACTGATTTGCTATTTACTTCGAATGTTGAAAGATTGAATCTAGACTCAGCCTTAACTGCAACAGATTAGGTGTTCAAACCGTTTTAAGATCTCCTTCACAACTTTTATCAACAAACACGTGTTTTCCTAAAATTATTGATTAAAACGTTATCCCGGAAATAGGTGTCAAAATAACAAACTTATAAAAACAGAGTTTGCTAAAAATAACAGAGCATTGCTAATTGCAATATTGAGTTTATGCTGTCCCCTTAACTGATTGCATGCTGGGTAGCTTTCATGCTTTTGTTGTTTTCAAATTAAAAGTAAGTAATGGTGCAAAGATCAGGAATCGATACAATCAAGTACCACACCTGACCCAGGATACCAATGGGAAAGTGACAAACTCACAGAAGACACCACAAACGAGAGCCAAGAGGTCAGCCCTTTCCCAGCAGGTGACCACAAAGCACATATAAACAGACGCGCACAAAACATAGCAAACACAAGACAGAACAAAAACATAAAAGATCCACAAAAGAAGTACCGCCTTGGAACGGTCAGTAAAATATATTACTGGAGGGCTTAAACCGGTTTAACGGCGCCAACCTCACCCTTAATTCAGATGTGGATCAAGACACATAGATATTTGGTTTGCATGAAAGACCCCTAACTTATCAATGCATCATCTCCTAAAACATATAAATCAAGATATAACAAGGAGATAAAGCAAGGATAAGGACTCAACAGTAAATTAAACTGAATACCGGAGCAAAAGAAATCCAACAGGTAAAGTTTTCAAAAAAATCTTTCAGTAATATTAACAGAGTGTCAAATGGTTTTGATCAGGTCAGGACCAACACTCTGTTAGCCAAATTGTATATGTTATCAGCAGACGACAAAAGTTAACCAATAGCAAGGAAAGAGTTATGTGTGATATTTAATTGTGTGATTTCATGGTTAATTTAACTAATGCTGGTCTGGTTTGTGACTACAGTAATGTTTGTTGTTTTGATTCTTAATGAAATGTTGCTTTGAACCTTAAAGGGGTGTACTTTTTTCATATAGGATCATACAGCAGACGTGTTAACGCAGCTGAAATCTCGGGTAAGTAGAAACGAAATTTCTTGCACATCGGATACAGATATCTGAGATTTTACCCTGGGATAGAAAATCTTATCTACCCCATGCTATCTTACCCATGCTGTCGCGTGAGGGCTACATACATTGGTTGTATCGGAACTCATGCACATGGTCGTCAATTGAGGTCATTGTTATGTTAAAGTGACGTCATCATGTGAAATTGTATCTTAGCGTATTCAGGGACTTCTGGATGCTAAGCTTATTTTATAATATAAAAAACAGTGGTGAGCAAGAAAAAGGAATCCATTATTCATGTGAAGGTAGGATAGAAAAATTCGTCCTTAGGCATCGCCGTTTGTCATCACTCGGCCAGCCTCATGATGCCAAACGGCGATCCATTGGACAGATTTTTATATCCTTCTCTCACACTCATGATAGATTCTTATATAAATTTACCATCCTTGAAAATTGGATGGGTATATTTCCAAATTTAGAGTTGTTGTATGGTTGCCATCTTTTAGAGGATGAAAATTATGATTGATTAAGTTTGCACCGGCTTTGGTATAGAATGAGAAATTTACCTGTATGTATTGCATTGTCTCATGGCTTCACAACATTAAAATGACACACCCAGCTCATCGCCATCTCCACTTGAGGTGGTTGTGTCATTTAATAGATCATCAATTTCGTTTGAAACAGCTTTCAAATGAGTTCAGTACTTTCAGTCAGTAGTCAACAACCTACTTTAGTTAACCGCTGAAAGATGGCAAGCTTTTTTGAAAAGCTTATTACGTGTATTTATTTATTTATTTTTTACATAGAACATTATGTAAGTGAAGACCCTGATCAGATGCTACATTTCTTGGCATTTGATATGGGTATGCGCTTCATGTCTAAGTTTTATAAAAACGCACTATTTTAAAACTAATTTTAAGGTCGCATTTCTAGGGTGTACAGAGTATACTGCTCTTGTTGGACAGTAGCAGCTGAAGTAAATCATTCACTACAAAGGCTACAGATAATCTTTCACGTTGTTCGTAGGTAGAATAACCTTGATTACTAATGTTTGATATCTTCAAAAATGATGCCAACTTTAAATAGTTCAAAGTTATTTAGATTGAGCATGACCAATCACATATTGTTATTCATGAAAAAGTATGACGTTATTTCTGAATGTTTCTTGTTAACAATAGCATCATTATTACAGACCTCTTGTTAAGAGTGCATAATAAAACATTAACTTTCTTATTTCACAAACAAAACATATATTGTGGGTACTCAAACGAATATTCCTTTTCAGTACCCAACATATACGTTAAAACTGATGTGTAAGAAAATATTGACAATTTTACGTTTAAAAACGTTGTTATCTCACCCTATGGGCCATAGTTGTATATTTACATTTCCACTGCGAGTCTTTAAATGAACCTCTACATTTCAGATGTGGTTCATAACTTCAAGAACAAATCAGTTTAAACCACACCCACAATAGTTTAAACCATTTGAGCGGAATAAAGTCATGTCTATCTAATAACGTTGCTTGTTTACTGACGTTTGTGTGACGTTGAACACGTATTGCCATGACGTTAAGCGCGGAAATTTGGCGTTTTGGCTATTCCAAACCCTACGTTATGTCTGATTTAATTCAAAATATCTGGAAAACCAGCCGAGTTAGGTGAAAATTGAAAATTGATACTTGACTGATAATATAAAATGTAAATATAAGTAATAAATTCAATTTTTTGGAAGGTTCATGGAATCATGAATACTTCGGATCTCTTGCAAAGTAAATCGTAGACCCGAAGTATTCATGATTCCATGAACCTACGGGCTTCACTTACTTTGCAAGAGACCCGAAGTACTCATGATTCCATGAACCTTCAAAAAATCGAATTCATTTCTTAAATGTGTGTCTTGAATGTGAAATGCAAATTGAGAGCATAGTCAGAAGGATAAAAATCTTAAGCCTTAAAGCGTATTAAAGAGTCCCCTTTTTCAAATTTTGAACCAATCGTAAAGAGAGGAAGCTGTGTTGCTCCTTTAGGTAACAATGTTTACTGTAAGAGTAGCCCTAATGATATAAAAAAAAGATTCTTACGCACTTGCTATTGTAACACAACGCCTGATTGGATACTAATAGAAGTGTCGGACAAGTCCTGCAATAAACTTTCATAGTTTGATGTCATTAATTACGTCACATTTTGTTTGATGACATGCCACTTTATGCATCTTGCACTGCTTCCATTTGCAATAAACAAAGATTTTTATGATAAACAAGCACAAAATTGCATTAGAATGAGGAATCATATTCAAAACGTTTATATAGGGAGGTATATCGTCTGAGGTATATCGTCGAATATACTGTCAGAAATTCAGTTATACAGCTCCGCTCACGGATCGTCGTAAAGTTAAATTTCCAATCATATATCAAAAGAGATACCTCCAAAAATTAGCAATCCCCAAATTATACTCCAATTTAGTTGAACTCCTCTAAATGTGTACAGTCAACCAATCTCCTCGTGAGATGATTATTAACTGCCACCTATCCAGTTGGTTTAAGTAATACCTAATGACCCAGTATAGAACTGACTGTGAAATATTAAAACGATTCAATTTGTAAAGTATGAAATGCAATACCTTAAAATGATAGTGGACTGTCCAACTAGAATAAAATCTGATACAATGGAATATTTCAGTTAAAATAAATAGGTAAATGTATTTGTAGGAAGACGAGTTAGATCGGGTTCAAGCAGAGCGTGATGAGCTGAAGAGAGAGAACTTCAAGTTGAAGCAATCATTAATGAGAACAGAGGAGAAGCTCAAATTAATTGAAATGCGACGAGGTAATTTACAATTTGTTGTACAAACCAATTTTAGCATAAACTATTCTCAAGTGATTGACTCCTTCATCCAGCTTGAAACAATAATAGTTCAGCCCATTTTACTAGCAGGATATAATTGTGGCAATATATCAGTTTATAAAACCTAGGTATCATCAGTTTATAAAACCTAGGTATCATGAATTAATTCAAAATACGCTTTGTGATCAATTTAAAAAGATTATTAAACTTTAAAAAGAGTGGGATATAGCATGGATAATATGCAACAGTCTGCATGCTTGGTTGTAAACCCAATCACGGTTGATAGCTATGGTTTCCTCTTTAATTGCACGACTGTGGGTCAGGCCTCAGACTTTATGACGGCCCTGGCATAAAGCTTTAATCTGTTGGTTGATGCCTGATGCTTGTCCTTGGCTGGGCCCACCTTAGCTCAACTTGAGGGATGCCTTAGCTCTATCTGTGAGTCATGTGCTCTTTCCTTTGTTTCATCATAATGTGTTAGTTTGATTTTATTGTTGCTCTGTGATGATACACTGTACTAGTTAAGAAGACACCATGCGAGCTAAACAATTTTGTGTTTTAACAACAACAGAATCTAGGGCGAAGATTTGTACCAGTAAATTGCATTTAACCCCCCCACCCGGAGGCTTAGGCTGCTGTACATCCTAAGGCAATGGTTTTGTTGTTGTTCTGTTGCTTGGTGTGCTTCCCATTGGACGTGGGGGTTCTGTGTCTGCCTTTATTTTTTGTCCATTAATTTGTGTCCTTTCTAGTTTTGCAATCATCTTGAAGAGTAAGAGGGAGCTGGTGGCTTTGCTTTTGTTGTCTTATGGATGTCTTGTTACTGTATGTTCTGTGACTCTTTCTCACCGTGCAGTATGTTGGTCTGGGGGTGTGATTGTGGTATTTCCTGATCATACTCGCTTACTTTTTTATTCACAAGGGTAAAAACAAAACATTTGCATGATCATGAACTACATTTATCTGACTACAATAATAAGAGGCATTTTGACCCAAATATAGTTATTTCTGGTACTATTTAAAAAATTTCCTTTTGATCTTGAAAAGTTCATAAGCAAAAATTGTAAATATATATATTTCTACCAGAAATTTGTACATTTGGGCGAGAATACTTGTAAATATTGTAGTCGAATAACTGTAGTTCATGTTCATGCAACTGTTTTTTTTCTAAAGTTCACCCAGCGTGTCATAATATTGCAAACGGTATCAAACCAGGAAGTGACTATAAAAAGACTTATAAGTATGCTGTGGGTTGCTCAAAAGCTGTATGTGGGGGGGGGGGGTAAAGTGATCTATGTGAGATGTATAAATTGCTCATACAGCAATGTGGCGGCCAAAGGTACCCATCTCCTTGATAAAAAGCAATTTTGTTAAACAGCAAAAATTTCATGCAAGTAAGAGCTTTTGAAAGATATAACCCCTTAAAGTAAAGTTCCTTTTTTCAAAGAAAATGATGCTATCCCTAACTATTGAAAGTACTTATAGCAGATACGATTCAGAAATGTAAAATATAGCAATTATTAAATGAAGTTTAAAAGGATGTTCCTTATTTAGCTAATGAGTTTGTGGTATCTAGTGCATATGCGAACAGCAAAGGCTCATTTAGCCTTCACAAAAGCGAAGACACAAAGTAGAAACAACGATAAATGTTCATAGCAAAATTTTTGTTTCTAGCCTCACTAGTTAGCTGTGCATGAATGTTTAAATGATGGATGTACGCATGTGCAATAAAAAACAAATTCACATGATCATTCATGCCTATTCAGTTTATATTTAATTTGCATTGATGTTCCACTATTATTATGCTTTTTTTTCGCCCATGATTTAGAAACTCCTCAAACACGGAGACGTAGTACAGAGCGGAAACAATCAGTGGATGATTTATCCAAGCCACCAGCAGCAGCAGCAGCAAGTCTTGATGTTGAGTTTGCTAAATCACTGAGAGATTTCTTTCGCGATGTCAGAGATGTTCAGAATGGCATGAGAGATATGAAAGAATATGGTAATTATCATAGGTCGAGATAAACAATATTTTAGCATAAAATTGGTAATATGAACAGTGACATGTGATTTCCAACAATGTGGCATTTGACAAGTGTAGACTCAGATGAGCCTGTGCAGCCTCCTGTTAATCCTAAAAACTCAAAAAGATGCTCATTCAGTAGCTTAACACTCATAAAATATTCAAGCGACTTGCAAAGGCTCTGATCAGACTGGGTGTATGTGCAGGCTGATCTGAGGCGTTGCTGGTCGCACATACTACATTGTTGCAAATCTCATGTCTCGGCTCATATCTTCTTGCTCATCAGTTTTAACAGTTGGTGAGAGGGTTCTTTTTAGCACCCACGACGTATGTTTTGGTTGAGAAATTAGAAAAATATTTTAATCACACATTTTATCTATGGGCCTGAAATAATCGTCAATCTATTTCAAAATAAATATTTTTCTATATCGGATACACAAAGCATGGATGTTGGTGCAGTCTCGTGTCAAAATTAACATCAGCATGTACTTTTATTGAATGATTGGACGCAGATACGATAAGCACCTAAATAATGAACTGGTCTAAAATAAACAATATAGAATAACAAGGACGTGGGTAATAGGCTGTAAAAGTGAATGTAACTAGGAAATGTCACAACACAAGCATATTTCACAAACCAACATTAGACCACAGAGGTAGTCGGCTTTTGACTCCAAATTTGAAAATTGAAAAACAATACTAAATGTAACATGGGAGAGCAGAATGTGTGCTATTACACGTCACAGAGATTTACAATCTAAATGAAAGACATTATAAAGAGATGAAATTGCATTGTTATTTGCTAGTATTATACCAGGCTTAATATGTTTCATTAAACAGTATCAATTTTGTGATGAATTGTGGGGAAGCCCTGCATGTCAATACAATGTAAGATGGATATCTTTCATTGATACTTACGTGTATCAAATGATAACTAAATAATATTGAATCAAAATTTGAAAAACGTTATGTTTGGTGTGCCCCAGGGCTTAATTTTGAGACCTCTGTAATTTTTAATGTTCATCAATGATTTGCATCTTTAGATGGAAAATGTCTTCACAGATCTTTATGCTGACAATACCACAATATATCAGATAAGCAACTACATTTTATTGAACTATTATTATTATATGTATCTTTAAAAACAATGATGGACGATTATTCAAAACACCTGCTTGGAAAGGGCTAACCTCTTGACTCTCTTGTATGTGGTGTTTTCTTGTATTTTTGTCACTTTCTCGTGTGGTGTCCTGTGTCAGGTGTGGTATTTGATTGTATTGATTCCTGATCTTTACCTTCTTAACTACTTTGTTCGATTAGCAAAACTAGTGGAAACCAATATTTATGATTTAATGCAGGAGATAGTGGTACATGTATTGACTTTCGAAACGGACAGGTATGCTGTTTAGGAACATTTGTGATAACATGCCCTAGCTGTTTTCATTATCTTACCTTGCAGTGACGTCAACAAAAAAATCAGTGAATGGCAATGGTCTACAGAAATCTTTCGAGAAACATGAGCGACAGTTGCAATCAACTGATGATAAACTCAACGATTGTCTTACACTGCTGAAGAAAAGTGCAGCTGCTGCTCTACGAAAGGGTCGTCCAACAACAGAGAAGTAGCAATAATGGGATTTGACATGAGAAAACCTGACTTTGTTGCATGTGAACAACAAAGGTGCAGCATGCGTACTCTAGCTAGTCTCGGTGGCTCAGCAGGCTAGCATAATGGAAATCCTGAAGACAGATTTTCTCCCAATGAGCACCATATAATACAAAATGTTACTATTGAACCAGCTAATAAGAACATGATACTTATCATATACTGTTAGTCCAATTATTTATGCAAGAACAGTATTTTGCATTGACACGAGTTTGCTAATATTCGCAATAAATGCGACTCATGAATTCAAAGTCTTGTGAAAACAAAAAATATACCTGTAAAATGTTGGTCCTTTCGTTTACTGACTTCCAATGTCATGAACATTTCAATGTATAGTCTCTAGCCCATATGCAGCCTAACAAGGACCTTCTGTTGTCAGCTCAAAGAGGCTTTTTTTCTTATACAGCAGCTTAAAATAAATAGAATGTCCAACAAGAGTGCTGATTATTATTGAAATTATTAAATGGGTTGGAGCATCAATGTGACTTGTGAGGCTTTGTCAAGTATCTTATCATTTTTCCCAATGCGTTTATAGTAATTGATCGCAAATATTAAATCATATTCATCATATGCCACTAAAATTGCTTCGAAATCGCTTTTTTTTTGGGGGGGGGGGGAGGCCAAAGAAAACGTCAAGATTTTGCCACAAGTAAACTCGACGTTAATAACATTGCATAAATTATTTTCAAAAGTTAACACAAACTGCTATAATTCGCCCCCTTAGTGGTAGAAGTTGCTGACTAACATTTTCAACAAAATTGAGTTATTTTAGTTTTTATGATTCTTAACATAGTATCTATCATCTCACAAATTATCATGGCTGTATTCCTTGTTCACAAGTAATGGTAACAAAATTTCATTTGGTCCTATGTGCATATCTATAAATTTGCTTGCGGCAAAAAGAGCTATTTGCTGTCAAATTTGCAACAGAAAGTGCTATGTGTCACATAGCACCTTATAGTTGGAAGAAAAGTGCTGCTATTGTTAAAGTTATTTAGAGTTAAAAGGTGTTACATGACAAAGTATACCTTTTGTATTTACCAAAATGATTACAACAATACAGTATTGGGTGAAAAAATTGACAGAAAGCACCTTTTCCTTGTTTTGAAAAAGGTGCTGGTTGTCACATAGCATCTTTTTTATTTAACACATAACCTATTCTTGTATAAAATGTCCATTTGGTACATACATATGTAACATTTTTACATACAGATATAGAGATGATACATTCTTACAAAGATTTGTCACATACATACATGTCACATTCTTACATACAGATGTCACATTATTTCATACAGATGTCACAATTTTACATAACAAAGTTACAACTGTACAGACAGATAAGAGATTCCTACATATATATGTCACATTCTGACATACATATGTTGTATTCTTACATAGACATGTCACATTCTTATATAGTGATGTCATATAATCTTACAAACAGATGCCACATTCTTCCGTAGTGGTATCACATTCTTCCATAGGGGTAATACATTCTTACATTAGACAACTGAAATGTTATTTTGTGGTTAACATGAGGCTTTGTCAAGGTAGATAGGAATGCATAGTGGTGTCCAAATTGGATTTGAAGGAATACATCAACTGTTTTGTTTTTTAAATAACTTTGCTTATTTTCTCCATTTTTATTTAAAATCTTAATTTCATTTCTGCCAAAAAATATTTAATTCAACAACTGGCTTTAACAACCTTTGAGTTAAGTAACGAACGGCATTTAATACATTTACTCATCAAAAAGTCAAATTATGAAATCAAGAAACTTAAAGAAATACCATAGTCTTACAAACAAATATCACATCCTGACATACATATGTCTTATTCCTACATTATAGATGTCAAATTCCTAAAAAGAGTAGTCTCATTCTTACATACAGATGTGGCATTGTATCATTCTTACATAAATATGCCACATTATTGCAATGTGATATCACACTCCTGCATACAAATATCATATTCTTACTTAGAGATGTCACATTCATATGCACAAATGTCACATTCTTACATACATTTTATGCTACATTTGTATATACTTGTCACATTATTTCATAGACATTCTACATTCTTACATAGACATGCCACAATTTTTATAGAAATGCTGCATACTTAAATGTAGAGAAAACTCATTGTCATATACCGATGCACTATGATGTAACATACAGATCACACAAATTTATATAAAGATGACACATTGTTACATAAAGATGAAACTTTCTTACATAAAGATGATACATG
Source organism: Loripinus fragilis (assembly GCA_964019695.1). Taxonomy (NCBI): domain Eukaryota; kingdom Metazoa; phylum Mollusca; class Bivalvia; order Lucinida; family Lucinidae; genus Loripinus; species Loripinus fragilis. The sequence goes on from OZ026514.1 coordinate 127,266,478, forward strand.
CAAGCTGAACTTTTCTTGTACTTCAACAACAGCAGAACCTTGGGCGAAGATTTGGTAAAATGCATAAAGCCCCCCCCCCCCACCCCCACCCCCGGTAATATCAACAGTGTTTGAAAGGATGACAAACAATTACATGTACATTCAAACCTGAGGTTTTAGCCATCCATAATCACACCAAATCTGTTGATTAGTGATTAAGTTGTGAAAATAAAAACTTAGGTCCATCTTAACCCTTGTCCTGTTGAATCTAGAGTTATCCTTTCTTTTTAAAAAAAAAATACACTGTAGATCCAGATCAGCTCTGATCTGACTCAGACTTCTGATTAGGATCCACACTGTTGAAAGTACATGCTTACAGCTGGAATAGTGAATGTTAGCAAGATACAAATTGGAGAGAATTGTGGTACATAAAAAATTAACGTGACAAGGCTTAAGATGGCTCTAAATTTTAGGCAATGAGGGACAATATTCACAATTTCAAAGCAATTTTATTAGTAATAGTTATACCATGGGTTGTCCGCCTGGTGGTAGAGATTTTCCACGAGCTTTAGCGAGTGGATTATCTTACGTACATCTGGACAAAAATGGTATAACTATTTTATACCGCCTACATCAAAGTAGTCCGTGCACATCACGAGATATTTTGTGCTTAAGTTGGTAAGGGTGGTATAAAGCCTTTAATGATATATAAGGATAAATACGCTTCTCCATTTTTGTTGCCAAGTTAACATTTTGATAAATTAGAGGCTGCAAATATGTGCTTTCCCTATCCAGGCAAAGCAATATTAGAAAGTGATATCAATTTTGCACTAGAGCAATATTAACATGTTATCAAGTTCGCACTGTTGCTGATTGGCAGTAAATCTCTTCATAGATGCAATCTTATTCAGGAAATATCAGCTACAATGGTAAAATCAAAACGTTCAATTATTCAAAAATATTTAATGTGCCGTTTAGTCCAATACCACATCATATTTTAGGTGACGTCAAGTGAACATGATGTCATCTATTCTGGCTTTTTATTTATTTTATGTGAAGAGCCCTTTCCTTTGTTTCATCATATCTTTGTTTCACCAGATTATGTTAGTTTGATTTAATTGGTTCTCTGTGATGATGAATTACATGAGTTAGGAAACCTCTGTGTGAGTTAAACAGTTAATCTTAGGGTCGTGAGCCCTTTTCTCTGCTAATAGTTAGGAATTCTTCATGCGAGCTTAGCATTTGTGTGCTTCAACAACAGCAGAATCTAAGGCAAAGATTTGGTATCAGTAAAATGCATTTAAGCCCCCAGTGGCTTTGGCTGTTGTCCGTTCTAAGGCGGTGGTTCTGTTGTTGTTGATTCGTTGTTGATTGTTATTCCCATTGTGGGATTCTGTAATTGTTCTGTTTTGTTGTGCGTTACTTTGTGTCCATTCTAGTTTTGCAATAATCTCGATGGGGTTGCTTTGCGATGTTTGTCTTTCTGGAGCCTCGTGATTGCTGTTTGACTTCCTCATGATGGCACGGGTTTGTCTGCAGTTTGTGATTGTGGTATTTCCTGCCCATACTCACTTACTATTTTTGTATTTTAATGACAGCAGAATCTAGGGTGAAGATTCGGCCAGTAAAATATATTTAGCCCCCATCCCCCGTGGCCTTGGCTGCAGTTTGCTCTAAGGTGCGGATTACATGTGTGTATGTTGTTGATTTTTCATTGTTTGTTATTGCCATCATTGTGTGTTGGGTGTTGGTTCCTTCTATTGTAGCGTGGTTCTTAGTGCTCTTGCTTGTTTAGCAATCAAAGAGAGCTTGCTGGTTTACTTTGTCATGTGGCTGTCTGTATCTGTGTCTCTTCTCCACAGTTTCATGGGTTTCTGTGGTTATGGCATTTCCTGGTCATACTCATTTACTTTTTTCTTATTACATTAATACCTCACAATATTGATAAAGGATTGAGCTTTTTTAATAATTCATAAGTAAGAATTGCTTATCTGAAGAAAGTGCAGTTTTGATATTGGGAGAGCATCTGTACAATTGATTCTTGCTTTTTATCATTTGTTTCTAAATCATTTCTTAATAAATTGTGCTATTTCACTCCTATACATGACGTCACATGATAAATAAAACAACTTTTTAGTTTGATGGCCGCAATAGTGGTTATTTAAAAAAAATTATCATGGTCAGATGCTTTTCTAAGGTTTTTGATTGTTCACATATGCAATATTGACATGCGCAGATCCAGAAAGTTTTGTCAGATGGGGTTCAACTCGGATGGTTTTTGTTTTGTTTTATTTTAATGTGTGTTTCACGGGGTGGGGTGCATTAATGAGCGGAAGGAGGAAGAGAGGATCCAAATACCACTAAAAGGTAGCCTTCATCGGCCCGCCAGCGAAACGCCATTTTAACAGCGTTTCACTGTCGGGCCGATGATGGCCCATCATTGAATGCTGGCTTGGTAGATTTGTGATTTTTCAGGGGATCCGGACTAGTATTGCTAAGAAACCCTATAATTTTGTGATTTTTCAGGGGGGCCCAGACCCCCTATCCACCCTCTGGATTCGCGCATAATTGATGTCAAATTATTTCTTGTCTACCTTTTATCAAATCTGTTATGTTTTTCAATTGTTATAATTGCTTTCTTATTAAATTCATGAAACATTCAAATTTTGTTTGTTTTTGTTTTACATTCGGGAGTGTATTAGGGCGAGTATTTTCTTATCTGTCTTGAGTTAATTAGAGATGTTGGCAAAACTTGAATGGCTGAGTTGCATAATGATCCTACCCACTCATATAATCTTGGCTGTCTAGTGTGTGCTTAATACTATATTAAAAAAAAGATGATTTGGGCAAACTAGAAGCCATACTTGATAGTCCAGAATCTTTATGAGAATCTAAACTTCTCTCTTACATGTATTTTTGGTCTTGGCAACAACTAGTGTAAGAGACATGTTATTCAGAATAAAAAAAAACAAGACATACATGTAAGAAAATAATAACCAAAGCACCTAATTTTCTCTTTCTTAGATCATTTCCAAACTTTAAACTATATAAAGAACACCAGAAACCAGGACTTAACCCTTGACATGCTGAATATTTTATCTACCACTCTCTTGCCCAATGTTACTGATGATAACATGCAGCATTTTATTTGTAATCAGAGTGGAAAACAGTTAAGATCCTGATCAGATACATTCTGGCAAAGCCGTCTGAACTTGATCTACACTGTTTTCAGAAAAGGATACATCTGGGTTCAGCAGAACAATGCTTAACACGAAACTCCGTACATAATGGTAGCATAAAAAATACAGAATAGGTAACAAAAGAATCATTGCATTAGAATGAACAGCAACCACAGCCAGCCGAGTATGAATGGGACGAAAGAGGCTAAATATATAATTACTACTACGAAAACATAGTGAGTATGATCAGGAAATACCACAATCACAAACTGCAGAAAACCCCATGGCACCGCGAGGAAGAGCCACATAACAATCACCAGACACCAGATGGACAAACTAAGCGAAGCAACCAGCTCTCTCTTCCCCATCAAGATGATTGCAAAACTAAAATGGACACAAGTAATGCATAATAAAACATAGAACAATTACAGAATCCCACAATGGAAGTCACAATTAACAAAGAATCAACAACAACAGAACCACCGCCTTAGAACGGACAGCAACCTAAGCCACTGGAGGAGCTATTTTACAGTTTGCCGACAGAGAACGAGTATCGTTTTCTTTCCACTTGAGTATAATTTTTCGTTTTTTGCGTTTGAAAAAACACCTAACTAAGATATCTTTATGATATATTATGTAAAATGAAAACAACAGAACTCGAACAACACAGTATTAAAACAAAACAAAAAAATACTATCTGCAAGTATTTTCTATCAGTTAAATTTTCTTCTTAACTGAAAAGAGAAAATTGTTGCTAAAGTTGAAGTCACATTTTATGTATGCACTATGCAAAATGACAAGACGAGTAACATTTTACGTACTGACTTACATTTTCGCAGGATTATAGTTAAACAGTGCATGGGCGGATCCAGAGGGGGACATAAGGTCCAGACCCCCCCCCCCCCCCCGGTGACTATAGGTTTCCTTAGCATTCTGGTACGGACGCCCCTCGAGAAGCAATTGGACCCCTCGGGTCCAATTGTTTCTCAAGGCAGGTCCGTACAGCTCTCTGTGAAATAAGTAGATGACTTAGAAATGTTGGCAGGACCCCCTGATGGAATTTTCTGGATCCGCACATACAGTGTTGCTAATGCCTGCTTATGACTGCTTCACGGCCGTGGTCAGTGACCAATTCTTACTACATCTGATGCATGTGAAGGGAACACTTTGAAAGTGTATAAAAGGGGCTAGACCAGTCACTTGAATGGCTTAAACAGTTTTTAGTATGCTATTTTTTTAAAATCTTGCTTCTTTAAGCAAAAGTTAGATTCTGTTTACAAGCTTTCATGGTTAGGTTAAATGACCGTCTCGACACGAACATATCTGTTGACTGGGATGTTAAACTGCAAACCAAACAAACAAGTTTTTATTTTATAGTGCTGCACCAATATGGCAAAAAGTATCCTTTTAAAGGTACTCATACCAGCAGGGTAACACATACTCCTACATATCTCAAATAAAAGCTTGGATTCTGCTCATTTCAAAACTGCATAGTGCCACTTCCAAAATTGTGTTCAAATTTTTTATGGCCCTTCAAAACCAGTTGCCCTCAAGTACCTTTATAAGAACTGTTAAATGTCGTTTCCACTGAAAGCAATGTTCAGGATTTAAAACAATTTGGCATTAATGATCATAAGGGTGACCAACCAAAGGCTAAAATATTGTCTGTCAAAAAGCATGGCCACCAGGAGCCGTGGCTTATCGCGGTAAGGAAAGCTTTAAAAAAATCTTCTCGTCTGAATAAAAAGCTAAAACGAACTTGAACCGTCGAAAAACATGACCGCCAGTGGGCGTGGCCAGTTGCCCTTATGTACCCATATAAGAAGCTTTAAATGTCTTCTCTGAAACAAATGGTCTGAATCGAAAACATTTCGACAGAAATAATGATATAAATAATCATACATGTGCATTTACCTGTCCCACATGTAGTGTGGATCAGAGAGGTACGTCTTTACAGGAGGGTGGGTAGATGTTCCTGTTTTGGTGTAGCGCCAGGTGGCTTCATGCACGGGTGGTGGTCCCCCAGGGGGGTACTCTCATTTTTCTTCATGCGTAGGCTCGGGCCCAGCATCTACCGTTTACAGCCAAAGCATCAGACCCCTACCATCTCATCAATAGATGTCTTTAAGCCTGAACCGTCATAGAGTCTAAATCACTTATGTTTTGCACAGATAACGTTTAAATATTCGTGCATAGCCTGTTTCCATCTTGCGAACCCCCCAAAAAATATTATTCTGCATTCGTGACATGATTGTTCACTAATATGGATATCTTCACAGATACTGTTCTTGAAATTGCATATAAAGTCATTTAAAAGGTCTGGAGCGGCTGTTAACTGGCTCGCCAGCTTAGGGTGCATGCAGTGCGTGCCATCAGTACATATCTTCAACCATATTATATCCATATGTAAGTGAGTATGACCAGGAAATGCCACAATCACATACTACAGACCAACCTATGGCACCGCGAGGAAGAGTCAAAGAACGATAACAGCGACATGACATTTAGAACACAACAAAAGTAAAGCAACTAGCTCTCTCTTCACCAGCGAGATTATTGCAAACCTCGAAAGGGCACAAAGTACTGCAAAAAAAAAGCCAATACCTAAAGCTAGTATCTCACTGGGATGCGAGCAATTTACGACTATTTCGAGACTAATTTGAGACACGTTTTGGCGACAGAAATACGACATTGCAACCATAATCACATTGCGGTCACACCGAATAGGTCAATAAGACATATTTGCGACAGTCGCACGAATGTCGTACGATTATCGCACGAATCATCGGCGAATGTTTCACGACATTCGCGCTTCCTTCGTGCGACATTCGCGAGACACTCGCACGATGTTCGCCCGATGAAATTGCGAGCATTTATTACCATCGACCGCCTCACGACGTTCTCACGAACGTCGCGCGAAGGTCGTGCGACTGTCGCACGATGGTTTTGCGAGAAATGATAAACCAAGAAAAATGAATATTCTAGCAAGCATTGAAACTTCAGACTAGGTAGGTACTACGCTGTTGGAAGGAACTAGAGGGCTGGAAGGAGCTAGATTGTTGGAAGGTGTCACGCTGCTAGGTGGTGTTGGACTGTTGAATGGTAGCAAATATTGAGTTAGAAAAAAGTTGCTCGTTTATACTGCACAGTTATGATGGCTCATCAAGCAGCTTAAGAAAATCAGTCGAGAACGCACGTGCTCTTATTGACCATACGTATGGCATGATGAGCCCAATCAAATCAAAATTGCAATGATTTCGGATGTGCCTCGTCCTGCGAAAAAATATTTGATACAGTTTTGCCCACAACAAAGGCACATATCAGACTGCACTGATGCGCATTCAAATCAGAATCTTAGTTTTCCGCTGCAGTGATAATTTGTTTATAGGGTTCTGTATGCCAAATTAAACTCTTAGAAGGGCTGCTGAGACTAAGCAGGCTGCTGTAGTCTTACCAAGACACAGTAATAATTCCTTTATACTGTAATAGAAATAATAAACATTTAAGTAGGCCTTATAAAACAAACTTAACAAAATTATTCTCTCATAATGCAGAACCATTTTTAATACCTGAAATTACTCCAAACAGTATACATGTAAGTGAGCCTAATCAATACACCATACTTATATGAAACTATCTTCTCAGATAGCAAGAATACTTGACAACTGGAATTAGTCAAAATATATACTTAAGTACGCCTAAAGCCCCTATCTCACTGGACTGCGACTGTTTTGCGACAGCTGGCGACAAACATCGCGAGTGGGTCGCAAAGCAGTCTCGAAACAGTCGCCAGTGATTCGTAATTTCCTCGCATGTGTCGACAAGTGGCGCAAAGTAGTCGCGAAAATTTTGAACATGTTCAAAAATTTTATGTGACAAAATCCCTCGCAAATTGGTCGCAAAGTCATCGCGGATGTCTCGAAACCGTCGCGATCTTGTTGCCGACCCCTCGCAATTTAGTTGCAATCGTTTTGGAAAACAACATATTTGCGAGATAAATAAGACTGAATTGCGAACCAATTGCGACATACACGAGACACTTCGCGACAACATTGCGAGCAAATTAAACTAAGCGATATTCTGGTGAACGTCGTGAGACAGTCGCACGAATGTCTCACGACTATCGCGCGAGTTTCTTAAATTACTCGCAATTATGTCGCCAAAGGTTCGTTAAAAGAGTTACTCCTATCTGAGATGATAGTTCCATCTAGTACGAGATCTTGGTAAAGCTAGTATCTCACTGGAATGCGAGCAATTTGCGACTATTTCGAGACTAATTTGAGACAAGTTTTGGCGACAGAAATACGACATTGCAACCATAATCACATTGCAGTCACACCGAATGGGTGATTAAGACATATTTGCTGCTAAGTTTTGCGAGTTTGTTGATGAAAAGCATGACACGCTTCTTACATTAAACTGGTTACCTAAACTTCATAAAATACCATATAAATCACGTTTTATTGCTAACTACTACAGAACTTTCTAAGATTTTGACTTTTTACCTAACTACTATTGAAAAATCATGTTATAAAACTTTGTGATAAAGTTCATGAGAGGAATGGTATAAATCTGTTTTGTTCTATAGATGTTTTTAATAACATAAAATCTTAAGTTTTCTAACACCCAGTGTGTCTACATATGATTTCTCTACTCTCTATACTACATTGCCTCGTAATCTAATCTCAAAGAAAAACTTACTGAATTAATTGAACACGTTTTAATTGAGATTGCTCTCTTTATTTGACCTGTAACTAGAATATCGCCTTTCACTTCTGAACAACCTAAACCATATAATAGGCACGACCCACGTTGAATGTTTGCTAATTAGATTGAAACTCCAGGTATCTAAATTGAAATCAATGTTCGGGTACTTTGCCACAAAATATTTTCTTGGCAAAGCCTAATCACTGTTTTGCATACCTGTGTCTCGGTAATGTTAAAATGTATTAGTCTGCAAAATTTGATTAAAATATAGCGTGTGGTTCAAGAGTTATGAGCATTTTTGCTAAAGAACTGACCTGCCAAATTGATGCTTGGCAAACCCTTGTCACCATTTTGCACATCAGGGTGGCTGGACAATAATAAAATAAATAAGAATGCAAAATTTGATCCAGATATCGCATAAGGTTCAAGAGTTATGAGGATTTTCACTTACTGACCACAACAGGCTGGACAATTGCACAGCATACCCATATCTATCAAAAACAGGTGGGTTCGCATATCAGTGGTTAGGGAATGTTGCCATGCAAATGTATGCAAAATTTGATAAAAAAAATATACCATGTGGTTCAAGAGTTATGAACATTTTCACTAGCAGGTAACGGACGGACATACCCACATAGTGGAGCGCATTGGCTCAGTGGTAGAGTGCTTGACTCGAGACCAAGGAGTCGCGGGCTCGAACCTCACCGGCGTCATTGTGTTGTGTCCTTGAGCCAGAAAATATATTCTAGCTTAGTACTGGTTCAACCCAGGAAGACCCGTCCCGTTATAACTGAAAGATTGTTGATGGGACATAAAGAATCAAATCAAACAAACAAGGACTCACATAGTGATTATAGCGCAGACCCAAGGGTCGTGCAATTTGTGGTCATGCCAGAGAGTTTGTGACGCACTTCATTATATTTTGCATAATATATTTATTAGGTTTGGTTCTTAACTATATAGAAAAATTGTTGGTATTCCCATGAGTACAAATTGTGCCCCACTTGTTGCAAATTTGTCTTTTGTTTTGTTACGGGAGAGGCTTCGAGCTGTCTCTTTCTGGCAAGAAGCAGGCTAATGTTATTGAAGCGTCCAACTCTACTTCAAGTTACTAAAAGTGATAATCTTCATTTTGAACAAATAGTAAGTCAGATATATCCAGCCGAACTCCAGTAAATTAAGCAAACTTGTCTGATACCGATCCCCCTTTTTGGACTTGGACTTGTCCATTACCAACGGCATAATTTCATCTAAAATGTATGATAAATGAGACGATTTTAATTTTGAAACAGTTAATTACCCATTTCTGGATGAAGATGTTCCTCAGGCTCCTTCATACCTGTATGGTGTATATTTCGCAGCTACTGCGTTTTGCTAGAATATGTTCAAATGTAAGTGATTTCAACAACCTAGTTTTGACCGCTACATGTAAGTAGCTGAATCTGGGCTATCGATATCATAAACTTCATAAAGCATTCTCTAACTTCTACCGAAGACACTCAGAGTTGATCGTTGAATACAATGTTGGCTTCTGCAACAAACCTTTAAAGAGCCAGTATTTTATGGCGATTTGGTCTATAAATTCAAAAGAATCGTTTGAAAGCCTTCTTTTAATGATCAGTTTAAAAAGATCATCAAGCATTATAAAAGAGTGGGATATAGCATGGGTGTTATGCGGCAGTCGGCATGCCCCGTTATAAACCCATTCGAGGTTTATATTCTTTGTTTTCCTCTTTAATTGCACGACGGTGGGTCAGGCCTCAGCCTCATTGACGACACTGACTCTTGAAAATCTTTAATCGATGGGTCGTTGCCTGATGTTTGTCTTGGGCTGGGCCCACTGTGGCTCAAACTTGGGTTCTTCTTTAGCTCTGACACTCTTGTATAAAAAGCCCCTTTCATTGTTTTATCACAGTTTGTTAATTAATTAGCCAGGTTGTTTCCCTAAGGTGATACATTGCATAATTTGGGAGGCCTTAATGCAGAATTAAGGGTGAAGATTTGGCCAGTAAAATTAATTTAAGCCCCCTAGTGGCTTCTGCTGCTGTCCGTTCCAAGGCGCCGGTTCTGCTGTTGTTTATTCATTGTTTGGTGTTGCTCCCATTGCTTGTTAGGTATTCGTTTTGTTTTGCAGTACTTTTGTGTCCTTTCTAGATTTGAAATCGTTACGCTCGGTAAGATTAATTTGTTTGTAAGATGTCCTTCCGGTGGGCCGGACTTCAGACACTATGACGGTTCCGACTTAAAGACTTATCTATTAATGAGATGGTAGGGGCCTGATGCTTTGGCTGTTTGTCGGGCCCACCGGGGTTTACCTGTTTGATTTCTTTTCCTCCGGTGTTCATTTTTATTTACTGTTGAGTCCTTATCTTTGCTTTATCTCTTTTTTATTTCTTGATTTATATGTTCTGGGAGATGATGCATTTATAAGTTAGGGGTCTTCCATCCAAAACCAAATATCTATGTGTCTTGATCCATATCTGAATTAAGGGTGAGGTTGGCGCCGTGAAACTGGTTTAAGCCCTTCAGTAAAGTATTTAACTGACCGTTCCAAGGCGGTGCTTCTTTTGTGGATCTTATATGTTCTTTTTCTGTCTTGTGTTTGTTATGCCTTTGTGCGCGTCTGTTTATTTGTGCCTTGTGGTCACCTGCTAAGAAAGGGCTGACCTCTTGGCTCTCGTTTGTGGTGTGTGACTGTGAGATTGTCACTTTCCCATTGGTATCCTGAGTCAGGTGTGGTACTTGATTGTATCGATTCCTGATCTTTGCACCCTTACTTACTTCTAACAAACTTGTCAAAATTAGCTAGATTTAGTAAAATCGTGACCGCTGATACTCATATAGTATAGTATAGTATAGTATAGTATAGTATAGTATAGTATAGTATAGTATAGTATAGTATAGTATAGCATAGCATAGCATAGCATAGCATAGCATAGCATAGCATAGCATAGCATAGCATAGCATAGCATAGCATAGCATAGCATAGCATAGCATAGCATAGCATAGCATAGTATAGTATAGTATAGTATAGTATAGTATTTCGTCGTTTTCTAAAGAATTTCCAATTTCAAATGTTCAAAAATTCCAGTCATACTCCATTTTCATAATACGTGTAGTATTTTCTTGTTACAATCATAACTGGGCCTCAATGCAAAAAAAAAAACGTGCAGACTGCGCACAACAAATGTGCAGACCAGCCTGCGTGTCCGTGCAGTCTGGTCAGCTCCTATGTTATTCGCTTATTAGAAAGCATCATATCTGGATTTGCTACGACCTAAATTTCAATTTTCTGGCTTGTCTCTGTCGCTTTTGTGTGCAATCTACAGGTAATTATAAGTAAGTAGTCAGATGACGTTAACGTTGTTTCTTTTGCAAAAATTTAAGTACATTTAAAATTTGTATAATTTGAAAACGAGGAATGCAAATTATCTGAAATTTTGAAAATATCACTATTTGCTATTTTTCAACTTAAGAATGCTTGATTATTATAGAAATAATATATCCTAGAGTTCGTGGGAGTTATTCATTTCAACCAACCCTGATTTCTGAAACAGTTTGAAAATTCGATTTGGGCTCTAAACTTCTTCCGTTTTTATATGGCTATAGATATTGCTTATTTTCTGTATATTTTTTGGTGATAATGGTGCTAATATGTTATAATCGTGAGCTGTGAACAAGATGTGTTCACATCTTCCCAATTTATTCACCGTCATATTAGGGGTGGGTGGGGTATTTGTACCCTTGACCCAAAAATCTAAATTATTAATGAATCCACATGGTAACATAGCAACAAGTATCAGGCTTTCTAGGGTGTATATACGAGTGTTTGAAGCAATTAGTCTTTACATGTTTCGTTCTTCCAAATCGAAAAGACAGCACCCAGCGATACCTAACCCCTTGGTCAAATTTTGCTTTACGAGGGGGTACCCAAACTTTTATGCGAAATCATAGGATAGTTCTTCTTAAAAAATTAAATGTTCTGTAAAAATGTAACCCCAAATGGTACTTTCAACTGAAAATAATTATTACACAAATATTATATCACCAGTTATGCTGTTATGGCACCAATATCAGGACTGACAGTGAAAATTAGCAGATTTTCTTTGGATCCAACCATAGCTTGTATCTATCAACATTTATTCAAAATACATTATTTTCGATTTCAACACTGTTATGATACCTCACAAAACATACATACCCCATATTCCTGTATTTGTTTATTTATTTTGTTTTTACAGCCAAAGTATACTGCAGTCGGGTCATTTTCATGGCATTATTTTCCGTCCAGTTCTCTGCTCTGCATTATTTTATTTTCAGTGTCTATACTAATTTGAACTTTAACGGAATGTTTTTCAGTACATTTCAAATATTTCTGCAAATTTTCAATAAAGAATATTACAATCTGGCATTTTTACAGCAATTTTTTAACACCTGCTATCTTTTTTTGAAGAAATGGAGCCAATGTTTGTGATACACAATATCTCCATAGCAACAGATGATGACATCATACAATTTGGTAATGACGTAAACATATACACTGTATAATTATCTAGGGCATTTATTATTTGGGGAAATTGTCTTAATTGGCTAGAAAAGACCATTGTTTTAGACCATATTTTTTGTCAAATTCTTGTAAGCTGATTTGGCTAATTACTAATGGCAACTGAGTGTAGTTCCTCCTGAAAGACAACACATTGAACATTGGTCCCAAACCGATCTGCCATACTCTAGGACTGTACGAGCCAGCCTTTTATAAGCCAGTCCTACACAATTATTTGCAGAGAATGAAGGCTTATAGTATTGGCTAGGCAAATGTGATAAGTCCCAGATGGAATAGTCTGATCAGAGTCTTCATCATTTGCTCTGCCATAGGCCTAACCACCTTCTGCAATAGCTGGTAATGGTTTAAAACACTGTGGTTAATCCATAATTTGTAAATAAAATAATTGAACAATTTCCACAAAAAACTTAAAGACGTAGAAATTTGAGCAATAATAGTGGAACCACTCATTATGACTCTCTACAGGGGTCATACTGGGCAGATCAAACGGACAGTCATAATGAGGTGATTATGACTTCCCTACAGGGGCAATAAAGTGGTCCCATGAAGGGATTAGGTAATTTATGATAAATGTTGATCTGTGTCTTAGTGAAAGAAATTGTCTTGTATACAGGTAATTCCCCACTTGAGGCCCCTTTAACTTTGTGAGATATTGAAACTGTCCCTTATCATTTAATCCTTTAATGATCTCTATTGGACATTAATATAAGCCTTTAACAAGCCCCAACAAAAATGCAAATGAGAATATCGTCTTCATAAGTCGTCTGCCCTGCTGCAAATAACTGCCTAACATTATTGAGTATAGAGGCAAACAGCTTCAATGTAGCGTAGACCGGGACCAGACTGACCTGGGTCTACACTGTTTGATAAAGAGGTTTTTAAAAGCAGACGACAAAATAGACGATTTTTTGTTGTGATTGGGTTAAAAATTAATAATGGATCATTCCACACAATATTCAAACGTTTATGGTGGAAGGCTGGGGAGTTTGTCTCCTAATCGATATTGATTTTACCCACACCGGTGTGGGGTCACATTCTGTTCAGTCGTTCCTGTCCTGACTCGTCCTCGATCAAAACATTTTGTGAGAAAGAGTGGACATATTTTGATTTACTTTTGCGGTTGTCTTTTCGGCAAGGTATCACATAGCTGATCTTTTAGCACACTATAGAATTTTGTTGTTTTTTGAAAGAAGGGCAAAATGGATCATGATTTTTTGAACCGGTGTAGAGGCAACGGCAGTTCTAATTTGTCGATTTATTTTGAAAAGCATTTGAGGCAATATTATTTGTCCGACCCAACAAATGCTTACCCATTATGTTTATTTGTAACCTTTGATTAAGTTTGGCTTGTTATCTTCCCTTTTTATATGTTGATAATGTTTAATTTGAAATGAAACATTGGTTTGGGAAACGGAAGTAGACGTCCGCCATTTTTGCATAGTTTACACATCCATAGCAACTGTTTTATTGAGCATTAATTCATTTAAGACTCACTTTTTCAGTTTCATTTTTATATATTTGACTTAATATTCATGCAAACCAAATGCTAACATGCTAAATACAAGTTGTAGAGAGCTGCATATCTTTTAAACATGCACTCAAGAATCAAGCACTGAAGCAGGTGCTCTTCAATTATCCTTTTACTGTCACATAAGTCAAGAGTGACTGGGTCAACCTTTCTTTCTTTCTATTAATACTGGCACGATCAAATTTTGATCATTACGCCAGGGAGTGCAATTTTGGAATTTTGAAGAAAAAACAAAAACAAAACAAAAAAACAAAAACAAAACAAAAAAACAAAAAAATCTTTCGGCTGTGTTTTTAACTAAATGAGGAGTGCCCTAAACTCCTCAGCAGTCTGGGAATTGACCGCCGAAGGAGAAAGACTATTCCACTGTGGTATAGTCCGGGGGAAAAAAGAGTTCTTCAGGGCATCACTGTATGTCTGGTATCTACAATATTGGGCACTGTGTGATGACCTGGTAGATTTCAAACTGCGAGCAGGGGTCAGGTACTTGTCTTTTTCTATAGACACAGCACCAGAATGTATCTTATGAAAGAGAAGCAGGGAGGACTGATCCCTACGGGCCTCAAGAGATGGCCACTCAAGCTCATCAAGCATCTCGCCGACACTACTTGTGTTACGCCATCTCCTGCAGGTCCAACGGGCTGCTGTCCTCTGAACTTTCTCTATCTGATTAATCTGAAGTTTTGAGTAAGGGCTCCAAATGGGTGCTGCATACTCTAGTTTAGGCCGAACCAAAGTTTTGTATGGAACCTATGATGTAGATGTTCAGATATCAGTGGATATGAGGAAATTGTAGTTCCTCTAGATCTAATGTGGCGCAAGACCAACCAAAGCTCCATTTAAGCTGAATTTAATACTTATTGCAGGCCAAATGTCACTCTAGGAGACTGACTCGGCATCAGCATCACAAACAGATTCTCTTTGATTACTCCCTTCACAACCAAACTTTGGAAAACATTCAGTCAGCAAAGTACCTTGGCATAACCATCTCTGATAATATGGATTGGGGTCAACACATTTCAGAAATTTCTTCCAAATCAACTAAGACACTTGGTGTCCTTCGCAGGAATTTGGCTTTTGCACCTCGGAGTACTAAGGAAGTTGCATACAAAACTTTGGTTCGGCCTAAACTAGTGTATGCAGCACCCATTTGGGGCCCTAACTCAAAACTTCAGATTAATCAGGTAGAGAAAGTTCAGAGGACAGCAGCCCATTGGACCTGCAGGAGATGGCGTAACACAATTAGTGTCGACCAGATGCTTGATGAGCTTGATTGGCCATCTCTTGAGGCCCGTAGGGATCGGTCCTCCCTGCTTCTCTTTCATAAGATACATTCTGGTGCTGTGTCTATAGAAAAAGACAAGTACCTGACCCCTGCTCGCAGTTTGAAATCTACCAGGTCATCACACAGTGCCCAATATTGTAGATACCAGACATACAGTGATGCCCTGAAGAGCTCTTTTTTCCCCCGAACTATTCCTCAGTGGAATAGTCTTTCTCCTTCGGTGGTCGATTCCCAGACTGCTGAGGAGTTTAGGGCACTCCTCATTTAGTTAAAAACACAGCCGAAAGATTTTTTTTTATCTTGTTTTGTTTTTGTTTTTTTGTTTTGTTTTTGTTTTTTCTTCAAAATTCCAAAATCACACTCCCTGGTCGTGCCAGTATTAAAAGAAAGAAACGAAAGAAAGAAGGGTTCTTAAAGCAGAAAAATACTGCGATTTTTTATCTTTAAATTTTATTGGATAATTGAATAGAATACAGGGCAATGGGGTTAACCCATACACAAATAGGGTAATTCCATACACCCTTTGTTGCTCATAAATTCATAATAACCTCCAACATCAGGCAGGGATAATTCTGGCTCATAGACACGATATGCCTTTTTGAGGGAATTTTGTAGAAAAGTACTCTTAACAGCAGCACTTCCCTATACACGCCACTTACCTTACCTTTCCAAAAAGCCCATGCTTTCTAGAAGATGGCGGCCTTACAGAAAATTTAGGGGCCTTTTAGCACAGGGCCCCTACCGGAATTATCCCTGATTCTAAAGGTCCCCTCTTATAAAGAGTAACAAGTCATTGCCCTCCATTACCAGTTCACACCAGGTCATTTTGCCCAGAATAAAAGGCTTAGATGTTTCGCTCCAACAACCCAGTCATTTTCCACAAATAGCCTTGTCCTTAGATGGCCAACAAACAAAATTATGGTACTTATCCCATATGCTATGTGTAAAGACATCTAGTGGGACTACAGGTCTAAGTTTGGGCCTAAGTCTAGATAGTATTTGCAGGAATTGCAGCTAAAGAATGCTATGATCTGAGCCTTTGCTGGTCATCTATGGATGCGATAATTACCAGATTCTTAATCTTATGCCTGGCTTCATTGAAATACTTGCTTAACTTGTTTTGTGAATAAAAAGCCGAACCTGGCTTATGTTGTATGCTATCTAAGATTCAACAAAAATGTTTTGTTTTTTTACACGTATGCTAAATTTTAAGTTATATGACCTTTGTTTCACCATTTTTACAGTACATATATTTGAGTTATTGTAACCTCGACCAAAATTATTCAATACAGTATAGTATGTTGCATGAAATTGTATGTTATCTAATCTAATATAAACACACATGAGTTTGACCAGGAAATGCCACTATTACTGTACAGGGACCAAGCTGGCCCAGAATTTTAGGGAGAAGTGACTTCTCCCTGCAGGAAAATTAGGGAGAAGTGACAGTCAGATAGGGAGAAGTAAAAGCGCAAAATTACGGCATTTTCTGTCAATTTAGATGCAAATTAGCCATTGCACATACTATAACCATTTAATGGAAGGAGAAACATGATGTAGTGGTAGTAGATTGTCTGATAATGTCACCACAGCTTGCATTTGTGTGATGACAGAATGAAAATCAGTCTCCCTAAAAAAAAAATATTTTTTTTTTTTTTTTTTTTTTTAGGGATAAGAAGAAAGTGACTGAGAATTTTTTTTTAGGGATACTCCCACTTCTCCCTGGGTCCCGTTTAGGGTGAAATTTCAGCCCCTAGGGCGACTATTTCGCCCAAATCGCCCCCTAGCTTGATCCCTGTAAATTTACAGCCCACATACCAACCCATAGCACTGTGAGGAAGAGACATTAGAACTTTATTTGCGTAAAATTTAAAAAAAAATTCTTACCCATTAATTTTAAACATGTGTTTTGGGTGCTTAAAAGAATCGTCTCATTGAGACGGTTCTTTTGAGTTCCCACAACATATGTTTTGGATGAGAAATATAGAAAATAATTTTCCCATACGCACTCTTATCTGGAGGCCTGAGTCATTTTTATTTTAGGGGTGAAACATGATATTGTCCTCTGCTTGCTCATCAGACAACAGGATTGTTTCCAATAAACTTTCAGAATAAAGACTAAAGACTTTTAGTGATGTATAATTTGTGTAAGTAAGCAAATCTGTAATACTTTGAAGTTATGTAACATTCTAAATTTCTAAGACATTATCTTTACTTAGAAAATTATGTTAGGATGAACGAAATGCCCAAATCTATGTTCTGGAAAGAGTTGGTCAAAAACCTTTATCATCCTTGAATTACTGGGTTGATCTTGACTTTTGCTGTATATTCATGCTAAAACGGTCATTGCTTATGGTATTTTATCCCAGCTTCACTTTTTTTCAATAAGTAATCCAATTAAAATACCCTTTATTACCTGAAATGTCAATTTCTGACCATTGTGACCATGCAACCTAGTGAGTCTTTTGTCCTATTAATTATGTGGAGATAAAGACGTTTGGCAGTATTTTTTCATTAATTTTCAGAATAACCTTCAGTGCAATTATCCAACCTTTCAAACATTTCAAGATGGAAAACAATACGCGACTGGTTTTAAAGCTGCCTCTTCTTGTATAAAGATGTGTGTTCTTCAACCTTCTGTAATTGACTGGACCTGAGAGACTTAAGATGGCTTCGTCAAAGGGAGGTGACTCTGATGGCTCCTTCACTCCCTCTGATGGCAGTGATGATGAGGAAAGAAGTGAGAGAGATTCTGACTATGGAAGTGAAGAAGAAGAAAACAGGTAAGCTCAAATGGGCCTTGTTTTCTTTGGTTGGTTTGCGGTTATATGTCCCAGTCAATGGCTATGGTCATGTCTAGATGGTCAGTTCACCTAACCACACTTTTTACCTCCAGGGCAAGCTTGACGAAGCGTTTATTCAACTTAACCAGTACTTTGTGCATAATATCGATTGTAAGTGATAACAAATCTCTTGAATCAGTGGAAGGAGAAGAATGACCATGTAAGTGATAACAAATCTCTTGAATCAGTGGAAGGAGGAGAATGACCATAGAAATGATTTCATGATCAATCTCCACGAAAGTGTGGTCCATGTGAATCATATGTTTATTAATCATTTAACCACTTTGCATTCATAGTGTCTAGATAATTTGATGAGTTGGTTGTCTAAAGTAAAACATCAGAGATAAAAATGATGTGTATTCATGATCACTTGCTAATTTTAGCAATTGATTGCCAATTAATGATGGTAAATTTTTCCACACCCTGTAGAATATCCTGTTGTTAAACATAGACATAAACCAATTTTAACTTTGTTTAAAGTAAAATTATGGCTGAAATTGTTTGATAACTTTAATGCACTTGTACGCATTTTTATTGTTACAAGTGCTCAACAAGAATTCCTGTAATTAGCTTGTGGTGGACCCAGATATATTGTGTTGTGTTTTGTAAAAGATCAAGATCAGCTGGCTTCTAATGAAGCCATCTGTTCAAGATACACAGTGTTTTTCATTCAGTTGACGTATGCATATCAATTTATTAAAGAAATCATAATATGAGCCAGTGCATGAGATTTCTAACAATGTGGTATGTGCAACCAGCAAAGCCTCAGATCAGCCTGCCCATATGCGCAGTCTGATCAGAGCCTTTGCTAGTCGCTTGAATATTCTATGATTGTTAAGCTACTGACTGAACACCATTTGGAGTTTCTAAGCTTAAAAAGAGGCTGCAGAGGCACTTCCGAGTCTACACTTGTCAAAATGTCAAATTGTTGGAAATGACATGTCGCAGCTCATATTATGTTTTCTTGCACAGGTCAACGAAATTAAACATACAATGGACAGGGTATGGCAAGAAAACACCAGTTATTCTTTTCAACTCAGATTGTCTCATTCACAAGAAGAATACCTACAAAACTGTTGGGGGTAAGTGATTGTGTCAAAATATTTCATGTTTTAGATCATTATATTCTTCTATTATACTTCCATTATGATATGGCTGAATTATCTACTAGGGCCCTGAATCAGTGAACATATCATATTGGCCTCAACGTGAGAAAACCTGTCTTCGGGGGTTTGCGATTGCGAACAACACAGGCGCAGACCAGCCTGCGCATCCACGCAGTCTGATCAGTGCCTTTGTTATTCGCTTATTGGAACGTATCATATGTTAGCTTGCTACAGTTGAAAAATTAATTTACCAGCTAGTCTCTGTAGCTGAGGAGACTTATTTGAAACTCGCTTTGTCGGAAACCCCGAGGACAGGTTTTCTCGCAACGAGGCCCATATGTGCCATAGTCTTTTCATTAGCAGTCGCAGGAGGCTAAATTGCCTTCTACTCTTCTAGGCTAGCTGGCAAATATTACACGTTTTTAAATTCACCATGCAGTTTGCTTTCTTCTAGAGGTTTTTCACTCTTCTACTTTAACCCATAAAGCGCCACCTATAATTTGCAGTAGACAACAATTAAACATTTTGCCGCTTTTTCAAAAATAACAAATAAGGCATGCTATTTCATGAGAATCGTCTGCTGGCAGACAGTTCTCATGTAATATCATACCTTTTTTTTGTCGAAAATTGGGAAAGATGTCTCAAAATTTGTCGTCTGCTGCAGTCCTGATTAACGCTTTAAGGGTTAAAAGTTTTATGGGGGGAAAAAGCACAAAAAACTCTTACCTAGTATACTTCTACCACGATCTCTAAGTAATGACCTTCGATCCATTCAATGCATTTACGTTACAGTCACGCCTAAAAGCGTTTTGTGGAAGTATACCTACCCTTCCAACAGCATTTCAGACTGAAACCCTAAACACAATTCTGTCAACAGTACTCTTCTTTTGGCCTAAAGAGACTTCAGGTGTGGTGCTTGATTAATTCAATTCCTGATCTTTGCCCTCTTTCTTGCTTTGTTGTGCAAACCAGAAAAGTTACTCTTGTGGATTTGTTTTTTGAATGATCTAAATTTGATAGTTACAATCCTGTAGCTTTCATTAATATACATTAAATGGTTAATTTAGCTGCCTTAAACAGGTGAGTATTAGGTTTAGAAAAAATATGCGAGTCGACCCGGTGCACAAATCTTTGAAAATCCAATTAGTAACACTTTTAATTTTTAACATTATATTAGATGTAACTTTTTTTTCATACTTTGAATTTCTTAAACCAGTAGTAGCGATGAAACATGAGAACACACTTTTTGTTTTAGTAATATGATTAATTTACAATGTATTTAGTTTCAATTTTGCAGAACGTTACCATATGGCTTACAAATTTGGTAACTCTGAGACAAAAGTTGTGAGAAACATACTAAATTCACATGGCTTCCATGAAGTACACCCTAACAGCTCAGACTTCAATGTTGTATGGACGGGAGCTCACCTAAAACCATTCACACTCAGAGGATTGTCAGAGTTTCAGAAAATAAACCACTTTCCAAGGTAAATAAACAATTTATATTTTACAGTATTAACCCTTAAAGTGCCAATCACGACTGCAGCAGACGACAAATTTTGTGACATCTTTGCTAATTTTCGATAAAAATAAGGTATGATATTTCATGAGAATTCTCATGAAATATCATGCCTTATTTGTTATTTTTGAAAAGCAGCAAAATTTGAAATTGTCGTCTGCTGCAAATTTTAGGTGGCGCTTTATGGGTTAGCCATTATCTTGCCATTTCAATATTTTTGTCCTGAAAATGTCATCTGCTTTTTTTACATCTGTGGCATATATTCAAATGCCCTCCAGACTGCTTTCAACTTTGAACCCTGTTCAGACTGCTCCAAAGCAAGCAGTCTGAGCTGGGTCCATATTATTTGTGATGCAGGCTACCCAAGTTCATTAGCACATAACAAAGCAGAAGACATTTGTCTTGAATGACGGGAAAAGAATTTAAATATTCTAAAGTTTCAAACTGTTCAGGACTAGGATTAAAGTTTACAAGTCTTTGCAGACTTATCTGGACTTGTGTCTGTCTGCATAGTGAATCGGTAATTGAGATGGATAGGTCAACTGACTTCTATGGATTGTTTTTGGGAGTTAACAGTAACTGATGAAAGTATGAATACACTTTATACTGGTAAACCGCTTAGCCTCATTATTATTATCCAAAGTGAGTTTTAGCTATAGAAGAGCAACATATGTTTGTTTTGCAATTAGTTTTGTGACCATCAATACAGGTTAACATAAACAAAATTATTTGCGTAAAATTGTTAATATTTTCGTACCCATCAATTTTAACATATTTTTTGGGTGTTGAAAAGAACCGTCTCATTGAGATGGTTCTTTTGAGTACCCACAGCATATGTTTTAAGAAAATTAAATTTTCGTTTCATAATCTTAACTAAAGTCCTGTATCAAGGAGGATGAGTATTGATAAGCTTATAGGAATCTTTCCCGAAAAATATCTGTGAGGCGTAAAATTTTGCTAATATATTATTATTTTTTTTCAAAAGCAATTTTTAAGGGGAATAATCAGAAGGGAAAAAACACTATAGGAGCATTGTGTCCCTAGCTCCTATCATTCTTCAGGCTGCCAGAAAAAAAATCATTGAAAAGAAAATCAAAGAAAATTTAAAGAGTAAAATTTTTAGCCATGGACTAAGGCAGCGATTGTTTTATCTCAAACTTTGGTTGATCCGATACTCTCGAAAAACATAGCAAATGTAATTTAAGTTGAACTTCTGTCTCAATTGTTAAGTGAAGTACCATTTTTGTCTATTGAACAGGGAGTAGTATTATCACCTATGGAAAATTTTAGTTAGCTCCTTAGATATTTTGAGCAGTGTATTAAAAGGCTACCGTCTATACAATGTAAACCCAACCTTACAGAGGTGCCTTCATCTACAAGTACATGTAGCTTTATCTATCATGCTAAAACTCCTTTGTGTATGTCATGCCATCTTAAACAACATAAAAAACTTTAATCTATTGTAGAACTTACTTATATATATTTAAATATGATGGTTAGCCAATACATTGTCAAAGTTTGTCAAATTTGTAAAAAAAATTGGAATGCTATTTTTAGAAAAAATTGTTGTTATGATGTTATTTAGTAAGTTTTTTTTTCTTATTGTAGGTCCTATGAGTTGACAAGGAAAGATAGACTGTTTAAAAACTTACAGAGAATGCAGCAGATTAAGGTATGGCTTTCTTTATTCTGCTTAATGACACTATACATTCTATTAAAATAAGCTTTTTCCGTCGCGACACAGGTTCATATATGTTTTTCATGCATTAATATGCAAACAGTTTGGACCAAGATCACTTCTAACAAAATGTCAGGTCTAGATCCAAAACTGTTTGGCACTCTGATAATTTTCATGAATGAATTTTTAGAGAATACAAAAAAAAAATTAGTACAAAATTACTTACTGTAAACTATCCGGAAATTTTCGCGAGAATTTATTTTCGCGAAAAGTGTTAAAAGACATATTTGCGACACAAAAAATCGTGAATATGGCATGATTTGTTTGTTTGTTTGATTTGATTCTTTACGTCCCATCAACAATCTTTCAGTTATATAGGGACGGGTCTTCCTGGGTTGAACCAGTACTAAGCTAGGATAAATGTGTCTTGCTCAAGGACCACAACGCAGTGACACCGGTGAGGCTCGAACCCACGGCCCTTTGGTCTCGAGTCAAGCACTCTACCACTGAGCCACTGCACTCCCTATGGCATGATTTATCTGCATCAGTAAACAACAGAGTGATTTCGTCATTTCTCGAGGATTTTATTTTCATGAAACTTCGCTTATGCGAAGTTTCGCGAAAATAAAACCCTTGCAAAAATTTCAGAATTTACAGTAGCATGCAAATGGTTAAGTTAAATAATGATAATTCTGTTATATTTCTGTTTTATTCAGGGTGTGAAGAACTTTGACATCATTCCATCTAGCTTTGTTTTGCCTGGAGAATATCAAGAGTTCTGCTGTAAGTAGGGTTGAGATTTTGGTACTTATCTCATATGGGCTGTTTGTTTGTTTGATTTATTGCTTTACATCCCAAGTCAACAGCTATGGTCATGGCGGGACGGTCAGTTCACCTGACCACACATTTTTTCCTGGGCAGGCTTGAACAAGCCGTTAACTAGTAATTCGTGCTCATACTTTCGCTTGTACATGTAACTGACAACAACCCTTCTTGAATGAATCAGCGGAAGAGAGGAGAATGACAGCAGAAACTATTTCAAGATCAATCACCACGAAAGTATGGGACAGGGCTGGGATGGACCTCGCGACCCCTGGATCTGCAGTCAGACTCGCATCTGTAGCCAGACGAGTTTAACGACTGCGCTACGCGGCCCCCATATTGGCTGTGACACAAGAAAACCTGACTTTGTTGCATGCTAACAACAAAGGCACACACCAGCCTATCCAGCACCCACACAGTCTGGTCAGTGCCTTTGTCATTCACCTTTTGGAAAGTATAAGATCTAAACTTTCTACACAAAAATTATCAATATTATAGCTAGTCTCTGTAGCTGAGCAGGTTGGATTGACCCTTACCTGGTCGCAACCCTGGAGACAGGGCTTTCTCATGTTGCAGCCCTTATAAAACCAGCTTAGGCTCAGGTGAGCCTGTGCAATTGCGCAGTCTTGTCCGAGTCATCACTGCTTTTACACTCAAAATGAGATAGATGGAGGCTGATGCTTAAATTAACATCTCTTACCCCTTTTGATAGGTACCCATGCATGTTTAGATTATGCATATGTATAAGTACTAAAATCTAATGAAATGGCTCAGTTGACCTCCAGTAACTTGAATCCTGATAACTCAGATTACTCGCTATGTCATATTAGCATAGGTGAATGTTTTCTGGATTAATCCTGAATTCATGATTTTGAGGCTGACATTCCATAGAAAGTCAGTCTCAATGAAATCAGGATTGTGAGGCTGACTTTCCATAGAAAGTCAGCCTCAAAATGCTGAATTAGGGAGATTATAATAGCTTCTCTGATTAGTTTTCAGATAATCTAAACACTATTAATTATTTAGACTTGAAATTATTCATTTTTGTAGGCATCCAGCAAGTATTAAAATTTGAATTTCTAAAGTTCAGGATTTTGAAAAATTCGAACTTTCACCCATGCATTAGGAGAGGGGGACATAATGCTGGAACGTGTAGTGCAGTCAGTAATGTGTCTGGCTACAGATGCATGTCTGAATGCAGATTCAGGGGTCGCGAGTTTGATCCTATCTGGTCCCATACTTTCCTGGAGATTGATCATGAAATTATTTCTACAGTCATTCTCCTCCCTTCCGCCGATTCATTCAAGAAGGGTTGTTGTCAGTTACAAGCGAAAGTATGTGCATGAATTACTGGTTAACCCCTTGTTCAAGCCTGCCCAGGAAAAATTGTGGTTAGCTGAATTGACCGTCCCGCCATGACCATAGCTGTTGACTTGGGACGTAAAGCAAGAAAAAAGAAAGAAAGGGGGGACATATTGTTTTTGATGCAGATCCCATTAGCGATGGCATGACACTTACTTGTGTGCAAGATATCTCGTGAACTACTTGGCGTATTGGAACGAAATATGCAAAGATATATGCAATTTGGGACATGATGAAGACTTGTTTAGGTTTTGTTGACCTTTGCCTAATTTTCAAGGTCACAGCAGATTAAAATAGGTAAAATTTGAGCGCTTGTGGTGGGGGGCACATCTCTGTTCTCTGAAAACAATACTGGTTTTCATTTATTTGCCTTATTTCCTATCATATTATAAGCTCTGTGTGCTTAAGGTCACTACGGACACCAATAAACATCTCTTGCAAGAGTAAACATATTTTGCCTTATTATATGTACTTGGAATATGTAACTTACTGAGGATGATTGACTTGGCACATGTGACAATAATGCATTAATCTATATCTAATGGATTATCTCATACATATTGATGTAATTAGTATGGAATTGTCCATTTCATATTTTATGGGGATGCTGCTATAAAATGATGTATTTCTGTCTCTGAAGATTTATGATTATTTTTGACTTTGAAAATAGTGCAGATCTTGATGAATGCTGCCTTATGGGTCTTCACTATTTGCCAAAGTACCCAGAATGAAAAGGGTTAACCTGCATACATATTCATTTTAGAAAGAGTTACTGCCCCTCATTTATATTTTACTATTTTGTATGTGAAAGCTGTAGTAAAATTAGTATTATAAAGTGCTAAACTGCTTAAAATTTCATTTTCAAAACAGGATGGAAATGTTTCTGAAACTTTACCAGTGCTCCAGATTGTCTCCGTACAGGCGTAAATTAAGGGTCCATCTTCCCCAAATATGAATAGAGTTGAAAATTAGTACGTACCAAATATAGGTAGCACAGTGGCTCAGTGGTAGAGTGCTTGATTCGAGACCGAGAGGCCGCGGGTTCGAGCCTCACCGGTGTCACTGCGTTGTGGTCCTTGAGCAAGACACATTTATCCTAGCTTAATACTGGTTCAACCCAGGAAGACCCATTCCTGTTTAACTGAAAGATTGTTGATGGGACGTAAAGAACTAAATCAAAAACAAAACGTACGGAATACGGGTGTGTTTTGGCCTGTATATATACGTTTTAAACAGTAACCAGTACTGGTCCCGTAGTTTCCATCCATTTCCAATCAGAAGATGCTTGATATTTGAACTGATTTGTGAATCTGCCAAACTTTATGTGTTTCAGAAATCCAGAATCATCTTGCTGGACTGCTTATCGCTGTTTTATTTGCCTCAATACAAACTCTCTGACAGTTGCGTCCCCTTACTATTGTCTTCCTTGTAAAAGAAAAATGTTTTCAGAATAATGTGTGCGCAGAGACCACTCTCGGGGAGTTTGCTATCAGTTTGGTCCTTGTAATTTCGTGTGAACCAGTCAATGTAGAAACTGAAAGAAGGAATTTCTCGACTTTAGAAGTGCAGTGCGTTTACAGATGGCAATAAAACAATCAACCCTTTTCCAATATTCTTGCCTACGTGCATAAGGACATCGCTGTTTTGATTGATGGGTGATCAAACTGTACATAAGGTCTGCACTGTTTGCTAAGATAACACAATTTTCAGGGACATGAATACATTGTTTTAGACCGGGCCGCGTAGCGCAGTCGGTAACGTGTCTGGCTACAGATGCGTGTCTGACTGCAGATCCAGGGGTCGCGAGTTCGATCCCGGTCCGGTCCCATACTTTTGTGGAGATTGATCATGAAATAATTTCTACGGTCATTCTCCGCCCCTCCGCTGATTCATTCAAGATTAGAAGGGTTGATGTCAGTTACAAGCGAAAGTATGTGCACGAATTACTGGTTAACCGCTTGTTCAAGCCTGCCCAGGAAAAAGTGTCATTAGGTGAACTGACCGTCCTGCAATGACCATAGCTGTTGACTTGGGACGTAAAGCAACAAAACAAGCAAAAAACAAACATTGTTTTATAAGAAATTTTGACTAGCATCCCCTTAAAATACAAAATGGAAAATTCCATACGTATTGTATGAATTTGTTTGGGATATTTCATTAGAATGAAAAGTGTTAACTAATCTCACGTTGTTATTTCAGCTGCCTTTCTGAAAGATAAAGGTCCTTGGATTGTAAAACCTGTGGCATCTTCCAGAGGCAGAGGAGTTTTCCTGGTTAATCATGTATGTATGATTATTAGGGGTTTGGATGTTATTCATGCGCAGATCCAGAAAGTTTTGTCAGGCAGGGTCCAACTGTGACGTTTTTGTTTTTTTTAGTTGATGAGGGGAGGGTGGATCCAAAATACCACTATAAGTGGGCCATCATTCGCCCGCCAGCGAAACGCCATTTAAATGGTGTTTGGCTGGTGTGCTGGTGATGGCCCAACATTGAATGCTGGCTTGGTAGCTTTTTGATTTTCAGGGGATCCAGACCAGTATTGCTAAAAAACCTATATTTTTCAGGGGGGTCCAGACCCCTGTCCCCCCCCCCCTATGAATCCGCACATGTTATTCAAGTTACTCAATGATTACTCATTAAGGGAAAATGAGTGCATAATCAAATTAGTGGAGAACTGTATAGAATTCAAAATTTTCATTTGGGGAGGTGTATCGTCTTATTCACAAGGAGCTGTAAAAGATGATTTACGACCGTATATCCGACAATATGCCTCCCCGAATAAACATTTTGAATGTGATTATCCCCTTTCTAATGAATTTCTGCACTTGTTTACAGTAAAAAAATCTTGTTCCGTCTCAATTCGGAGCATTGAAAGCTGCATAAAGCCGCATGTCATCCAATGAATTGTGGCATAATTAATGATGTCAAACTATTTCCAACAGTATATCGCATCGCAGGATAACCTGTTGCAAATTTATGACATTATTCAGTCAGATGTCACTTCACATTTGCTAGTGCATTAGAATGGACTTTTGATCTTTTATATAGCTATGTCTTTTTGCACTTTTTTAGGAATTAAGAGTAAATTGTGTTCACTGCTAAATGTGTAATTTTCGCCACTGCAAAAGGACATTTGGTTGCAGATGAACTTCCAGTTCTACTGTATCCTAATTTATTAAATTACGAACACTAAATATTTCTAGCAGTTTCCTTGACCGATGTTTTTAATATCTTCCATCTAGTTTGAGCTGAGTGCTACCACTAATGCTGGGTAGCCTACCACATTATGTAATTTTTCAGTGGTCCTATAACACAGAGTGACAATACGTCTTGTAATTATTATGAGTTTACCTTGTTACTCCAGGACTTTAGTTAAGAGTGCGTAACAAAAATTAAACTTTCTTATTCCTCAACCAAAACATATGTTGTGGGTACTCAAAAGAACCGTCTCAATGAGACGGTTCTTTTGAGCACCCAAAACATATGTTAAAAATGATGGGTAAGAAAATATTAGCAATTTTACGCTGAAAATGTTTGTTTTTCTAAACCAGTGTTACTCATAGGTTTATTATTTCTATTTCAGCCAGATCAAATTCCTCTTGATGAAAATGTGATAGTGTGTAAATATATACCTAATCCACTGTTAATAGATGGTTTCAAGTTTGATGTACGATTGTATGTGTGTGTCACCTCCTATGATCCATTGACCATATATCTGTATGAAGAAGGACTTACTAGGTAATATTCTTTGCCCATAATGCTCCAACTAAAATTGGCATTTTTGCAGTAGACCTTTTGATGATTCACATGGTATGCCTGGGTGAAAGTTTTCAGGATTATAATTCTGAATTCAGGATTTTGAGGCTGATTTTCTACAGAAAGTCAGTCTCAAATGCTGAATTAGGGAGATTGTAATAGTTTTTCTGATTATTTTCAGTCTGTCTTAAGACAATTGACCATTTAAACTTGAAATTGTGAATATTTAGTGGGCATACTGCAAGTTTTGAGTTCGGAGTTTGAATGTTCAGGATTTCGCAAATTTTGAACTTTCACCCATGGGTATGTCAAAGTAGAGAGGAAGGCAAAGGTAAGATACAATCAAGTTAGTACCACACCTGACCCAGGACACCAATATGGGAAAGTGACAAAAACACAAGAAAACACAAGAAAACACAACACACAAGATAGCCAAGAGGTCAGTCCTTTCCCAGCAGGTGACCTTGTTACTCAAATGGCCCCTAATTAAATCTAGAGTGGGCCATCTTTAACATTATGTGATTGGGAAAATATTTAAAGTGTTTTATTTTATTCTGAAATCAGATAAAAATGGCCCCCTTTAAAATTTCCTAGATTGAACACTGTGACAGCATTTATAAGAACAAAGATAAAATTGAAACATAATTAACAAAAAGGATCCACAAAAGTAGCACTATCTTGGGACAGTCAGCAAATCAAGCCTTATTTTCTCTAAAAATAAAAATAAAATGTCGTAAAATGTGTCATCTGTGCAGTCCAGATTTGTGCTTTAAGGCAAAATGATTTGGACACCTTTTGTAAAATAGTTTACAAGTGAAATGTGACTTTTATTGAAAAAAACTGTTTTGTTTATAATTGGGTAATTTCCTGTATTTTGTTGATTTTAGTTTGATAAAAATCAAAAATTTAGTTTTTGTCATCTCTGATACGAGATAAAACAAAATGCATATTTTATTTGTGAGATTGTGCACAAATTAAGTTTGATCTGACATGAGAATTTTGTACTTCATTGTTATTACATTGTTGTGCAATGAAGGTTTAGCCCAGCCTGTGCAGACTGGCCAAAGCTTTTGCTGCTTGCATACATAAAAGCAGTGTTGTGCCTAGTGCGCGACATTGCGGGATTCCCACGATTTTACCGTCAATGTCCCTTAAAACGCACCCAGTGCGGGCCTACGGGCGCGCCCTAAAAATCCGCAGATCAAGTTTCCGTATTTAGCTTTCCCAGTAAAGGGAAGTAATTTAGACTGTGCACAAGTTTTTACTGAATCAGTGATAATAAATGTTGCTTTGGATATTGATTTTTCAACCAGTCCAATACATCAACAATGGTGGAAAAGGCAAATTTTATTTATCTGAAGGCCAGAAAAAGCTTTTTTAATGTAGAAATAGAATATTTGCTGAGGTATTCAAAACTACGGCAATGTTGAAACTACTTCACTGTAATCTGCACCACTTCTTGAGCCAGAACTATTGACATCGAGCTCAAATTTAAATAAAAATGAACAGAAATTTCCGAAAAAAACTTTTCAATTTTACAGGTAAAAATCAGATGGATTTGGTGTGTCCCCCAGAATTTGCAAATGTCCTTCTGAAATTCAGGCAGGGGGACACCAGAAATCTTGACCTAGGCACAACACTGCAAAATTATGGATGTAGATGAAGACTGACCAAAATTTGGAAGTCTTGTCCCCCTGGATACACCAGCATGGTTGATTAAAGGAGGATTTTGTGCATATGCAATTAGTACCCAGTGGTCTAGATAAGGATTTGGACCAATGGGTATTTCACCCCCTATTTTTTAATTTAATGAGTATTTTACTCCCTACTTCAAATATCAATTTGCAGAAACTTAGTCCTAGAAGCATCAGTTCTGTTGCAAAGCCTTGTGAAAAGACCCATTTTATTGCTTAAAAAGTTGATTGTACTAATTTATTAAATACATGTTACATTTTTAGGAAAACTTCCAAGATTTATACAATTGGTGTATATTACTAGGTGTTTTTCTTACTAAGGATTAAAGCTTTCACCACATGAATTGAATATCAGTGCTGAAACCTCAACCTGCAAAGGGTACTTTTACCCTTCAATTTAATTTTCAATGCTGGTTTCCAAAACATTAATGCTGAAATACTCTTTACCCCCTCTTATCTAGAGCCCTGACAGTACCAAAATCTCATGTGTTAGCCCATTTCATTTAATGAAATAAAAGTCATCATAAAGATTTAAGCCTTTTCATTCTGGATAGCGATAAACAGGTTCTTTTGCAAACAGTGATGACCCAGATGAAATGCCACTTAAGGCAGCATTTCATTAGCTTTTGTACTGTTTGCTGAGATAAAACATTCTTCAGGGACAGAAATAGGTATAATTTTAGAACTCTCCCCCTGTATCCCCCTCAAATACAAAATTGATAAATCTATTTATTGTGTCAATATGTATGGTAAAATCTATCAGAATAAAAGTGTTAAATAGCCTCTTTATAATTCTATATTTTCAGATTTGCCACAGTAAAGTATGAAAAGAGTAACCGTCACATACGAAACCAGTGTATGCATCTGACCAATTATAGTGTAAATAAGAAGAATGATGAATATGTGAAGTAAGTTATCTCCCCTCAACCTGTATTTGGATTGGCTGTTACCAGCCTGCTTAGGTACAAAGACTAGATAGAATATTAAAACTTTGCTTGTAGCAAGTTTGGCCATAGTGCTTTCCAGAAGCAGATGCGCAGGCTGATCTGTGCCTTTGTTGTTCACATGCAACAAAGTCAGGTTTTCTCCTATCAAGACCCAATTCATGAGTGTTTGGGTTGTCGGTATGCATGTTAAAATAATGTCTATAGCCGAGGTTAATGCTTTTGTCCAAGGTTATACATCAAGATCTACAAAGGACAGCATGCTGATATTTCACGTAAATACCTAGTTTGGAGATAAAGACTTAAACTTAAACTAAATAAAAGGATCTCGTAGATTTTTGAGTGTAAAATTATGAATATTTGCTATTCTATCAATTTAAACATTTGTTATTGGTCTCATCCAGACGAGCCTAATATTTATAAGCAGAGTGGAAAACTGTGTGGATCCTGGTCTGCAGCCAGCTGATCTGCATCTACACTGTTTTTCTAAAGACAATATATTTGAGTTTAGCATGGTAAGGGTTAACCCTTCAGGGATTTTCCTAGGCCTACTTTGGGGCCGAATATCGGTCCCTTCAAAATCCAAAAATGAGCAAAAACTTCCCAAAATAGTGAATTACAGTTTGGTGAAAAATTCATGAAAATCAGACCAAAAATAGCTAAGTTATCAGATGTGTACATTAACACATCGATGCATATATTTGTGAGCAATTATATAAAGGTCAATGCAATTACAATGATATTTGTTAGGGTTTTAAATCTGATCATTTAAAATGGAGATCTAGTTCTTTTTGACCGAATCTAGTTTTCCCAATTTTTACGGCTCAAATGATATTTTCACAAATTCAACAGGCTCCTGACTTCAGAAAGGTAGGAAAATCCCTGCCCTTGTATACTGAAATCAAGTAAAGAGGTACTTTGGCAGGCAGTCAAAACCCAGATGAAATATGCGCCATTAAATTAATATCATCAGTGTCTGCACTGTTTGGTAAGGTAAAAACAATCTCCAGGGACAGATATGCAACATAACCTAGATATTCCCACTTGTGACTCCGTATCCCTTTGTATTAGTGAAATCCCTAAACGGGTACTTTGGCAAACAGTGAAGACCCAGATAAATGCAGCATGATGCTGCATTTCATCAGGGTCTACACTGTTTTTAAAGGTAAAAACGTTCTTCAGATAAAAGAATACAATATTTTTTAGAAAATCATAACCTGAAACCCCTAGATATGTACAATGGACTATCCCAAATGTATCAAACTACAAGGTATCCATTGTATAAAAAGGGTTGAACTATAAACGGGCGAATGCCATCCTTGTTCTTTGTATTTATACAACCTTAACCAACTTTGGCATGTAATATCACTTGATGTGCAAGGTCTACACTGATGTTGGTGGTATAAAATAGTTATACCATGTTTGTCCACCTGCACGTAAGATAATCCACTCGCTAAAGCTGGTAGATTATCTCCACATACAGGCCGACAACCCATGGTATAACTATTACTTATCTGTATAATTACAAAAGTTTAATGAGACTCCATTGTACTTGTGTTCTAGGAATGACGATGCTGATGTAGAAGACTACGGTAATAAGTGGTCACTTGGTGCCATGTTAAGATATCTCAGATCAAATGGTAGAGATACTGCTGGTAGGTACTTCTTAAGACTACGGTAATAAATGGTCGCTTGGTGCCATGTAAAGATATCTCAGATCAAATGGTAGAGATACTGCTGGTAGGTAATAAGTGGTCACTTGGTGCCATATTAAGATATCTCAGATCAAATGATAAAGATACTGCTGGTAGGTAACAAGTGGTCGCTTGGTGCCATGTTAAGATATCTCAGATCAAATGGTAGAGATACTGCTGGTAGGTAATAAGTGGTTGCTTGGTGCCATGTTAAGATATCTCAGATCAAATGGTAGAGATACTGCTGGTAGGTAATAAGTGGTTGCTTGGTGCCATGTTAAGATATCTCAGATCAAATGGTAAAGATACTGCTGGTAGGTAATAAATGGTTGCTTGGTGCCATGTTAAGATATCTCAGATCAAATGATAGAGATACTGCTGGTAGGTTTTTAGTGGTCGCTTGGTGCCATGTTAAGATATCTCAGATCAAATGGTAGAGATATTGCTGGTAGGTACTTCAGACTATGGTAATAAGTGGTCACTTGGTGCCATGTTAAGATATCTCAGATCAAATGGCAGAGATACTGCTGGTAGGTAATTAGTGGTCGCTTGGTGCCATGTTAAGATATCTCAGATCAAATGGCAGAGATACTGCTGGTAGGTAATAAGTGGTCGCTTGGTGCCATGTTAAGATATCTCAGATCAAATGGTAGAGATACTGCTGGTAGGTACTTCTTAAACTAGCATCATTCTACGGTAATAAGTGGTCGCTTGGTGCCATGTTAAGATATCTCAGATCAAATGATAGAGATACTGCTGGTAGGTAAAAAGTGGTAGCTTGGTGCCATGTTAAGATATCTCAGATCTAATGGTAGAGATACTGCTTGTAGGTAATAAGTGGTCGCTTGGTGCCATGTTTAGATATCTCAGAACAAATGGTAGAGATACTGCTGGTAGGTACTTCTTAAACTAGCATCATTCTACGGTAATAAGTGGTCACTTGGTGCCATGTTAAGATATCTCAGATCAAATGGTAGAGATACTGCTGGTAGGTAATAAGTGGTCGCTTGGTGCCATGTTAAGATATCTCAGATCAAATGGTAGAGATACTGCTGGTAGATACTTCTTAAACTAGCAGAGACGATATACACACATTACTACGGTAATAAGTGGTCACTTGGTGCCATGTTAAGATATCTCAGATCAAATGGTAGAGATACTGCTGGTAGGTAATAAGTGGTCGCTTGGTGCCATGTTAAGATATCTCAGATCAAATGGTAGAGATACTGCTGGTAGATACTTCTTAAACTAGCAGAGATGATATACACACATTACTACGGTAATAAGTGGTCACTTGGTGCCATGTTAAGATATCTCAGATCAAATGGTAGTGATACTGCTGGTAGATACTTCTTAAACTAGCAGAGATGATATACACACATTACTACGGTAATAAGTGGTCACTTGGTGCCATGTTAAGATATCTCAGATCAAATGGTAGAGATACTGCTGGTAGGTACTTCTTAAGACTACGGTAATAAGTGGTCGCTTGGTGCCATGTAAAGATATCTCAGATCAAATGGTAGAGATACTGCTGGTAGGTAATAAGTGGTCACTTGGTGCCATGTTAAGATATCTCAGATCAAATGATAGAGATACTGCTGGTAGGAAACAAGTGGTCGCTTGGTGCCATGTTAAGATATCTCAGATCAAATGGTAGAGATACTGCTGGTAGGTAATAAGTGGTTGCTTGGTGCCATGTTAAGATATCTCAGATCAAATGGTAGAGATACTGCTGGTAGGTAATAAGTGGTTGCTTGGTGCCATGTTAAGGTATCTCAGATCAAATGGTAGAGATACTGCTGGTAGGTAATAAGTGGTTGCTTGGTGCCATGTTAAGATATCTCAGATCAAATGATAGAGATACTGCTGGTAGGTTTTTAGTGGTCGCTTGGTGCCATGTTAAGATATCTCAGATCAAATGGTAGAGATATTGCTGGTAGGTACTTCAGACTACGGTAATAAGTGGTCTCTTGGTGCCATGTTAAGATATCTCAGATCAAATGGCAGAGATACTGCTGGTAGGTAATTAGTGGTCGCTTGGTGCCATGTTAAGATATCTCAGATCAAATGATAGAGATACTGCTGGTAGGTAATAAGTGGTCACTTGGTGCCATGTTAAGATATCTCAGATCTAATGGTAGAGATACTGCTGGTAGGTAATAAGTGGTCGCTTGGTGCCATGTTAAGATATCTCAGATCAAATGGTAGAGATACTGCTGGTAGGTACTTCTTAAACTAGCATCATTCTACGGTAATAAGTGGTCGCTTGGTGCCATGTTAAGATATCTCAGATCAAATGATAGAGATACTGCTGGTAGGTAATAAGTGGTTGCTTGGTGCCATGTTAAGATATCTCAGATCAAATGATAGAGATACTGCTGGTAGGTAAAAAGTGGTCGCTTGGTGCCATGTTAAGATATCTCAGATCTAATGGTAGAGATACTGCTGGTAGGTAATAAGTGGTCGCTTGGTGCCATGTTAAGATATTTCAGATCAAATGGTAGAGATACTGCTGGTAGGTACTTCTTAAACTAGCATCATTCTACGGTAATAAGTGGTCACTTGGTGCCATGTTAAGATATCTCAGATCAAATGGTAGAGATACTGCTGGTAGGTTATAAGTGGTCGCTTGGTGCCATGTTAAGATATCTCAGATCAAATGGTAGAGATACTGCTGGTAGATACTTCTTAAACTAGCAGAGACGATATTCACACATTACTACGGTAATAAGTGGTCACTTGGTGCCATGTTAAGATATCTCAGATCAAATGGTAGAGATACTGCTGGTAGGTAATAAGTGGTCCCTTGGTGCCATGTTAAGATATCTCAGATCAAATGGTAGAGATACTGCTGGTAGATACTTCTTAAACTAGCAGAGATGATATACACACATTACTACGGTAATAAGTGGTCACTTGGTGCCATGTTAAGATATCTCAGATCAAATGGTAGGGATACTGCTGGTAGATACTTCTTAAACTAGCAGAGATGATATACACACATTACTACGGTAATAAGTGGTCACTTGGTGCCATGTTAAGATATCTCAGATTAAATGATAGAGATACTGCTGGTAGGTTATAAGTGGTCGCTTGGTGCCATGTTAAGATATCTCAGATCAAATGGTAGAGATACTGCTGGTAGGTAATAAGTGGTCGCTTGGTGCCATGTTAAGATATCTCAGATCAAATGATAGAGATACTGCTGGTAGGTAATAAGTGCTCGCTTGGTGCCATGTTAAGATATCTCAGATCTAATGGTAGAGATACTGCTGGTAGGTAATAAGTGGTCGCTTGGTGCCATGTTAAGATATCTCAAATCAAATGGTAGAGATACTGCTGGTAGGTAATAAGTGGTCGCTTGGTGCCATGTTAAGATATCTCAGATCAAATGGTAGAGATACTGCTGGTAGATACTTCTTAAACTAGCATCATTCTACGGTAATAAGTGGTCACTTGGTGCCATGTTAAGATATCTCAGATCAAATGGTAGAGATACTGCTGGTAGGTAATAAGTGGTCGCTTGGTGCCATGTTAAGATATCTCAGATCAAATGGTAGAGATACTGCTGGTAGATACTTCTTAAACTAGCAGAGACGATATTCACACATTACTACGGTAATAAGTGGTCACTTGGTGCCATGTTAAGATATCTCAGATCAAATGGTAGAGATACTGCTGGTAGGTAATAAGTGGTCCCTTGGTGCCATGTTAAGATATCTCAGATCAAATGGTAGATATACTGCTGGTAGATACTTCTTAAACTAGCAGAGATGATATACACACATTACTACGGTAATAAGTGGTCACTTGGTGCCATGTTAAGATATCTCAGATCAAATGGTAGTGATACTGCTGGTAGATACTTCTTAAACTAGCAGAGATGATATACACACATTACTACGGTAATAAGTGGTCACTTGGTGCCATGTTAAGATATCTCAGATCAAATGGCAGAGATACTGCTGGTAGGTACTTCTAAAACTAGCAGAGACGATATACACACATTACTATGGTAATAAGTGGTCCCTTGGTGCCATGTTAAGATATCTCAGATCAAATGGCAGAGATACTGCTGGTAGGTACTTCTTAAACTAGCATCAATCTTTATCAATCTGCATGCTATTGTTTCTGTCAAATAAATGACTAGGTCATCCACGATTACCATGAAACTGGGACACTATTTTCCAGTTGCCAATACACAGAAACCCTAACAATAACAGGGCATGAATAGGCTATGTCTCACACATAGGCCCAGATAAGGAAACTTTTTTGAGGGTGAATTGTAAATATTTTTATACCAATTAATCTATTCATGTGTTTTGAGTGCACAACAGAACGGTCTCACTGAGACAGTTCTTTTGAGTACCCACAACATATGTTTTGATTGAGAAATAAGAAAAATAGTTTTCAATTACACACTCTTATCTGGAGGCCTGGCTACATGTCTCACCACAGAAGAATCTATCTCAAACACTACTGTGGCTGGTTGTTAATGCCAATCCAGGACTAAAGAGAAAATTTAGCTTTGCTGACCCATTAACAGTCCAAACAGCCAGGTATTGGCAATGCAAAAATTACTAGATACATTAGATACACTCTTTGTGTCTATGTTTAGCCAGATAACACACACCCACTGCCTTGGCAAATTAGGCAACCACTTGACTTTAGCAAGTCCAATTGTCTTATAAACAGTATGCAATGTCATTCAGCATCACAAATTTAGACAACGATGGTTGTAAAGTAGTCTCATATTATTTAGTTATTAACACTTGAGTCATTGGATTGGATATGATATCAATCGATGCTGAGCGCAATGGCTCAGTTGATACAGCTTTCGACTGGGGATCGAAGGGTTGCTAGTTTGTGACTCACCAGAGTCACTGTATTGTGTCCTTAAGAGCAAGACTCTTTATCAGTTGCTTAGTACCGGTTCAATCCAGGAAGACAGAAATTGTCCCTACATGACTGGAAAATTGTTGACTGGGACATAAAGCGCAACAATATCTATCAGAAAATATAAGGATTTACTGAGCCATTAGTGATCATTAGTTCTAGTCAATATTGACATTCAATGGTGGATATCACATCATACCTAATGAATAAAAAAAGTCACAAATTGTTTTATTATTATATAGTACTTAAATAATTTCATTTAGACATGTTTGTGTACCCTAAACACACTCCACTCCCAAGCATCTTATCTAATAACATTTTACCCTTATCCTGCCAATATGTTTTTGGTCATGACAATGTTGTCTGCTTACTATGCACTTTAGATTACATTTCATCTTAGAAATACACACTATAAGCCCTGATCAGACTTCTCGGGGTGGAGCAGTTTGATCTGGGTTCATATTGTTTGCAATATAGGCTACTTAAGTATATAAACTGATGAGAGAGCAAATGGCAGAACCAAACTGTAATTTTAAAAACTTTTTAACTCTTTCCTTGCTAGCGGCAACTTTTGTCGTCTGCTGATATAGTTTGCAAACAGAAGAGACCCAGATCAGGCCCCACAGACAGAAGGTTGAGCCTGATCTAGATCCAAACTGTTTGACACTCTGATTATGTTTCTGGAGGAATTTTTTGAAAAATTTAATTTTGAAAAAAAATCAGCAGACCACAACAAAGGCATTGAAAATTTCCAGGCATGCAATGAGTTAATGGTCAGTCAATGAATCATGCTGTTTATTGATATATTACATGATATACCTATATATTGCAGCTTTGATGATGAAGATAGAAGACTGTGTGATAAAGACTATTATGTCTGTAGAATTACCTATAGCAACTGCCTGTAAAATGTTCATGCCATACAAAGGCAACTGTTTTGGTAAGTGAATGCATTTAATGGAAATGACCCAGTTCATGAGATTTTGGTATTTATTTCATAGACTTGCAGCAAACGGACAGTCTCTTCCAAAGCTTTCCCTGCTTTAGTAAACTAAGTACTTTAGAATGCCGATACAATACGGGCTGATATAGCAAAGAGATTGTTATAACACAATTTTGG
This sequence comes from Loripinus fragilis, assembly GCA_964019695.1. Lineage (NCBI taxonomy): Eukaryota > Metazoa > Mollusca > Bivalvia > Lucinida > Lucinidae > Loripinus > Loripinus fragilis. The sequence continues at coordinate 127,305,157 of OZ026514.1, forward strand.
ACGACCAATGAAGCAAACAAGATGCTTGTTTTGCACAAGTGAAACAGGTGTGGCTCTTTGTCAATCACAGCTACTTTAGAACTTCTGGAAACTTTAACTTTCTTATTTCTCAACCAAAACATATGTTGTGGCTTCTCAAAAGAACCGTCTCAACGAGACGGTTCTTTTGAGCACCCAAAACATATAGTAAAATAAATGGGTAAGAAAATATTAACACTTTTACGCTAAAAATATTTGTCTATCTAAACCTGTGAATCACATTTCTGTTGTTCATGAGGTTTTGAACTGTTGCGAAAATCTAAAAATTCATTAAAGGTTTTCTTTGATAGACTAAGTGTAAATATTGTAAAATATAGCTAGCTTATTTGGGCCGTGACATGAGAAAACCTGTCTTTGGGTTTCCAACCGAGTAAGAGTCAAACCAGCCTGCTGACCTATCTTGACTAGCTAAAATCTAGAAAATTTACATGTAGAAAATATGGATACCATACTCTCCAGAAAGTGAATAACAAAGATGCTGATCAGACTGTATGGACACGCAGACTGGTCTGCACCTTTGTTAATAGCATGCAACAAAGTCAGGTTTTCTCACATCCCTGCCCATTTTATATGACGATCAACTTCTATATTAACATCAAAATTCTTTCTATTTTGTAGAGTTATATGGGTTTGACATCTTGGTAGATGACAATTATAAACCCTGGGTGCTAGAAGTTAATTTGTCTCCTTCCTTAGCCTGGTAAGTAATAGGGGTGCAAAGATATGCCAAAAAGCACATTGCGATATAGAAAACCCGTATTGCTATACATATTGCGATACACCTGGTATCTTTATTTCTGCCTATTACTGCCCCAAGTTCAGTATTGTAATATAGTTCAAGGGTCATGAAATTGGCATCTATTACACACTGTCATATTTTCATTTACTCCTTCTGTCCCTTGGCTGCTTTTCAAGGAGAAATGATTGAATTTGTGCCTTCCCTTTTAGATATTTCACTACAATAATTCGTGATTGTCTGTCCGCCATCTTTTTTGAAACCGAAAGTAGCTGTTGCCTGTTGGTCTAATTTGCAACAGGAACAGATATGTACATGTTTTAAAAATAAAGCGTTGGTATTTTAAATGCGGAAAAAACTTGAAGGGGTGGATAGAAAAAGTGTAACCTATCCATAAACAATATTTTATAGCTCACATTGATGTCTGTCATACAGAATAAGCATCTTCCAATGCTTGAAAGTCAGGGATTATGCTGGTAGGCACAGTCAACGTTTATGCAGTTCGTGTCAGGAATTATACCACAGCTTCTTTTTTTCCTTTTTTTTATGGCTTCCAGTTTTGAAAACGACCCGATTTTCAAAGCCAATAATGTATATTTTCTTGCAAATTTTAAATGAAAACTGGCTTGATGACACATAGAGAAGGCTTATGTACCGTTACAGCTTCAGTTTAAAGCTGCGTAAAAGCTGCGTTTCTGCAGCTTCCATCAAAGCTGCGTAAAAGCTGCAGAAACGCAGCTTTTAAAGCTGCGTAAAAGCTGAGTTTCTGCTGCTTGATGAACGAACCTGCATAAAAGCTGCGTATCTGCCAGAAACCTGCGTCTTTTAAAAGTTCTGGATGTGGACAAAAAATTGGTCAAAACAAAGGCTTATAAGCATATAGTAGACTAATGACTCCTGGTCTTTTCTGGTTGAAACATATGAATATCATAAATATGCACTGGTCTTGTGTAAATGAGTAAGGCCAAGATATGAAACATACATTGTACATAACAGTAAAGCCTGTAATGTTAAACAGCATCACATGTCCAAATTAACGAAGGTTGAAATGTCATTAGCAACTCTTATTAGACGTATAATCTGCTCTGCGTCTTTGTAAGTTCGAAACATATTTTCCAATGGATCATTGTACTGTAGGAGGTTCAAGGTGTTTTATCATGACCCGTAATAGCTCAACTAGGTCACTTAGTTGCATCATGTGATTATACTGTCACCTGGCAGCAGTTCCTAGCACTCTGGTACTTCAAGTTTGACACCTTCCTTACCTTCCATTGGTTGCAACTCAAAGAGTTTTGCTTTGTTTTGTGGTTTTGAGTCACATACAATAGCTATGGATATGCCGTGATGGTCAATTAACCTAGTACATGTATAACCACACCTGTTTTCCTGTACAAGCTTAAAACAGTACTCGTGTGCACATACTTTGGCTGATAACTGACAATAGCCCTTCTTGAATCAGCGGGAGGAGAATGACCTGGCCTATGAAAATATTTCATGATCAATATTTAATGATCAAACACCACCAAAGTATGGATCCAGACGAGGATTGAACTCGCGTCTTGCAACCCCTAGATCAGCAATGTGAATCTCTACAAATTACGCTCTGGGTCCAGAAATGGTTGGTTGTTTTGATGTTTATGTCCCAGTCAAAAGCTATGATCATGTCAATGATGTCGAGGCAGTCAGTTCACTACATTGTAACCATTTTTTTCCTGGGCCAGCTTGATTTAAAGTGTTTAACCAGTACTTTGTGCAAATACTTTCCCTTATAACTGACAACAACCCTTCTTGAATTCTTGAATCAGCAGAGGAAAGAGAATGACAGTAGAAATTTATTTCACAATCAATCTCCACAGAAGTATGGGATCAGGCTGGGGTCGTACTTGCGACCCCTGGACCGCCAGTCAGACTCACATACTGGGGCGCACAGCAGTTGTTAAAATATCTGGTAGCAGTGTTCGCGTTTACGCCGTAATAATATCTAAATACGCAACGAAAATCGTTGGTACGCAAAAAAGACAAGTAGCTTGCGTCCATGGAACGCAAGATCAAAAGCGGTCGACTTTCAACATATTTAAGCCAGCTCAATAGTAAAGAGAGTTAAAACCCTTGACTATCGGTCTTTTGTACCTTGCAACGCTTTAAAATCACAAAGAGACTGCTATAAATAGTATTCAGTTGTGGTTTTCCGACATCCGTTGTTCATGGCAACGGTTGAAATCAGAACGAGGCTCAGCTATAAATAATGATTTACGGTTTATCCAAATTGGATTTGCTGGGTTAAAATGGCATTTGTCTCGAGGAATCACACTAGAAACATTTAAATAACTTAATAAAGTGTATTCTGAAGCCAATACTATCACAAATCGATGTTTTATCCGTTAAAAAATGCGTTCACAGACAAGTTCAGCGATTTTCAACAGGCACAAGTAAAATAATCTTGGTCTAGAGCGTCAAGTAAAGACTTTTTAAAAGCGAAAAAGTTTAATTGTCAAAGACTCCATCACTGCTAAGTCTGCTCTTTTTTTTGTTTTTTTAATTGATCGTCAATCACTTAGTGTAAACTCAAAATGTTTGAGATTAAAGTTAATTGGTAGTTTTAGCTAACTTCTCTGTGTTTAACATTGCAAAAAAAAAAATAGGTTGGGAAACTTTCTGGGACTTAGTAAAATTTACATGGGACTCAACTTTTGTTGATGCCTGGGTCCCAGGGACCCAATAGAAATCAAGCCTAAATCTAACACTGTGGTAGCATACTGGGACGCACAGCACAGTTGTTAAAATGTCTGGCAGCAGATATGTGTCTGACTGCAGATCCAGGGGTTGTGAGTTCGATCCTGGCCCAGTCCCATACTTTCAGGGAGATTGATCTTGGAATATTAATTTCAAAGGCCATTCTCTCCCTTCCACTGATTTAAGAAGGGTTTGTTGTCAGTTTCAAGCTAAAGAGTATGTGCAGGAAGTACTGGTTAACTGCTAAGCCAAGCTTGCTCAGGAAATAAGGTGTGGTTAGGTTAACTGATTGTCCCGACATGACCATAGCTGTTGACTGGGACATAAAGAGCCAAACCAAACAAAACCAAACCGAATGCACTATACGACCCAAAGAACATATTTGAACAAAGGGAGTACCACTTCATTTCTTGTGAATCCACAGGAAGCAGTCATTACAAAAGATAGCATTGCTACTGGTTCCTCTAAGACGGGATGCACATATGTCGATCATAGCCCTTGTTTCCATCTTTCAAGCAATTGTTTCCAATGCTAACATCTCCCAATCTACACTAGCAGGACCCTTAGCAAAAACTAGCGTGTAAGCAAATGATAAAAGCATAATAATCTAGCAAACATCGAGGGATGTTGAAATACCTGTTTACTTTTTTTTTATAAAAGACAATACTTGTTTCTTAAAGAACACCTGTCTGTAAACATATAATTTTCTCATAGAAATATAACTCATTGTGCTTATGAATATATTTATGTTACAAATCCTTTATATCATAGCATTAGATAACTTACTATAGTTGTTTAAGGGAAATATGCATGCATTTCAGTTTAAAATTATTACCCCAACCACTGAATCTAGCTTGAAGAGAAATTAATTTTCTTATCCATTTATTAACTAACTAGTCACACTTTTTATACACTCACTTTTTCTAGAAACTAGATTTTATTGTGTCCCTCAAAGAAAGCATGTGTAGATTAGTCAGCAGGTAAAGGTTTCGATGGTTGTTTTGGTTTAATCTCCTGTTGTACAGCCATATTAGAAATTCAAAAATCAAAGGGACATTACTCCAACTAAGGGATAAACTCCAACTACTTCAAATCAACTCCCCAGTGGTGGACCACTCCAAATCAAACTCCCCACAGTGGTGTACTTCTGGTTCAGGCACCTTTAAAAACTATTTCAACTGAAAGGAAGTTGCAGCTGTTGGGGAGTTAGACTCCAAATAGATCACACCCTTTAAAAATCTGTATTGTAGCTGCAAGGCTTAATATATGTTAACCAGGTATGTAGGTAGGTAGGTAGGTTGAGTGTATGGAGAGGGAGTGGGGTCAGGATGGGTGGGGGGTGGGTAGGTACAGGTAGATATATACAGGTCCATTAAAAAAGTTATTTCACTACGCAATATTTCAAAAGTTTTTTCACATTTTTATTATACATCTATGGTCTATGTTTTACCATACATGTAATTAAATTCCCATCCCATTTGGGTTCTAAAAATCATATCAACGCATAATGAGACAGCATTTGAATATAAATTTCAAATGCATTTCAACGAAAACACAACAACATACTTTAAAACATTCCAATGAAAACACAACAGCATTGTACGCCTACATCATAAAGCCAGTATTTCGTTAATGCTCTCTTTGCTTTAATAGGATCTGCATTTCTCCTTGGCATTGAATTGTAAAGTTCTTCAATGACGTTTGGTGGAACACTATATACCACGCTTCACATACACGTTTCATCCCTTTTTTTTTTTTTTTTTTTTTTTTTTTTGGGAGCGCAGTGGCTCAGTGGTAGAGTGCTTGACTCGAGACCGAAGGGCCGCGCGTTCGAGCCTCACCGGCGTCACTGCGTTGTGGTCCTTGAGCAAGACACATTTATCCTAGCTTAGTACTGGTTCAACCCAGGAAGACCCGTCCCTATATAACTGAAAGATTGTTGATGGGACGTAAAGTATCAAATCAAACAAACAAAATCATCCCTTTTTTACACAGCATTTGGTTACCAATCTCTTTCTTCATTATATTCCAAATGTTCTCTATAGGATTCATGTCTCGCGAATTCCCTCTTCATCCTAGAATGGGTATTCTTTTACATTCTAGAAATGGTTTAGTACTTTTAGAGTTATGGCATGGCGTGAGATCATTGATAAAGATATATCCCTTCTGTGGGAACCAAACGCATTCACATATCATTTCAATATCATGAATAATATCACATTATATTTTGTATTACCCATGTTACCATTCGCTTTTCTCAGAAGAGACTGGCCCCTGATGCTAGTGGCTCCCCAGACTTGCACACTCACTGGTAATTTTACAGTAGTCTGAATACACTTAGCATGATATTTCTCATTCTATTTGCGCCAAACACGACAATGGCGTCGATTGTTATGACTGTGAAATACAGGCTCATGTGAATGTGTTGTGATCCGAGTAAATGGATATATCTTTAGACATCAGCTTGTGCTATGGCATAGCTTTAAAGAACTAGAACATTCCTAGAATGTAACGGAATACTCATTCTGAAATGATCAAGGAATTCGCCAGAAATGAATTCATTAGATAATGTTTAGATTTAAATGAAAAAGAGATTGGTAGCCAAATACCATGTTTAAAAGAAGAGATGCGGAAGCAAGAATGTGAGGTGTGATATAGTGTAGCATCGAACATTCTGGAAGAACTTTACAATTCAATGCCAAGAACAATTGCAGATCTTATTTATCTTATTTAGCAAAGGGAGTTGCAACGAATGCTGACTTTATGGTGTAGACGTACAGTTACGTCGTTGTCCTTTCATTGGAATGTATTTAAGTACGATTATGTGATTTCATTGGAATGTATTAAATTTTCATATACAAACGTTGTCTGATTATACGTTTATATGATTTATAAAAATCAATAGCATGAGAATTAAATATAATATATGGTAATCCATAGACTATTCTTGTATAAATATGTGAAAAAACTTTTGAAATATTGCGTAGTGAAATAACTTTTTTAATGGACCTGTATATATAGGTATCTATTGGCAGGAAGGTATGGGGAGTTGTGAGGGTAACTAAGTGGGTGGATAGGTAGGGTAGGGTAGGTAGTAGGTAGGTAGGTAGGTAGGTAGGTAGGTAGGTAGGTAGGTAGGTAGGTAGGTAGGTAGGTAGGTAGGTAGGTAGGTAGGTAGGTAGGGTAGGGTAGGGTAGGGAAGGGTAGGGTAGGGTAGGGTAGGTAGGTAGGGTAGGTGGTAGGTAGGTAGGGTATGATAGGGTAGGTAGGTGGGTGGGTGAGAGGGAAGGAGGTGGATAGGTGGGTGGGTAAGAGGGAGGGAGGTGGATAGGTGGATGGGCTGGAGGGAGGTGGGTGAGAGGTGGGCGAGAGGGGGGGAGGTGGATAGGTGGGTGGGTGGTGGGAGGGAGGGAGGTTAGGTTAGGGTAGGATAGGTAGCATTGGGGGAGGGATTCTTGGTGGGACTGGGTAGTATGGCTGGCGGGGTTCTGGGTGGGTGGATAGATACCGGTAGGTTTAAGTAAGCATTGGTAGGTAAGTTTATGGTAGAGGTGAGGAGGGGGTAGGGCTTGGGGCATTTTAGGTGGGTGGGGATGTAGGGTGGAGGTCTATATAGTCAGTTGGGTAGTAGAGTTTTCAGGGGATCTCTTAAGTATTGACAGCCTGAGCTGACAGCCATTTTCTTTTATTTCATTACAGTTTGTTAACTGATTTGGCTGTTTCCCTGTGCTGATACATTGCATAGGTTAGCCCCTGCTTGTTGGTAATTTAGTCCAATAGAAGAATTTGCCAAGTTGGATATTAAATTGGCTGCCCAGGCTGATCAGTCTTGGCTTGGGAAACTAGTCAATATTTGGGCCTCATCACGAGAAACCATGTCTTCCAATTTTCTGACCTAGTAAGACACAAACCAGTCTGCTCAGCTACAGAGACTAATTAGATTACTGAAGCAAGCAATCTCAGGTGAAGCAGGACAGTTAAAAAAGTTAATTATGCAGCTTTAAATATCTGTAGAAAAGCTGCGTCTTTATGTTTTTAGACTGTTTGGACTTAAATATAAGTAATACGCAGCTTTTCTGCAGCTCTCAGGAGCTGCAGATTTTACCTTAATGATTCATTTGTTTAATAAAACAGAATATTCACCTTTTCTACAGCTTTAAGAATTAAATATGCAGCTTTCTGAGACAAACCAACTTAAATGCGCATAGAAACAGCAGAGCCACGACCAGATATGAATAATTAAGTTGCTGCCTTTACAGTTAGCAAAAAGTCAATTAATTTATTATACATTGATTTTATTTATAAAAAAAATTGTAGTTTGTAAGGTGTGAGAGGGGGATGGTCCTCCCCGACCCCCTACACACCAATGGACGGGGAGAATAAAGCAATAACAACTAAACAAAACAAAAAAAAAAACAAAAAAAAACAACTTAAACACGCAGCTTCTGCGCAGCGCACACAAAAAAGTACAGCTTTTACGCAGCTTATACGCAGGTCTGAAAAAAAACGGCAGCATTTCTACAGCTTTAACCCAGGTCTGAAAAATGCAGCTTTTACGCAGCTTTTTCAAAAGAGCTGCGGAAAAGCCGGCTTTTGCGCAGCTTTTATGCAGAGCTGCGTTTAATTTTGGCAAGGGATGTCTGAATATTTCTAGGGTAAATATGGTAGTCCATTTAACCCTTTGTATACTAATGGATTCTTCCTTCTTGTTTGACACAATAAATTTGGGATAGTCCATTGTATATATCTAGGGGTGTCAGGTTAATTTTCAAAAAATATTGTATTCTTTGTCTAAAGATCTATTTTACCTTTATAAAAAGTGAAGACCGAGATGAAATGCAGCATTTCATCGGGGTCTTCATTGTTTGCAAAAGTACTTGTTTAGGGGTTTCCTGAATGGAAAGGGTTAATTCAAAACTACTTATATAACTCCAATTCTAAATTAATGCACTTGCTAATGTAATGTGACATCTGGTTGGATAACCATAGTAATTTGCAAATTCGATGTCATTAATTACATCATATTTTGTTGGATGACATGCAGCTTAATGTTGTTTGTAGCACTCCACTTTATGACAAATTATAGATTTTTATTGTAAACAAGGGCAGAAGTGCAATTAGAATAGGGATAAATATATTCAATGTTTTTAATCGGGAAGGTAAATCATTGGATTTATGGATGCAAATAGTGTTTTAAAGCTCCACTGATAAGTTTGCTGTAAAACTGAATATGTGATTGTAAATCAGACGATATACCTCCCCAAATGAACACAGTTATCTCCCAAGAGACACTAAATATTCCCCTAGACTGTGAGTTAAACAGAGTTGACTCTAAAATTCAACCCAGTGCATGACAACTTGACAAGCAACAAAATGATGTGCGCCCAGCAAAGACTCTAATCAGACAGTCTGATCAGAGTCTGCTGTGAGTTTAAGGAAACCAGGCCTCAAGGTTGTGAATTTTTTTTTGTGCTCAACTAAACTGAGCATGAAATTTCAAGTGCTAATAAAAACTAAAATACCCGAAAAAAAAAGAAGTTTCTTTCGTTAAGTCTCTCAGTTGTTGTATTTATCATGCTCATAAATGTTAAAATGCCAACTATTGTTGGCATTTTAACATTTATGAGCAGGATAAATTACGTGCTCAGCTGAGTTGAGTATGAAAAAAGTTTTATAATCTTGGAGCCAGAAGTCTTTGGCTCCTTGTTGAGTGCGCAGTGAAGACTCCGATTTTACTGGGTTGCTGTCACTGCTGATCTGAGTCTTCATTATTGCAAAGAGTACTGACCCTGAGGTTATAAAACATTTTACATACTCAACTCTGAGCACAGTGGCTCAGTGGTAGAGTGCTTGACTGGAAACCGAGGGGTTGCGGGTTTGATCCTCACAGGTGTCACTGCATTGTGTCCTTGTGCAAGACACATTAATTCTAGCTTAGTACTGGTTCAACCCAAGAAGACCCGTTGACTAAAGAATCAAATCAAACAAAAAGCAACCACAACATGCTCAACTCAACTGCATGTGAAATTTATCCTGCTAATAAATGTTAAAATGACAACAATTGGTGGCATTTTAAAATTTATTAGCAGGATAATTATAACATCTCATTTGAACATGAAGCAAGTTTTACAACATCTGGATCAATGTAGTGGCTTTGTCATACACTGGCTCATTTTATCTTTTACAGTGATAGTCCACTTGATTTAAAGATCAAGGGCAACATGATGTGTGACCTGTTCAGTCTCACAGGTAAGTGGTGACCCTACTGGATAGAAACAACTTTAGCAAGACAACTGTACATGGCTGAACGTTTTCAGGATTATTCCAGAATTCAGGATTTTGAGGCTGACTTTCCATAGAAAGTCAGCCTCAAAATGCAGAATTTGGCTGAATCTGATAGCTTCTCTAGTTGTTGTTTTGATTTGAACATTGAAGTTTGAAATTTTTCATATTTTACAGGCATTGCCTATAACATATAAATAATTTCAAACTTAAAAGGTTAAACTGACATACTGCAAATTTTATGAGTTGAATTTCTAATGTTCGGGATTGTGGAAATACTCAACTTTCTTACTTTTATTTGTACATCAATAGAAGATATTTGTAGCTAATTTTTCACAAGAGAAATTTCACATAACCATGTGCTTGCTTTCTAACATAAATTTTGCAATTCACCAATTTACACACTAGATTATACACATAATGATTACTCCTAAACAGCTTATTAGATAAGTCCGTGTCAAATGAAATTACATGTGACTTGAAAAAGACTGAACTAAATGGTTGTCACAGCCATCTTAAACCTTATTAGCAAATGAGAAGGCCAGTTGTCCATCCATTTTGTTGTTGGTAATAAAACCGACAGCTTGCTCACATTCTTAAGAGAAAATACCATGCTAGTTTTGAAAGCTTGTATATGCCTTCTGTAAATACAAAAGTTTCTTTTAAATGTTCATTTAATCAAAGAGATAATCCTTGTAAAATGAAAACGGGTACCCAAATATGCCTCAGTTTATACCTTTTCTTTTGGAACTTAGCTATTTATCAATGTTCTTTGGGTACTTGTTGCATAGGCAAGCTGGGAAGGCTTAAATGAGCATGTGCATATGCACAGTCATGGTTGCAGACACACAATATGGATGTAGATAAAGGATAAAACAAAAAAAGACCTGAAGCCCCCCACTAGATAATTAGGCATGCACATTTAAAGATTAACTTAACCCTAAGCATGCGAGTCATGACTTGTCTGCTCATCTCATCTGCTTATTTTCATGCAAACAATATGGACCCAGATCAGACTGCTCCGAGAGGACACAGTCTGATCAGGGTTCATATTGTTTGTTTTCATGAAAAAATATAATCTGAATTGAACTTGTCTATATGCGTCAGGCATAAAATGTAGACAACCTTTTCAGGACAATAAACTTTGGCCGGTTAAGGGTTAATTTATATATGCATTAAGTACCATTCTAACACACCCCGCCTATATAGCCAATGCTAAAAACCATGATATATCATTCAATAATTCACAGTTTGAAAGGGCGTGCTAGCTGACGTCATTTGTTACTGGAAAATGACGTCATTTATGTCGTTAGACGGTGTAACATTGTTTTTATGCTTGAAAAAACATTACAAATACTTGTAAATGTATGCAACATAGTCTAACTATTGGTGGGAGTTCTTCAGTGCAATGGCGGAAAGTTGGAAGAAGCTGAAGACTTCAAATGTGTTTTCATAGTTTATTGTGTGTTAGAATTGAAAAAAATCAGCTCCAGTGCGTGAATTGTTGTGTAATAATTCACTGTTTGTCGGTCAGTTGTACGAATATAAATCACTGGCTGCCCGTTCATGATTTGATCTTCTTTCCAACTGACCTCCAAACAGTGAATTATTACTCAACAGCTCACTGCTAGAGCTGATCTATTTCTTAATTATCTCATGGGTTCGTCCAAATTATCATTTTTATCAGGAATTATCTGTCATGATCCAATGATGAGGACAGTAGCACAGAGTCGACGCAATCTGGATGTAGCAGCAAAGATGGCAGCCAGAGCTAAGGTGAGAAATTAATGTATCATTGTGTCAGTAGCTTTTTATTGAAGTGTTGAAATGTACACAACAAAAGATACAATTCAATGTAGCATATGTTCATTGCTCATCAAATTTTTTCTCATTGTCCTGATAGGTAAAAAATCTTTACTCTTACCATACTAAATCAGGATATATTTTGTTTTGAAAACAGTGTAGATCCAGATCAGCTGGCTTCTCGGAAGCCAGCTGATCAGGATACACACAGTTTCTCACAATGCTTGTAAATACATGCTGATATTTCTGGAATCCTGCAAATTAGTTGTAAAACAATTTGGGACGAATAGTGCATAAAAATATGCAGCATGATACAGGTTAATGGATAATTTTGATGTTGTCATGTATTTCTAGCTTTTCATATTCATATTGCTATGACAGAGTTTACCAGGACTGTAAAAGTCTATTGATTTCACTGTTTTGTTGTATTCTAAGGCATGATTAGAGCTATTATATTATTGCATTTGCCTGTCGAAATTTTCAGACACCATTGGATTTTCAACCGTATAAATGCACATACAGTAAAGCCTGTGTAAAATGACCGCTCTCAAAAAGACTGAAAATTGGTTTTCAAGACCAATTATCGCTTAATGCAGGTCAAAAGTCACCACAAGTTGGACACATAACCTGGAGATACCAAAGGACAGGTATAAATATGGCTAGTATTGGAGAATACCCATGTGGCTCCTGCAAGGAAGAAGTTTCAGACAGTGACTCAGGTGTTCAATGTGACTCATGCATGCAGTGGTTTCATGCACATTGTCAAAATATTTCCTCCCCCCAGTATGCCGTTTATGTCAGTCTCGAAAGTTTCTCCTGGCTGTGTCTGAGCTGTGGTTCTCCCAATTACAGCAGTGGACACATCGAGTCGCTCTCATCCCTGCCCACCTCAAACCCCTTCAGTGCAATGGAATCCTCAGACACATCTGGTGATGACTGTGTATATCTCAGAACCACGATCAAAGATCACTCACCGCCTAACAAACCCGTAAGCTATGTCTTCAATCCAGCAGCAAATGACAGTTGTGTATCCTCACCCCGACCCCTCACATCCACACCCAAAAAGGTAACTGAGCAGAGTACAAATTCAAGTTTAAATCGGTTTAGTAAACTGAAAGTAATTTGTATAAACTGTCAGTCCATCCAGAGTGCAGAAAAACGAGCAAGGTTTTATGCCTTTCTAGAGTTCTATAAACCTGATATTGTGATAGGCACAGAGTCCTGGTTGCATAAAGACATCCCAGATTGTGAAGTATTCCCAGCATCCCTTGGATTCAATCCACCAATTAGGAAAGATAGACCTGGAGACACTAAGGGAGGTGGAGTCTTCATCCTGGTAAGTCGGAGACTTGTTGTATCAGAACAACCACAGCTTTCTACAAATTGCGAGATTGTATGGGCTAAAGTGCAAGTGGTTGGTGCGAAGCCACTCCTCATTGCTGCATACTATCGACCATCAGAGCATGACCAGGTAAGTGCTGAAGAATTGAAAAACTCCCTGACACGTGTCGACCCGACCAAGCATCATGTCTGGGTCCTGGGTGACTTCAACTACCCTAAACTGGACTGGGAGGAAAATCAGCCGATTATTAAACAAAATTGTCCAAACCGGGAATCATATCTAGACTTTGTGTCTACCATAGAAGACAACTGCTTAACCCAGATGGTAAGTGAACACACACGGGGAAAATAATATCCTAGACCTTTTCCTGACAAATAGCCCTACACTTGTAGACTCTGTCAGTGTTAAACCTGGCATTTCTGACCATTCGGCAGTAATGGCAGTTGTTAGATTGAGGCCCACAATTCAAAAGGTAAAACCCAGAACCGTACACTTGTACTCTAAAGCGGATTGGGAAAGTATGAGACAGGGTATGCAAGATTTTCAGGCAACATTTTTCTCAACCTGTGAAGGGAAATCTACTGAACAGCTATGGCAGCCAGAGCTAAGGTGAGAGTTCAAGGGAGAGACCGAAACCCTCATTGGTAGGTATGTACCAACCAAAACATTAAGGGGCAGAAAGAACTTGCCTTGGATTACCCAGGAAATAAGGAGAAAAATGAACAGGCGAGACTGTCTCTATCAGATCCAGAAATTGACAGATAAGGACACCCACCGCCAACTTTTCAAAAAGGTGAAGTATGAAGTTGACTGTATGACCAGATCAGCATACAACACATACCTACATAGCCTTGTCGGCATCATTGATGAGACCCCAGACACAGTTAGCTCCCGCCCAAATACTAAAAAGCTTTTCTCCTTCCTTAAAATCTGCAGGCAGGACTCCCAAGGCAGTTCACCCCTTAAGAAGGATGAACAACTGTGCACTGATAATGTTCAGAAGGCAAATCTCCTTAACTGTCAGTTCCAATCGGTGTTCACCCCTAAGTCCCCCCTTACACTCAAACAGCTCTGCCAACAAAAAGTTCATGACCTCCAGGAATCAGGTCATCACAACCCAGAAAATGTCCTCCCTGAAGCCAGAAATAAATACACAAGCATGACAGACATTAAAATATCATTAAATGGCATCATGAAATTGCTGCAAGGTCTAAAACCAGAAAAGCACCGGGCCCCGACCGCATTAAACCCTTATTTCTAAACAAACTTCACTCTGAGGTCGCTCCCATCCTACAAGTTATCTTCACTAAGTCTCTCCAGGAAGGTACCTTGCCCTCTGACTGGTTAAAGGCCAATGTCTCGCCCATCTTTAAGAAAGGAGATAAAACATGCCCGACCAATTATAGGCCTATCTCCCTTACTTGCATCCTATGTAAGTTACTAGAACACATAGTGACCTCAAATGTAGTGAGACACTTGGACCAACACAACATCCTCTATGACCTCCAACATGGCTTTCGTGCCAAGAGGTCATGTGAAACACAACTCATGATGCTAATCGAGGAAATAGAGCAAAATCTATCAGAGGGCAAACAGACGGATGTCATCTTGCTGGATTTCAGCAAAGCATTTGACAAGGTAAGTCATGAGAAGTTGATCCACAAACTTCATGGATATGGTATCAGAGGCGAAACCTTGTCCTGGATAAAGGCTTTCCTTAATGGTAGGTCACAGACTGTTGTCCTTGAGGGGGATTGTTCTGAGGAGGTACCTGTCACATTAGGTGTCCCACAAGGATCAGTCCTCGGACGAATCCTCTTCCTGCTGTATATAAATGACCTGCCTGATAAGGTTAAGTCCCAGGTAAGGTTGTTTGCTGACGATACAGCTGCTTACCTAGCCATCACCAAGTCTGCTGAGTCTAAGCAACTCCAAGATGACCTTGATACCCTCCAGGAATGGGAATTAGACTGGAATATGGATTTAATCCAGGTAAGTGCCAGGTCATTTAGATAACCCGATCAAGATCACCCATCCCAACCCAGTATTCTCTACACGGCCAGAATCTTGAGGTTGTAAACTCTGCCAGGTACTTGGGTGTGGATATTGCAAGTGACCTTTCCTGGAAACCCCATATCACCAGAATAACCAATAATGCTAATAAGTCTCTTGGGTTCCTGAGAAGGAATCTTAAAGCCAAAAGCCCTGAGCTTAGAGAGATAGCCTACAAAGCCATAGTCCGCCCCCAGCTGGAATATGCTGCACCAGTCTGGGACCCATACATACAGGACGACATCCAAAGAATTGAGATGGTTCAGAGACGGGCGGCTCCATGGGTCATGAGTGACTATTCACCCTACTCAAGTGTCTCAGACATGCTGGGAAGACTGGGCTGGCGCACCCTTGAACAGCAGCGTGCTGACTCACGGCTGGTCCTGTTTTATAAGATAGTGCACGGCCTGGTTGCTATCCCTCTCCCAACATATGTCATCCCCCTAAATCGGTATTCTAGGACAACGCACTCTTTGGCTTTCAGACAACTTTATGCTAGGACTGATTACTACAAATACTCGTTCTTCCCATTGGCAGTGGTACAGTGGAACAATCTTTCGGCTGGTACAGCAACCCTGACAAACATTGATAGCTTTAAAGTTGCTATCAGTGAGGAGTGCCACTTCAGACCATAAATCTAAAGACCTCTGTTTTTATCCTCACTTTTCTTGTTTCTACTGTTTAATA
This sequence comes from Loripinus fragilis, assembly GCA_964019695.1. NCBI lineage: Eukaryota > Metazoa > Mollusca > Bivalvia > Lucinida > Lucinidae > Loripinus > Loripinus fragilis. Next base: position 127,320,831 of record OZ026514.1, read on the forward strand.
CACTAACACTATGCACTTTCATTCAGTTCTCTTATCAGCTTTATTTTAAATTCTTACTTTTAACGCATGTTGCGGGGAACCCGGCACGTAATACTCATATGAGGGTGTATGCCGTATAAAGAGATAGATAGAGATAAAAGTATTGCAGAATGCTCCAAAGGGAGTATTCTGCAATACTTTCGACCTTCATTAAGCTACCGTTTGTCATTAAGATCTTTGTTTTGTCTATTTTTGAGTGGGCGTTTTATACTGGTTTTACTGTACTCTTATGAGCTCCTTTTGTTGTTAATGCTATCACTTCTGATTAAGTTTCCGCCTGTCCTACGATGTTATTTCATTACTAATGTAGATTCATTGTGGGGATGTATTATAGTGTGGATCCTGATTAGCTGGCTTCATTAGAAGCCAGCTGATCTGGATCCTCACTGTTTTCAAAAGAAGGTATATAATTGAAAAAGGTATGTGCACAATGCACTTATTCGGTCAATTACTGTATCTTAAAATCTAAATATGTACAACTAAGTTGCTTTCAATCTTTGTATAAAAAAATTGTGATGGAATGCAATGGGTAAAATATAGTACCCCTGTTTCAGGTGCAGCTTTTATCAAAGGGCTCACAGGAACAACTAAAGGTGAAATGGGTGTTTCAACAATAGCAAATAAACTAACCTTTTCACCAACTAGTTTCTTTTGTAGAATATCTGATCTTGGATTTCTGGATGAGCCCATTTTTGCAAAAAGTTGAGCAAGACTAATATCTAACCATATAATTGATAAAAAAGGCAAAAAATATTTATGCACTTGATGGCTGATATGATCAATTTTATATGGACTGATTCTTCTTGCTAACATATTTTACCGGTCGGTGGGATTGAGGGATATATTTGGGCCTCAACGCAAGAACTTCAATTTTCTAGTTAGTCTCTGTAACTGAGCAGGGTGGTTTCGGTTGCTGTCTTTCTTACCTTGACCTAGTCGGAAACACCGAAGACAGGTGTATGTCTATATTATAAGAAATATTTCTATTCAGACACATACATATGAGCCACAATCTATGAAAACCAGCCTTAATGACGAAATCGTCAAAATTAGTTAATTACACACACTTAAACTAGGAAGAGTTAAGAGTTATCCTGCAAATTTAATACAGTTATCTTCATCAGTCATGGAAATATGGTCTTTTGAAACTATACACTGTTTAAACTTTAACACGCAACGTCAGAAACGTTGTGACGTTACTAATGACTTCAAAGTTAACTTCCTGATTTGCAGGTTAGTCGGGTGCATGAAAAACATGCTTTTTCTTGCTAACATACTTTTTTATTATCAATAGCATGTGTGCAATGGAATTCGCAGAAAAGTTTACACTGATTCATTTTTACCTTAAGTTTGCATGATCTGAAAACAACTGACCATTCTTTGAAAATTCTGACAGTTGCTAAGGTAAAGTTGTGCCATGGAAACATAATGGCATGATTATGAAGAAGTTTAATCAGAAATAATTGCAAGTTTTATTCTACTATCCACCTAAATAGGTTTTAAGGCAATGTATAAACATGTCAAATTTCTTATTTTTGGGTGTTTTTCAAATGATTTTCACATAAAAGGTCCTAAATGTCATTATGGCAGGTTTTTACAGAATGTGACTCATATGTAAGAAGTGTGTGGCACTTATCTTCATTCAATACTATTATGTTTTGGTAATTATAAAAGGAAAGAGACAAAAACATGGTTGGTCATCTCTTTCTCAGATTTCTGTGACCTCTGTATCTGAAATAATTCACTTTTTCTTGTGAACTAACATAATTTTGTTTCCACAATGCAGAAGAACAAAATAGCTGAGGAGGTGTCGGTGAGATATGTCATGAGATACCTAGCTGTTTAAAACAATAGACAACTATATTTACACTCAATGTTTGGACACTGATAGATTTATAACAGCAAAATAGCCGAGAGAAGTTCGATCTAGTGTTTGACAAATTCTGGAGTTTGTTTACCTAAATTTGAGTCCATTCCCAATGCAAAACAACAACTCTTCCTACAGTTTTTGCTAATCTTTTCAATCTTGCATGGGTTTTTTCATAGTCTGAGGATTTGCATGTGTTTTGAATGTAATCTACAGATTAATGTTGTTACTTTTTCTGCATGTTTAACTAAGTTACATAAACTCTATGTACATGTATTGGGGTTGTTAGGTCCACAGTATAATCTGTATTTAACCAGCACCTACCTAGTAGTTACATGCTTGGTTTATACTGGTAAAGTCAATTTTTTCAGTTTAAAAGTTCTACCTTCAGGGATGGGCTCCAATTTAAAAAAAAAAGAACCTCTTGATATTTCTGGTACTTCTTGATTTTGTTTGCAGTCAAACCGACTACACAGGAATGCCACTTTAATGTTGTCCGATATACCATTGACACCATTATAATGCAGGTTGGTCATGACCCCTGCTTCTATACTCCCCCCCCCTCGCCCAACACACACTACCATTAGAATCTATGCTGAGCCCAGTCAGACTATGCCTAGAGCCATCAATCTGTCTTATCACATTGGTAAACACGGTGTATTACAGTTTATTAGCTCACCTGAGCCGAAGGCTCCGAGGTGAGCTATTAGTATACCAGTGACTCCGGCGTCCGTCGTCCGTCCGTCTTCCGTCGTCCGTCCGTCAACATTTTCAAACATCTTCTCCTCTGAAACCACTGGGCCAATTGAACTCATATTTCATATGGAGACTCCTTAGGATGGGAGAACGAAAGTTTGTTCAAATGTTACTGGTCACGTGACCAAGATGGCCGCAAAGCCCATATATGGTAAAAACCATTTAAAAATCTTCTTCTCAAGAACCAGAAGGTCGATGACCTTGGGACTTGGTATGTAGCATCGGGGATGTGGGGCCTACCAAGTTTGTTAAAATAATGATCCTAGGATGACCTTGACCTACTTAACCTCAAGGTCAAATTTGCTTCCTAATAGATTTAAACAGGAATTTTTTTGAAAAGATGATTTTTTGAATACAGTTAAAGCCAAAGTGATTTTTCTTACTTGATATGTTGAAACTAATGAGACAATGGCTATAAATAAGTTTCAAAGGTCAAAGTTTATCTTTGCCCTTTCAGCCAAGGTCGCTCATATTGTGGTCCAATCAATATATTAAAACATAGTTTTCTCACAAACCATTGGTCCAATTGAGCTCAAATTTCATGTGAAGACTCCTTATGATAAGTCAGCCAAAATTTATACAAAATATTTTGGTCACATGGCAAAGATGGCCGCCATGCCAATATATGGTAAAAACCTTTTAAAAATCTTCTTCTCCAGAACCAGAAGGCCAGTAACCTTGAGACTTGGTATGTAGTATTTGGGATGTAGGTCCTACCAAGTTTGTTCAAATAATGATCCTAGGGTAACCTTGACCTACTAAACGTCAAGGTCAAGTTTGCTTCCTAATGCATTTAAATGGGAAATATTTTGAAAAGTTGATTTTTTGAATACTGTGGAAGCCAAAGTCATTATTCTCACTTGATATGTTCAATCTAGTGTCTATAAATAAGTTTCAAAGGTCAAGGTTGATCTTCGACCTTTCAGCCAAGGTCGCTTATATTGGAGTCCCATCAACATATTAAAACATAGTTTTCTCAGACAATTCATGGCCAAGTGAAACCAAATTTCATATGAAAACTCCTTATGACTGGTTAGTCAAAACGTATACAAATTGTTAAGGTCACATGACTAAAATGGCCACCTTGCCCATATATGGTAAAAACTCTTTAAATCTCTTTTTCTCTGGAACCAAAAGGCCATTGGCTTTGGGACTTAGTATGTAGGATCGGGGATGTGGGCGCTACCCGGTTAGCACAAATGATGAATCTAGGTTGACCTTGACCTACTTTATGGCAAGGTCAAATTTGATTCCTAATCAGTAATGCATTTATATGGAGAAAATCTTAAAATGTTCATTTTCTATAACTGAGCCGAATTCATAATAGTTAAACCTATTGAGACAATGGTTTATTAAGTAACAAATGTCAAGCTGACCTGTGGCCTTTTATCCAAGGTCACTCATTTGGACTGCCACATACCTATCTAAACATCTTTTTCTCAGAAATCACTGGGCTGTTTGATGGATTATTCATTAGATTGTTTAGGTCACTTGACCAAAATGTATATGGTAAAAACAAAATTTGTTCCATTATAAGCTGTAGTTGACCTTGACCTATTTTAACATTATTAAGGAGATCAGGTGAGCGCTTCAGGACCTTCAGGTCCTCTAGTTTTTTATGCTACACCATAAATACAACATAAAATCTCATAAACTTGGTGGATGTGTGTAAAGTTTTTCCTGTAATGTTGGCACAGGTAAAATAGATATGACTTTAAATCACAGTCTCTAATCATGGCCTCTGATGGCTGCATTATACTGGCATTCCAGTGTAGTTCAAATTTTGATACAAAAAAAAAGATATTTCAGTGTCCAAAGTTTTGAGTGTTCTATGGTATATAATTTTTTTAGTTGATTTAGCTCCAGCAAGCAAAGATTTTATACACATAGTTCCTGTCTTATTCTTCATCTTTTCTTGATATTGATTATAAACATTAATATTGCACCAATAATATACTCTAAATTACTCTTTTCCATGTGTTCTTTGTTTGGGTCAGTTCATGAGTAAAAAAAAAATTGTGAATAGAGGGGAACATAAAGTTATTGCATGAATTATTGTTTTATACTACAAGTGATTTAGGTTGATATGACCCAGCTCATGAGAAATTGGTACTTGTTGCATCTGCAAGTGGCCAAAGCTCAGGTGAGTCTACACAAATATGCAGACTGGCCAGAGCCTTTGCTGATTGCATGCACAAATTTTGTATGTAGTTGAAGGCTCATGCCAAATTTTAGCCCCTCTGGATACATCGGCATGGGGTTTAGAGGAGGTTTTCGCACATATGCGATTCGTACTAAATCTCATGTGCTGGTCCATATATCTATGTAGTTGCATGTTATAGGTAATTTCTTTCATTTTAATAGAAATAAATGGGACATTGGTACATGTACTGATGACATGAAATTTCTCAATCATAGTTCTATATACACTCTATATGCAATCAAAAAGGATGAGTTTATCTTGTTTCATGAAAACATAGTTTACCAGTAGCAGCACCATATGTTTTTAGAGAAATAAGATAAATATATTATGTATTAATTTCTTTTATTTATGTTGCACTATCTTTAATACCTAAATGTTAATATTTTATAAATGCACCCACTATTTCACTCTGAGCAGATTGCACGCTGTCAGACATAGAGTTCTCATAGTAAATTACAACCATTGTATTTAATACTATACTCAGATAAACAATTGAAGGATATTAGAATTCTTTTGACTTTATAACATTTGGGAATATAATTTTCAAACAAATTATTTTGTCATTGATAGAATTATCACTATGCAATTCACCAAGATGAAAAATTAAAATTCACGGGTCATTGGTTACGATACAGTACTACACCAAATGTACCGACCCTCTCTACCCAAAGTTCACAAGCCAAAAATTTAGCGCTCTCAATTTTTGCTGCAACCTTTACCAGGTCAATGCTTATGTTCTAATTTCGACCACAGACAAAAGTTAACACCAATTTATAAGTCATCGCCTCTAATAATGGGACAACTTCTTCACCAAAAATACACAAATATGGCATACCCCGGTAAAATTGACTACAAATTTGCAGTAAAACACCAAAAACAGCTTCAAAATTAGGTGCCATTTTTTGGAGGGAGAACCAGCGATGATTTTGGAGCCAGTCATTATAGAATTCAAAGGATAGAAATGGGTTTCAATCGTGTTTGAACGTGTGTGACTTTTCAGTATAGAGGGTTGAACCTTTTGGATTTGTACTGTACTTAAACCATCGAAGCGTGACTAAAACAAAGCATCCATTTTAATTGCAGATGTCTGGAACTATGAAATGCGTGCATAGTTAGTAAAGTTTTTATAGTATTGAATGTTTGAGATGGGACTGAATCCAAATATCCTTCAATTGTTTTTCTGAGTATATTACATTTAAACAGACAGCACCTTTTATTTAGTAGATAAACATGTTATCTTGCAAAACAAGTTAGTTCCTTCCCATGAACAATTTGAAAGGCTTCTCAGGATGAGCTGAAGATGCAGACAGCACCTTTTATTTTAGATAGTAGATATACAGCTAAACTTGCAAATTAGAGTTAGTTCCTTCCAACGTACAATTTGACTGAGCACTTAGACGTTTTTTAGCAATACACACTATATTTCTCCTACAAAAAGGGAGCACAGTGGCTCAGTGGTAGAGTGCTTGGCTTGAGACCGAGAGCCCGCGGGTTCGAGCCTCAACGGCGTCATTGTGTTGTGTCCTTGAGCAAGACACATTTATCCTTGCTTAGTACTGGTTCAACCCAGGAAGACCCATCCCAATGTAACTAAAAAATTGTTGACTGGGATGTAAAGAATCAAATCAAACAAATCTCCTACAAAAGCTAGGCTTTTAGGAAAGAAGAGAGAGCTGAGTGACAAGCTTGTGCAGTTTGTTTACTTTCACTTTCCCAGTAGGATCCAGGCATGTTATTGCTCAAGGTGAAGGTGAGCTTTTGTGATCTTTGGATATCCAGCATCAACCCTTCATCAAAAATATGCTTTCAACCAGGGATGGAGTACTCATACTCGTACTTGTACTCGTACTTACTCGAGTACTTTTTTTCAGTACTTAGCTGTACTCTGTACTTAGTGAAATTCATGAGTACATGTACTCGTACTTACTTAAGTACTGTTACAAAAAACCCTGTACTCATGAGTACTACTGAGTACTTTTTAAAATTTCAATCAGATAGGAAAAAAAATAATTGTTTTCCAGGCACTCCCTCATCTGTTTCAAATGCTCCTCATCCGTCTTTTTCAGACTTGTAAAAAAGTGGCCTCATCTATATTTTTCAGATGCCAAAATCAAAATATTGGCATTTTTATGCTTAAAATGAAGAAAAAATGTGCCCCATTACGTTTGATAAAAAAAGAAAAGAAAAGTGGCCTCATCTGTTTTTGGGAAATAAAAAATATAAATAAAAAACCTGCCTGCCTCATCTGTTTTTCATAAAAGTGACCTGAGAAACACTTGTATATTTTTTTAGCCATATCCTAATATTTAGAAAAAGTGCATTTTTAGGTAAGTGTGGCCACATTGACTTCTTTATTAACAATGGACTTGATGAAAGGTCTAATGATGCATATAATTGACCAGGAGCAACTCTATTTTGGATTACTACAATGTACTTGAATTAATATATTGTTGTATTTGTCACACTTGCTGCAAGATAAGACACTAATAATATTTACCCCAAATATTGGGACAGATATATACCTGAGCAAACAGTGCACACCCAGATCAGGAGCAGTCTGATAATGACATTCTGACATGTACATGTATGACTGTTCAGTATTGGTGGCAAATTATTCAGACCACACGTGTAGGTTAAAGGATGAAACATTTGAAAGATTGATGATGATAAGGTGTAACAATGAAGTGTCCAGTCCAGTTGTGAAAGACAATAAATAAGAAATATCAGGAATAATATAATCCTTAAAACAGAACAGAACAGATCTCAAGTTCATCACATAAAGCACCAAAATCAAAATCTAGAAGACAAACACTGTAGATTCAGATGAGGCGGCTCATTATGAGCCATCTCATCTGGGTCTACAGAGTTTGCAGAATCAGCTATTGTTTTATTTAGTGCTAAAATGGTTAATGACTTGTGTCAGGTTTTACCTATTGAATCTTAAATGTCACTACTATGTATATGCTTGTATGTATTATAAATATCTGCAGCCTGTTTAGTTATTAAATTGGGCTTTTGTCTTAAATTTTCATTGCATACTTTATAGTACTCATAGTACTCAGATGTACTCATGAGTACTTTTCTAAATTACTCAGTACTTACTTAAGTACATTTACAAAATGTGTACTCAGTACTTACTCGAGTACTTTCAAAACAGTCAGTACTCAGTACTTACTCAAGTACATTTTCTTAGTACTCGCTTCATCCCTGCTTTCAACGGCATCTTTTAAACTCCAAACTTGATTTAAACTCCAAACTGGATTTTGGCAAAACTTGGCAGGAATGATACTTATATGACTCTCTTTTATAATTGACTGTTGCAGACCTGAAAATAATTATGTCAAATGAGCTAAAAATCAAAATGTAAATTTTGAAAATCTTCTTGCTGGTATTATTTAGCCCTTAAAGCACCAAGAAAAAATGCATCTTAAAAATTACGTCTGCTGAAGTCATCTGCTGCAAATAATTGCCTAACATTACTGACAAATTTAAGTATAGAAGCAAACAGTGTGGACCCAGATCAGACTGCTCCTATACTGTTTGTCATAGAGGCTATTTAAACATTTCAGCAGACGAGAAAGGCAGACGACTTTTGTTGTGATTGGCGCTTTAAGAGTTAGTTAGATTTCAATGTATGAATATATGGAACTGCTGCCTGAATAGAAAGCAGTGTGGATCCTGATATGCTTGCGGAAGTCAGACGATTTGGATTTACATCGTCTAGTTCTGACAGATTGACAAGGGTTAAGATTGTATTATATTTGTTGCAGTCAGCGAGATTTAGGTCACCACCTGTTGTTCTGGTAAGCTTGTGATATAAGGTGTTATAAATCATTACATTTTATGTTCATTTCATGTTCATAGAAATTTACATTTAATGTTCATAGAAATTTAATTTTAATTTTCATAGAAATTTACATTTAATATTCATAGAAATTTACACTTAATTAGTTTGGTGTTTATTATACTTCAATTCTTTGTGTCTAATTCATTAACAATTCCATTCTTAGAGAGAAAATAAGAAAAAGTTTGATCTTACATTATATGTATTTAACTTTTTGTTAATGTAATAGAGTTAACAAAGTCCGGGCTGATAAAGATATAGAAACTAACTTCATACCTTTACATGTAGTTGGTATACAGACACAGGGCCATAAGTGTGTAGATTAACCTTAGATTCTTAAATCTTGTTTTACTCTTTATGGGAAATGTACATTTTCGTCATTATGAATTGACCTGACCGTACTTTGGGCATAAAACATTAAGAGGTAATTGATAGCATCAGAAGTGCTTTTTGTTCCTAGTAATTCACAAGCATCAACCAACTTACAAAGTATTATGGAAGAGGTTTCTACTTTCCTGTATCCAATAATTTTACTAAATATACATATAATAATGTTTAGTTATTGGCCTGTTTGCATGAAAATTTATGTATGGCTTTTGAATCAGAATCTGCATTTCTTAATTAGCAGTAACAATTGCATATGCATATATTCTAATGTCCTTTTTGTATGACACTAATTTGGAAAATTTAACTATAGCATCTGACATGTGCTTTTAATTTCCGTCATGCTGAGCCTAACTTTCATGTAATTTCAAACTGTCCATTAAGTTATTCAGCTTAGGAACTCATTGATATTCAAGCAGAGTTCATTACATTGCTAAAACCAGTAATTAAATGGCTTATTTCAAAGCTTAAATTAATCCATCTTTGACTGTAAAATTGCAAAAAAATGTTGACCTAGTTAGAATGCTTGAAACAGTATTACATCAGGGTCTGGCTTGTTTGCTAAGACAAAAACAATCTTCAGGGAGAGAAATTTGCATTTGAAAATTTTGATCTGTGACCCCTCAAAATATACAATGGACCATCACGACCTTATTGTATCCAACTGGATTTCAGAATCCAGTCAGTAAAGGGTTACGGTATATGTGCTAAAATTTCAAACTTTTATTGCTTTTTGTTCGCAACTAAAATGTTAGATATCAGGGCTGTAATTCGCAAAATACTTATCAGAATTGCAAACAGAAAATACCCTAATCAGACTGCTTCTTTAGAATCAGTCTGATCTTGGTCTGTGCCGTTTGTCTTCTTGACTGGAAGCTAGTTTTTGAAATTTTAGAACATCTCCCTAATTATAATGCTCGGAAGCAAATCTTATAGAAAGTGCCTGCTTATAAAATCTGATACTGCTTTTTGGATAGGATATTTATCGTAGATTAATTGAATATAAAATTAGATGTTTATAGATGGAAACTTGCCTGTTATTTAAAAAAAAATTCTGTTGCTTTTTTCAAGAAACTAAACCTGATTGATAAATATATATTTTAATTGAGTTTTTCAATTTATAACATATAGATTATCAAAGACAAGAAAGGGGGAGATTTGGAGATATATAAAGATGAATCAATATTACTGTCTGTGAATATTAATTAATATGGCTGGGCTTGCCTTTCCAGCATCTTATGAAGATAATAATTTGCCTTGAAATGTTTCATCATTTCTTTTGCTTAAGGCTTATAATTGTGCATAACGGTAATAACATTCTAAAGGATAATTTACCTCGCAGAGAATATCATTGATATTTCCTAAAATTATATTAAATTACATTGAACAGATTCATCATCAGTGTAACATAGATTTTCCTTTTTAAAAAAATAGTTTAATCCTTGTCCTGCTTAGTCTTGGATATATCCTCTTTAGAAAACAGTGTAGATCCAGATCAGATGGCTTCTGATTAAGCCATCTGATCAGGATTTGCACTGTTTTCCATGCAGCTTCCAAATCAACTGTATTATTCCAAATCATGCAACTGAACTGGCTCATAAACAGGAATGAATGTGCCATATTAACTTATTCAGCAAGACAAGGGTTAAGTAAGATGAGAAATCAATATTGGGTAACAATAATTATCAAGCTTACCATGGCTGCGCAATAGTCAGCCCTTAATACGAAAACAATTGATGAATATGTGCAGACTTGACTGAGCCTTTACTGCTCAATGAATGCAAAAAGTTCTGAAATCTCCTGCAAGTGGCCTATATATATTTTTTTCTGTCAACAGAAGCAAAGGCCGCAGTCAGCGGGGAGCATGAAGAAGGGTTCAGATGGTTCAGTACGAGATGTCTCTGCCAGTACCAATAAAGCTATGCAGGGCCTCAACAGTGATGAGATTAAAGTGTTACGAAGACTCAAGGAAGAGGACTCCAGAAAAGGTGGCTGGGTCAGAATCTTCCCAACTGCAGATTCATGGGATCTCTATGCGTAAGTTTGTACTACTGTAAAACTGTCGTCACAGTTCTAAAATTTTGAACACTTTTCTCTTTCTGTTTTAAAATAAAATTTTTGTTGTCAGGGCTGAAATCCACAAAATGCTTGTCAGAATAGCAAACAGGGAAAACCCTGATCAGACTGCTTCTTCAGAAGCAGTCTAATCTGGGTTCTAGCCTGTTTGTCTAGACCTTTTTGGCAGGCAACTAGTGTTCAAAATTAATCTTCGACTATACAGATTTTTGCCTTGCATATGTATAGTCTCTATTCTGAATGTCTCAAGTTTGTTCTAATTTCTACAAATCCATCAAATTTGACTGTAAATAGTATAAACAATTGTTTTGAAAAATAGTGAGTGTCCCAAGAGCATGGTCAGCAGCAGCATTTTACAAAAATGCAGATTATTGCATAAAAAGCCTTGTCACACATTATCAACAGCCATGTTTTAACAGGCAAAAACCCATGTATTAATCAGGGAATTCATGTGCTGTTGACGCATCGCTTTTGTACTTTACATATAATCATTCTAGGCCGTCACAAAAATTGACGTTATCAATGTAATTTAGTGATGCTCTGGAACAGGCTTTTTCAAAACCTACGAATCCTTCATGCTTTTGCACGCCATTATAGTAATACAAAAATGACCTTAGAGAAGCATTTTTTCCAAAGTTTTCAAGTGACAATATGACTTTATGCAATAATAACAATCAAACATGGTTTTCTGATACACAAACATCTGCTAAACCCTTTGGGGCGGGGGGGGGGGGGGGGGGGGGGGGGCGGGGTGGGGGGGGGGGGGGACATTGAAACCCTCGCCTTTCAGGCTCGGGTTTCAACACTACCCTTGGGGTCCAGCAGATGTTAATGCATAGAAAAACAAGTTTGATCCCTATATTGATACATACTTTGTGCAGCAATTAGTTTTAACAAAAGTGCAGAAAAAAAACATGTAATTAGTGAATCAAGTGTGCTTTTCTTCCAGGCAATTAATTCATTGCCCTTTCTGTTATCCAAATGATAATAAAAGAAATATTATTATGTATTGCCCCCTCTCCTGTTCATCAACAGGGAGTTGGAAGTGGGATGACTGAGCAATACATGCACATCTGATATCTATATGTGGGCCTCAACGCGAGAAAACCTGTCTTCGGAGGTTGCGAACAACAAAGGCGTAGACCAGCCTGCGCAGTCTGATCAGCGTCTTTGTTATTCGTTTATTGGAAATTATCATATCTAGACTTGCTACGAGGGAAATTTCAATTTTCTAGCTAGTCTCTGAAGCTGAGCAGGCTGGTTTGAATCTCATTTTGTCAGAAACACTGAAGACTGGTTTTGTCGAGACGGGTCCCATATTGAAGGAGAAATACATGCAGTTGGGAATGTATGACTTTGTCAGGTGTCAGGTGTCTGAGTCATTTCATTACCAGCCTTCTGTTTTACCTGGGTTGTCATCTGTTGCCTTTGTGAATTACATTTCTTGTTTCTTTGCTGCATGTAAACTGGGATCAATGCACTAATTTTGCTGTCAATGTTAAGCCATGTCCATCATGAATTAAGCTATTGCTTCCAAAACCTTACCCTCAATGTTAAAAATATAACATAAAAATATATAGAGGATCTTACATGAGTGTTTATTTTTTATTGAATTTATTAAAAGAGTTGAGGAAAAGAGAAAAATGCGAAGCTTGACAAACATTTAATCTCTTTTTAGCAACGGGTTAAATAAATTCAATAATACAGGAGCACGAGTGTTAGATTCTATTTATCATATGACATTAAAATTATTTTGAAATTATATTTTTGGTGTGAAGATGTTAGGGATTTGCCATATGCATGACGTAAAAAACGTAATTTCATAAAGTTTCCCGAAAATCTGTAAACCACCAGTGGTTTATAGATTTTAATGCATGGCTTTATTTCATTCCCAGATGCAATGTCATATGATGAAAAGTCTATAAAAAATCTTAATAATTTTTTGTGAAAAAAAGAGTTCTGCATTATTTTTCTGATTTTATATCTGTGCATATTGTATCATTTTTCAATGATGCATTTTTTTTTCTTTTTCAGGAATTTCCTTCAGTTTACAACCACACATAACCTCATGGTTCATCAAAAGCTTTATCCAGAAAGGTACTTCCTATATGAGTACAGTAAAACCTTTTGTAACCAGCCACTCAAAAATAGACAAAAAAGATCTTAATGACAAATGGTAGCTTAAAGAAGATCGAAAGTATTGCAGAATGCTCCCATTGGAGCATTCTGCAATACTTTTGACCTGCATTAAGCGATAATCGGTCTTGAAAACCAATTTTTGGTCTTCTTTTGAGTGGCAGCTTAAGACAGGTTTTACTGTATTGTCGCAAGAAAACCTGTCTTTAAGGTTTCCAACCATGTAAGATTCAAGGCAGACTGCTCAACTACAGAGACTAGCTAGAATATTGATGCTTTGTGTATAGCTAGCTAAGCTATTTGTTATAGAGGGAAAAACAAAGGCACCTATCAGACGGTGCCGATGCTCAGGTTGGTCTGCTCATGCGACATGGTTGTTCACATGCAACAATCAGGTTTTCTTATGCCATGGTCCATCGACAATGATGCAGCTGCATTTCACCAGAGTCTACACTGGCAAGATTATTGGAATATATCATGAGTGTGAGGGTAGGATAGAAAAATCTGTCCTTAGGATCGCTGTTTGACATCATGAGGCTTGCTGAGTTATGACAAATGGTGATCCCGAGGGACGTATTTTTCTATCCTACCCTCACACAAATAATGGATCCTTTTTCTTGCTCACCACCGTTTTTATTTATTTATTTTAAAATAAGCTGCCAGAAGTCCCTGCATACGCTAAGATGCAATTTCACAGGATGACGTTACTTGAAGTCCTGGGTAAGATAGCATGGGTAAGATATGATTTTCTATCCCAGGGTAATATCTTTATCCGGTGTGCAAGAAAACAATTTATAGTGACTGAAATGCATCTTTATTGGGATATTATAACCTATAACCCCTTGATATTTTTCGATGAACAATCCTAAGTAACACATATCGTAAATTTTACTGAGTTAAATTAAAGATATTTAGTGAAAATAGGTCACTTCTCACAGAATAGCAAATACAGTTAATAAACAGGTGGTAAACAAAGGAAAGCTGATGCCAATATGGATACCTCTCCTGTTCAATAAAGATAAAAATTAAGTTATAAGTTGAAAAGGCCACGCTTCCTGCCAAAATTGCAATTTTTCTGAAAAAAAAAAAAAATACAATGTTTGATCTATTTTAAGTGTAGCTATGCCCTTTTATAAATTATGCTGTGGAATTCCAAATGATTTTAACCAATACTTTCAAGAGTGAGCTTACAACATAGTTTAAAAACATTCTTATAGTGGTTGTGATAGCTCTAGTTTGCTATTACTCTTGCAAGAACTGTACAGACTGGAATATGTTTTCACATTTTGGATATTGCATGTGTTTTTACATCTTTGGATTTCTGATGAAGTGCTTAACCCTTAAAGTGCCAATCACGACTGCAGCAGACGACAAATTTTGCGACATTTTTCAAAATTTTCGACAAAAATAAGGTATGATATTACACGAGAATCGTCTGCCAGCAGACGATTCTCATGACATATCATGACATATCATGCCATATTTGTTATTTTTGAAAAAGCGGCAAAATTTGAAATTGTCGTCTGCTGCAAATTATAGGTGGCGCTTTAAGGGTTAAAATGTAGTGATGGAATAGCAAATAATGTAGACCCTGATCAGGTTTAACACTGCTTGCTAAGGACTGCCTGCTGAAATACAGTATATGAACGTTTGGATTTGGATTTTTGCCCTACCAGTTGCCTCCATTCTACCACAGGCCTAGATAAAAAAAGTGTAATAAATAATTAATTTTCTTATGTCTCAACTCTAACTAATACCAATGAGACTGTTCCTTTGAGCAACCAAGATGTATGTTAAAACTGATGGATAAAAAATATTAACAGTTCTACATTTTTTGTATCTTGACCTATGCCCTATGATGTTCTTTATAAAATTTTATTTCAGACATAAAAGTTCTACCACTGCCGCACCTAACAGGGGATCAACATCTGCAGGATCCAGAGCTAAGTATGTTCTTTAATTTATATACTTATAGATCAATGCTGGTTTATTGAGGATGGCATCACCTGAATTTTATAGATATAACCCAATGCATAATCACTTGACACTAATATCTCAAATTGAACTCAGGTCTTCAGGCCCCCAGATAAGAGTGCGTAACTGAAAATAATTTTTCTTATTTCTCAACCAAAACATATGTTGTGGGTACTCGAAAGAACCGTTTCAATGAGACGGTTCTTTTGAGCACCCAAAACACATGTTTAAACTGATGGGTAAGAAAATAATCATAATTTTACGCTAAATTTTTTTGCTTAACTGGCCCTATGTTCTACACTAATATCTCAAATTGAACTCAGGCCTCGAGGTTATAAAACTTTAGTACAGTCTCAGACTCAAAATAAAGTGCAATGATTGGCTGCCTGCAGACATGAGTCTGTGAATTAACTCAAGTTTTATAACCTCGAGGCCTGGTCTTGTGAACTTATTGTTAAGAAGAGTCAACTGTATTGGGGAGTAACATGAGCAAATCAACAATCTGGCTGTACATCACGAGAAGACTCAGATCAACCAAGGCGTCAGCTCAGTCTGAACAGAATTTTTGTTGTTGAAGAAAGCTTCAATTCTTAGTTACCTACTGATTGCACAGCAAAGACTCTGATTAGACTGGGCAAATGCCCATGCTGATCTGAGTTTTTGGTGGGCATACACTCATTATGTTGGCTTTGTCATGTCATGGCTCATATTTAGTTTTCTTCTAGATCTGACAGGAAAAGTGTTGCACGAAACTTGCACCTAAGATAGAAATTCTTATTTTACAAAGTTCTCTTTTCATTCCATCACACCTTTGTACTTTTTTAGTTCTATAAAGAAAAGTGGCTTATGTCTTTGTTAATTTAATTTTTCATTTCTTGATTCAGCATATATTTTTAAGCCTTTGTACACTGGTAACCCTTAAATGAGTACATTGTTAAACAGTCAAGACACAGATGAAATGCCACATAATGTGACATTTCATCAGGGACTGTATTGTTGGATTTGGGGACTGAAACCCATAAACATCTAGGTTTAGAAATTCTGACATGTAACCCATTTATATTAATATATATACAATAAATCATGCCAGTCTGATTGTATTAAAGTAAAGAGGAAGGCAAAGATCAGGAATCAATATAAACCATATGAAAGTATTCATTCATATACAAACTAGTAGTGATTGCTAATTTGAGAAGTATTTTTAACTTCTTGTAGGGGCCCATCTCCTAAAATAACTCTGTAAGTATGAGAATGCTATTATTAGATCATAAAGGCATGTGTTGATCTATATCTGTAAGAATCCATTTTAGAACTTCTTTTAACCTCTTGTAGGAGTCCATCTCCTAAAATAACTCTGTAAGTATGAGAATGCTATTATTAGATCATATAGTCACTTGTTAGTCTATTTCTTATATCTGTAAATATAAAAGATTTGTTGTAATTTAGATGTATTTAGATTCAGGCTTACATGTATACCATGCATTGATAAAACAAGACAAGAGAAAATATTTCATAGCTTTTTTATCAACTTGCTCAAGAACAACTTTCCAAATACAGTAAAACCTGTGTAAAACGGCCACTCAAAAATAGGCAAAACAAAGATCTTAATAACAATTGGTAGCTTAATGAAGGTCAAAAGTATTGCAGAATGCTCCCCTTGGAGCATTCTGCAATACTTTTGACCTGCATAAAGCAATAATTGGTCTTGAAAACCAATTTTTGGTGTTTTTGAGAGTGGCTGTTTTACACAGGTTTTACTGTAGCACATGTTGCATTGATCTGCTAAAATCTTGATCTTTCAGGGGAGAAATGAATGTAAAAAGAAAAAGTTAAGGGGCCATATTGCTCTCAGCTTGTCCATTTTCCAACTTTTGACCTGCTTGACCAAGCAAGGGGAAATTTGGTTTTTTATGAGTATTGGATGTTTAAAACATTTTAATGATTGTGGCATAACTTTTCATCAATTAACTGCATAGTTATTGCCCCTGATTGATCAATATAAGATGGCCCTATGGCAGGCCTTTATGTTACGAGTGCATACTGAAATATTGATTTTCTTATTTCTCAACCAAAACATATGTTGTTGGTACTCAAAAGAACAATTACAATGAGACAGTTCTTTTGAGCACCCAAAACATATGTTATAACTGATGGGTAAGAAAATATTCACAGTTTAAGGCTCAAAAATTGTGTTTATCTAAACCTGTGCCCAATGGACAAGCATATGGTTGGATTGACATTGTTTCATAAACACTATTTTTATTTTTATTTGGTAACAACTTATGATATTTCTATGTTTGTTTTATCCTTTATATTTGGAAGTGAAAAGAGATCTGCTTATCACGTGTTTGACTGACAGAAAAATGGTTGAAAATCTCTCAATTACTTTCTCATGCCTAATGCGCTCATTTGTGTCGAATGCTCACAAGGTGAGCTTAAAGTATGTCGTCTGTCTACTCTTTCAAATACATATGTATAATTCCTACAGTTATCCTCAGCAAGTTGGTCAAACCATCTGTTTTCAGTTGTTCACAGTCTGGTTGCCTGAGGTTGTTGATATTGTTCAGAAACAAAAAAAAACATTAATGGCAGCCAAACCAAACCAAATGTTTATACAAGAAAGAGTACAACCAGCTATTTATAGAGTAAAAAGTTGGTATTGAAAAAATAGCAGAGATTACAGAAAAAAGCCCTCTCTTGCAAAGCAAGGAGTCAAATCTCCATGGATGAAAATTTTATGCGGTACTCTGATGTTCTGATCAAAATTGAGCGTTCATTAAAAGTAAAAAAAAAAAATACTATTTTTGGTCTGACAAAGAGCATTTCATTTTGTAGAAATGATATTGTTAGGTAAATGCATTCCCAATTAAAACTGTCCATTAGACTGAACAATAGGAAGCAAAGGTGGTGATTTCATTTCTATTCATTTGTACAATTATTATAGCATGTTGAGTTTTTTACCAACACTGAACACTACCTTATGTTGGCATTTGGTAAGTTTACATAATTTAAATTGATGATGAGTTGAAATTTAACGATGCATCAACCCTTTTGGGTCATTAATGTCATTTGATTGATGTGCTTAGAAATATTACAAACCCCTGAACTTACAGTCTGTGAGACATCTTTCAAAGAATTTAAAACTTTATTGTAAAACCATATTTTCTAAATATTGTCTAGATGTTATTGCTTAGTATTTATTTGCTTTTCTAGTAGAAATATATATAGTGATTTAGACCTCCAGATAAGAGTGTAAAATTAAAAATAATTTTCTTTTTTCTCAACTAGAACATACGTTATGGGTACTCAAAGAACTGTCTCATTCAGACTGTTCTTTTGAGTACACAAAACACTGCAAAAAACTGATGTATAAGAAAATATTCACTATTTTACACTCAAATATTTTGTTTATCTGGACTTATATAGATATATGTAGTGCTAGCAAATTCATTATTACTGAGCATTGTCTAGAGATACTGATAGTTTTTGTCCTAAATGGAAAAATATCTGTGGGGTCTTTAGTTTAAACCTTGGTCCAGCCACATACTTTCTCCTTACCTCGGATTCAAGGATAAAGATAAAAGTTTGAATACTTTAGGACTGGTACTGGTTACTGTAAATTTTCTAAAATTTCAAACACTTTTCTCTTTCATTTCTCAATTGAAATATTGGTTTTCTGGGCTGAAATTATCAAAACGCCTGTCAGTATAGCAAACGGGTCTTATCTGGGTCTGCACAGTTTGTCTAGGCCTTTTCGACAGGGCGCTAGTGTTTGAAATTTTGGAACATTTACAGTAAATACCCAGGTAAGATAATGTCATGATGTGATTGAAAAATTGTTGAAAGCAACATAACACAACTGAATTGATACAGAGAAATAAGAAGTCAGATGTGCAGAATTACTTCATAATTTGTTGTCTTGGTTTAACGTAGGGGTCCTGGTGTTGTTTACTCATGTCATTGGCTGTTGGGGGTTTGTGTTGGGTTTTTGTTTTATGACATGGTTCTTGGTGTCCTCTCTTGTTTAGCAATCATCTTGCTTGATTGCTTTACTTTAATTGTGTTGTTGCTGTCTGTGTTTTGTGTCTCCTCCTCATCGTGCCGTCACCTAGGGTTGGTCTGTAGTCTGGCATTTCCTTGTCATACTCACTTACTTTTCAAAGATATCTACTAACCTAAAGCAACTAGCTAGCATTTTGAAATGTTGAAAATAGCAAGTTAGCTATATAATGCCATCTAGAAAGCAAATGGCAAAGGCTCAGACTGCATGAACATGAAGGCTGGTTTTTAGTGATCTATACTTTTATTGTTCGCAAACAACAAAAACAAGTTTCCACAAGAAATGACTCAAATTGAAGGAACATATTTTAAGCCCAGGTGTGCAGAAGAGAAGATAGCGACAAGAAATGTTCAACTTATCAGTAAATGCTTACAACCCAGTGTTAGAATACAAAAAGGAGTCTTGTCCAGGCCAAGGTTTAGTTGTGTTGAATCATTCTTGTCATAGTGATGATATTTTTTTGTCAAGATTATATTATTTATATAAAATTTCATGCTGAAAATACTTTAAAGTGATCCATCTGTCCAAAACATTTTGTTTCTCAATTAAGATCTTAAGTCACTTAGAGGTCTACTTTGTGGTCTGGGCCTTCGTCTACTTACATTCTTTGTGAATGTGATTAGCAATGGCAAGACTACGCAGATACAAAGGCGCATCTGTCTTGCCTGCTGATGTGATAAGTACCAACATCTCATGTACTGGTTTATATGGGCCTCATCACGACAAAACCTGTATTCGGGGTTTCCGACAAAGTGAGATTCAAACAAGTCTTTTCAGCTACAGAGACTAGCTAGAAAATAGAATTTGTTTCACTTGTAGCATGTTTAGATATGATACTTTCCAAAAAGCGAATAACAAAGGCAACAAAGGCGCTGATAAGTCTGCGCGAATGCGCAGGGTGGTCTGGGCCTTTGTTGTTCGCAAACCCTCGAAGACAGGTTTTCTCGCGTAGAGGCCCATATAATAGACCATCTAAACTATGTTGTACCAAACTGGCTGGAAAAACACATAAATCTAAAAAAGGTAAAAAGTTGTTATCAGGTTCATTGTTTATAATCAAATCATCTTGTTTCCGATTTCAGAAGTGCCTATATTCAACTAGCCAACAATACTATCAAGCCAACATTAGAAGTAAGTTTAAATTTAACCGTTAATGTGTCAATCGCAACAAAAGTCATCTGCTTTTCTCGTCTGCTGAAATGTTTAAGAAGCCTCTATGACAAATAGTGTGGACCCAGATCAGACTGCTCATATAGGAGCAGTCTGATCTGGGTCCACCCTGTTTGCTTCTATACTTAGATTTTTCAGTAATACTAGGCAATTATTTGCAGCAGACGACTTCAGCAGATGTAATTTTTCAGAAGCATTTTTTCTTGGCGCTTTTAGGGTTAACTACAGTCTCATGTTTAAAAGTTTTCAAGATTATTCCTTAATTCACAACTTTGAGGTTGACTTTCTAAGGAAAGTGAAAGTCAGCCTTCAAATGCTGATTAGGGCAGATTATAATAGCTTCTCAGATATGTTATCAGTTTATCTAAACACAATTAACTATTCAAGCTTTGTGGGCATCCTGCAAGTCCTTTAATTTCCAAATTTCAAGTTTTGGTAACTTTCAACCACCCAATGATTTCACTAAATTCAGATAAATCCTGTATTGAAAGAAGAGTAGGACGAGATCAGATGGCTTTAATTCACACCATTTTTGACTCTGCCTGTAATAAATGGAAGCCTGCAACTGTACTGGCAGGAAATCAGGGCTGATCTGAGACTTTTATGTGTCCTTAATTGTGCTTAATTAGCTCACCTGAGCCGAAGGCTCCGAGGTGAGCTATTAGTATAACAATGACTCTGTCGTCCGTCCGTCCGTCTGTCAACATTTTCAAATGTCTTCTCCTCTGAAACCACTGGGCCAATTTAATTCAAATTTCATATGGAAACTCCTTAGGATAGGGGAACGACAGTTTGTTCAAATTGTCCCAGTCACATGACCAAGATGGCCACCATGTCCATATATGGTAAAAACCCTTTAAAAATCTTCTTCTCCAGAACCAGTAGGCGGTGACCTTTGGACTTGGTATGTAGCATCTGGGATATAGGGCCTACCAAGTTTGTCCAAATGATGATCCTGGGTTGACCTTGACCTACTTAACATCAAGGTCAAATTTGCTTCCTGATGCATTTTAATGGGGAAAGTTTTGAAAAGTTGAATTTTTGAAAACTATTGAAGCCAAAGTCATTATTCTCACTTGGTATGTTTAATCTTATGTGACAATGGCTATAAATAAGTTACAAAGGTCAAGGTTGATCTTTGACCTTTCAGCCAAGTAATCTTATGTGACAATGGCTATAAATAAGTTACAAAGGTCAAGGTTGACCTTTGACCTTTCAGCCAAGGCCGCTCATATTTGGAGTCATATCAATATATTAAAACATAGTTTTCTCAGAAACCATTGGGCCAATTGCACTCAAATTTCATATGAAGACTCCTTACAATAAGTTAGCCAAGATTTATGCAAATTGTTTTGGTCACATGACCAAGATGGCGGACATGCCCATATATGGTAAAAACCCTTTTAAAAATATTCTTCTCCAGAACCAGAAGGCTGATGACCTTGGGACTTGGTATTAACATTTGGGATGTAGGGCCTACAAAGTTTGTTCAAATGATGATCCTAGGTTGACCTTGACCTACTTAACATAAAGGTCAAATTTGCTTCCTAATGCATTTTAATTGGATTTTTTTGGAAAAGTTGATTTTTTGAATACTGTTGAAGCCAAAATCATTGTTCATACTTGATATGTAATGAAGCAATTCCAAAGATCAAGGTTGATCTTTGACCTTTCAGCCAAGGTCACTCATATTGGAGACCAATCAATATATTAAAACACCGTTTTCTCACAAACCACTCGGCCAATTGAACTCAAATTTTATATGGAGTAAATTTGAACCAAATGTTAATGGTCACATCACCAAGATGGCGGCTATGAGTATATAAGGTGAAAACCCTTTAAATATCTTCTACTCTTGAACCAAATGGCCAATGGCCTTGGGACTTGGTATATAGCATTGTGGATGTGGGCCCTACCAGGTTTGCACAAATGATGAATCTGGGTTGACCTTGATCTTTTTTATGGCAAGGCCAAATTTTATTCCTTATGCATTGGGAAAATCTTGAAATGTTCATTTTTCTATATAACTGTTTAAGCGGAAATCATAATACTTGCGAAAAATGTTAAACCTATTGAGACACTGGTTTTATATCAGCACCAAAGCTCAAGCTGACCTTTGACCTTTCATCCAAAGCCACTCATATTGGACTGCCTTATACACATCTAAGCTTCTTTTTCTCAGATTTCACTGGGCTGTTTGAACTCAAATTTCATATGGAGTATTCAGTAGATAAAACTATAAATATGATATTATTTTTAGGTCATTTGATCAAAATAGCCACTGTCCATATATGGTAAAACAAAATATGTTTGCATTAATAAGCCTATGTTGACCTTGACCTATTTTAACATTATTAAGGAGATCAGGTGAGCGCTTCAGGACCTTCAGGTCCTCTAGTTTCTAAATGGAATCTTGCAGCTAATTATATAGACTTATCCTTAGTCTGACACCCTCTCCACCAAACCGTATAACCAGACACTTTTGATTCCTCTAATTTTATGAATTATACACATTTTATGTCCTTAATTTCTTCCAGCTTGCTGCTGCTTATGCTCAAGCAATAATGCGTACAAAGCAATATGAGAGAAGATTAGGTAGTAGTCGACAGAGACAAAGAAGAAACAGAAGGGCTAGGATAAGTAAGTTGTCTACTTAAGCTCAAAATGTCAATATTTTTGTTCCCCCCCACCACTCCTCCCTCATACACACACTGTGTGTGACATAGGAAAAACCATTTAGATGCTCAAGAATTTTGTTTGGGTGCTTATTGGAAGTATCCAATGAAGGTACTTGACATATGAACCAAGCCAGAGGTTATAAAGTTTTTTTATACTCAACTCAGCCGAGCACGAAATTTATCCTGCTCATAAATGTTAAAATGCCAACATTTGTTGGCATTTGAACATTTATCAGCATGATAAATACAACATCTGGAGACTTAAAAGCAATAATTTTCTTCATTTGTCGGCATTTTAATTTTTATGAGGAATTGAAATTTGGTGCTCAATTGAGTTGAGCATGAAAAAAGTCTTATAACCTCGGGCCCAGCTCATGAGATTTGGTACTTATTGCTTGGAAGACCAGTGAAGGCTCAGATAAACATGAGCAGTTGCAGTTGGTTCACTCCAAGCCTGAAGGTAGATGAAGGGTCAGAAAAGAAGCTAGATATGTAACCTCCACTAAATAGCAGTCTTGTACATTCAAAGAATTTAAGTAAAACATATTTGATAAGTTCATGTACCATTTTCGTATGCAAGTGATTTTGTACAGAAACAAAAAGCTACAGTGTTTGGTACTCAATGCATTTACTTTATTTATAGGATTTGTATGGAGATATATTTTGTGTGGACTAATTGGTTTGGCACTCGATGAGCTTGCACGCAGACTGATCAGCGCCTTTGTTATTGGCTTTTTGGAAAGTATCTAAACTTGCTACTGGTCAAATTTCAATTTTCTAGGTAGACTGATCAGCGCCTTTGTGATTCGCTTTTTGGAAAGTATCTAAACTTGCTACTGGTGAAATTTCAATTTTCTGGGTCGTCTTTGTAGCTGAGCAGGCTGGTTTGGGTATGACCTGACCGGAAAAGCTGAAGACAGGTTTTATTGCATCTGGACCCATATTTTGTCTGTGCCACTTGTCCTGGTAATGCTTTTCTACATTTCTAACAACCTCTGATGGTTTTGAATAATGTCAAATGCATATGGCATACATGTAATTCAAAAACTGGCATACCTGTGTGCAGTTGTTGACTTGTGTATCATGAAAATTAATTTTTTAGTGTTATTAACAACTGAAAATGGCCAAAAAATATTTATAACAATGTAATGAAAAGGTCTTCACACTAATATTGGCAATCTCGTTCAGATATCTAAGGGTGCTTAAATCCATTGAAAGGTACTCCTTGTTTATGTTAGGGCAAGGTAGAAAAATCCGTCCTTCAGGACCACCATTTGTCATAATTAGGCAAGCCTTGTCAAGTTGTGATGACAAATAGTGATCCTCAGGACAGAATATAAGAAATTATCATGAGTGTGAGGGTATGATAGAAAAATCCATCCTGAGGATCACCGATTGGCATCACGAGGCTTGCCGAGTGATGACAAACGGTGATTCCGAGGGACGGATTTTTCTATCCTACTCTCACACGAATAATGGATTCTTTTTCTTGCTCACCACTGATTTAATTTATTTATCTATCTATTTATTTTAAAATAAGCATCCAGAAGTCCTTGAATACGCTAAGATGCAATTTCACATGATGACGTTACTTGACGTTCTTGGTAAGATAACATGGGTAAGATAAGATTTTCTATCCCAGGGTGAAATCTCAGATATCCTTATCCGGTGTGCAAGAATTTTCTTTCTGCTCCTCATACTTGATTCGTGGCAAGCCACTTGTGATTTCCAACAATGTGGCATTTTGACAAGTGTAGACTCAGACGAGCCTGTGCAGCCTCCTTTTAAGCTTAGAAACTCCAAATGATGTTCGATCAGTAGCGTAACAGTCATAGAATATTTAAGCGACTAGCAAAGAATCTGATCAGACTGCGTATATGCGCAAGTTGGGCATATGCACAGGCTGGTCTGAGTCTTTGTTGGTCGCACATACCACATAAATGGAAATCTCATGTCCTGGCTCACTTATGATAGATTCTTATATTCTTGCACACCGGATAAAGATATCTGAGATTTTACGCTGGGAAAGAAAATCTTGTCTCACCCATGCTATCTTACGTAGGCTGTCACGTGAGGGCTCTGTACGCTTGTTGTATTGGAACTTACGGGCATGGTCCTCAAGTGATGTCATTGTTATGTTAAAGTGACGCAATCATGTGAAATTGCATCTTAGCATATTCAGGGTCTTTTTGAAGCCTATTTTAAGATAAAAAAACACTGGTGAGCAAGAAAAAGAATCCATTATTCTTGTGAGGGTAGGATAGAAAAATCTGTCCCTCGAGATCACCGTTTGTCATCACTCGGCAAGCCTCGAGATGCCAAACGGCGATCCTCGGGACGGATTTTTCTATCCTACCAACACACTCATGATAGATTCTTATATTATCACTTGGTCTAACTCATCCGTTCACTGTAGGACGAGAGAGAAGAAAACTGGCTCAAGGAGTTGCTGAAGATTCTGGTGAGGAAAATGAAAATGAAGAAGGAGAAGAAGAAGATGAAGAAAAACCCATCAATGAAGAAAATATCACAGCTAGACAAGAACAGAATTATAAACCATTAGAATCACTGAGAAAATCTGAACATGGTAAAAGTGATAGAAGAGACTCTAAAGACAATGTGATACAGATAGTAGTGGAAAAAGACTCTCAGTCTAAAAGTGAGAAATTAGAGAAGAGAGTTGGAAGTACGCTAAAATCTGATGATCAGATTGATGGTACTAGAAGACATTATAGTGATTTTAGAGACAAGCAAGATGTGATAGAGGTTGAGGACCCGTCCGATCCTCCTCCTCCTCCTCCCCCACCCCCTCCCCCACCTCCTCCGGAACCTAAATATAATGTTGTGGAGTTGTTACAGCAAGGCAGTACACTTACGTAAGTATATCATGCTTAGATTGCTTGTTAACCATTAAAGCACCAATCATTATACAAGAAGTAAGCTTTTTTTCTATATTGAAGTTTTTGGAAAAAAGTAGGCTTGATTTTAAATGCGAATTGTCTGCCAGCAAAGGATTCACATGAAATATCTAGCCTAATTGGCAGGAAATGTTTGAAAATATTGTCTACTGCAAATTTTCATTCAAGAGTTTGTTCATTTCTAACTCCTGACATAATATAATAGGTTCTTAACTTGTAATTTTAAGAACTGAAAACAATTGTTACGGTTAGTAGATACCAAGCCCCGAGGTTATAAAAACATTTTCATAATCAACTCAGCTGAGCACAAAATTTATCCTGCTCATAAATGTTAAAATGCCAACAATTGTTGGCATTTTAACATTCATTAGCATGATAAATACAACATCTGAGAGACTTAAAGCAAGAAACTTCTTCATTTGTCCGTATTTTAGTTTTTATGAGCAGTTGAAATTTCTTGCTCAGTTGAATTGAGCATGAAAAAAGTGTTATAACCTCGGGGCCAGTTATAAAAAAACCAAAAAAGAACACAAAAAACAAGTGAGAACAACCAGCAAATGCTACAATCTTAGAGCACAGACCAGCCCACCACAACATTGAGAGGAAGACAAACCCACATGACAGCAAGAATACAATTAAAGCCACCAGCTCTCTTCCTCGGCGAGATGGTTTGAAAGGAATAAAAATATTAGGTGAGCGTCTTTTTGATATCAAGTTTACCAGGCAAGGCTTTGAGAACGCTTGTTGACATTGCGAGGCTTGCTGAGCGATTCAACATGGGTACTCAAAGCCGAGCCTGGTAAACTTCATATCAAAAGACACGAACCTGGTATTCTATTTAACAGCTTACCAAATTGATTTACTCTTCGAACTAGCGAACATGACGTAATGATGGATTCTTATGTGGATTCAGCGTCATTCATGCCATTAGCGATGTCATTCAAAAAGTGCAAACGTCATCATGACCTGATAAAGGCACATGCTGTGAGATAGACAACGTTTATCAGGCAACTTGCAACAATGCAGGTAATATGCGAGGTGACTGATAAAGGACACTAAGAACTTCATCACAAAGCAAGGACCAAACACACAATGGGAGCAACAATAAACAATAAATCAATAACAACAGCACCACCGTCTAAGAACCGAAAGCAGTTGAGGCCACTGGTGGCTTTAATATCTCTTACTGGACAAATCTTTGCCCTAGATTCAGCTGTTGTTAAACCACAAAAATTAATTAGCTCACATAAAAGCTTCCTAACTTATGCAATTTTACCTATCATCACGGGTTAACAATCAAATCAAATTAATTTACTGTGATGAAACAAAGAAAAGGGCTTTAAACTAGAGCATGGGCGATATCATCGATGCATCGATATATCGTGATATTTTGTCTGGCAATAGTGTATCACGATACTTATTCTTTGTATTGATATTTGGGGATACTTTTATACATGTATCACTTGTAAAATAAACTTCTGAAACATAATTTAATGCATTTTTCTGTTGCTTAATTTGGCTGATAAAGATTGTTAATCTAAACACCACTGCTTGGCACACAATAAAACAGTTAATACATTGACTGCTGTCAGGGCGTCAGGCAGTATAAAGAGATAGATCTGCCTTGTCTATAGACATTTTTCTGGTTAGTGAATCAAGATTCATAAGTGTATTTAACTATTGCCCAAGCGTTTGATTTTGTTTCTTGCTTATTGTGTTATATATTTTGTATAATAATAACATTAAACCAATACATCGTTATTGAACAGGTTACTTATATTTGCATCCTTGGAAATAGTATTGTACAAAGCAAATCTGTACCAGTCAACTAATGCAATACTGTATCATATATCGCCTGTTTGGTATCGTGATAGTATTGCAATACATTTTTGCTCGATAACCAGCTCTACTTCTTTATTTACAGACAATCATGATGCCAATATATACTGACGTTTGATTAGCAAATAGTAAATTGATAATGCTGACTTTAATTACTTTACCGATTACAACTTATTTAGTTTCTTTAAAATGTTTTGTTTGTCAAACTAAAGCTCATAGGGTATACTGTCCTTGAGACATAAGTAGTAGCAGTTTATCAGCCTCATTGAAGCTTCCAAAGTAAACCTTGTGTTGTTGTTGTTTTTTCAGGAAAGTTCAAGCTCGGACAGCTTTTGCCATGTATTTGGTGAGAGTTCAGCAGCGGTTGATGACAGACTGTTCCTCTATGTCAGCGGATGATGTTGATGGGCTCAATGAACAAATGGTAAGGTAGATCTGTTCTCAAATTTCGAAAGCTAGTTGCTTGCCAAAAAGGCCTGGACAAACAGTGCAGACCCAGATCAGACTGCTTCTGGAGAAGCAGTCTGATCAGGGTCTTCCCTGTTTGGTATTCTGAAAATCATTTTGTGAATTCCAACCTTGATAACATACAGTATAACCTGTCTTAAGCTGCCACTCAAAAATAGACAAAACAATGGTCTTAAAGATGGATTATCGGTTAATGCAGGTCAAAAGTATAGCAGAATTCTCCAAGGGGAGCATTCTGCAATACTTTTGACCTGCATTAAGTGATAATTGGTCTTGAAAACCAATTTTGGTCTTTTGAGTGGCCGCTTAAGACAGGTTTTACTGTACATATTATTTCACAGAGAACAGAAACAGAAAATTGTTCAAAATTTTAGAACATTTACAGTATGTCAAAATGCAAATATCTCAATGAATAATGGTACGTTTAAAATACAAATGTCTCAGTCTCCAATGGTTTGTAAAAAATGCAAATTTCTCAATAGCTATAAAAAATGCATTAAGCATAAACTTGTATGTAACATAGGACTAGTTGGATATTGAATATGCCAGCTATTGAACAGATCAAGACAGGCAGTGGTTGTTAAACAGGGTGTAATGCTGTTTTTGAAAATCGATTTGTAAGCAAAGTTTTTACACATCATTGAATGTTGTGGTCCATTACATATTTTTACTGATGAAATACCAAAACTGACAATCAGTCACCAAGGTGAGACAGCATAAGTGCTGATTTCCTTTTAATGCCCAAGACTTACAATTACAATTATTCTATTTTCAGGACTTGGTTCTAAGATTTTTAAAGAGAGCAGCTGTGAATCTTCAACAGACATTTAAAGTGGTAGTTCCAAGTAGAAAGTTACCTCTGAATGATAGACGTAGAATTCTTGCAAAACAGCTGGGTGATTTTGTACATATTTATAACAAGGTAGGGAACCAATCTCTCTGTGAGCACCAGAATGGTTATAAAAATATAGTGTCTCAACTCTTTAAGAGCTGATTTTCTAAATTTGAATCTTTCAGTTGATGAGTTAAACTAATCTGTCTTTTACAGTTTTTACACTGGTTTTACCATGGATGAAAGATTTCAGGATTATTCCTGAATTCAGGATTTTGAGGCAGCCTCATAATGCTGAATTAGGGAGATCATAATAGCTTCTCTGGTTTATTTTCAGTCATTCTAAGGACAATTGACCATATAAACTTGAAATTGTGAATATTTAGTGGGCATACTGCAAGTTTTAATATTGGCGTTTCGAAAGTTCAGGATTTTGGAAATTTTGAGCTTTCACCCATGTTTTACTTAACACTTTCCCTCTAGTGGTGACGTTTGTCCCCTGAGGATGGATGACCTTTGCAAACACTTTGGACCCAGATCAGCATGATAAAAAGTCAGGCTTGAGCTGGGTTTATATTGTTCGACACTGATGATATTATTGAAATAACTTTTGGAAAATTCAATCCACAAAATTTAAGGTAAAAAATCATGCAAAATTACACAGCATGCAAAGAGTTAAGTCCTGGGAGAGGGCTATGAATGTTGAATCAATGTCAATGCTGATTTCATGTTATGCAATGTTGATTCAATGTTTATTCACTGATGTGTGTGCCCACTAGTCTGAAACGGTTTATCGCTTCTAACTTTTCACAATCTCTTTTCATGAATGTTTCAGCTGTTATCTAAGCATAAGGAGGTATGGATTGATGCCAGTATTTTTTTTGCTAGGCTAGTATTGTTTCATTCGTAGTAAAAATAAAATAGTTTGTGATAGATCTATCATGAATATCAACATAGGAAACATTTGAGTCGGCACTTGAAATTTTCGTACTTATCGCAAAGTAATAAAGACCCAGGCAAGTCTGTGAATATGCATAGACTCAGCAGAGCCTTCGCTGCTTGTATACACAAAGTATGGATGAAGATGAAAGCTCAGACCCAAATTTGGTGCCATGGGTTGGTATGCATTGTGGTCATTTGCTTTTAAGATCTCTAGCATTGCTGGATGTATCAACATGGGTGTTTATTAGAGACATTTTCACATATGAGATAACTACCAAAAGCTTGTGTGCTGGCCAAAATGTCATTTATGAACAGAAAAGTTGTTTTGTTTTACCTAGATGAGACTGGCTACTAGTGTTGTCTAGATCTACATAATAATGACAACGTAGTTATTTTACATCTCAGCAGTACTAGTGTCTGCTCATGACATTAATTTAGTACTTTATAGGTCAAGATTAACAAAATTTTTGAGCTTAAAATTGTGGACATGTTTTTACCCATCAGTTTTAACATTTGCTTTGTTGCTCAAAAGAACCGTCTCATTGAGACATTTTTTTGAGCACCCACAGCATATGTTTTGGTGGAGAAATAAGAAAATTAATTTTTAATTACTCATTCTTATTTTGAGGTATGTACTTACTGCATAAGGGAACCAGTGAAGATGTTCTGCCTCACCTGAACCTTCCATGCTAGCAGACACTAACTTTGGAAGGATATGCAGGTTTAGGCAAAAATAAGACAATCAGTTCTCACTGTATAGCTGTAAATGAACTAAAATGGAACGGCTTGACAAATTCAATAAGCACCATCATCACTCGACTGGCTGGTATGTGTAGTCATGCATTGGAAGTGCCTCACTGAGACTATTCAAATGAGCATGACTACCAATGTTTTCGATAAGAGGAAAAGAAAAGGAGATAAGTATTTTTCCTGAAAAAGAGACATCTTAAGCTATTTGTTATATTTTAATCTATTTCCTGCCAATAATTTTTTTTGCTGAAAATGTTGTCTGCTTGATTGTCTGCTGCATATATTCAAATGCTCCTCAATGGAAGCAAACACTACGGATGCTGATCAGACTGCTCCAAATGGAGCAGTCTGATCTGGTTCCATATTGTTTGCAATATAGGCTTCTAAAGTGTATAAGCGGATGAGAGAGCAGACGACATTTGTCATGAATGGCGGAAAAAGGGTTAAGTACTTAAAATATGAAAGATGTAAGGCATTATGTGGAACTTATTCAGTATGTTTACATGGTAGACACTTCATATGGGCCTCAACATGACAAAACCTGACTGTTGGATATATGTATATAACAAAAGCCCAGGTCAACCTGTATATTTCCGCAGTCTGATCAGTGCCTTTTTTATTTGCTATCTGTAAAATATAGGGATCAAACTTACTGAATGCAAAATTTCAATATTCTGACTAGTCACGGTAGCTTGGCAGGCTAGTTTGAGACTTAATTGGTCAGAAACATTAAAGACAGGTTTTCTTGTATGGGGGCCTATATGTCATGCCTATAAACTTAGCCTTTGTCCTGCTGAATAAATTAACCCATAAAGCGCCACCTATAATTTGCAGCAGACGAAAATTTCAAATTTTGTCGCTTTTTCAAAAATAACAAATAAGGTATGATATTTCATGAGAATCGTCTGCCGGCAGACGATTCTCATGAAATATCATATCTTATTTTTTTCAAAAATTAAGAAAGATTTTACAAAATTTGTCGTCTGCTGCAGTCGTGATTGGCGTTTTAAGGGTTAATCTGTCACACCCACTTCTTTGTTTCAGCCTTTTCATTTGTTAACTCTTTGCATGCTGGGTAATTTTCCATGATTTTGTTGTCATCTGCTGACTTCTTTCAACATTGACGTTTTTTTAATGTTCTGACGGTCCTGATCTAGATCAAAACTGTTTGCTAGCATGCAAAGATTAAAGATAGATTCATAGGCTGAATAGAAATCAGTGTGGATCCTGATCAGCTTGCTTTATCCAAAGCCAGCCAATTTGGATCTACTCTGATGTCTAGAGATATTATATACAAATAATTTCAGCAGGGAACAAAGGATATAAATATCCTTAACACCTCAATTGTCACCTAATCTGGAGCTGGGTTTATGAAATATGTATATTACAAATTCTTGCAGAAGTCAATGGCAGGTGTCCTGGATTTTCTGGTAAAAACCAATGTTCAGTGACTATGCTTGTAGCTTTCAAACATGGTATTTCACAAAGAACATAACTTATTAAGTTAATAAAGCATCAGCTATTATACTAAAAACCCATCACAGGTTTAGATCAACAAAAAATTTCAGCGTAAAATTGTAAATATTTTCTTACCCATAATTTTTAGCATATGTTTTGGGTGCTCAAGAGAGCTGTCTCATTGTGACGGTTCTTTTGAGTACCCACAACATATATTTTGGTTGAGAAATAAGAAAATTATTTTTCTGTTGCGCACTCTTAACTAAAGTCCTGCCCATTAAAACAAGAGCAGACACTTTGATATTGTCATTGCTCAAGTTTTGGCAACCTTGGTCAAAAAACAGCAGTACTACAATGTTCCATGTTCTTCTCAGAAAAAAAAAAGTTTTCTCAATTGCTTTGAAAAAAATGTTCCCTTATTTATAGTATTTGTCTTTTCTTATGCTGTTTTAGCTATTTTTTTCAAAATCTGTTGATATCATTTTGAGGCTTAAACCTTTGGATACATTCAGATTTCGTGGCCACGCTTTGTACTATAGAGGTAGGGATCTAGCTTCCAGTTAGGTGGCCATTGAAGCGATCATTTGAAAAGTATCAACACAGGTATCCTGTATGTGTCATAGGTTCCTGCACGGTCTTGATAAAAGATTATATTTTATTAACGATAATTTATCCTATTCATATATCAGGCCTCTAGATAAGAGTGTGTAATTGAAAATTGTTTTTCTTATTTTTCAATCAAAACATATGCTATGGGTACCCAAATGAGATTGTTCTTTTGAGCACACAAACATATGTTTAAACTGATTGGTAAGAAAATAATTACAATTTTACGCTAAAATTTTTGCTTAACTGGACCTATATAATGAGCCACAAAAGGAGATTTCCAACAATGTATGTGCGACAAGCAAAGCCTCAGATCAGCCTGGGCTTACGTGCAGTCTGATCAGAGCCTTTGCTAGTCGCTTGAATAGTCTGTGAGTGTTAAGCTACTGACTGAACATCATTTGGAGTTTCTGGGCTTTAAAGGAGTTTGCACAGGCTCGTCTGAGTCTACACTTGTCAAAATGCCACATTGTTAGAAATTACATTTCACAATATACAATTCTTAGTGGCCTTGTGAAATATATTTTCTACTTTTTGGCTTGTGAGACTTAGAGTTCTATTTGCTGTCAGTTAGTCCCATGTATCATTTATTGTTCATGACCGACCCTTTGGTTCTTTTTACATCAATTTTTATGTCAAAGTTTTCACCAAGGTCTGCTTTTATATAAATGTGCAAGACATCATTTAGTTCCATTTGAGGACATTTTATTGTTCTTTGTGAAATAGCTTTTTGAATAATCTAGTGCTCATGATGTGGATTTTTTTGTGTGGGAAATTATTTTTACTTGCAGACTGTAAAGCTGATTGTTTTTTTAATTAACCCTTTGTATACTAATGGATTCTTCCTTCTTGTTTGATACAGTAAACTTGGAATAGTCCATTGTACATATCTAGGGGTGTCAGGATATAATTTTCAAAAGATATTGTATTCTTTTGCCTGAAGATCTTTTTTACCATTACAAACAGTGTAGACCCTGATGAAATGCAGCATTATGCTGCATTTCATCTGGGTCTTCACTGTTTGCAAAATTACTTGTTTAGGGGTTTCCCCGAATACAAAGGGTTGGACGTGCTTTGACTGTTTGAAAATATAACTGGCTATGTTGTTCAAAGTTCCTTTTTGCTTGCTTTTTATTGTCGTTTGTTGATATATTTTTTTTTGAAAACATCTTCCCGGAGTACTATTAGAGTGTCAAACGGTTCGGACCCAGATAAGGCCAGATGTTTGTCAGGCCTGATCTAGGTCCAAACTGTTTTCAAAGGTTATCAGGTGACAACAAAAGGTGTCGATGGCAGGTATAGATTTAACTGTTTGATTAACCCTTTACTACACACAAGCGCCTTTGGGTGCCTTTGAAATGTAAGATTTTTTAAAATATTATTCATTTTCCATAATATTTTCAAAACTATTGAAATGTTAAAAAATATTCTATTTTTCTGTGTAAAAAATATATTTTGGAAAATATTTGAAAATTTTAATTATTTATAGAAAATGATGCAATGTTCTAAATATAGCATATGGGGTAAAGGGTTAAATGACAACAACACTTTGAACAACCTCGCCCAGAACCAGGTTAGCTTTTGTCTGAAATTATTTTGTATGTGTTTTGGTTTTATACATCAAGGTATATTTATGTCAATAGAAGTATAAGAAGCTGTAGTTGGTTAATTTGTAGTTACATTTTTCAGGATTTTTTAAGAATTCGTAAACTAGCAGTAAGTCTTGAAGTACAATTTTGTGGTTGATATTTTTTGTTGGCAGCACACCTAACCAAAGGATTTTTTATTCATTTTTGAACACTGGTTAAGGTACTACACACATGAAAACCTTTTTTTTTTTTTGGCTATAAGGTGTCAAATGCCATTATGAAGATAGGGATAGGGTCATCACTACCGCATTCTCTAAGAAGATTTTGAAGGAGAAGTAATATACTACCTTATATTGAATGAAAACTTATGCTAGGTCTGGAATTAACCTGATTCAGGATAAAGTGTCTTGCTCAAGGTCACAATAAAGTGCTTCTAGTGAGTCTCAAACCAGCGACCCTTCAATTTCAAGTCAGCACTCTACCACTGAGCCAAACTATACAGACAAGCTTGGATATAGCATAGCCTATATTGTACTTTTCATTTTTCAAATTTTAAAGGTACTAATCAGACTGTTTGACTGCAGAGGCTAATTTAGACTGTTGTTGTTCATGCACAACAAAAAATATCATGATTTACCTCTTGCAGTAAGATGCAGTAATCAAGGGGTCATCAATTATTTATATATTTGCTAAAGCCTTAATTATGTGTTGAAAAATTAGACAAATTTATGAATAAAACATTATTGTAGAGCTTGATCAAACAGTGCACTTTGTGATATCTGATCTTGGCTGTTTGTTTCCTTTCTTGGTAATAGTACTTACAGCCAAGAAGTTCCTTAAAGTAAATTAAGTTTAGGGTTGCACTGATTGTTTTTGCTGTGGGTGTTTGGTAGTTTACACATGAAATAATTATCTGTTTGTAAATTTGTGATTCTTTATGTGTCATTTAGCTACCCCAAATATAAAGGCACAGCTGTTAAGGCAGCTAGGCTAGATCAAACAGCTTAAACCATGTTCAGCCTGTACTTTAAAAGTCTTAGAATGAATGCAATGGTGAGAACATAACATTTTAATCTAAAGATCTTGAACCATTTGATCAAAACCCCATGAAGAATAAGAAAATTATTGCTGTTGTAGTCTTGAAAACAGGATGACATCCAATAAATCTATAGGCGCTGCCATTTTTGTAATTTGATTACAAATATCCTATTTTTCTAAATATCAAATTAATTCCTTAAATGATAACATATTGGTCCAATTATGAAATAAAATTGGTATTCTATATGAGAATACAGAAGCACAAACTCTCAAATCTTAGATACATCCATATGTGAGTGATTTTAACCCATATAAGGCAAAAGGAATTTCCCACTCTTATCAATTGGACCAGTCCGTTTCCATTTTAAGGTTAGCATTTTTGTCCCCCGGCTTTTCAAAGAAAAGCGAAGGGACATAGTATTCAGCATTCAGTCCTTCCATCTCCTTTAAAGTAGTAGGTACCTTGTGTATGCAACTCCTCCTACAGTTTTATGCCGATTCCTTTGAAACTTTACAGGTGTTTAGGTCATGGTCTGAAGTTGTGCATATTGTTTCAATATAATCCTCAGATTAGTTTTTGTCACTTTAAGTTGAACATATTTCTGACAAAAATGAATAGATACTCTAAGTATCTTGTGTGGGCAACTCCTAAAGTTTTGTGCCGATCTTTTTGAAACTTTACAGATGTTTTGATCAGGCTAAAATGGGTTGAGATGATGCATATTTAATTAGGGCTGTTTTCGTACAGTTAGTTAATTCCTTTTTAATCCTTATTATGCTGGATATTTTGATGCAATTTCACTCCACTCCTCCCCAATTTTTATCCAAATAATATGCAGTATTCCAGTTATTTACAAGCAGAATGAAAAACATTGTGGATCCTGATCAGCTGGCTTCCCAAAAAAACAGCTAATCTGGCTCTACACTGCTTTTAAAATATGATAATTGAGCCAGTGCATGAGATTTCCAACAAAGTGGTATGTGCGACCAGCAAAGCCTTAGATCAGCCTGCGCATACGCCCAGTCTGATCAGAGCCTTTGCTAGTCCCTTGAGTACTCTATGATTGTTAAGCTACTGACTGAACACCATTTGGATTTTCTAAGCTTAAAAGGAGGCTGCACAGGCTAGTCCAAGTCTACACATGTCAAAATGTGAAATTGTTGGAAATCTCATGCACTGGCTCATATCATACCTGTATGAAAAGCTTTGGGTTTGACTGCTATATATACAGGTCAATATCCAGAGGTCACAACAGGTCTGTAGGGTTAAGTATGGTAAGTGTTTAAGAAACTGTTTTCTACTATTTCCAGGAGACAGAGCAATTGAAATCTCGGAAACTGTTGGAAAGAAAGCATACTCAGCTGAGGAGAGCTGAGAGTATGGAGGGGCTTGAAGAGGACAAATTTGACAGATTTGTACATACAGCTAGGTAAGCTGCTGGTTTAACAAAATGGTGACGCTAAATGTTCAAAAACTTTCAACACTTTATTCTTTCTGTTCTCAAATAAAATGCTGAATATCAGGGCTGGAATTCACATATATGATACAGTTATTTCATGCTTGTTTGTAGTATAGTCAAAACTATTATCCTGAGGTGCCGTGGACCTTGTCCACGGTACCGAGGGGTAATAGTTTGACTATACTACAAACAGGCATGAAATAACTGTTTTATTACCCAACCCATTTGATGACATTCATTGCAGCGTTCCTTGAATGGAGTTGCTGTAGACGATGCGGTTTTGTTGAAAAACAGAAATGCTAATCTAATCTGTTCAAATTTGGTCTCAAAGTCACTCACAGTTCCGCTAACGAGTACCCACACTTTATGTTTCTGACCGTAAACAACGAAGTTAGGGTGTTGCAAGTTGCCAAACCATGCCTCATATCCGCCATTGCTACATAACGTCTCCTGGCTTAAAGGAACCATATGTGCATCTTCATTAGCAGCGAGGCAGGAAACCAGGCCATGGTATAGTCCCAGTCAATATCCAAAACTATTACCCGGGCAATAGTTCACTGACCCATGACATAGCAAAAAATACACAATTACTCCGTGTATAGGCAGTAGGGTTATAATTGTAATTATAGCAAACAGGGAAGACCCTGATCAGATTGCTTCTTTAGAATCTGTCTGATCTGTGTCTGGACTGTTTGTCTAGGCCTTTTTGGCAGGCAGTTAGTATTCCAAATTTTAGAGCATCTACCATAAACCCCTTTTAGACCAATAAATCATCCATGAAGTTGATACAGTTAAGTCAGGTGGGTCCATTGTATATATTGAGGGATAAAGGTGGGATTATGACAGCCATAGCTGGAAAAGTTCACTACACGCCTACCAAACGCTTGAATGCTCAACATCTGGTTGAATATTAAAAACAACTGCTCTATGAAGAAAATCAAAAATCGGGCAATGTCATGCAACAGCCTATGGATTTCTGCGTTTGTGGTATAAATACGAGCTCAGAAAGTATTCTCATTAGGTCTTTTTTACTTTTCGCATGATAAACACGTTCCTGAACGAATTCTGGTACGCCTATTTTACGCGAAATGTAAATCTGGCAAAACGAGAGAACTTTCTGACCTCAAATTTATACCACAAACGTAGAAATGCATAGTCTGTTGCATGGCATTCCCAGATTTTTGAATCTCTTCCTAAAGGAATGGTTTTTAATATTCAACCAGATGTTGAGCATTCGAGCGTTTAGTAGGGGTGCACTATACTGCTTGCCATACTTCATACTGCATGAGGAAGAGAAATTAATACTGTTTCCAATTTAAATTACTGATTTTGCAAACACCTAAAGGCATGTATGATGAGTAGAAATTTGAAGAATTTCCATCCCTGACAGAGCCTTTATAATGCTGGATCTGCAATAACAAAGTGTTAAAATGTCTAAAATAGGATTTTTTATGAGAAAAAAAACACACATTTTCTTTCAAATTTAAAAGGTTGATTAGCCTTTAACATGCTGGACATGTTTATATACTACACTCTTCCCAATTTTTTTATCCAGTTAATTTACAGGATTACAATTATTAGCATCAATTTATAAGAAGCGTGCAAAGCACTGTGGATCCTGATAGCCAGCTGATCTGAATCTACTCTAGTTTTCCATCCAGAATATTTCCGTTTGCAGCATGGAAAGGGTTACAGTGAAGGCCCCTAATATTGCGCACTTTAGCCTTTTAATCTCCTTTGGATATGATAAGAAAGAAACAAACTTGAACATTTTTGTACAGCGAAATAAAGTAATCATTATACTTTATTTACACAGAGTTCAAAATAAAAAATATTTCCTGATCTCTAGCAACTTTGATTTGAAGTGCACAACCCCCATATTTTTGGATAAGAAAAATAGTCTCCTAACATTGGGCATTTACTGCAAAATTTTGAATATCTTCTCTTTAATGAATTAATTTTACAAAATGTACCAGGGAAAGTAACGCCAGATTGTTCTCAACAATTTACTTCATTCAAAGTAAACAACTTGAGGCCTGGGCCATTTGAAATTAAGGCGAGAAAGTTTTTAACCTTTTGTCAATTTTTGCCAAAATCCACCCCTGTTCAGCCATAAAAACATAAAGTGAAAACCTTTTGCTGTTTTTCTCTTTCAAAAAGCAACCTGATATTAAATAAAAAAAAAAAGATTTTATCTCATAAAATGTGGAATAGTCAATTGGGCTAGTGCGCAATGTTAGGGACCTCTCAATGTTAGGGGACATGACAATACATAATTTTTTTTATCCTAGTGAGGCAGAACTGGAGGAAGTATTAACCACATACACCAAGATCAATAAATCAGCCAGTATATTCCTGGGTGGCAAAACAGGAAGTGAGACTCAGACAGCCCAGCATGTTCCCACTACGGGTAACTCCATGAAACATGTGGGTGCTACCTCCAGATCAGAGACGCCCGTTCAGAAACGTCGTGATAGTGAGTCAATGGAGAATGGGAGTGTTACTAAGACTATGACGGGATGGGAAGATGTGCCTAAAGGTTGGTTTTGCAAAAGTATAGTTTACCAATGTAGTTTATCAACCTGTTTAATTTACCTTTGTAGTTTATCAACCTATTATCTGATCTTTAGATAAGACTAAAATTAAGAATTAATTTCTTATTTCCCAACCAAAACATATGTTGTGGGTACTCAAAAGAACCGTCTCAATGAGACGGTTCTTTTGAGCACCCAAAACAAATGTTACATATGGTGTGGGTGCTCAACAGAATCCTCTCAATGAGAGGGTTCTTTTGAGCACCCAGAACAAATGTTTAAACTGATAGATATGAAAATATTCACAGTTTTATGTTCAAATAATTTGTTCATCTAGACCTATGTACTTTCAAATTAAATCATAGCTCTAAATAAGAAGTGATTTCAGATTCTAGCTTTCTCACTCTTCCTTCAGATGTTGTAGGTATACATTGACACATCTCGTCAAAATGATGTGAGCCCTCATTGGAAGCGTCTCGTTGAGACACTTCCAATGAGTGCCCACATCTGTTTTGATGAAGTTACAAAAGAAGCGGTCATCAAGAAGCTTTCAATGAGCATCACGGCAAATGTTTTTGTAAAGTAAAATATTTTTTTTATGAGAAAAAACGCATCTTATCAAGGGGTTATGAGATAGGCATTGAAATGATTTTCTTCTTTCTGCTGAAAGTATAGGAAAGCCTTTGTTATTATTCATTAGAATTACCCATTTTATTATACATTTCTTATAGCTACCCTTACAGTGTATCCTTTTGAATAAAATAACTAGTGTATATATCTGGAATCTCACAATTGCTTACATAAGCGTCTCAGCACCAGAATCTGGCAGTCCTTTCATAATGTCACTTTTATATTTAATATAAAGATATAACACAGTCTCCTTCGGTCGAAAAATTTAGAATTATACAAAGGAATTAATTATACCAAGGAATTAAAGAGATATGCCCATTGGTTATTATCCTAAAACCACTATGTAAAATCCTACCTTTATGACACATTTCACCTGAAACACAGGTCACATAGAGTTATGTAAGGGCTCCATTATTTTTCTGTTAAAAAGTAAAAATCAGCAAACAAAGATTTAGATTTGGGTTTATCAAATGAGTAACTTCTTTTTTATTCATAAACAAAGACAAAAGTGTGGTGTTGTTATTAAGAAAGTCCATTTTCGCAATTTCCATTTTCCCATAAAACCCTGGAAATGACTAATTTTGATGGTAAGCATAAATTTGCTTTTTGACTTATCAAATTTCGAATGCAAATTTGCTTTTTGACTTATCAAATTTTGACTAAGAATATGCTTTTCAACATTGTGAAATTTCCTCTATATGCATGAATGAAGACAAGGAGTCAAGGACGATGTAAATTTTCTTGATAAATATAGTTTACCATGGTATTGAAGTTGTGATCCTTATCAAATTTTGAGTACTATATTATTTATCCATATACAAGTATGTAGTTGTTTGGTAAAAGATAGAAGCTATAAAACTTCAAAAATACTTTTTCTATAGAATAACTTTATACTTCTATATCAAGTTATTGATATGTGTATTTGTACAGTAAAACTTGTCTTAAGCAGCCACTCAAAAATAGACAATACAAAGATCTTGATGACAAATGGTAGCTTAATGAAGGTTAAATGTATTGCAGAATGCTCATAGAGCATTCTGCAATGCTTTTGACCTGCATTTAGCGATGATCGGTCTTGAAAACCAATTTTGGTCTTCTTTCTGAATGGCCGCTTAAGACTGTAGTTTCTTTCTTAGAAGTATACAAGTAGTACTTTCCTTCTAAAAACTACTCCTACTTTTTGCCATAAAATACGGTTTATATGATTGATTTCACCCATATCCATATTGCTTCTGGGGCCTAATGGAGCAGTCTAACATAGATCCAGATAAGGAAATTTTATGAGCGTAAAATTTTAATTATTTTCTTACCCATCAATTTAAACATGTGTTTGGGTGCTCAATAGAACTGTCTCATATAGACGGTTCTTTTGTGTACCCACAACATATGTTTTGGTTGAGAAATAAGAAAAATAATTTTCAGTTACGCACTCTTATCTGGAGGCCTAGTCTAATCTTGCTCTTGCCCCCATATTTGATGCAGTAAAACCTGCCTTAAGTGGCCACTCAAAAATAGACAAAACAAAAATCCTAATGATAAATGGTAGCTTAATGCAGGTCGAAAGTATTGCAGAATGCTCCCTGTAATACTTTTGACCTGCATTAAGTGATAATTGGTCTTAAAAAACAACTTTTGGTCTTTTGAGAGTTGCTGTTTTAGACAGATTTTACTCTAATCAGGCCTTTAGTACCAAAAAAGTGTTTTCTTATTTCTCAACCAAAACATATGTTGTGGGAACTCGAAAGAACCGTCTCAATGAGACTGTTCTTTTGAGCACGCAAAACATATGCTTAAACTAATGGATTTGAAAATATTTGCAATTTTACGCTCAAAAAATTTGTTTATCTAAACCTATGCTCTGATAAAAACTATGTGTTTGCCATCTTGCTTCATTTGTGGTTGTACCTTTAGAAGCTTCAGATATTACTCCAGTTTTCAGCTTTTGAGATGAAATTATATATATTTATACTTTTGTCTCATGCACAATGACTTATGATTGCTCACTGTTTTAACCTGCAGCTATTCACAGTGTCCCCACAT
Organism: Loripinus fragilis; assembly: GCA_964019695.1. Taxonomy (NCBI): domain Eukaryota; kingdom Metazoa; phylum Mollusca; class Bivalvia; order Lucinida; family Lucinidae; genus Loripinus; species Loripinus fragilis. Next base: position 127,363,122 of record OZ026514.1, read on the forward strand.
CGAGTGGTGACCTTCGACCTCACTCTAGCACAGGACCCTCTACCCGCACTGCACCGGTGAGCTATAACACTTCATCTGCTGCCTCGTATGCTAGTGCTGTACAAATCTACACCCAGAAACTCAGTAACCTCAGACCTAGATCTGCCTCTCTTGCAGGACAAAAATCAGGTACTTCACCAATATGACCTTAACTCCATAGGCTATTTTTAGATCATGACATCATTTCTATTTTTAGACAACATTGAAAAAATTCAAGAAAAGTTTAAATTAAGTTTTGAATACTTTTGAAAATATTATGGAAAATGGAGCATTTGCTCCAAAAGAGCAAATGCTCCATTTTCCATAATATTTTCAAATACTGTACATGATATTTCAAACATATCAAAAAGTCTTATTATGGAGTAAAGGGTTCACTTACATTAACACTTTTTATCACACGTTATACTAAAAATAGTAACAATAACCTTAGTAACCCGGGCTGAAACAGGTTGGGATTCCAAACCCATAATATTTACCCACTCACAGGAACCCATAATGGCCTGCATCACACCGGGTAGGCAGCAATAGAAAAAGTTATCAACAATCCATGAACGCGGATGAAAAATTGATAGAAACAGTGTTTTCGATTGCCATTTGTAGCCAGTGGGGGCGACAAATGGCAATCAAAAAAAAAACACTGTTTCTATATATTTTTGATCTACGTTCCTCGATAGTATTGGCGTTTTCGATTGCCGCCTACCTGGTGTGTGCATCAGCATCTTTAAAACGTCATCGTGGTGCAACGGCTATGCATGCACCCATAACATAATAAAAAGTTTAAAACATGGCCACAGTTGCATTACCTGGCATATTAGCTCAGCACTCTATAGTTGCCCTCGGGCCTAAAGGCTCTAATACAAAAACGGAGATAGTGGGCCAATATGCCTGCTAATGCGACTCTGGCCCGATTTAAATCTAAGTATATACATGTACTAATGACTTTCTATCAAGTTTGATACAATACAATTTGGATAGTCCAGTGTGTATATTTAGGGGTCACATATTATAATTTCCAAACTATAATCAATTACAGTAAAACCTGTGTAAAATGGCCTTACAGTAAAACCTGTGTAAAACAGCCACTCTCAAAAAGACCGAAAATTGGTTTTCAAGACAAATTATCCCTCAATGCAGGTCAAAAGTATTGCAGAATTCTCTAAGGGGAGCAATCTGCAATACTTTTGACCTTCATTTAGCTACCATTTGTCATTAATCTTTATTTTGTCTATTTTTGAGTGGCCGTTTTACACAGGCTTTACTGTATAACAAATTGACCTGATCCTTCACCTGTGACCCTGCTTTCTGTGTACTAGCAGAGGAGGATCTAGCAAGACTGTGCAGATGTACGGCCTCGTCTGAGCCTTTGCTGCTTGAATATGCCATAATTACCAAAGTCTTATGAACGGGTTAATTTGATTTTTTTTGCCCAAATGGCTAGTATTGCCAAGCAGACTTGTTTATTTCTTTTGCTTGTTTGATTTGATTCTCTATGTCCCATCAACAATCTTACAGTTATGCAGGGATGGGTCTTCCTGGGTTAAACCAGTATTAAGCTAGGACTAATGTGTCTTGCTCAAGGATACAACCCAGTGACGCCGGTGAGGCTTTAACCCGTGGCCCCTCTGTCTCGAGTCAAGCACTCTACCACTGAGCCACTGCGCTCACTGTTTATTTCTTTTAACCCTTTGTATACAAATGGATTCTTCCTTCTGGTTTAAGACAGTAAAATAAGGGTGTATCAATGTACATATCAAGGGGTCACAATGTTAGAATTTAAAAATCATTATGCATTTCTGTCCCTGAGGTGTGTTTTTATCTTTGCAAATAGTGTATACCCTGATGTAATGTTGCATTTAGCTAATCTTCACTTTCGTCAAAATTTGTCTTTCCTTCCATGTGTGTACTCGTACTTTTCTGTAGACTTTATATATAGATACCCATTTTATTATCTGTATTCCTTTCTCTTATCCCTTTCTTTATTAATAGATTCTTCCTTTCTGTTTAATACATTACAGTTTGGATGGTTCATTCTATAGATTGAGGGGTCACAGGCTACAGTATTCATTTTGTGCCATGTTTTGATCCATGAACATTGTTTTTATCCTTCAAATACAGTGTAGTACCTTTATAACCCACTTTGTTATAGCATGAATCAGATATAACACAGTCATGTTGTGGCTCCAAAATCTTTTTACAAAGGAATTATAGGAAAATGACCATGCAATGGTCATTTTCCTATAATTCATTGGTAAAATTGTCCCTTTATAACCTGATTTGTGTATAAAATGGTCCATTTCTTTGGACCCCAAATATAGCGTTATAAAGGGACTGCACTGTTGTTCAGACGTTGGTGAACAGTGAGAACAGTGTCAACCATGATGAGATACTGCATTCTACACCATCAAGTCTCAGTCTACATTGTTTCTCAAATATATCCATATATATATAGAAGAAGAGTTTCATTGAGCATTTGCAGCAAATTTTAAAAGTTTTTATTCTATTTACTCAGCCTAGGGTTATATATTTCTGATGTGACATTTTCAGCAATTTTTTTTTTTGATGCATTGAATTAAAGCTGATCCAAATGATTCTATCAATTCTTTGCATGCTGGGAAATTTTTCATGATTTTGTCTTTTCTGCTGATTTTTTTCAAATAAACTTTTAAAAAAAGTTCAACAAATACCATCACAGTATAAAACAGTGTGGATCCAGATCATGCCCGACATTTTATTGGGCTTGACCTGGGTCCAAACTGTTTGCAACAGTCATTAAAAGACAACACTTTTTATTATGAGATAATGGTTTATATACCAGATTTATAATTTTTGTGAATTTTTAAATACATTTAATTATTCAGGTTTATATGCCAGAGTGAACAGTTTAAACCAATATCAGACTGAGCCTAATCAGAGATCAGATTTTACACTGTATGGGACTCAGTCATTTAAGTAATAAATCTCATAATTGAGAAAGCTCACCAGAGTATAAATGATGGAATGATTGAGGGGTATCACCTTAAATGTTAGCTGAACCTAAGTCATTTTGCATTCATAATCTCATGAATCTCCACAAAATGAATTCTTTTTTTTTTTTGAAGGAATTTTAATGAAGAATTTAACCCTTATCCTGCTAATAATTTTTGTCCTGAAAAGTTTTCTGCTTATAAAATCTGCTGGATATTTTTAAGGGCACTCCAGAATACTTTTACCGTGGAAGCAAACACTATTAACCCAGATAGGAGCAGTCTGATCTGGGTCCAAAGTGTTTGCACTTCAAGCTATCCTTTGTTTATACTCATGTGAGATAATTCTACCTCACATACCCATGCCAGCCTGTGGGAAAGATAAAAAATGAACAGCCGCATGTCGGCCGCATGCTGGCCCCATGTCAATATGTGACGTCATTGTAACGGTAAAATGATATCACCATGTCACATCTCAGCATATTCAGGATTTTCTGGAAGCCCTTTTCTTGTTTTTCCAATATAAAATGCGGTATTTAGTGGGGAGCAAGAAAATAATTCATTATTCGTGTGAAGGTGGGACCACTGTTTGCAAAAGTTGGTAACACTGTAATCACTCGGCAAGCCTCGTGATGCCAATTAGTAATCCTCGGGACGGATTTTTCTATCCCACCCTTATACTCATGACGGATTCTTATATGATTTTTATGAATGGCAGGAATAGGTTTAATATGTTCTATACTTCCCAGGAGGACATACAGGCTCAGAGAAGAGTATCAGGTCAAGGCCATCATCTGCACAAATGTCAAGGCCATCAGCTCCACAAAGTAACTATGGAAGCACCAGTGATTTACAAGGTAAAGTATTTCTCCTAGACTAATGTATCACACTATTAGAGTGTAAAACAGTTTAGATCCAGATCAGGACCGACATTCTGTCGGTACTGATCTGGGTCCAAACTGTTTGCAAAGGTATAGTATTTCTCCTAGACTAAAGTATCACACTATCCGAGTGTCAAACAGTTTGGATCCAGATCAGGACCGATATTCTGACAGTCCTGATCTGGGTCCGAACTGTTTGCAAAGGATATCAGCAGAGGATAAAAGTCCCTGCAAGTAAGGAAAGAGTTGAATTCTTAAAAACATACGATGCTACCCTAAGTATTTGCACAGATAGGTCAAGGGGCATTCATCTAATTCTGGCATTAATGTCCCTCCTTACCACATGGCTGTAAGAAACTCATGAAAACTGTGGTAGTTTCATGGAGGAATGGTTTTTGAATTATGGGAAGAAATTTTACTTGAATCTGTTCACTCTTTCAAAAATTTTAAAAGTTCAAACATGTGGACCACTAGATTTTTTAAGTTTTTCCCACAATAAGTCTATGTCTCTCATCATTTGATTCAAATTGGAAATTGTAGAATTCCCTGACATTTCCATGACATTTTAGCAAACATTCATTTTTCCCTGACACAACATAAAATTCCCTGACCTTGAAAAAATTTCAATTTCCCTGACATTTCCCTGACGGGTATGAACCCTGTAAGGAGTCTCCATATGAAATATGAGTTCAATTGGCCCAGCAGTTTCAGAGGAGAAGATGTTTGAAAATATTGACGGATGCCCGACGGACGGACGCCGGAGTCACTAGTATACTATTAGCTCACCAATGAGCCTTTGGCTCAGGTGAGCTAACAAGGGATAAAATTCCCTGATATATGTGTGATAATCCAATAGTATGATTGCTGACCAGATCATTGTAGAAAAAGGCTAGGGAAGTTTTCTAAACATTTTGGATACAAACTAAATCATTTTGAATGAATCATGGAATTTTATCGAAAACCTTTTCTGGTGTAGCTTTTACAGTGAAATATTCCATACCCAGCTAAAATGCTTTACTTTCCTCTATATAATGTTGTTTTATGGGTGGATGTAGGAGAGCTTTAGAGGTCAGCATCCAATTTTTTGAAAGATAATCGGCTAAATAGACGTTAGTTCTATCATATAATCTGTAAATTTCTGTTAGAAACATAGTTATTTACTTTATAGACATGCTGAAAAGATCAGGCACCAACCCACCGATTTAAGCTTTACGTCAGAGCCATCATAGAGTCTGAGACCCGACCCACTGTCGTGCAATTAAAGAGGAAACCATAGCTATAAACCGTGATTGGGTTTAAAGCTAGGCATGCAGACTGTCGCATGATATCCAAATTATATCCAACCCTTATATAACGTTTTACTATTTTTTTGAATTGATCACTAAAATTAGGTTTTCCAACAATTCGTTTGAATTTATAGACTAAATCACCATAAAATATAGGTTCTGATATGCCTTGTTGCAGAAGAGTTTTTAACCCAATGTTGTATTTAGCAATTAACTCTGAGTGTCTGTAGTAGAATTTAGAAAATGCTTTTCGAATTTTATGATATCTATAACCTTGTTTTAATAATTTAGCAGTTAAAAATAAGTTTCTGTTGTTGAAGTCATCAACATTAGAGCACACTCTAGCAAAACGAATAAGCTGAGAAATATATACACCATAGGAAGGAGAGCGAGGAACATCTCCATCAAGAAATGGGAAATTTACTATTTCAAAATTAAAATCATCCCGTTTATCATAAATTTTAGAAGAAACTATGCCATTTGTTATTGACAATTTCAAGTCCAAAAACGGAGCTTCAGTATCCAAAGAATTCGCCTTATTTAACTGAAGTTCAGTGGGGTATATCTGACCTACCATTTGTTCAAAATAAGGATTATCAATATTAAGTAAGTCATCTAAATATCTAAAGGTAGAGTTAAAAGCTTCAATAATATCAGCTTGATTATTGTCTGACAGAGACAACATAAAGTCTCTCTCATAACAAAACAAAAACAAATCTGCAACAAGAGGAGCACAATTAGTACCCATTGGAATAACCCTTCAAAAATCTTCTACTCCAGAACCATAAGGCCAATGACCTTGGAACTTGGTATGTAGCATTAGGGTTGTGGGGCCTACTAAGTTTGTTCAAATGATGACCCTAGGTTGACCTTGACCTACTTAACGTCAAGGTCAAATTTGCTTCCTAATGCATTTAAATGGGAAAACTTCTGAAAAGTTGATTTTTTTGAAAGCTGTGGAAGCTTTAATCATATTCTCACTTGATATGTTTAACCTAATGAGACAATGGCTATAAATAAGTTCCAAAGGTCAAGGTTGACCTTTGACCTTTCAGCTTATGTTGGAGTCCCATCAATATATCAAAACACAAACCATTGGCCCAATTGAACTCAAATTTCATGTGAAGACTCCTTATGATAAGATAGCCAAAATTTATGCAAAATAATTTGGTCACATGACCAAGATGACTGCCACACCCATATATGGTAAAAACCATTTAAAAAATCTTCTCCAGAACCAGAAGGCTGATGACCTTGGAACTTGGTATGTTGCATTGGGGATGTGTGGGCTACCAAGTTTGTTCAAATGATTAACCTAAGTTGACCTTGACCTACTTAACGTCAAGGTCAAATTTGCTTCCTAATGCATTTAAATGGGATTTTTTTGAAAAGTTCATTTTTTGAAAACTGTTGAGGCCAAAGTCATTTTTCTCACCTAATAACCAAATGAGACAATGGCTATTAATAAGTTTCAAAGGTCAAGGTTGACCTTTAACTTTTCAGCCAAGGTCGCTCATATTGGAGTCCTATCAACACATTAAAACATAGTTTCCTCAGAAACCACTAGGCCATTTGAACTCAAATTTCATATGAAGACTCCTTATGATAGATTAGCCAAAATTTATACTAATTGTACTGGTCACATGCCCAAGATGGCCACCATGCCCATATATGGTAAAAACCCTTTAAATATCTTCTACGTTTGAACCAAAAGGCCAATGACCTTGGGCCTTGGTATGTAGCATTGGGGATGTAGGCCCTACCAGATTTGCACAAATGATGCATCTAGGTTGACCTTGACCTACTTTATGGCAAGGTCAAATTTGATTCCTAATGCATTTATATGGGAAAAATCTTGAAATGTTCATTTTTCTATAACTGTTAAGGCCGAAATCATAATACTTGCAAGAAATGTTTAACCTAATTAGACAACGGTTTTATATAAGTAACAAATGTCAAGCTGACCTGTGACATTTTATCCAAGGCCACTCATTTGGACTGTCACATACCTATGTAAACATCTTTTCCTCAGAAATCAATGGGCTGTTTGATGTAGTATTCATTAGATTGTTTTAGGTCACTTGACCAAAATGGCCGCAACCCCCATAAAACAAAATGTGTTTCATTTTAAGCCATAGTTGATCTTGACCTATTTTAACGTTATTAAGGAGATCAGGTAAGCGCTTCAGGACCGTACGGTCCTCTAGTTTTAGTATCAAACAGTTTGAACTTTCATATCAAACTGCAGTTTGAGCTTTCACATGTCCTATATCCAAACAAATGACAATATTGATCGCTGATCTCAATGTGATAACCCTTTCATAATATTGCTAGAAATTAATAAATCCTGTTATTTTCAATTATGAAATTTAAAACAGCGATTTTACGCTGAATATTTTTTTGTGTAATGAGAGTGGGTCTATGGCATCATCTAACTTAGGGCAACATCATAAAATGGCAACATGTTAAGTCATTTGTGAAATATTTCTTTGCTTTGATCATTTTACATTTATAGCAATATAACAATTGATATTGTTTAAGATTTTTAAAATATGGGAGTGCAGTGGCTCAGTGGTAGAGTGCTTTGACTCGAGACTGAAGGGCCGCTTGTTTGAGCCTCACCGGCGTCACTGAGTTGTGGTCCTTGAGCAAGACACATTTATCCTAGCTTAGTACTGGTTCAACCGAGGGAGTCCTGTCCCTATATAACTGAAAGATTGTTGATGGGACGTTAAAAATCAAATCAAATTAAAACAGTGAAATGGCATTGAATATTCAAATACCAGATACATGAAATGAAACCTCTCACTCTGCTTTGCCTTAGGGCCCATATTGTTGCTGTGCTCCTAACTGTTACTAAAACAAGATTTTAAGTATATGATTAGGGAATAGCTTCATTAAAACTTTTCTTTTGGGGAGGCATATTGTGAGATATACTATCAACAATTTAGTTTCATGGTAATTCATGAGTAAATCTTAAAAATGTGATTCTGATCATATATATGACAATATATTTCCCCAATAGAACATTTTGATATGGTTATCCCAATTTAAATGCACTAGTGACATTTTATCATCAAAAAAGCAGAGAAGACGTATTATGTTATGCCTTTAACCAGAAACTACCATGGTAGCTGTGTAAATCCACTTGCCAGCAAAAAAGTGTTTACATTAGATTTTGGTAAATTGGTACTGTCCTGCCAGCCAAGAGTGACAGTGACGAAGTGTTTTGTTTACAAAGTTATCAGGACTTAGAATCAATATATCACTTGTGTATTAATCCTATCTGCAGGATAGGATTAATACACAAGTGATCTATCAATTCGAGTTAGCTCAAGTGGAGTGTACAATGTAATGTTTTACTTAACAATTGTAAACAAAATATTACGTCACTGTCACTCTTGGTTGGCACGACAGTAGACAGCTAATGCCAGTGCCAAAATAATTTGATATCTGTATGGATTACCTGCTTTTAGTGTTGGTGAAATGTAATTGATGACTCTCAAACTTTTCCGGTATGTTTGCTAATATCTTGATGAAATTTCCAGAACATGAGAATGAGTTTTATAAGGAGAGAAAATCACCACTACACTTTAGCAAGTACTTTGCTAGCCATAAGAAAGATAAAGGTATTCTGCAAAGCTGTGGTAGTTTGGGACTTTTATTATCAAAACAAGGACATTTAGGAGATTTACGCTTCTTGGATTAGAACCGCATAGTTTGCGCTTATTTTTTTGCACACACATGCACACTCTATTTTATTTTTACCACCATATTAACCTATATATTAGAAAGATACTAGTAGATCAGATACCAGGTTGATCAAACAGTGTAAGCCTAGATCAGACTACTCTGCAACAGGCTGATAAGGGATTTCACTGTTTGCCATGCTTGCACTAAATTTCAGGCTCCTAATAAACTAATAAACTTGTCGATATTTTAGGATAAGTGTGGTATTACCAAAGAGTTTTGGTGTTCAAATGTTACGGTCAATATGGTGCTCATAACTTATGCACAAGTTAAACTGAAATTAATGGGCATTTGCTAGGATCATGTGCGGCTTTAGCAGAAACTAGTCATAGATCAATACTTTTAGCATAAGATGGTGATTCTTTATCCGTCAGTAAAAGCATGTGTTTTTTTTTTTGTCATGCATGTTTTTTTCGCAAAATTAACATTTTCAAAAAATTCTACCAGGAATGCCATCTGAGTGTCAGTTATCAACAGATAACACTAGCAGGCAAATAGTTAAAGGGGAATGCAATGTTAACCCTGTCAGGAGCTGTGGCCTGCCTGATATTCATTTTCAATGTTTTATTAAGCTTATGTCCCAAATGTTTAGGATAAACAAGGAGCTCTTTGAAAATAAACATGGTTTTGGGCACAATTGTTTCTCAACACCATATTGTATGATTGTTTGTCTGTATGCTGAATGGAGTCATATAATCTCATCGGGTCTCTAGTCGACACAGAAACTCATCTGTGGCACAGCAGCTAAAAATTGTTTGATCGTGGTGCCTTTTTCAAAAGTCAATATTATCATTTTTCAAACAAGTATTTAACCATTTGTATACCGGAAACCCCTAAACTAGTACTTTTGCAAACAGTGAAGGCCCAGATGAAATGCAGCATATATAGATGGATTTCGTACATTAGACACTTGTGAAAGTATGAACACCCAAGGTTAAGTTCACAGTTAACATGATACCCTTCATACGTCTCTTACATGAAACTGAACCTATGGTATTCATACCTTCATGAACATATAAAAAAGTTCATTTCTTAGTTGAATCATTCTTCATTTCTTGCTGTGCTGCCTTTATTAGATTTTTGCAGAGCCTATTTTTTTTATCATCATAACTACATAATGGAATGGTAGTGGTAGTGTACTTTGCAAAGTGCCAGATAGGAATTATTTTCTTTTGGAATTAACATTTCGAATTATTAATTAATCCCTGTATTGCTTAACTTTGATATTATATTATTCCTCAAAATCAGTATAAGTTCAGTTCAGATAGCTTCTGAAAAAGTCTTCTACTTAGGATCTGCAATGTTTTCAATTTAGCCTGTGAATTCATGGTAATAATTTGAATCATTCAACTGGACTAGCTGAACATCAGAAATGAGGATAGCCTATCAATTTATTCAGAAGGACAATAGTTAATTTCTATAACAGAAAAGTCATTTAAGATGCAACAGGTGATTCATCAATTATGCGAAAATGCCCATCATTTCAGAGCAGAAAATGCCTCCAATTCAGCACAGGATTCCTATAGAGTTAAGAACCCTGCTCATTGATTGAGCAAAAATATTTTGGACAGTTACCTGCGTGGAGATACCTGTATGTATCCCCCCCCCCCCACCCCCCCCGCACTCCGTGGTTGTACAAATAATTTCACCCATCTCTGTTAAAAATGACAAAACATTGACTAAGAAAAAACCCATCAACTATTGATGCATGCACAAGCTGATATTACCCGCCCTACATTGTATTTACTAAAGGGGTAAGCCCATAACAAAATAATTATATAGGTGAGTGAAGCGGGAATCTGCGCTCAATCGATGAGTAGGTTTTATGCTGAATCAATGACAAGAAAAAAATTTTGTTTGCACTGAATTGATGATAAGCCATGCAACCATATAAAATGTACAACTATGAAACCTGTGCAAGTTTGCACAGGTAAAGCTGTTTCATAGCTTTCTATACATTTCATGCAAGTTTATAACAGGTAAAAAGAAATATCACATGCATTTTAAGAAAGTTATTTTCTTAGTATAGTGTCAGCTCATTCTTACAAGAATTGATAAAGTGCATCTGGATTACAACTCATGTGCGGACCCAGAAACTTTTGTCAGAGGGGATCCAACCAAACTCTGAAAAGGTTGTTTTTTTAGGGGTTTTTTTTACTTGATGAATGATGAGGGGAGAAATAATCCAAATAAAACTAAAAGCGGGTTTTCATTGGCCAGCCAGCGAAACACCATCATACTGTTTCGCTGGTGGGCCGATGGTGGCCCAACATGGTATGCTGGCTTGGTAGCTTTTTGATTGGACCAGTATTGCTAAAGAACCCTATAGCTTTGTGATTTCCAGGAGGGGTCCGGACACCTCTTCCCCTCCTCTGGATCCGGGCATGTCACTGCACAATTGTATAGATGGGAAAATCTAATCATTTAAGAGATACCAGAGAGTAGGCAATTTTAACGATTGTAGTTTTCATATAGAAAAATGGCAATTTTGGCAAGAAATACAGCACACACGTTGTAACTTTTAAGCATTGTTATTCAGCTTTTCTGTGATATTGGTAGCAACTTTTAATTTGGTTATCCCCTTCTTATGTACATAGGTTCAGATAAGCAAAATATTTTAGCGTAAAATTGTAAATGTTTTCTAATTCATCAGTTTAAGCATATGTTTCGGGTGCTCAAAGAACCGTCTCATTGAGATGGTTCTTTTGAGTACCCACAACATATGTTTTGATTGAGAAATAAGAAAACATATTTTTTGCTACACACTCTTAACTAAAGGCCTGTATGTACACATTTTTTTGCTATTCTATAAGAAGCAATACATGTATATTCATATTGTAAACTGTTTCAAATTTGTATGCATCATGTTCTCACTGGTCGGATATTTGCTTAATATAAATGAGAGGTGTGTTTATATACACAAATTGGCTTAAAATATTCACATTTTGTCTTCAGTGCATTTTATTCTATGACAGGCCCCCAGACAAGAGTGCCTAACTGAAAATTATTTTCTTATTTCTCAACCAAAACATATGTTGTGGGTACTCAAAAGAACCGTCTCAATAGATGGCTCTTTTGAGTACCCAAAACACATGTAAGAAAAAAATCACAATTTTACGCTGAACATTTTAGCTTAACTGGTCCTATGCTATGACCAAACCATAGAATTAAATAATTAAGAGATTAAAATATAAAGCAAAACAGTGAAATGATAATATACATGACCTAACACCCTGTTCAATTTAATTTTAGGGTGTAACAGTATATAGATGGACCGCAATTTTTGATGAAAGACAATTAGATTACAAGAGAATTTTCTTTCTGTAGGCAGTACTCATTCAGATTAATGCCAATAACATAGCATAGAATATTTGACTTGGATTTTTTTATTATCAAAATAACATTTCAAGATATTTTCTCTTAAAACTAACTTAAGCTTTATAACTTTGTATGTATATTAGGCATAGGTGAGAATGTTTAGCCAATCTGATTATTACAGATTTTTTTTGGATTTTTTTTTAAAATTTATGCATATTGTTGCTTTGCTGAAATTTTCAACAAAATTAAGGCTCTTTTATCTCCAGCACTCCCCGCCATTGATAATGGTGCAATAACAGTTTCACCACTGTCAGTATATCCACTTGGCTTCTGTGCTGTATTCATTGACAGGGTGAGTGTATTGTATTTATATTTACAGACAGGTTTAATATAAGCATAAAGTATTGGTCATGTTTTATATTGGTAACAATCCCCTAATTATTGTCTTAATGAATCCTGTTTAAGCACAGGCGCGGAGGTTATAAAACTTTTTTCATGCTCAACTCAACTGAGCACGAAATTTCAACTGCTCATAAAAACTAAAATAACCAAGAAATAGTTTCTTGCTTTAAGTCTCTCAGATGTTGTATTTATCATGCTAATAAATGTTAAAAAGCCAACAATTGTTGGCATTTTAACATTTATAAGCAAGATAAATTTTGGCTCAGCTGAGTTTAGCATAAAAAAGTTTTACAACCTTGAGCACAAGTCTGAGATTGTTCTGTTTACTTAACACCTGAATTTGCTTTTTCTGACAATAAGATTGATTAAGTCACACTGTTCCTCTTACAGATCCTTACAATGAGAAGGTAATATCAGAAGCACTCCAAAGATTAACTATGCGCCAGCAAGCTCGCCAATACTCAGCCTATAACGGTACTACCTTGCTACCACCCGATTCCCCGGTAAACAGTAGACCTCCTTCAGCACACAGTCAGTATGACAATAGACATGTAGAACATACCAAAGCTTGGCCAATACAGGATGGTGTTGTTCAAAATATTGAAACAGTTGAGGTTCCATCAAACACTGAGAAAGGAAATGGTGATGGTGGCGGGTATCAAGTACACCCTAGTAAATATGTTACAATGGAAGATCACATGTTTAAAAATAGACCCCCTTCCGGTAAACGAGTTCATTCTGCGGCAGAGAGTAGAAGTATTAGTAGGAAACAGACAAATGTTAACATGAACTTACAAAATGCTAATGCAACATTCAACAGCTTTATAGAAGATGTTGGACCAATTTGGCCAAATGATGTAGCAATGGCTTATAGCCAAGTGACTGGAGTTGTGCCACAGAATTACCATACTCCCTCCCAGAGTAGTAAACAATATCAGATACTGCAGCAGCAAGCTTTGAAACAACAGAGTAAAGTGTTATTGGAGCAAAGTAAGGCCAAGCATCAGGCAATGATAGCACAGGCTCATGCTGTACAGAAGTCTCTGGAGGGACGTACTAGAGCAGAAAGACCGGAGTCTGAGATGATGTATGCTCCTAAACCACCAGTCAGACCTGGACATCACGGACACAGAAAGGCAGCAAGTGCCACTAACAGAATGCCAAAGTGAGTACATATTGTTGTATTAGTATCTTTTTCATGAATATTAAATGACATTTTCATTCTTAATGGAGTAAAAATTGCCAACTGCCCCATTCTTTTCGTTTTGTTACTGTCACACACTGGTAAATGTATACGTTGATTTGCTGGTATTTACGCGTATTGCCGGTACTTCATAGACCGGAAGAGGTAGATATTGGTGTTAATACTGTATAGAAAAACATGCCATATGCCTAAAGGACTTATATAGACTTCAATCTTGTTTAAGTATTCAGTATGTGCACGGCGATTTATGTAAGCATTTAGGAATAGATTCGAGTACCGATCATCCAGATCGGTACTCGAATCTATTCCTAAATGCTTACATAAATCGCCATGTGCATGCCAAATACTTAAAAATGATCTTATTCTATAGTCCTTTAGGCATATGGCATGTTTTTATATATAGTAGTAACACTAAAATCTACCACTTCCGGTCTATGAAGTACCGGCAATACGCGTAAATACCAGCAAATCGACGTATACATTTACCAGTGTGTGTCAGGTAAAGGGAAACAAAATGTTACCATATTCACCATGATAACCACATCTGCTTTGATAAGTGTATATCATATGTGTTTTCATTGGATATTTTTAAGAACTCCTGTTGCTTTAAGAATGACCAAGATTCTAATCAGTTTGGAAAATCTGAATGCTACAAGGGCCAGCACAAAATATTTGGTACTTATCACATATGCGCAAATACCTCCATTAAATGCCCATACTGACACAAACAGCAGGGCTAAAGATCTCACTTTTGGTCTAAGCTTTCATCTTCGTACATACTGTGTGTATGCAACCAGCAAAGGCTCTGTCGAGACCACACGGATGCACATGCTTGTCTGAGCCTTCAATGCTTGCCGATAAGTGCTTAAATCTTGTGTGCTGGCCCATATGGCCCATACACACATGACCGTTCTCATAGGGCCAGTTAAGCAAAAATAATTTGCACAAAATTGTGATTATTTTCTTATCCATTACTTTAACCATGTGTTTTGGGTGCTCAAAAGAATCCGTCTCATCGAGCCGGTTCTTTTTAGTACCCACAACATATGTTTTGGTTGAGAAATAAGAGAAATAATTTCCAGTTACACACTTATCTGGGGGCCTGGTTCTTGACGATATAGATTGCGTAGAATGGTGATCATTTCTTGCTATTATGTATGTTATAGGAGAGTTGTTCCTGAGGAGACAAGTTTGAATTTTAACTTCTACAGCAGTAATAAACCAGCAATGAATGGAGGTGAGTATTTTATATGTAACTATTGCATGATGGTATGAGCTGCAACATGAGAAAAACTGTTTACTGACAAAATAGGTGCAGAATATGTTTCTGTGCCTTGATAATAGAAAAGCTATATACAGTAAAACCTGTCTTCAGCGGCCACTTAAAAACAGGCAAGACAAAGATCTTAATGACAAATGGTAGCATAATGAAGGTCAGAAGTATTGCAGAATGCTCCCCTCGGGGCATTCTGCAATACTTTTGACCTGCATTAAACAATAATCGGGCTTTAAAACCAATTTTTGATGTTTTTGAGAGTGGCCATTATAGACAGGTTTTACTGTATATTCATTCTACATTCAATTTTCCTAAATTCTTGATACAGTCTTTAGCCTATTTTTTCAGACCTCTGTGTCTGAATATTTAGACCAAAAACTGAATCAAGAGTTTTGGAATAGTTTTTATTCAGACCAGACTGCTTCTGATGGAATCTCATAAATTGCAAGTCCTCAGGACCTGAGTTTTTACTTCAAATTATCGTTAATTTGAATTAAATGGATTGTCATTAAAATATATCTACGGTAATGAAAAAATGATAATTTTCAATATTTCCTATGAAAACATGATTTGGTTCCTTAAAAGAAATGTCTCCATTAACCATCCAAACATATATTTTGATAAGAAATTATTTAACTAGTACATTAATACTTTCAATCCAGCTGGACTTATTCTAAAATGGGCCTTGTCGCAAGAAAACCTGTCTTCAGGGGTTTGCGAACAACACAGGTGCAGACCAGCCTGCGCATCCGCGCAGTCTGATCAGCGCCTTTGTTATTCACTTTTTTGGAAAGCATCATATGTAAACTTGCTACAGATGAAATTTCAATTTTCTAGCTAGTCTCTATAGCTGAGGAGACTGGCTTGGAACCCGTTTTGTCGGACACCCCGAAGACACGTTTTCTCGCGACGAGGCCCAAATATGATGTGGTGCCTCAAAAGTTAGTGTAAATCCTATAGTACCTATGGCTAAATAGACTGGATGGTGACAAATCCCTAACACAGGTTTTCTTATTTTGTGGCTCAAAACTACACCTCATCTGTTGTCTGATATAACAACTATCTGATGGGTTCATTTTTGCTCTAACTTAAACGTGATAAAGGCAGAAAAAGTTTCTTTTTTACTTGATTTTTAAGAGAATTTAGTGATTTTTTTTTATTTGCTTTCACAGGATTGAGTTTTATGCTTAAGGGTGATTGTCATGCTTTTTGTTCAGAATTTTATTGCATCTAATGGGGTATCTTGAATATTATATACAGACATACAAATAATAGGTACACAAGTTTTAATGTAAAAACGTAATATTACATTGCTTAATAATGATATTATAGGACAGAGGGCATTATTTTTCTTTACAATAATGTCCGTTTTATGTAAGGATTTTGGATAAAGCTTGAATAAATCATTCACAGATTGGCTATACACAGCTAATAGTCATTCTCCAACATAAGGGAGCGCAGTGGCTCAGTGGTAGAGTGCTTGACTTGAGACCTCAGAGGCTGCGGGTTTGAGCCTCACCGGCGTCACTGCCTTGTGGTCCTTGAGCAGGACACATTCATCCTAGCTTAGTACTGGTTCAACCCAGGAAGACCCGTCCCTGTTTAACTGAAAGATTGTTGATGGGACGTAAAGAATCAAATCAAACAAAATCATTCTCCAACAATAATATCACTTGGAATTGGAACATAGTTTGTACAAGACAATATAAAATATATGGGCATTAAATATTTTTAATTATATTTTCATTTCTTAGTTACTTGAAACACTACAAGTTTTGTTCTTTATGCTTTTATCTAGCTCAATGATACAGTCAGGTAAATTACTTGCACTTCCTATATGGAGGCTTTTCCTGCCAGTTTGTAGTCTTTCATTGTTTTGTTCGTTGCTTTTTAGAGCCACATCATGGAAGCTATTTTGACATTTTACAATTTCGCCTGTTGTTTGCAAAAAAAAGCTTTCAGTTGTTACAGGGTTCGCACAGGCTTGAAAAGTACTTGAATTTAGAGGGCTTTTTTGAAAAGTCCTTGAAAATTAAATCTACCTTGAAGTACTGGAAAATCACACAAAAGCCTTGAAAAGACCTTGAATTCTACTCTTTTCTGTAGGACTTAGCACAGTTGATATAGGCCTAAATCATCATAAAATCGTTGTGCCTTTTTTTGGTGCAGCATATGCTGCACCAAATAAAGGCACAACAATTTTATACTAATTTTTTTCTAATACTAATTTCATTATCTGTCTAGCATTTCTGAAGTAGACATTTAACACTTAAATCTGTATTTTTCATAAACTTGTTGTCCTTGAAAACTGTAGGAAAGTCTTTTAGAAGTCCTTGAGAATTTCTTGCATTTTACTCAAACTTGCCTGTATGAACCCTGTGATAGTAAAGCAATTTGAATTTTTAAAACAATTTACAAGTATCTGAATCCATAAACAGCAGCTCTTCCTACTGTGTCATGGTTGCTGGGTAGATTTCACATGAGTTCAGACTGCACTAAGTCTCAGGTATCAACTCTTTTTAGACTTAAAAGCTGTAAGCAAGTACTTTGACAAACAGTGTAGACCAAGATGAAATGCCACACAATGTGGCATTTCAACAAGGTCTGCTCTTTTTGATAAGGTGTCAGGATCCAATTTGGAAATTGTAACTTATGAATTAAGCAGTATGAATCATCCAGACTTTAAAACTGTATCAAGATTACATATTTTTTTCCATTATGTGGCTCAGTAACCTTTGTCCTGCTAAGCCCTGATACATCCCAACATTTACAAACAGGACAACCATTAAGAATTGACATTTCTTCGGTCTTCTTATAAATAGCTGCTGGGGACCCACTTAGTGTGCAACTCAAATTATAAATTGATATATGGCATAAATTAACATATATGGATCCTATATACAGTGCAGTCCCTTTATAAAGCTATGTTTTGGGTCCATAGAAATTGACCACATTATTTAATAAATGAATCCTGTTACAAATGACAATTCCTCAGCCTAAACAGATGTTTTGGGTGCTCAAAAGAGCCATCTCATTGAGAGACATCTTTTGAGTACGCACAACATTGTTATGATTGAGAAATAATAAAATTAGCTTATTAGTATCTTCCTCTTCATTGGTGTAGCTCCCATTATGCAGTTACGCACATGTGTAATAAAAATAGTAATACTCAAGGGAGGTCACCTAATGTGGTAAAAGTGATTTTTCCATACCATAAGGAACTGCTCTTAAAGGAAAGAATTCCCTCCCTATGGGAGCAAATTCTTTCCTTTAAGAGAAGTTCCCATTTTGAAAAGGGAGGGTAATTGAAGAGAATCACTGCTTGATCCAGTTGTCTCCCTTTGAGGTGCGTATTTTTTTCTGCGTTCTGGCTACGCCATCGCTCTTATCTGGAGGCCTGAAGCATGCCATTCTACTCAGCAGGCAAAGGGTTTTGGGTAATTTTACTGAAGTGTTTGTTATTTAAGTATATGTATTAGTTTTCACTTGTTTGTAGCATATTATGTATGCAGAAGCTATGATTAACCCTTTTCCCGCTATTGAAGACAATTTACCTCTGCTCAGTCTTCTTTTTATAAATGTAATTTTGTGGCCTGTATTGCAAAAAGTATGGACCCAGATCAGACTGCTCCCTTAGGAGCAGTCTGATCAGTGTTCATAGTGTTTGCTTACATGATAAAATTAGTCTGGGGTGCATTTGAATATATGCAGCAGATGTAATAAGCAGACATTTTCTGGACAAAAAAATGAAGCAGGATAAGGGTTAAGTCTTTTTAGTTTGCTTTAGATTAAGAGGAAACCATGTATATTTTGTCATTCTAAAAAAGAGACTTCATGAATCATTTTGAAATCACAGTAATTAGATGTAGAAAAAACAGAAGTGTCCAGTGTAAAAACAACTTTTGATACAGAATTTTCTGTTATCTGTAAAATCATTCCTTTATGTTGGACATATACATATATAAAAAATCATATAGTTCCAACTTTATCACATGACTTCCCATCTAAATGTAGGAGTAATATAATGCCAAAACCACTAGTGGTTTACATATTTAGTAACGTAATGAGGTCCATGATACCGTAGCATACATAATGACAAAATCTTGACATGTTCATGACAACAAAAATGTGATTTCAAAGTAATTTTAATGTCAAATGATATATAGAATCTAACATTACTGCTCCTGTATTATTGAATTCATTAAACTTGTTGCAAAATATGGAAGCATCTCATTTTATTTGTTTTCTTCAACTCAGTTAATAAATTCAATAATACATGAGCAATTATATTTCGTCTATGTATAATTAATATCCTATTATAACAAATATGGCTCTTTATTTGCACTGATAACCCAAACTCTGTCCTTTAGCTCTGGCAAAAAAGGACAGAGGCTATCATGACCCCAAGTGACTTTTCTCATATGACTAGATTTAGATGCTGACATAATGTTACATGTTCTGTTTACTGCAAAATGGCTATAACACAAAAAACTTTATTTTTCGTTTAGGCATAATATGAATACCCCATCAATAGCTGAATGCCAACATTATACTAACTAACTAGCTTGCTTTAATTTTTATTTTGAGTTTAACAACTCCTTGAAGCATTTGAAACAGTTTTACACAGTCTAGCTCCTACCTTTTAAAATGGCTTTCTTATCTCCATAAGTTGACATGCTTTTGTTTATAGACTCAACTAATGCTACTTTGCACAACCCACCACCCCGGCATACTTTTTTTTATCTGGATGTAATGTTTTAGCTTCATTTTGCACATTTGTTCTTGTTCCATTTGACCCCTAAACATTTATTTACAATTATCTCCCTTTCAACTCTAAAACCAATGATATTTGTAGCAGTTCCTCCTATTTCTTAACAGGTAAGTTAGAACATGATACAATTTTGATCCAGTCTACAATTTGGAGGAAAATTAATGCAAAATGATTGGTCAGGCATTTTGATAGAAATTACATGGTACACCACATCCTTCAAAGTCTTCTACCTTACACATTTCAGATCTTAAAAATCACTTTCTTGCCAAGCTGTATATGTGTGTCATCTCACACAAAACAGTCTTTGGAGTTTAAAATGCATGTACAAGCATACTCAGCTACAGAGAAAATCTAGAGATTTGAAACTTTGGATGTAGCATTTACAGTCTTCTTGGTTTATACTATGTCCTAGCACTTTCTTTGGTGTGTGGGCATGATCAAGGCCCTGTTTCATGACGGACAAAAAAGTGAGTTTCATCAGGAAATACCACAATCACACATTGCAGACCAACCCACAGAACCGTGAGAAAGAGCCATAAAACACTTTACAGTCTCAAGACATCAGGAAAAAGCAACCAGCTCTCTCTCTCTTTCTCTTCCCTATCATGATGATTGCAAAACTAGAAAGGACACTAAGTACCGCATAACAAAACAAGAACCAAACACAGAATCCCCATAAACAGTGGGAGAAACAGTAAACGCTATAGGAATCAACAATAACAGAACCAGGGCCTTAGAAGGGACATCAGCCTAAGCTACTGGGGGGCTTAAAGACATTTAACTGTTACCTTACAGTGAAGGCCCCTGTGGATGGGTTATATACCTTACCTGGCAGTGCTTCTGCTATTTTTTGTTTTATTATAGAACTAGATTATACTTGTATATTATATATGAGCCACAATCTGTGAAAACCAGCCTAAATGACTAAGTCGTCAACATTTAGTTAATTACACACACTTAATCTATGAAGTGGTTAGAAGTTATCCTGCAAATTTTATGAAGTTATTTTCATTATTCATGGAAATATGGTCTTTTGAAGCTATACACTGTCTAAACTTGATCACACAACGTCAGAAACGTCATGACGTTACTAATGACATCAAAGTAAATTTCCTGATTTGCGGGTTTGTCGGGTGCATGACAAACATGGTATTTCTTGCTAAATTATCTTTTTTATTATCCTTAGCTTGTGTGCTATGGAATTTGCAGAAAAGTTGACACTTATTCATTTTTGCCTAAAGTTTGCATGATCTGAAAAGGACTGACCATACTTTAAAAACTCTGACAGTTGCTAAGGTAAAATTGTTGCCATGGAAACATGGCATGATAACAAAGAAGTTTAATCAGAAATTATTGCCAGTTTCATTCTAATATCCACCTGAATAGGTTTTAAGGCAATATATAAACATATCAAATTTCTTAATTTTTGGTGTTTTTCAACTGAGTCCTAAAAATTCCTGAATGTCATTAAGGTGGTTTTCACAGATGGTGGCTCAAATATTATTTACACTGCTCAAACTATTTAAAGGAACTGTAACACATGTTTTTCCATTTATCACCACGCAAATGTACTTGTAGTCAGACCCTTAGCGAGTGTCAGTTATAAAAGATAAGAGCATGTTTGTCTTGCAATGTGTTTGGTGACCCATCAAGGATGATGCTTGGTGATAAGAATGAAGTAATCCCTTCCCATAAATCTCCATATTAAAAATACACTTTTTTCAAAACCAAATTTTTAGACAAATATTTCAATCAAACACAAAAAGAGGATTGTTTCTGTACATTCCATATCCTTATAATGTAGCAGAAATCATTAGGTTACCTTATAAACAAAATCTTAAGATTCTGCAGATTTCCAGAGAGTTGTTATTTTCAAGAAAATCAAGAATTACAAAATTTGAGCCATAGTCTTGAGCAGTGATAGTTTTATCCAAAACATTTTTGGCCAGATACTTTGGATTTCTTAACAAACATAGCAAAAGAAAATGGGTTTCCACCTCATTATCTAGTGAACGGGGGCTAGCATTATCACAAAATGAAACTACTTAATGTTTCTTTAATATTTTAGAAGTGTATTTAGATATCGTGTAGATGTTATTTTCACAGATACGATTTGTTTCACTATTAGTATGTACATTGTATATATATTTTGCACTGCAGCTTTTATTAGTGGTTACAGGGAGCAGTTTAAAATTTGAACACTAGTTAACTGATAAAAAGGTATATACAAACAGTGCCGAGCCAGAACAAAAAAAAACAGTCTGATCAGGGCATTTACTGTTTGTTAGTCTGACAAATTTCTTTTTGAATCAGAACACTGCAGGAAATAGTAGTAAAGAGCTGTAATTTATAAGAATTTATTTTCATTTTTTTGTATTGTTTATCGAAATTGGTCCTAGTTAGTCTAGAAGTAATGTTTGGACCAATAGTGTATGAGCTACCATTCTGCATTGCGAACAAAACTGATGTAAACTGTTGACCAAGTTGTAGATTGGCACCACACACTTCCATCACCATTTCATGTACACTGAGGAAAACCTTAGACATTTGTAATTTGTAATACAGTGATACAAGTGTTGTCTTTTTTTGTATTCTCTTTATGCATGATCATAACATTTTAGCTCAAGTTTATTTGAGAATAACATCAAATAAATTTAGTGAAAAATTAAATTAATTGAAAATTGCTAATTATTTGTTGTTAAGACTAAATATTTACATTTCATCAAAATTAGATTTCTATTCTACTTAATGATTACAAAAACTATTTCAATATCAATACGATTTTATCACTTGATGTCACGGTCGCGTCTGGGGGTGATAAAATGCCATGTACTAAAATCAATCATCCAAAAACCAAGCAAGTATATGTCCAGGAAAAGCCACAATCGCAGATCACAGACAGATGGGTTTGGGGAGCGACAAATACCAAATATTGCAAAATGCAATGTTTTTTTTTAAATTTGGTATTTTTGGTTAACTAAACAAGTTTATCAAACATAATGAAATATTGAGCAGGATAAAAAACTGTGTTTAAATAGAAAATGGAGTATAATCTAATGATTATGAAAGTTAAAAAGCACTTATAAGCGAGAGAGAAAAAATGAAAGTTCGCATTAAAAGTAATCAGTCAACTTTTGGTATTTCAATGCCCTGAAACCATTTTTTTCACTATGATCAACCAGTGTGGTTTAATCTAAATGATATTGTTTATAAATCAAAACTGGATTTATTTCATTATTTCCTATCATAAGATCTGTAGATCTTTCATAGATGCCTTACCAAATGCATTAAAATATAGAGGATATTCAAATGTTATTTGTTAAATATGTCTTTTATTTCACAAGTGAAGTGGACAGTATTTATATTTCATGGTGGCGAAGCCACGAAGAAATATAATTAATATAATTATTGTCCACTTCACGAGTGAAATAAAAGACATATTTAACAAAAAACATTTGAATTTTTTTTTTAATTATCTACAAATTTTTCATAATCTTTTAAGGGGAAGAGAAGCAGCGAATCTTACTTTACATTAGCTTTTGTTTTGATTTTCTAGTTGTAGCAGACGAAGTAAGTAAGGGTGCAAAGATCAGGAGTCGATACAATCAAATACCACACCCAACCCAGGATACCAATGGAAAAGTTACAAACTCACAGTAAGACACCACAAATGAGAGCCAAGAGGCCAGCCCCCTCCCAGCAGGCGACCACAAAGCACAAATAAACAAACGCGCAAAAAGACAAAGGAAACATAAGACAGAACAAAAACATAAAAGATCCACAAAAGAAGAACCGCCTTGGAATGGTCAGTAAAATATTTTACTGGAGGGCTTTAACCAGTTTAATGGCGCGCCAACCTCACCCTTAATTCAGATGTGGATCTAGACACATAGATATTTGGTTTGCATGAAAGACCCCTAACTTATCAATGTATCATCTCCTAAAACAAATAAATCAAGATATAACAAGGAGATAAAGCAAAGATAATAACTCAACAGTAAATAAAACTGAATATCGGAGCAAAAGAAATCCAATAGGTAAACCCCGGTGGGCCCGACAAACAGCCAAAGCATCAGGCCCCTACCATCTCATCAATAGATAAGTCTTTAAGTCGGAACCATCATAGAGTCTGAAGTCCGACCCACCGGCATGCAATTAAAGAGGAAAGCAAAGTTGCCAACCATGATTGGGTTGACCACCAAGCATGCAGTCTGTTGCAATACATTAATGTTATAGCCAATCTTTTTATAATGGGAAATTATTTTAATGAACTGCGCTGAAAAATTATTAGAGCCAACAATCTTCTTTAATTTATACACCAAGTCACCATAGAAATCAGGTTCCGAAAGTCCTTGGCGCAAAAGAGATTTAAGTCCAACTTGGAATTTAGAAATCAAATCATAGTATCATCTATAAAATTTTGAAAATGTTTTGCGAAGTTTATGATACCGATAGCCTTGTTTAAGAAGTTTCTGAGTTAACAATTTATTGCGAGTGTTGAAGTCAGCAACAATGCTAGATGCTCTAGCAAAACAAATGAGTTGAGAAATATAGACTCCATAGGATGTAGAACGAGGAACATCACCATCTAAAAATGGGAAATTGACAATTTCAAAATCAAAGTGGTCACGTTTATCATAAATTTTGGTAGAAACAATATCATTAGAAATTGACAAATGCAAGTCTAAAAATGCGGCTTCGGTATCAGAGGTATTAGCTTTATTCAGTTGGAGCTCTGAAGGGTATATTTGACTAACCATATTGTCAAAATAAACATTATTAATATTTAAAATATTGTCCAAATATCTGGATGTAGTGTTAAACGCATCAATAACATCAGCCTGCTTATCATCAGAAAGAGACATCATAAAGTCCCTCTCATAACAAAACAGGAATAAATCTGCAACCAGGGGAGCAGAATTAGTGCCCATAGGAATACCAACTACATGTCTATACAGCTTGGTGCCAAAGCGAATAAAAATATTGTCCTACAAAAAGGTCAGCGCATCGCAAACATTTTGACACGACCATGCATGATATTTTTCAGGTTTTTCTGAAATAAAAAATGCATTACAGTCATTACATGCAAGGTAAGGAGAGCCTTCTCTCTGAAAGGTTCTTTCAATAAGATCAATAAGTTTATCTTTAATTAAATTATGAGGTAAAGTAGTGTAAAGAGTCGAAAAATCATAAGTAGACAAACTGGTCGCATTGAAATCTCTAGCTTTAAGTTTACCTAAAATTTCACCTGAATTTTTAATAGACCAAATTAGGTTTTTACCGGATCTCTCATATACCTTCTCACAATACTTGATAACATGTTTTTTAACAGCTGTAAGACACGAGGTTAACAATTTAGAAAGTTCTGTTGTCGTACAAGAACTAGAATTAGCAATAAATCTTGCTTTATAGGGTTTTTATGGAGTTTAGGTAACCAGTACAACGTAGGAACTTTGTCTTGATTTTCTTTAGCTTTGACACCAAAATGTAGGGCTGTATGACAACCATGCCCATCAACAATTACCCTCTCACTCAAAGAAGGCTGCAGTTTATAGGCATTAGTGTCAACAAGCTCACGCTTAAGAGTATTAATATAATACAATCATCAAACAACTACAACATTGTTAGAAGCTTTATCTGCTGGAACCAAAACATAGTTCATATGAAAATCCTGGATACCTCGTTTAAGATGGCGAAATGAAGATTTAGGTTTAGGGGGTAAAAGATGTGCATTACGAGAGTAAAATGAAATACGAGTATCAATAATTTTAAAAATGTTAATTTTCAATTCCTTCAAGGCATCAGGTTCAACATTTTCCCGTTTGCACCAACGATTACTAAAGTCATTTAAAGAAGCAGCGATCTCTCTGTGACATTTAGAAAAATCAATATTAGAAGGAAATCTATATTTAGGACCTTTAGAAATAATATTGCGAACTCTAGCGTCAGGAATGACATTTAGATTACCTGTAATAATATGCCCTGCAGAGGGATATAAATAATTAGAATTTTTACAATCTCAGGAGGCAGGAGTATTGGAATCTATATCTATATCATTAACAATTTTATTAAAGTTAAATATAGTAGACCTAATAGGTTTGTTATATTTATAACAAATGATAGGAGTTTCAGAATTATTAAAGTAATTTGGAATAGATGAAATCACTAAATTATCCTTGAAGATACTATGTAAATCAATAAACTCAATACCTTTGTTAATGAATGGAATTTTGATAAAATGTCGTTTATGGTTGACCTCATAATTGATATAAGGACTAAGGAAATGTTGAACATAACACCTTGTAAGGAGAGCTGCTTTATATAATTTGTTTGCTCTATCGTAAAGTTTATTAGACTGTAACTCTAAATTGCGTAAAACTTATAAAAGCTCTTTCTTTTATTTAGCTTCTAAGCGACTCTGACTTTTTGCTTATGTTTCCAAAGAAATAAGAAACACCAATAGTTGTTTCCCTTAGAAAAGAAAGAGATATGCCATAAAGAGTTGCTTCCCTTAGACCATATTGAGAAAATAGAAAAAAGTAGTTCCTATCTTACGGTTTCTCTCCCGTGAAAATATCAAATCTTGTATTTTCACTGCTATGAAAATCTCTTGTATTTTCACTGCCATGAAAATACAAGTTTTTTTATATTTTCACTACTGTGAAATATATGCATTATATTTAATCAATATTTTCCTGTATTTCATTACATAGTAGATAATAAAAGCTTATATTTGTCATTTTAGGATGGTAGTGAACAATAGAAGAGCCATAAAGACTATATATGGAAAACATTATGTTCTTGGTATTTGAGATAGAATTCAACTGCCAGCAGGATCTAGCTATTCTTCCCGCCTGAAATGTCCCAATATGAATGCTTTGTCACAGGAATCTCAGCCAAATTTAAAACCCTAAATGCGCCAATTGCAACAAGTCGTCTGCTTTTCTCGTCTGCTGAAATGTTTAAGAAGCCTCTATGGCAAACAGTGTGGACCCAGATCAGACTGCTCCTATAGGAGCAGTCTGTTCTGTACCCACGCTGTTTCCTACTATACCTAATTAGTCAGTAATGTTAGGCAATTATTTGCAGCAGACGACTTCAGCAGAAGACATTTTCAGATGCATTTTTTTCTCGGCCCTTTAAGGGTTAGGTCTACAATGCACATATCTGTGAAAACATCATAATTTTATCACATGTAGCAGGAGATACCATTTGTGACCCTAATTATTAAGGCTTAATCTCTTTCTGTATTCTATTATAATTTGTTGTCCCAGTGGTAGAGGGCTTGACTTGAGATTGAGGGGTTGCTGGTTCCAGCCTCACCAGAGGCACTTTGTTGTGTCCTTCAACAAGACAATTTTACCCCTGCTTAGTTCTGGTTCAACCCATGAAACGTCCTGACATGACTGAAAAATTGATGTTGACTTGGATGTAAAGAATCAACTCAATCAAATATCTATTAAAATACTCAGCCTCAGGAAAAGTTACCAGTAAGTCCCATACACTTCACATAGGACAATATTTAGTTCATTCTGAAGAAGAACTGTGGATGCTTCAGCACTAATTTTATGGCATAGAGTCCTATGCATCACCACTATGGAAAATGGTATCCATCACATCCGAATGCATTATACCAATTCCTTGATGGACCCCAGTAGTTTCCATTGCATTGTATAGGAAAATGCAAAGTTTCGGTGCTACCTTAAAGTTTGATCCTCATTTTTTGTGTTTAATGGATAATTCAAACCATTTTGGTGGCGTCTCAATGAAAACTTCTAGGGGCATATACTGGCATGTTGTCTTCTGAAAATGATGATTTTAAATTCTTAGAAACTGCGAAAAACATAAAACTCACGTGCATCAAGTGCACCATAGTTCTAGGGCTCGTGGAACTGTTTTATCTCTCCAAACCAGTCCATCGTTGACCAGAAACATGAACGTAAAAGTAGCCATAGAGCTGTATTATATATTTTCCAAAATATCGAAATTTAGATACTGGTAACTTTTCACTGAAGCTGAATATACATTTAAGAAAAGAAGTTACTTTACCATGAACCATCGCTGTTAAGGCATTGTGTTGAAGACAGGTAACTGAATCCTTGACAAGAATTAAAATTCTCATTTGCCGGTAATTGTGATAGTTCACTGAAGAGTGAAATTATTGCAATTCCAACAAGATCAAGTAAGGAAATAAGACATTGTCACAACGGTTTTAACTACAGAGGGGGTCGAAATGAAACCTTGAATTCATGCTATGTTATAAAACATAATCATTAGCATGTACTTCTTGACTATGTGAATTATAAACAATATCATGGTGACATTTCCTATAGGTTTCATGATAGCCTCATGTTCTCATCTGTTATATGGGCCTCGTCTCGACAAAACCTGTCTTCAGGGTTTCCGACAAAGCGAGATTCAAATCAGTCTCCCCAGCGACAGAGACTTGCTAGAAAATTGAAATTTCATCTGTGGCAAGTTTAGATATGATACTTTCCAAATAACGATAACAGAGGCACTGATCAGTCTGCGCAGATGCGCAGGCTGGTCTGCGCCTTTGTTGTTCGTAAACCCCTAAAGACAGGTTTTCTTGCGTCGAGCCCCATATAATAATAATTTCTGTGATAGTTAAAGTATATACTATTAGATGATATGAAATAATATGCTTGACAAGTGTTAAAAGAGATGCATAATGTAATATATTTAACTTATTTTAGCGTTCTGACAACTATTCCAACACACCATTTTTAATTTTGAACCGCATGAAAGTTTTGTAGATGCACATTGATGTCCTGTGATTCTTTCTTGCGATTTATTTGATTGAATTTTTATAATGTCATATATTTTTAAATCCTGTCAATTTTTTCTATAGCCTCATCACACTCCAAGTATTAGTTGAAAAATGATTGAGAAATGTCAGTTTTTCCCAATGTAGTCAAGTGGAGTTCTCAAACACTTGTTTTGGGCAGGTCCATATCTTTCTTTAAGTATGTTTGGTTGCATAATCATAGATCCAGATAATAAGATAATGGTCTATTTCATATGTATAAAACAATTCTTTAAATAATCTGGAAAAAAAGGATCATTCAATAATAGAGAGAACCTCTAATATAAGAAAACAGCAGACTCAATTATTGAGTCTGTTCATGAGAACTAATGGAAAGTACAACAAACCTGAGACTTTGATTAAGAAATAGATCAGCTCTAGCAGCGAATTGTTGAGTAACAATTCACTGTTTGGAGTCAGTTGTAATGAAGATCAAATCACGAGTTCACAGCACAAGGAATTTATCTTCCATAATTGACCAACAAACAGTGAATTATTACTCAACAATTCACGCACCGTGCCTTGTAACGCAATCTATAATGTGTCTGACTGCAGATCCATAGGTCACAAGTTTGATCCTGGCCCAGTCCCATACTTTCATGGAGATTGATCATGAAATAATTTCTACGGCCATTCTTCTCCCTTCGCCTGATTCAAGAGGGGTTGTTGACAGTTACAAGTGAAAGTGTGCGCATGTTCAAGTACTGGTTAGATGCTTAGTCAAGCTTGTCTAGAAATAAGTGTGGTTAGGAGAACTGACTGTCCCGACATGACCATAGCTGTTGACTGGGACATAAAACATCAAAACAAACAAACACACTAATTTCTAAAGCAGATCTATTTCGATTTGAACACACAATAAAATTGAAGTCTTCAGCTTCTTCCAACTTTCCCCCATTACACTGAAGAAATCCTGCAATAGTTGGACTGTTTTGCATACGTTTACATGTATTTGTAAAGTCTTTCAAGGGTCAAAACAATCCGTCTAACACCATGACTGACGTCATTTTGCAGTGGCAATTGACGTCAGCTAGCGTATGCTTTCCTCGCCCTTTCTAAACTGCGACTTTGTTGTTTCATATAATACGATTTTTTATCATTGGCTATAAAGGCGAGGTGTGTTCGAATGTTTGCCAACATCTCCTTTAAATGGTATACATTCAGTCATTAGTATGTTTAGGAGGTAGATACATGTTTAGTGCACTGTGTCCTTGTTGAGGCAAATAAGGTTGCAAACATTCAACTAAAATATTGTTAATTAGATCTCATACTTGTAAATATAAATACTCCGTCCATATGTTATATAAACTGTGTTTTTGCCATTTTGGCCCACACATGAGATAATGGTACTAGTCACAAATGCCTAAATTCACTTAAAAGGCACATTTGCAGCTATCTGGATCTGGCTACAGGTCTAAGTTTTGCCAGCAGACAAGTGTATGAGGCTAGTCTGGCCATTGGCTGTATGCCTCTGAGATAAGTACCATAATTACATGTGCTGGCCCATTTATTTATTTATTTTTATATTATGAATTGAGCTTTAACTTGCATGACCATCAACGAACAACAAGACATATTTATAAGGATTTTTACACATGGTAAATTACTTAAAGTAGAAAATACTGGTCTATATTTAACTGTAAAGGTGCTCTAAGCATTTTTGTTGTTTTATAATAAGTCATTACTGTAAGATGTAAGTTTTTTCCCATATGAAACAGTTCCAAATATTTGATTGGCTCTACTTTTGGATTGTTATAAAGTACCTGGTGATTGATTTGCATATTTGTGTTCATTTTAGACGTGGAAGCCCTCAGTCTTAGAGTCAAAAGCCTAAAAGGATATTACTCAATTTAAAACGATGATTAATTCTCTACAAATATGAAGAAAGAATTGATAATATAAATAGTAGGTTGTGAGACAGGTTATAAGAAAGTCTGATTATATCAAGTGCAAACAATATGAGCCGTGACATGTGATTTCCAACAATGTGGCATTTTGACAAATTTAGATTCTGACAAGCCTGTGCAGCCCCTTTTTAAGCTTAGAAAAACGAAATGATGTTCAGTCAGTAGCTTACTATTCATAGAATATTCAATGGACTAGCAAAGGCTCTCATCAGACTGTGCATATGCACAGGCTGATCTGAGGCTTTGCTGGTCGCACATACCACATTGTTGGAAATTCTCATGTTGTGGCTCATATGCACAGTTCAGGATTCGGTGATAAATAAGTTCTTATTATTCAATTGATAAGGTCTTTTTGATTTTAACAGATGACTAATATATACATAATTTCATTTTTCACCAAACCAGTTTAATTTAATTTTGTGCCATACTGTTAATGACTAAATCAAAATCTGTTTAATTACTTGCACAGGTCTGTTATGTTTGCACTCACTTTAGAAGAATATAGATGCACTTTGTCACCAGAATATGCACTGCACTTGGAAGTCCAGAATATAATCTGTATCGTTAAACACTCTTACATGTAGTTTGGCTATGGTAAATGTTATAAAATTTTTAACACTAAACTGCAGCTGTTAAGTTTTTAGACTTAATTTTTTGCAATAAATTTTTATCTTCAATTTTAGCAAAATATGCCCGCGATGAAAAGTATTCAGGAACATCTCCGCCAACTTCTCCAAACGGTTCCAACATCCTAGATGCTGCAGGTTCCTCTGTAATTAGATGCACTCTTTGAACATTTTAAGCAAAGCACAAATAAACCAAGTCCAAGATGTCAGTCAAAAAGTTACATTGCACCACCCTAATTTAATTACTAAAGCAAAGTATGGCTTGTTCAAATATAATAGAAATCGCCCCTGATTCGCTGGTGCGTTAAGCTAGTGGGGCCATCTCAAAACCGTTCATTCCGTAACACATGCAACAGAGATAAATTGCCCGTCATGCAATAACCCAGCCTTTGTTCTTTCAAATTAGATGGCTTTAAGTTGATTCTGCATATGAACGGTAAATTCTGAGTATGTAAACAGCAGTTCTATGTTATGCACAGCCTTTGAATAACGGGATATGCACCGCTTCCGAATATTTTTTCGAAACTACCCCTTTCTGTCATGCCTATACGAATTATACCTGTCATAAAAAGACTTAGAAATTGAGGACGAATTCAATTTATTGCAAAATCTTCATCTATATAGACAAAAATCTGTTTGCGCCACAAGCACAAGACCTTTTGGAGAAGTTGGTGGAAATTCTCCTCTACAACTTTCATCGCGAACACATTTTGCTAAAATTGAAGCCAAAAAAGTTATTGCAAAAAATTAGTTCTAAAATCTTAACAGCGGGAGTTTAGTTGCCTGCAAAAAATAAACAGGGCAGACTCAGATCAGGCTGCTTCTGAAGAAGCAATCTGATCAGAGTCTTCCTTGTTTGCTACTCTGACAAGAATTTTGTAAATTCTAGCCCTGATAACCAACATTTTGTTTGAGAACAGAAAGAGCAAAGTGTTTGGAATTTTAGAACATTTACTGTACTGTTTGGTCTTAGGTGAAACTCTTTTAAAACCTATTTTCATTTTTAGGTTGCTAGCAAGTATTTTTTTTGCCCTTTTCTACAACCTAAGCATATACTGTAATTACTTCATTTTATTATTTATTCTTTACTTACTATATTCATCCATTGACGGACATAGTCTTTATTATTGGTTGCATGTGACAGAATTTTTGTTGTAATGAAGATAATAAAGTGTTTCTATGAATCATCTGGAAAAACTTATCCTTCAGATCTAGTGAAAGAAACTACGTTTTATTGAGCCTGTTCATGATAATAAATGGAAAGTACCCAAGCACATGCTCAAGCCATATTCTGCTTTCTGCTAGAACCTAATATTCCCGAAGGTTATGGAAAAAATATCAATACTATATCGATGTACAGGAAAGTCCTAGTCGTGAAGTGTATGCCTCTCATTTCAGTCCCATCAGTTTTCATTATATACATGGTGTACATACTTTCTGCCAGTCTGTGATATAAAAATGTAGCATTTTAGTTTTGAGTTCATTGTATATAAACAAGTATTTGGTGGTTTTCTCAGAAAAGTCTTTTGCAATTTTTCTATACATGTAAAGATAAAGCACTCCAAATCAAAACCAATGATGATGGCTTTAACAAGTATCAAACAATTTAGATATAGATAAGACTACCTAAAACAAATTAAAGTCATTCTATTGTAAGGAGATCTGGGAAAATTACACAGTGAATAGATACCAGTTATAAATTGAGTACCTTACACCAGTGCTTGTGTTTTATTGAAATTTATTAAATGAACTGGGGAAAGATGATTAAATATGATGCTTAAAAAGTTTTATGGATTTTTGCATCCAGTTTAATAAAGTCTTTAATACATCATTTGAAACTAAAAGTACATGAAAATGCCAAGATTTTTGCCATGTGTATGCAAAGTTATTGTGGACGTCATAACATAACGTTACTAAATTTGCAACCCACTAAAGACTTGCTCATTTTAATGCACAGTGTTATATCACTCCCAGACGCCACATCGTATGATAAATCAGAAATAATTTTAGTAAGTATTGCTTGAATAGTTTCATTGAAGCTTAGAGTAATATACTATTATTTCATTTAAACATTTAGCTTTGAATACAATCAGGAGAGCTCTGTAGGTTTAGTAATCTTTGAGAAACTGTGCTAATTCTTGCAAAAACATAATGTTTTAGAATGGTATTTTGAATATATATCATGCTTACTGAAAATACTTATTATAAGCTTAAACACTTCCTTTGTAAAAATAGCTACTGATTAGATTCATTATATAAAATATATATAAATTATAGGGATCACATGTTTTTTCATGCATCAACATTTGCCAGGTCCCTTCTTTCGTACCCCGCAAGTGTTAATGCAGTGAAACAGACATGTGTGATCATTATTCTTGCATATTTTATCATATTCCAACAAAATTCGCAGTGAAAGTGCTGCTAAAATATTTAGAAAATACCTTTTCTTACTCTGGGTTTCTCTTTAACAAAATGGCGTCAGCTGTAAACTTTCAAACGTCTAAATGTGTGTTAGTTTGTTTGTTTGTTGCTTTACGTCCCAAGTCAACAGCTATGGTCATTGCAGGACGGTCAGTTCACCTAATCACACTTTTTCCTGGGCAGGCTTGGACAAGCGGATAACCAGTAATTCGTGCACATACTTTCGCTTGTAACTGACAACAACCCTTCTTGAATGAATCAGCGGAAGGAGGAGAATGACCATAGAAATTATTTCATGATCAATCTCCACGAAAGTATGGGACCGGGCCGGGATCGAACTCTCGACCCCTGGAATTGCAGTCAGACACGCATCTGTAGCCAGACACGTTACTGACTGCGCTACGCGACCCGGTACGTCTAAATGTCGCCATAGCCTTAAGCAAAGTTTTTGCGATTAAAAGCATCAGCGAAATTATCAGTCTAATCCTCAATGTTTTTATATATAACGACGTGCAGAAACTCAGGGCTCATTTTAATTATTTTCAAGTTTAAACCCATGTTTAAACAGCACATGAATCTTCTGATTTGAACATTGATATTTGTTTATTTGGCAATGGGTTAAAACAGCTATATGAATAGGTATTTATGCAAGAATGCATGTTTAAAGTCACTTTTCGTCAACTCTTTATGACATTATTTGTGCCAGATAAAGGGCACACTCAATTTTAGCAGGTATAATTCCTTTAAGAAGCTTTTTCCAACATAAAAAAAGCAATATAATTTTCTAATTTCTTCTTTATTTGAAAACCATCCTTCTAAATTGCCTTATCAATCCTACATTTTTGGTGTTAAGTGTAAAGGAATGATGGGTAGGTGTGTTTCTGCTAAAAAAAGGGAAATACATTTAAGTTTTTGCCGTTTTTATTTTAGAATTCATGTACCAAGATTGCTGTTCCAGGTATAATTATTAGAGGGGCCTCCTCGCGAGAAAACCTGTCTTAGAAAACCTGTCTTCGGGTTCCAACCAGGTCATACCAAACCAGCCTGCTCAGCTACAGAGACTAGCTAGAATAGTGAAATTTCACTTGCAGCAAGTTTTGATATGATACTTTTCAATAAGTGAATAACAAATGCACAGACCAGACTGCACAGATGTGCAAGCTGGTCTGTGCAGACCAGACTGCACAGATGTGCAGGCTGGTCTGTGCTTTTGTTGTTCTCAAACCCCTGAAGACAGGTTTTCTCGTTTCAAAGTCCATAGTATTTGTACATCATGGTTTCAGTAGGTGCACTGTTAGTTTTAATTTGAAAATAATATTAAACCCATTTATGCCTTAATTGAATTCTGCGTTCCTATTATTTGGACGAATCTGTTTTGAATTTAAGGGCTGTTGGGTAATAATTTGCAACTTCATACAAATGCTAAAAAAACATTTTGTAAGCAAATAGTGTAGAGCCTGATAAGATGCTGCATTTTGCAGCATCTGATCTGGCTCTTCACTGTTTGCTTACAGAATGTACTTTTGAAATGTGTTGATATGATTGTTGATGTCCCATAAAATGGATGATATGCTTATATGGGTTACTATCTATATATATTCTGCTTGCTAGTATGAGTGGTTAATGAACATTCCATATTTTAGAGCAACGAATGATATTTATAGAATTTGATAAAGACATTGTTTTGTTTTCATCTTATGAAATCAGTGTAATAAATATTAAATTATTTACTAATCATTTGTTTACTTGTTTATCTGATCCTGTAATACAATTGAGTCAGCTAAGTCCATTAGCTGAAGGCTGTCAAGGGGAGCTTATATGCTTGCTTCTACTTTTTACCAGGGTCTGTCTATACACATACTAGTACATGCGGTTAGGAAACATCATATTGATTGTACAATAGGCTCAAAACCATATGTACTGACAGTATTGGAAGCAGTTTCATGACTAACTTAAAATCTATTCAACTAACTTAAAATCTATTCAGAGTGAAATTAAGGATTAATCATTTGAAAAAAAATGTTCCATTATATTCAGCATTTCAGCTTCACAATCATATAAGTTTTAACAAAAAACATTGTACAGGTCTCGAGATACATGTACTGAAAGTTTGCAAGAACAAGACCTGTATGGACACTGTGGTACTGTAATTATTACATATTCCAAGCTGCAATGATATTATAAGTTAAGACCAAGTGATATAGACGAAATAGTGAATCAATAATATGATTAAGTAATACATAAACATGATCAACTTTGTATGTATGTTTTGTGTGAGTAAATACGACATTGGCCTACAAGAGTTGAACATATGGTAAAGAATATAAAACCCTGTGTAAAGAAAGACACTGAGGATTAGTGAAGCTGTATACACATGGAAAAAGTATATGCTAATAAAGAATTATAAAAAGTAAGGAAGCACCTAAGTTAATGCAAGGGTAAACTTAATTTATTCTCGCTCTAAATCCTATGGAGTCTATATCTCACAACTCATTCGTTTTGCTAGAGCATCTAGCCATGTTGCTGACTTCAACACTCACAATAAAAATTGTTAACTCGGCTTCATAAAGTTAGCAATACCTTTTCTAAATTTTATAGAAGATGCTATGATTTGATATCTAAATTCCAAGTTGGACATAACTCTCTCTTGTGCCAAGGACTTTCGGAACCTGAATTCTTTGGTGACTTGGTGCATAAATTGAATAAGATTGTTGGCTCTAATAATTTTTCAGCGCAGTTCATTGAAATAATTTCCCATTATAAAAAATTGGCTATAGCATAAATGTATTGCAACAGACTGCATGCTTGGTGGTCAACCCAATCACGGTTGGCAACTTTGCTTTCCTCTTTAATTGCACGCCAGTGGGTCGGACTTCAGACTCTATGAAAGTTCCAACTTAAAGACTTATCTGTTGATGAGATGGTAGGGGCCTGATACTTGGCTGTTTGTCAGACCCACCAGGGTTTACCTGTTGGATTTCTTTTGCCTCGGTATTCATTTTTTATTTACTGTTGAGTCCTTATCTTTGCTTCATCTTGTTATATCTTGATTTATATGTTTTAGATGATGCATTGATTAGTTAAGGGTCTTTCATGCAAACCAAATATGTATGTGTCTTGATCCACATCTAAATTAAGGGTGAGGTTGACGCCGTGAAAGCAGTTTAAGCCCTCCAGTAAAATATTTTACTGACCGTTCCAAGGCGGTACTTCTTTTGTTGATCTTTATGTTTTTGCTGTCTTGTGTTTGCTATGCCTTTGTGCGCGCCTTGTGGTCACCTGCTGGGAAAGGACTGACCTCTTGGCTCTCGTTTGTGGTGTCGTACTGTGAGTTTGTCACTTCTCCCATTGGTATCTTGGGTCAGGTGTGGTACTTGGTTGTATCGACTCCTGAACTTTGCACCCTTACTTAATTAGGAAACGCCATATTGATTTTATTGATAATCAGAAATACCAACAGGTTCAAAACCATTTATAC
Organism: Loripinus fragilis; assembly: GCA_964019695.1. Taxonomy (NCBI): domain Eukaryota; kingdom Metazoa; phylum Mollusca; class Bivalvia; order Lucinida; family Lucinidae; genus Loripinus; species Loripinus fragilis. The sequence goes on from OZ026514.1 coordinate 127,400,271, forward strand.
TGACAGCGCTGGGAGCAGTTTCATAACTAACTTAAAATTGAACTATTCAGAGTGAAAATGAGGATTAATCATATGCTCCATTATATTCAGCATTTCAGCTTCACAATCATGTTTTAACAAAATACATTGTACAGTTCTCCAGATAATTGTACTGAAAGTTGCATAAAAACCAGACCTGTTATGGACATTGTGGTACATATTGCAATGTAATTCATACACCTTTCAAGCTGCAATGCTATTTTTGAGTTTAGACCAAGTGATTATAGAAGAAATAGTGAATCAATATTATGCATAAGTAATAAACTTCATGATAAACTTTGAATGTACGTTTTGTTTGAGTAAATACGATACTGGCCTTCAAGAAAAGAATCTTAACCCTGTGTATAGAATTAGTGAAGGTATATACACAAGGGAAACAGTTAGGAAGCACCTCGGTTAATGCAGGAATAAACTTTAGACTAATATATTCCTACATTTTAAATGTGTTTTATCAAACATTTTAATTATTCAGAATTGGTATTATCCAAGGTTGCATCTACGTGAAAATGAGGATTCAGCAATACCTGCCGTGGACAGCGGCCATCTCGGATACAGAAAACTGTCTCTGAATTTAGCATTCTTTATATTTCTTACGATATCTTTCCTGATTTGTCTTATTTTTTGCACAAGCTTAAAGCTGACAGTCTGTTTCACAAACTTTTGGCGGTAGAAGCATACTTTTCCAAACCACATTTCCTTCTATGTCTATACATTTTGCAGGTTGTGAAATTTGGGCCAGAAATTGAGCATGGTCTTTCAAGACTTACATAACACACAGTCTGGTCATAGAGGAGCAGCAGTATTACTCAGTTAATGCTTAATTTGAAAATTATCAAAGAATTTCTGTTTCAATAGATATCAGTGCAAACTTCAGAAAATACACGGTATTCCCGTTCAGGGTTAATGCATTATTTTTAAAAAAACCAAACTCGAATATTCATTGAGAATGCTCCATTGTTTCATTTCATGCTCTTTTTGCTCCCCAAAATTGCTTTCTGTGGTGTGCAGAAACAAAATAGAAAACTAACTTTCAAGAACATTGACATTATTCACGTGTGGCAATCTGAATCCTCCATAGCCCAAAAACAAAATCTGGTGGACTTCAATAATTCAAGCTGTAACTAGATAATGCTTTGAAATATATGCCATAAAATCAGAATCGTCAGGCTATGGAAAATTGGAATTTTCAAAACATTTCGCCAGGACAAAAAGTGCTCCCTAACTTGTTTTTTGCTGTGTACACGAGGTGTGATCAAAAAGTTCTCGGACCGATATGCTTCGGAGAGATTCATTGAATTAAAATCTTTGTCAGTCGGTCATTTGATCTAATTGAAGGACATTGGGAGTGTGAAAAACATGCGGTCATGCTTGGTTGCTTATGTAATGCACTTTTAAGAGAGGAGGGTGAGACATATTTGAAAAATGGAGAAACTTGAAATCAGAGCAGTTATCAAGTATTTCTGTAAGAAAGGAATGCCTCCCAAGGAAATTCATGCAGACTTCATGAAAACTCTTGGGAAGGAGTCTCCTTATAGTACAGTGAAAAAATGGGCAGCAGTGTTTAAGAGGAGAGAGAGCGTTGTGGATGATGGACGGTCTGGCCACTTCAAAGATGCCACCGCTGTTAAAAGTGTCATGTTCGTGCATACCCGGGTTATGTGTGATAGGAGGCGAGACCTGCAAAGCATAGCTAGTGAAGTGGGCATACGTTTTTGGACAGTAAAATCAATCCTAACCGACATCTTAGGTATGCCAAAGGTTTCCGCAAGATGGTTGCCGCGAATGTTGACCGATGACCAGAAAAGGACTCTGCTCAATATTTATAATTATCTTCTTTCTGGCTATGAAGATGATCCCGGCGATTTTATCGAGCAACTTGTAACGCAAGATGAGACATGGGTTCACCACTTTGACCCAGAGTAAAAAATGCAGAGCAAACAATAAAAGCATCCCGGCTCACCCTCTCCTAAGAAATTTAAGAGGGTTCATTCAGCAGGAAAGGTGATGGGGTCAATCTTTTGGAATAGTCAAGGGGTGATAATGATTGATTATCTTGAGCAAGGTCGCACTATAAACAGTGCATATTACGCGAGCAAATTGAGGCGGCTTCGCCAAGAAATCGCAAGAAAGAGGCAAGAAAAAACTGACTTGGGGTGTTCTGCTATTGCAGGACAACGCCCCTGCCTACACTTCACAAGTTGCCATGACTGCTGCGACTGAATGTGGATTTTAAATCCTTCCTTATCCCGCATCTTCTCCTGATATGGCTCACTTTGACTTCTACCTGTTCCAAAAACTGATTCCCATCTTCGTGGTACACAGTATGGGAGCAATAAAGGCGTCATAGAGGCATTAAACGAGTACGTGGGGGCCAGGAAAAGGCCTACTTCGAAGGGATACGAAAGCTCGAACAGAGATGGGCTAAGTGCATTGCCTTGAAGGGAGATTATATTGAAAAGCAATGGTCAAATTTTCATTCCCTTGTAGCCCGAAGTACAAGGGGATGAGAACTTTTTGATCATCCCTCGTATATTATAATTTTGTTGTATTTTTTTCATGTCAGCACAAGTAACCTTATGTATAGCAGCATTTGTTGGTTTATTCACACATGCATGTCACACATGCCTGAATAAGCACACACCTCAAAATCTGGCGCTGCTTTTCGAACCACGTTGTGTGCACAATGACCAAAATTATACCACCAGAGTTTCGGCTACTTCGTATAAACAAACAATATGTATTTTTTATACGTCGTAGTGTGTCAAAAACTTTGTACCAATAAATTGGTTATTTTCAAGCAGACAAACAGCGTTTAAAATGTGTCTAAGCAAGGCCAGAATGATGTCAGTATGGAATACATTTCCTCTTCCAAAGAGTTCCGAACAACCGCCACGGTTTGATAATATACTTGCCAGCTCTATGTGCATAGATTCGAGAACCATTAAACACATTCACCATGCTACGACTTTGCTTTGTCTCTGCGCTATCTGTCAGATGACTATAACTTTCGATCACCAACTCTCTGCAGGGGCGGATCCAGGATTTCTGGAAAGGTGGTTCATATGTATAAAGGTGTGGGGGGATTTTATGCTAATTTTATCTCATTTTTCTTAAATATCCCATGAAAAGGAAATAATTTGGTCTCACTGAGACCAAATTATTTCATTTTCATAGGATATTTAAAAACGGGGGGCGGGTAGGGGGTTCAGGTTCAAGCGAACCCCTGAACCCCCTCTGGATCCGCCGCTGCTCTGTCATGATCGCACGCCACCACAATTTGTACCGAATGCACTTAGTGCCATTGTCTGTAGTTGTTTTGTCCGTTCTAACTTTTTCTCTTCCCGCCATTCAACTGAAAAAAAAACAAGTTTTTATTCATTACTGAATCATCCCCCTGATCCGTACAAAATTGGTTCCAAGTTTGCACCATTTATAGTGATAAAAGGGAAAAACGGGTAGGCCCGGTTGATAAATGGGACGCGTGAAAAACCTAACTACTGTATGTGCATAACAAAGGTGCAGACCAGCCTGCGCATGCGCGCAGTCTGATCACCGCTTTTGTCTGGTCACGCATGCGCAGGCTGATCACCGCTTTTGTTTGATCACCGCTTTTGTTATTCGCTCTCTGGAAGACAGAATAACTATACTCACAATAGGCAATCTTTCACTATTCTAGCTAGTCTCTGTAGCTGAGAAGGTTGGTTTAAACCTTACCTGGTTGGTAACCAGAAGACAGGGTATCCCAAATTATTTAAATAAGGTAAAAAAGAGGGCAAAGATCAGGAATCGATACAATCAAGCACCACACCTGACCCAGGATACCAATTGGAAAGTGACAACGTCACAACCAGACACCACAAACGAGAACCAAGAGGCCAGCCCCTTCCCAGCAGGCGACCACAAGGCATCAACAAACAGATGTGCATGAAAGCATAACAAGACAAGACAGAAATAACATAAATGCCTTATTTGTAAACTATCCTGGAAACATTTGTTAAGGCACTCATTGGAAGCGTCAACTGGTCCTGCAGATATTTCATAAAATTTCATACGTTTCTTTAAGACTCCGTTTAGAAAAAAGAAGCGTCAAAGATTGCATCGATCGAAGGAAAGCTACGGAAGCGTTAAAGGGCCACTGTCAACACGATAATTATCTCCGGCGTCGACATAAAGTAATTGCCAAGATGCAAAACTTACGATCTTCTTGAGACAAATATGCGAAAATAACATGAACTTTTTGATCTTATTAATAACTATACATCTCAACACAGAAAATGTTTCGTGTCTAATTCAATATTATTTATTGTAACTGTAGATAAAATATAAAATGAAAAAGGCTATATTAATACAATAGAAAAGTTATCGTTCTTTACGACATTGTTTTATAAAAGAGCAAGAAAAATCTATCAAGTAGTAAAATTTATGTATAGAACCGAGAAGAATTTTCGTTCTAGTCGACAAATATCTGTTGAGAATACAGAATTGATATACGTTTTATAGATAAAAGAGAACAAGATCTTTGCTGCTGACAATTGAAAATCAGCAGTCTGTAATGTGCACGACCCGTGGTGAACATAGATTAATCAGTATCAGGTGCCAGCAGGTGTGAAAAGCAAATTGAACGGATTGATGGATTCACACAGTGATTATATTGCACACCTGTGGGTCGTGCAAATTTCGACAACCAGTCTTTAAACTATTGACCTGTTATTGTTATTAAACTAGATATTGTGATTTTAGGCAGATTTCTACGTTTTAAATTCTCCAAGCAGCCTCGTCACAGCTTTGCATGTCAGTGGCTGGACCATGTTTAATTAAAAAGTATGCAATTTGATCCAAACATACATATGTACCATATGGTTCATGAGTGATGAGCATTCTCACTAACTTAATATGACAGGCTCGAATGATGCTCAGCACAGCCACATCCATCAAAAAGGGCTGTTATGCCTGCCAGTTATTACACGAAACTTGACATGATGCAGCCTTGTGGTCAATTGCTGGGCAAGGACTGACCTTTTGGCCCTCTTGTATGTGATGTTTTCTTGTGCTATTGTAACTTCCTCATATGGTGTCCTGAGTCAAGTGTGGTACTTGATTGCATGGACTCTTGATCTTCGCTTCTTCCTTACTTTTACCTTATGCATACGTATGCAAAGTTTGATCAAAATATACTCTGCTGTTCAAGAGTTATGAGCATTTTCCCTGAAAGACCTCGAACGGTCAAAAGGTTGCTTGGCAAACCCTTGTCACCATTTCACACACTTTTTTCATACTGACCACAGACGGACAGATCATGAAGTCATATGATTTGCTCAATTGGTGATTTAGTCATGTTATCAATCTGCGTCACCACACTGAAACGGCTGCATAAACCTGGCCATGTGCAAAGTGTTTTCAAAAGTGCTTTAGTGTAAAAAATAGTATCATTTTATCGCTAAATTCTGTAATGCAGATCATTGTTATGGTATTGCGATCAAAGTTGGCTCAATATCTCCATAGACAGATTATACCCCGGTTGCTTTTTTTAAAGTAAGTGTTTTGAGTAATGCATACTGCATATTAACGCAAAACGCATTTTCAGCAGCATGTGTCATAGCAGACAATGACTGACAGACTCATATAGTGTTGGAGACCCAAGGCTCATGCATACAATAGTAGAAACTCTTTATTGTTTTGAACATATGCAATTGCAAAGAATGATAAATCTTCGAGTAACTTGCAACTACCTTAATACAGTATGTAAAGGGAAACTTTATTCTTTAGCATAAAAAGAAAGCGCAAATACTGACGACTCTTCTGTTTTCTGCGCATAATCTTATTAATAGATAGAAAAGTACAGTCTGTATAACAAAACTTAATCGTCAAGAATGATGATATTTCCCGTTTTTTGATATAATCTTACACATTTGATGTTATTTCTATGTTTTTCAAAAAGATTATTGTATTTAAATAGAAATCATTTATCATGTTGAGATATACATTTATCAATAAGATCAAAAAGTTGATGTCTTTTTCACATATTTGTCTCAAGTAGAGCGTATGTTTCGCATCTTGGCAAGTATTTTAAGCCGTCACTTGACATAATTATCATGTTGATGGTGGCCCTTTAACGCTTCCGTAGAAAGCAGCAAAAGGTATGATTTATTGCGTCACTGAGATGGAACAAAATTGTGATAAAACATCGATACATTAATAAGCCCTTTGAAATATTCTTAATACCAAAAGTAACCTCCGAATATATCTATAGTAATCGTTTTGATTCTAAGCACATTAAATATTGCAATACATGTAAGTTCCCAGTACTTGTCGTAACATAATTAATGAAAAACGACTTACTTAAGTTTTTTCGAGTTACCTGTGCTTTCATTAAAAACACAACTTGAAATCAGCATTTTCTCAAAAAATTTAAGGTAAACTGGGATTTGAACACGCTATTCAAGGACCGTCAATAAAATACAGCCAGACCTTTTGTCTTTAACGATTGCATGGTTACTTTTTGGCAGCATCTTAAAGTTGTTTCACATTGAAATCGTCTCCATTTGAATTGAACTTTAGTCCTTTCTAAAATTCCTTTGCACAAGATTGGCAAACGATATTAGTAATGGAGTTTACATTTAAAGCACTGTAAAGTTTAATACTGTTGGTTTTACGTGTGAGACGTGGCATGGGCTTTCCAACAAAGTGGTATGTGCGAACAGCAAAGCCTCAGATCAGCATGCGCATACGCGCAGTCTGATCAAAGCCTTTGCTAGTCGCTTGAATATTCTATGAGTGTTAAGCTACAGACTGAACATCATTTGGAGTTTCTAAGCTTAAAATGAAGCTGCACAGGCTTGTCTGAGTCTACATTTGTGAAAATGCCACATAGTTGAAAATCACATGTCACGTTTTATATAAAGAACAGCAGCCAATTCAAAAGATTTTGGTACTTATCGCATATGCGAGCATCAAAGACTCAGGCGAGCCTGGGCATACGCGTAGTCTCATCAGGGCCTTCACTGCTCGTGCACACAGAGTACAGACCACGATGACGGCTATCAAACCAAAGTTTTGGCATCTAGCATCACTGGGTAGGTACGCATGCATGACTAAAATATGATTTAATTCATATGTGAGAAGTACCATGCTCTCAAGAACTGGTCGGATCAATTAATAATAATTGAGCCTCGGCATGAGATTTCCAACAAATTGACATTTTGACAAGTGTAAATTCGGACGAGCCTGTGCAGCCTCCTTTTAAGCTTAGAGACACCAAATGGTGTTCAGTCAGTAGCTTAGCAATCATAAAATACTCAAGTGACTAGCAAAGGCTCTGATCAGACTGCGCGTTTGCGCAGGCTGATCTGATGCTTTGCTGGTCGCACATACCAAATTGTTTGAAATCTCATGCACTGGCTCTTATAATAGAAATTCTGCCAGGAATAGATTAATTTCTTGAGAACAGTGACACCTAAAAGATGTTTTAAAAACATTCAATATATTGTTAAAATCAATACAAGGCATGGCGCAATTACCAAGAACTAAATATTGCAATTACTAAATAGTATTCAATGTGTTCAAGGCTTCATCATACTACAAACTATAAGTTCTGTGTACTTCCGGTTTCTCTTATTGAATTCACATGTTTTGCAGGGAAGACCGATATTCTATTATGAGGATATACAGTAAAACCTGTGTAAAACGCCACTCAAAATAGACAAAACATGGATATGAATGACAAATGGTGGCTTGATGCAGGTAGAAAGTATTGCAGAATGCTCGCAGGTCGAAAGTATTGCAGAATGTTCGCAGGTCGAAAGTATTGCAGAATGCTCCCCTTGGAACATTTCGCAATGCTTTTGACCTGCATTAAGCGACAAATGGTCTTGAAAACCAATTTTCGGCCTTTTTGAGAGTGGCCATTTTACACACGTTTTACTGTATTTCTGATTTATGGGCCAGCACATGAGATTTCGGTGCTTACCGCATAAGATCAATGCCTCTAATAAACGTCCATCCTGTGCTTGGGGTCTCAATTATTTTATTATAAGAGCCTTTATCCATGTTGCAATACATGTAAGTTCCCAGTACCTGGGGTCTCATTATCCAATTTAGAATGTGTAGCATTGTTTGTGCTGATGCTTTACAATCCAATCAACAATTTTTCAGTCTTATCGGGGCGTTTTCTGTCTTTATGTGTTGAACCAGTACTATCTGGTCGTGCTAGACCTCTCTGATTTGGGTTTGCATCTTCATCTCTATCAGCTTCTATACTTTTTGTGTGCAAAACCAGTGACATCTGTGATACGTGTAACATCTATTTTCAAATGAACTCTTTTTTTCTACCAAATCGTTATATCGGCAGTCCAATGTCACTGATTTTGTCAAAACTTGCACTTGGACAATGCCTTTGAAACTAAATATTCTTGCATTAAAATAATGGTGATAGTTTTTCATATTCCTGTCCTTCAGAAATATTGGGTTCTGACAGAAAACAGAACACCGCTTAAGATGAGGGTCTGAAGGGGGGGGGGGGTCTGGTATTCACTATTCATTAAAAATTTAGCCCATTATTCATCTCATTAAAATTTTGGGTTATTCATTAAAATAAGACCAATTATTCATTATAGGTAAGAAAAGTGGCAAAGAAATCTGATTATGCACCATCCATTATTTTTTTCTTCAATTCATTAAAAATAAGATTATTCATTATTTTTAGGGATCTCATTATTCACTATTCATTTTTTTGGCTCATTATTCACTACTCATTATAAAAAGGGCCATTATTCACGAATCATTATACCCCACCCAGACCCTCTAAGATGAGTAAGTTGTTCTGCTTTACATTAATTATCATGTTAGTGTTGAGGCTTTACGTCCAAGTCAACACATTTCAGTCATATCGGGACGATTTCCTGTTTTCCTGGGTTTAACCAGTACTAAGCAGAGAAAAATATGTCCCGCTCAAGGAAACAGCACAGTGTTTCCGGTAAGGATCGGGCCAGTGATCATTCGACTCTACCACTGAGCATTCCTATGCTAACAGTCTCAATGAAACGGAGTCTGCTATTTTGAGAGTTTTTAGGCTCTCTCTCTCTCTCTCTCTCTCTCTCTCTCTCTCTCTCTCTGAAGGATCCGTTTTCTAGATTATCTAGTGTTGTTAATAATCTTGCAATACAATAAAGTCTGATCATAGGTACAAAGCCTGGGTAATGGATGTAGGCTCAGACCAAAACCTAGAAATCCAACCAAATAGAACTGTATTTTTGTATATTTTCGGTACAGCTGTACACAAACGGTAACATTTCTTTACTCTTCATGAAAATCAAGGTACACCCAATGTACAGACCTCGGAGGCTGTACCAGGAGGGATACAATAAGTAGGATACTAAACTCGTCAAAATAAGTTAAGCCCCATGTCACTTTTTCCCATAGCCATAATGTTAAATTCCTAAAGTTTAGTTGTTCATGGCAAAAATATCGATAGAATATGAAAATTCTAATTCCATCCAAGTTACACAACTATGTCTTGGGTGTAATTACACAAAGTTTGAATTGACAATACCAATTTTCTTTGGATGTGTGCTAAATTTTCCAAGAGTATCCAATTTTTGGCCAATTTTACTATAGGAATGATAGGGAACGAAGCGGGACATTTACTGGAATGTGTGGAGCTCTATGGAAAACTGATCAATAAATCTGAAACCTAGCGTATGGTGAGAGGAAACATTGATGCTACTTAGCTGAAAATGTTATGGGAAAATCTTTATTCAGTAAAATGTTATGATAAATTAAACATGAATGTATTTACATTATGTCTATGGGAAAATGTCTGTTGGGGCTTAATTTATTTTGACCAGTTATTATCAACTAGACTATAGCCCATTTTATAATTGGGCCTCGACGCGAGAAAACCTGGCTTCGGTGGTTTGCGAACAACAAAGGCGCAGACAGCGACTTTGGAAAGTAACATATCTAGACTTGCTACGAGCGTGATTTCAATTTTCTAGCTAGTCTCTGTAGCTGAGGAGACTGGTTTGAGACTCACTGTGAAACCCCGAAGACAGGTTTTGTCGCGTCGCGGCCCACATTATGTACCTGACAATATGACTAGCTTGATTCCCCAGGCGACGCTCCAGAACCATCCAACCAATAGAAAACTGACTGTAAAAAGTTGTGACACGCCCACCCAGATATTGACACACAGTGTAACTATGACATCAGCTTCTGTTTTTGATGGAACCCTAGACTTTCCTCCACAAAATATGAAAAAGCCGCTCAGCATCGTCCCTGAATTTCAAGATAAAACTTACAAAATTAGGATCACGTTGATACAAAATTAATACATCAATAGTGTGAGCATATTGCATTTGCCGGTTTAAACATATTTTACTCGTATACTATAAATAAATCACCAAGCAGTGCAAATAAAGTTTGAAACTAAGCGCCTTCGGCTTACGCCCTTATCAGAGTTTCAAGACAATGCAAAGGTTGGTACAGTTAACAAAAAATATCCATATTCACGAATTTAGTGACTATCGTAGCCCTAAAGATGGCCCAGTTTTCAATTCGGTGAACTGGCAATAATACCCCATATGAAAAAGAAATGAACCAAGATAAATCCAATGCACTATAGACGCGCCATCAAGTCACTGTTTGATAACCTAGTGAAGTGCCTTGGTCTGAAACACTAACGAAAACATGTCTAAATTACATTTTCTGAAAAAGTGCGTTGATGGTTCACTTTCTCATGGAGAAGGTAAATTTGTAGTGTATTGGTACACTTAGATAAAATCTACAATGTCTTAATAACATTTTGATGAACGCATATCTAAATCCTGCACTTTTCACTTTCAAGCTGCTAAACTTTGTGTTTTGATAGTATTTCGGATTCAAAATTACTGAGCAATAAAAAAAAGATATGACGCCACATGACATTATATTGACTCATTTCCTGCGTTCAAATATTGGAGGGAGCTTTTGAATGTGTTCCTTCTGTTTCAGTTAGTGATTTTAGTTCAATTACGTTAAATGTTGAAAAGGAGCTTCTTGTAGACTATAGCAGTAAGTAGCTGAACTATAAATTTACTCTTTTACACTGTATATGTATTTTCATGTTGTTTTAGGTTTGTAATTTTATGTAGCTTCATATGGCCTTAAAATATATGCGTCAATTGTTGTTTTTACTGATCATTTATGCTCAACATTTTTATATAATGATCAACGAACGTGCAACACTGGAATCACTATAATGTTCATTTCTAGTAACAAAATGACTACATTAATTTTGCTTATATCTTAGGAACTCTTTATTCACATTCTTTTTGCTTTGCTTGAAAAACATACAAATCATCATATAAAACTGTTTTACTGAGAACAAATACATTGTACATTAATTTAATTCATTACAAGCTGTTTTCAACATTGTATGTAGGTTTGAAAATGCTTAAAATTTAGCGTATCAAATAAAAAGTATGGCATAATTGCAGACAGAACAGATTTAATGTAAAATATATGCTTGTGTAATTTTTACTGCCCTGACCTGAATTTCTAGAAACTTAATAGTATTTTGGTCCTAGTACATTAATAGCGTATTGGTTAGTACCTTGGTATTGTCTTGGTTAAAGCGCATAGTGTCCTAAAATTAGGACACGAGTAAACAATGAAGATTCAGATGAGATGCTGCAAAACGCAATATCTCATTTGCATCATCAACTGGACTAATTTGGAAAGTTCAACCAACACTGCCTTATATCGAGCCAAAGTTTCATGGAAATTGGACTCAGCGTTACCTTTAAAATGACAGCAACCTCATCTGAAAGGAATCGTGTGACACTCTTAAAATACATATATGAATATCTACAGTGAAATTAAACCAGTGTGTTTGGTTGGGGTTTTTTCAATAAAATAGATAAACATAAGCAACCACCCGAGAATATGTCAGAATTCTTGCTTTCAACAATAAATTAAGGTTTTATTGCTGATACGTGTAAGAAATGTGCTCGTCATAAGAAGGGTGATAGAGGACTAAGAACACAGTGTATATTGAACAAAAGACCATTCTAACATAATAAAACCATTAAGCATGGAATTTTAGGTTATGCAAAAATGGGTTTACTGTAATATCAGGATATTGGCAGTCTTTGTATTATGTCTGTTACAGCATTTGTATTCTCAATATAACAGGATAAGTTGCATTGACACTGTCACAGTACGATTAATATACAGTATAATGTATGTAGGTTAATTGAAACTGTTTTGCTTTTGAAAATATTAGAAATTATTCCTTTTACATGTATTGGCACTAACAGCAGGTATTGTAAAACAGAAAGAAAGAAAGAAAAAGCCGCCCACATTCCGTAGAGTAATATAACATCATATTAGCCTGAACATTAAAACATTGAATAATGCTTTACCCTTCTGTATACTTTGAATGAAATTGATGCATCACTTTAAAAGTAACTGACCGGAAACCAAAAGTGAGAGAAAACCTAAGTAAAAAAAGGGCAATAACTGAGTTAAAATGTTTTTGATGAACTCCAAAATCGAACTTGACCATTATTTTACAATGTTTTACCCTTCGGTAGACTTTAAACGAAATTAATGCATCTCTTCAAAAGTTATTGATCAGGAAACAAAAGAGAGGCAAAACCTAAGTCCAAAAGGGCCATAACTCAGTCGAAATTTTGTCAATGATGTCCAAATTCAAACTTGATCCGTATCTTACCATGTTGTGCCCTTCTGTGAACTTTGAATAAAATTGATGCATCCATTCAAAAGTTACTGGTCAGAAACCAAAAGTGCTACTCCATGGACAACGACATCGACGACGACAACACGGACGGTGATATGATCACTATGTGTCCGCCATGCTTCGCAGGAGACTGAATAAAGTCAGGATGGTCCAGTTTATATATTGAGGGGTCATATGTTATAAGCTCCGAAATATTTTAAGATCGATTTTGTCAGTCGCATAATGCGGTATTTCACCATAGTCTGGGATCTAATATAGGTCACTGTGCACCTCCCACCATCCGCCAGGACAACTTTTTATGGGTACCAAATTTTTTATTAGGACCTCTAAGATGTAAAATAAGGCAGTCCTAAAAATAACCTGTTTGGGCCAGGTGTAAATTCATGGTTTCCATGGCAACTCAGCGGATTCGAGGACGGGGGTGCACCTACAAAATTACAAATACATGTATCTCAGCTGTTACTTATCTTAGACTACTAAACTTAGTACCAAATTAAAGCTTGCACATAGGCATTATATCCATTTGTCGCCTATGCAAATTAGATAATTTGTAATTTTTATATAGAATAAATATTTATGTAAACATTAAAAATGTGGTTCAAGATGGGGGTATTCTACAAGGTTAATATAATCTCAGCTGTTACTTATCATAGACTACTACAATTGGTACCAAATTAAAGCCCAGACACAGTGCTTACATTCCATGTCAAAACACAAATGGTATTGTTTGCATAATTTGCGTATTCGTGAATATCAATAAAAAACGTTAAAAATAAGGGAAAACCAATTCAGCTGCAAGCTAACTCAATTTACATGTAGTTTTGATTCCTGGCTCAACAGATATGCGTCCTGGGCTTCTTTTGCGATTGAAAAAAAATATCATTGATTGATTTGAAATGTTGTCAGTTCGGTATGCTCAAATTAATACCCCAATAAAGATGCCGACATACCCCACCCACTCTGATTACTATATAGTCTAGCAATGAAATACAACATCTTATGTCTTTCAAGGTTTCACACCAAAACGTCTTCTTCACGTGATTGCTAGTGTAAGTAGTCAGTATCAGTAATGAAAGTGTGCATACGGGTAACTTTTGGAGATGTTTCTGAAAAGGAGCTGAAAACTAATGTTCAAATTTGACGTTTATATTAGAAATTTTGAGGTTATCAATTATTAGTGATTGGAAAAAAAGTACGTAAACCGTGTTGCGGTTATGGTATCATATAAACCACACTCTAAAAACCAAAATTACCTAAACGCAGCAACTGACTTTGCAGAATGGCGCTGGATGCTATATGTACCCATGTGACGCCATCAGAAACGTCGCGTTATAGTGCAATTAAATTAACGACTGATTCATACCAATTCTGGGTTGCACATTAAAACCTCCGAGTAACTTTTCAATCGCATAATGATTATGATAATTAGATAATTTAAATATCTTATCATTAGGTAATAGGGTTGTATCTCAGCTTTACTTTGGTACCATGTTTGGTACTCTAGGGCAATAGGCAATTGAAATATAAGAAATTTGTAGGCAAACCCCTATTTTTCCATGTTTTTTTTCTCTAACTCCTCATGTTTTCATTTATATTCATGAATATTTAAATGAAATCATTTGCATGGTGGACCGTTGAGTAAATGGACTATTTCTAAGCCTCAATTTGGTGCCAAGTTTAGTACTCTAGGGCAATTAGCAGCTAAGAAATTAGCAATTTTGTAGGTAAACCCCCTTATTTTTCCTGCAATTTTTCTCTCATTTCTAATCTTTTCATTAATATGTATGAACATTTAAATAAGATACTTTGCCTATCAAATATCTAGGCTTTGATAAGGTACAAAGTTTTGAAGATTTTGATAAATGTCAGCTGAGATATGAGTAGTTTTGTAGATACACCTCCATTATTTTTCTACTATTTTTTCTCTTATTTCTAATGTTTTCTTTAATATTCATGAATATGATGATTAGATCATTTTCATATCTATCATTAGTCTATAAGGTTATACTTAGCACTTATATCGGTACCAAGTTTGGTACTCTAGGGCAATGAACAACTGCAATTAGTCGGGGAACCAAAGTTGCGTATCGTGCAAAAACACACATTTTTTGCACCCGAAAGGTATACGGCTGAAATTTTGTATACTGATAGTCTAAATAGTGCTTGATATGAAACCACTGTATAGCAATGCGACCAGAATTGCATTTCGCGAAAAAAAGCATTTTTTGTATGCCACATAGGTCATGTTAAGCAATCTTTCATAGCATAGAAATTGTGATGTTTTCAATAAGTTATAGAGTGTGCAATTGGTATTCATAAGAACCGTCTCATTTAATAGGTCCATTTAAGTACTCACAACATATGCTTTTGCTGAGAAATAACAAAAATAATTTTCCATTACGCACTCTTATCTGGAGGATGGGTATGAGAATCCGTTTGACTGTTCGATAATACAATAATACACTACCAAATGCATTTAAAAGTATGGGCAGTCATTTGTGCACCAAATAATCATTTTAGGGACATTTTTTTCTTTACAAATACTATGCGGCTACATTTCTGCATCTCAGACGGGGACAAACAGTTTTTCATGGTGATATGATAATAGTTATACGAGTTTTTTTCATATTTATTTTACCACTGTTAAAAGAAATTATTGTTTACAGTAGATAAAAATCCCCTTGGTCCCTACAATGACCATCTGTTTCAAAGCTGTTGTAAATATGGAAGATAAACACCATTTAAACCTTGATAAATTTCATTTATGTGTTAAACTGCTCTTAAGTTGTCCATAGTATTCAACTACGCACCAGCTGGCATGGATTAAATTACTAAGTATCAAATTTTCATAGTTTCATATTTTTACTTTTCAGCTACCTTATCTAGTTTGCCATAGAAAATAAAATAAATTGTCTTAAATTATGTCCCAAACGTCTGTCTAACTGTATGCAGTGTTTAAACACATTTATTTTAAAATTTATTTATTTATGTAAAAAATATGCAATTCAAACCACTTCAGCGGGAGGACAAAAGTGAATAAGTAAGCACACAATTTTTTACAAGATATGCTTCCAAGCGATATATAAATAACTATCAAATACATTTTTGTGCAATAAATACAGTTTTAATGAGATTTGAGGCAAAGAAATTTATAAATTTAATTTCAAAATGGGTGTGCCCTAATCTACATGCTTTAAAAATCAATAAGCAGTATTCTTAGATGACAACCACTGCTTCTGAGGTATACGCCGATGATGTAATATTATATAAACTCATTATTTTTCAATCCTGAACTTTTTTGATAAAAATATATAACATTTTGAAAAATAATATTTTGACATGTTCTTGCTTGGCTTCCGTAGAAAGTTGACTGCTCTGGCATTATGCAAGTCGATCGAGTCTGCTATACAGTGGTATCAGATACACTTTAGAACTACCTTTTTAACCATACAAAATTCAGCTGTATACCTTTTGGGTGCAACGGTAAGCATTTTTTCTACCTTGGTTCCCCGACTAAATATAAGGAATTTGCAGGGCCACCTCCTAAATTTCTTACATTTTTTTTCTCTAAATTCTTTCGTTTTCATTAATACTCATGAATATAAGAATTAGAAAATTTACATACCAGGTCACTGGGTGTTATGACTTAGCATTTATTTGGTGCCTTATATTTGAATAGATATTGCTTACACTATCTTGGTGCCAAGATTAGTACACTAGGGCAGATATGATTTAATTTGTAAATACACCCCCTTTTTGCATTTTTTCTCTAATTTCAAATGTTTTCATTCATATTCATGAATATGCAAATCAGGGCAATTACATGTCGGACCATATGGGTAATACTGATTTGCCTTAGCATTAATTTAGTACTAATTTTGAAGGTCAAGAATAAGAAGAAGCTGATAAATAGGTAATTTTGTAGGTACACACCTCAATTTTTCTGAGATTTTTCTCTCATTTCTAATGTTTTCATTAATATGCAATTAGATTAGGTTATTTGCATATGGCACCATCAGGTTAATTGTATATGCCATAGTATTAATTTACTATCAAGTTTTATATTATAGAATGAGTTGCTGGTGAGGTATGAGTATTTTTGTAGGTATACCCGCATTCTTTAGGATTGCATTATGGGTTGCCATAAAAACCATGTAATTTAACATAAAGACTTTATTTTTGTGGACAAAACATGTTTTCTTTTGCATTTAGAAGGTCTCTTTAAACAATTTGGTCTCCATCAGAAACTTTTCTAGGGGTGCAAGGTAGGTCTAACTACTCCAGGGGTTATCATTTTGCCAATGATTTTTCCCTCAGTTTTCATTTATATTCATTGATATGCAAATGCGATAAATTCCATAAAGTATCACTGGATGAAAGTACTTGTCAAATTGTATCACCGATGATATACCAACATGCAATGATAATTGCTTGGGGCTGAAATCAATTTATTTATGATATATAATATTTTGTAAATTTTTAAAGTTTTCATTAATATTCATTAATATGCAAACTATACAAAATGTAATTTGCAAAAATGACCATGGGATGAAAAGGCCTGTGTCTAAGCTTTACTTTGCTGGCATGTTTAGTAGTCTAGGATAAGTAACAACTGAGATATGATTGATTTTGTAGATACACCCTAATTTTGAGAATCACATTATGGGTTGTCATAGAAACCATGCATTTTCGCATAGCCCAAACATGTTTTTTAGGACAAGGTTTTTTTTCGAATTTAGGGGGTCCCACTTAACAATTTGGCATGCATTAGAAAACGCCCTAGGAGTGCAAGGTAGATAAAATAACCAACCACATCATCCCTGCCCTGGGTTTGAAGTATTTACGTGGTTTTCCCTCATTTTTTTTAAATGTCCGTGCATTTTCATGCATATGCAAATTAGATAATATTCATATAGGACCACTGGATGAATGGACTTGTCAAACTAATTGTATCACCGATGTTATAAAACATGCAGCAATGATACTATGGGGACAAAATCAGCTTATTTATGTTTTTAAGTGATTTCCCTTATTTTGTAACAGTTTTATTAATATTCATGAATACGCAAATTATGCAAATAAGATGATTTGCATATATGATCATGCAATGAAAGCCCTGTGTCTTAGGTTTAATTTGGTCCACAGCTGAGATATTATAAACTTTGTAGGTATACCCCATCTTTAATCATATTTTTAACGTTTTCATAAATATTTATGAATTTGCATATGCAAGGCCTATGTCTAAGCTTTAGTGTGGTACGTACTAAGTTTAGTAGCCTAAGACAAATAAACAGCTAAGGTATGAGTAATATTGTAGGCACACCCGCATCCTCGAATCCACTTTGGGTTGCCATGGGTACCATGCATTTACACATCGCCCAAACAGGTTAGACTTGAGGACGGCCTTGTTTCGCATCTAGGGGTCCTATTGAACAATTTTGCACCCATGAAAAGTTATCCTGTGGGTGCACGGTAACCTAAATTAGATCCCGGACTATCACTATCTTCACCATTTGCGAAAAATTCCAGTTTACAAAGAGTTAACCAAAATACACCTATCCGGACACGAGTTATTGAAAGTAAACAGCACACATACGTTCATAAGAATACATCGTGTTGCTAGTCCCAGTGGTAGATTAGGTATGGCGATCTAAATCAGAAGAGACTCATCATAGGCTAGCTCTATAACAGACTTCTCCTCCAATCCTTTTCTTCCATAAAGCTACAAACAATAAAGTCAAGGTGGTCCATTGTATATAGTGAGGGGTCACAGGTTATAATTTCCAAGAAACATATTTGATTTCTTTCTCTGAAGATTGGTTTTGTCATAGCAAACTATGCAGACCATGATGAAATGTCGCATGATGTGGCGTTTCGTCTGTGTCTTCACTTTTTGCATAAAGAAAACACAAATGTTTAGTGATTTCCAGTTTACATGTACAAAGGGTTAAACAAAATCAAGACTCGAGCCAGAGAGAGAAACATGACTTACCGGAACCTGGCAAACATACATTCAAAAGAAGGCAAAATATTGCTAACGCCAGAGGTAGATTAGGTATGGCGATCTGTATCAAAGATTCATCTGGCTCTATCACAGATTTCTCCTTCAATTCCGAGCCTGCTGGCATCTGGACAACAGCATGTCTTATTCTAGAGTCTACAGACCTACTAGACTTTAGCGACAGCACAGAAGCTGCCCTCTTAGTTGATACCGAATCGTCGAGTGACTGCTTCTGTTGATCTGACGTTACTGAGGAACCTGGCAACGTTCCTGACAATCCACTCGGAACTGCGAGAGATTCAGTGTTATGTGTCACCAAAGCCGACGAAGTCAGCTGATTTTTATTCCCGTCAGCTTTTAGTGTCGGATTAGCACTTTTATCAACTGCAAGTTTTGGCAGATTTGATAGTTCCGAATCGACATCCTCAACAATTTTAACGTCTTTGGACATTTTTGTTCTTGGTTTATTCCAATGTGACTTAAACATAGAGTGTTCCCCACGCGTCGAACTCTTCGGTCTCTCTGTTGGCTTTCCTATTGTTCCATTTTGATTTAGTCTACCGTTCACTGCCATCATTAGAGTTCCTGGTAATAAATAGCCCTCTTTGAAAACAATTCACTCCATAAACTTTTATTTTTCTTTCATTGCCATTCAACAACTCCCATGCTGCGAATTTGAATTAAAAACCTAAGCGCAGCCCAGAACAAAGGGCAGAAACGACACGGCCCAGTACGCGAACAGAACATGAGCAAAACAAAGGACCATACCATTAAACCATCCGCATCTTTTATCCCTCTGAATTTTCGAGTGTATCTCTCTAAGTCCAGATTCCTTAATATTGTATGTGCAGACTTTATGAAATTGTCCCCACACTCGACATGAACTTCTTCTTTAATGTGAAACTCCACTCAACCATTTACATGTATCGATGAATTATGCAACAAGCTGATTTTAAAACAATTGTAACAATATCCAGAGAGCGGCTACATAATAAACTGTCATATAACTTTAACTGCTTTATTCAACATGTTCAATGCTTTATTGGCGACATGAGAACTGTCAATGATATCGATGAAAGAACGCCGCGCCATGTATTTGTAAGCATAAAAGAGTCAGCAGAGAGGATTTTTGTACTTATCGCATTGTCGAGCAGCCATCGCTGCTTGCACGAGCAAGGTATGGATGTAGATGAACTCAGAACTTTCTGACCTCTAACCTCGCTGAACGTCAGCATGAGCGTTTAAAGAAGGCTTTTGCGCATATGCTATAAGTACCGAACGATCATTTGCTGACACATGTATGCAAATAAGATTTCTTCAAGCAAATGAGAGGCAATACTCTTTTACAGCTTTCTTATGGTCGTCTTCAACATGCACATGCTGGTCTGGATGTGCGAATTTAGTAAAGCAGAATTATTCTATATGACCATTATTTTTTTAAGTATTTGATGGTTCCTCTCTTGTTACACATTATTCTCATCGAGTTATTGTTTTGTTCAATGCACTTTAAATATCCAAATTCACTTTTGCAACTATAACAGCGATTGTGGATTGTTGAACTCGGTCGTGTCAAACACATCGGACTCATTACCGAAAATCGTCATTTGCAATACCTAATCGATATATTAAAATTTTAATATCGATGCTGAGCATTTTAATATCCTCACTTTAACAAAACAAGTTCCCGACGTCCGAAACATAAATGAATGTTTCTAGATTAATCCCAATCCTAATTAAGCCTGAAATGGACCTATCGTTTTAAGATATTATTGAACAATGTGGCTTTTATCATTCTGTTGTCCTACTGCAGTTGCTTGGTGCATATCAAGGCGAGGATTAATTGAAGTGTTTATACAAACAGTGGAGACGGGCCAACATAAGTTGAGAGTCTGTGGAACTAGGAAGCTCTGATCATACAAGTGGCATACAGTAGATACGCAGAATATTACGGTCTGCGCTGCCTTAACTAGGATAAAAACAATCGTCCAGGGGCCGATTTACAATATACATGTAGTTTTGCAACAGCAGTTTAAACAGTGACCTTGTCGTTTTTCGGGCATCACTCGTTTATCAACATAATTGTACCATACTTTTATCAACATATTATACAAGGGCGGATCCAGGATTTCTGGAATGAGGGTTCGCACGTATAAAAATATGGGGGTCCGCTTTGATGATTTTATCTCATTTTTCTTAAATATCCCATAAAATGAAATAATTTGGTCTCAGTTTGGATACTAAATTAAAAACGGGAAGGGGGTTCCGCCGTTGATTATATCATACTTTTATCAACATATCATACACATAGACACGGTTTAAATTAAAATAAAGCCAACTAGAGTCCTTGCTCGATAAGCGTAGATTTACGTAGTTGGGCAGGTTTTGGTGCTTTATTCATCCGATGGGACAAATACAGGTATTTCTTTCGTACTTCTAATTGTAAATCTGTGTTGTCACCTGACGTTTATCGAGCAAGAACTCTACAACGTATCATATGGCAAAATCCATGTAAATTTATTTTACCAGGCAAAAAATAATGAAAAAATACTGATGCTTCTAAATATAACAACTTCTAGTACTTTCGCTGGTTCAATTATAGCAAAGCTCTTGAAGTTTCCTTATCATTAACCGGTATCTATTTTTATTTATAAATGGGGTTTATCACAGAGTTTTGTCAAACAAAATGAGTATGTTCATGATGTTGGGCCAAAATTAACCGCCCAATAAGTTCCACGAAAACCTTTAACAATAGTTCAATCTTTAAGCACGTGTTAAGGAATCCTCGGATCAGACTGTGAAATAAAAGCTACTAAAGAGATTGTTTTTCGTCACTAAAAACACTCGTATATTGGAATACATATGACCTTTTCCTCCAACCAACTTTTAATTACATTCGTTATCTAGAAAGGAAACGATGTATTTTATTGTCACATTTAGAGCACGTCATTTCATGAGAAAATACATTTGTTTACAACAGAAGTGCAGATCAGCCTGCGCATCCGCGCAGTCTGATCCGCACTTCTGTTGTACGCAAACGTTATATTTGATACATCTGAACTGTCATTATTCTAGATAGCCTCTGAAGCTGTGTAGGCTGGTTTAAGTCATACACCAATGACGAGTTTCTCGTGACGTGGATCAATTGTTATATTGGAGTAGTTGTGTTAATGTCCTGGAAATGTTATAGTTCCATTACTAACGAGAAAATCAAATTTGTTTTAATTGGCCTTCGATGTAACTGACAGCCCTGATGCTTATACGGCCAATAAATGAGTCGTAGATCCATATAACAACCATGCTAATAATACAGTCCATGTTATCATGTGCACAGTCTAACATGAATCTACATTGTTCATTTGAAATGTCAAAATTAGGCCTTGGGGTTGTAAAACTTTTTTCACACCCATCTCAATTAAGCATGAAACTTATCCTGTGCGTATTGTTATTTGCCATCAACTGTTGCTATTTTAGCATTTATAAGCAGAAAATGAATACAACATCTGAGAATTTCAACACAATAAAAATATATCTTTTTCAGGATTTTAGACTTTATGAGCAGTTGAAATATCATAAAGATTGTTCGACGGGAACTGGTTCGCTTTCCAAACATTTTACGAGTTGTCATCGTCATTACAACATAATAAAAACATTTTTTACATCAAACAAAATCGTAGTTATGAATGTATGAAACATCGAAAAATTCACCTCCGGTATTCGAGCCGTAGCCGACAGTCCGCTACTATGTTTATCTGATGAACATTTAAACGTTTCACGTTTCAGCCGTTTATCGTATCCCTGTGGAAATTCAAAGCTCTAGTAAAATGATTATGTTATAAGATTACAACACTTTGACAAGCATGCTCTTTTAAGAATGATATAAGTGAAACGTGATTATTAAGTATGCTACGTTAACAGCCAGTCTTATCAAATGACTTGTAGCCTGAAGCTACGATAACAAACAGTCACAAAGCTTATTTTTAGAGAATTCTTCAACAACGACAATGTTTGGATACAATCTGCATGCGCAGGACGCCAGCCAAGTATACTTTTTGAAAAGTTCTGATGACAGAAATAGGACAATGGAAAATAAATGAGGTTAATCTTCCCCCAATACGCGCGTGCTCAGGTAAAATGATTGTCGATATCAAAGCAGAATGTCTGCTAAGACTTAAATATAGGGGGTGATATAACGATACTCTCTCTCTCTCTCTTCAAAACAATGTTATAATGTGACAGAGATAATGATGATGATCACTCTCCCTCCGTCTCTGTCTCTGTCTCTCTCTCTCTCTCTCTCTCCATAACAATGTTACACGGTTACAAGGATGATGATGATTCAACCAAACGTCACTGTCGTCTCATGACCCGAAGGAAAATGTGTCAAGACAATCCTGCGCTGTTCGATTGTAACGTCAGTTGGTAAAACGATGGGAAAAGGGTATTTATTGTTTTGGAAGTATGCTTTATTTAGTTTAAAAACTCATTCGAAAGACTAAGACAACGGAGAACGCCAATATCAAAGACATGGACACATTGACAGATGAACGACTTAAAGGGTCCTAAACCCCGTTTAAACTGATGTATACTTATTTGTAACGCATCGCCTCTCCGAATTTTAATTGCACTATTCCTTTTAATTGGATGATCAAAAAGACCCCAACTTCATATAACATACGCACGACGAAGACGCTATTCAAATATCATATTAGTCCCTGCTCTCACAGACAGTGCATGCTGTGGCATAGTTTGAAATAATTATAGGTCAGTATAAGCTTTTAAAGTGTCATTGCGTCTCACAAGATACGTATGCGTATGAAACACAACAGTCTCAGATCACAGTCTGATCAGACACTATCTGTTTGATTTCAACCAGGTTGACTTAGTCCCGAACGCCAACTTAAAAGTTCCATTTCAGGTAACAGTAAACAGATACTTTGGCAAACAGTGAAGACCCAGATCAACATATTTCGTCCATAGCAACTAAGACTTTAGATTTCCTTTGCAGGAATTCGGCGTTCGCACGTACGAAGAGTACTAAAGAAGATGCCTACAAAACTTTGGTACACCATACACCTGAGTATGCAGTACCTATTTGGAACCAATATTCGAAACCTACGATTTGTACGATGGGCGGCATCTGTATGAGGTGGCGCAACACTAGCAGTGCTGAGCACATGCTCGACGAGTTGCAGTGACGAACTCTTCAGGCCCGGAGGGATCAGTCATCTCCACTTTTCTTCCACAATAATGTCTATTGATAAAGATAAGTAACTGACCCCGTCTCACAGATTAAAACTCACCAGGTCATCACATAATTCACAGTATTGCAGGCCCGAGATATATCTAGTGAATCCCCTGGACTGTTACACATCGGAAAATAGTCTGTCTTCGACTGTAGTCGCAGCTTGAACCACAGAGGAGTTCAGGGTGGATATTATTCATGCCTTTATTGTTCAATTAGCATCCAAGTAGCTTGCAACATTCAGTGAAATTCTCATCGCTCCGGGAACGACGTTATATTAAGACAGGAAAACAGAGTTGATAACAGCCAATATTCAACTTCCTCATCACGATTGGAAGTATGCAATAGATGGAATTATATAGCCACAAATTTACCCAAATGTCAGCTTAACGTACCTACTATTGAGCACCAACTTAAACCGGACAATGATAAGATAGTGCTATTTCATGTGTACAGCATGATCTCGGCATGTCCTTTTCCTGTGATACAGCACATGTTTTTACACCAAAAACAAACAGTGCAAATGACCACAATGTCATGATAAACAGGACACTGGCTCACCCTATAAAAACAGTATAAATGCTGTTTTGAATTTATTCACTCAGTAATTTAGTTGACTCCCACATTCTAGTTGGATTATACTTCTATTTGTAGCGATTGTTTCGTTGATCGTACCAGTTACACCGCAAAATACTGAACAGCTGGGTGACAGTTTTGGTGTGAACCCACTAGATACCAATAGAGCAATCGACGCACATGTGAAACGTCAGATAGGTTATTCATTTGGTAAGTATATATTTTTCTTACGGTGTTGTTGGTAAAATATGATGCAGGCGAGAGCATGCTGAATCTAATGCTTTGAATACTTGGAAACTAAGTATTTTTATTCAAATTGATAAAAGTATTTCATTTTAATGCAAGTCTAAATATAAAGGTATCCAGGAATACCATAGGACGTTTGTGTTAGCGCCTTCAGATAAGGCTGCTAACAATGAATTGGTTATTTAAAGGATGTTCTATAGCAACACTGTAAAGGAAGAACTGGCAGCGCTGACACATATGAGCACAATTTGTTTGACGAGAGGTGTCATCATTATACCACCTTTTCCAACTTTAGCACGAAATATCTCGTGATGTGCAAGGTCTTCACTGGTGTAGGTGGTATAAAATAGTTAAACCATGTTTGTCCACATGTACCAAAGATAATATACACGCTGAAACTCTCCATGTACAGGCACATCAGCGAAGATATTACATAGACAATGGTGTCATATGATTGATAAGTTTGGTGCGTTTGTTGATGGGAATCATGGCAGGCTGCCTACGTTATACTGGCTACCTAAACTTCATAAAAGACCATACAAATCACGTTTTATTGCCAATTTAAAAATAGTGAGTGTGATCAGGAAATACCACAATAACAAACTGCAGACGAACCCATGGCACCGCGAGGAAGAGCCACCAAACAATCACAAGACACCGGGAAGACAAACTAAGCAAAGCAACCAGCTCCCTCTTCCCCATCAAAATGATTGTAAAACTTAGAACGGACAGCTGCCTAAGCCACTGGGGTCTTAAATGCAATTTACTGCTACCAAATCTCCGCCCTAGATTCTGCTGTTGATGAAGCAAAAATTATTAAACTCGCATGGAGGCTTCCTAACTATTGCAATGTATCATCATGGAGAAATTATCTTATCAAATTAACATACTATGACGAAACAAAAAGGCTTACGACCCCTAGATAGTCAGAGCTAAAGAAAACCTCAAGTTGAGCCATAGTCGGCCCAGCTACAGATAAGCATCAGGCACCAACCAACCGATTTAAGTTTGTGTATTATTACTGAGATGTCTATACTTTTAACTTCATGTCTCAGTTTAATTAAAAACAATATTGTGGCAAAGATTATGAGAGGAATGTAAAAAAATCTATTCAGCTGAGATTTAAAAAAATAAATATAAAGGTTTTCTAGCACCTAAAACAGTGAGTATGTTCACAAAAGCCACAATCAAAGACCAGCTCACAGCTGCGCAAGGAAGAGACACAGTACACTAATAGCCACATAACAGCAAGAACACAATTTATGTAAAGCAACCAGGTTTCTTTTACCCAGTGAGATGATTGCGTATCATTTATCTACTCTCTATACTACATTGCCTTATATTCTTATCAAAGAAACTTACCTAAATAATTGAACAAACATATAACAGAGAGGGCTCACTTTACTTGGTTTGGAATGAGAAACACCTGAGGGCCTCATGTTACCGTTTCTGCGAGGATATGACTATTGCATGTAACTTTCAGATATGGTGGTGATATATTATAAATATATTACTTGACTTTTTGCTTACTGTAAAGGCGGCGCCTCATGAATGCGTAATTAGGACTAGTCAACCTAAGGCATAGGTAAAAGCTGAAAAGGAGGCGTGGTTTTATTCAAAAGTAACTGTATCATCTTGTGCCACAACCTCAGTCATTATTTAGTCCTTAAAACGCCAGCAAAATAACTGCATCTGAAAATGTCTATTTAACATAAGCAGGGAGGCAAACATTGTGGACCCAGATCAGACTGTTCCTACAGAAGCAGTCTGATCTGGGTCCACACTGTTTATCTATGAGGCTTCAAATAGTTTAGAGGACGACAAAAACATACATTTTGTGATTATGTGCTTTAAGGGTTAATAAATGTGAGTTCAGTGTGTATACGGTTAGGATTTTCATGAAATGCACGCACGTTTGCGCGGCTCAAAAAGCTTATTAACGCTTTACCAAATCATAAATAAAACCTGATTTCCCTTCCTTAGCAGATGAAATAGCCGAACCACACCCAGATATGTATCTTAAAGTTGCCGCCTTTACAGTAAGCGAAAAGTCAAGTAATACAGTGTATGTCTTCCTTTCTTTTCAAATATAGTCAAAGCCTGGATAGAGACTCAGTTACCGACCTTTATCAAGAATATAGCTATTCCTGACAACGAGAAAAAGACATTTTGGTACTCCTATGGTTTTACTGGGTAAATATATTCTATATCGCCACGTGGTGCAATAAATTGTATTTTTCTGGTCAACTTTTAACGAATATTTCATTCAGAAATTGTTTAACAAGGTTTTGCCATATATGACTTATAAAGTTTATTGTATTTTTGCATATATCTTAAAAAGTTTATTGTATTTTGTATATGACTTATAAAGTCTATTGTATTTTTGTTACCTTCCCATGTGGTTGCCTGGCTCAGGTGTGGTACTTGATTGTATCGTTTCCTGATCTTTGCCACCTTTCTTACTTTTATACCATGATGAAGAGACTGTGTTGCTTGGCTAACAACATTTGAATGTTAACTATGGTTGAAATATGAGTGGTGCCAGATAAACTGCAGTTTGCAGTTTATCGGGCATCACTCATAGTTCACTCGAAATTTCAAGACGATGTAAGCAATATAACATAGCAAAAACGATCTCCACACATCCTATATACAACAGGAAAATATTACAAACCTTACTTTCTTTTTAGTATCATAAAATAAATTATCTGTTTAATTTTGGAAGAATCCGTTTTCCAGATGTATTGCGCCACCTTACTATCTTATTTTTTTTGCTTTTTGAGATTACTTGACCAATGCTAAAACGATACATTTCCTGACATACAGGCAATTGAACAGACAGGTGGACATATGGTCATGAACAATTTTGGTAGAGGACAATCCAAACACTTTTTGAACAAATTTAATTCGAGCTAGCGGGTACTTTGAATGATCGGATGTCCGATCCATCGATGTTTTACTGTACTGCATGTATTTCAGAGCCAACATTACAGACTTCACAACCCCGAGTATATCAGTTCTACCTTCTGGAAATGATGTAATAGCAAAAGCTACTGGAGGTCATATCTCAGCCAAGGGAAACTATCAGATTCGACTTACATTGTAAGTTGTCTTCCCCACTCTCTTTCTGTCATCTTAAGATGACCAGTGATTTAACATATTTATGCATATTCAAACCTCCTGTTTTTTTCTGAAATTCACTTATGTGATAGCACATAGGGCAGTCCCTGTTGAGATGCCACAGTTCGACAGCATATCGCCCAGGATTATACTTTATCTGATATCTCGTTTGGGAGACTAGATTTGATGCAACGGTCATTTGCAACAACTCCCCTCTTCATGCCTGAGGAATAATGCCAGTAGAATAAATGAACCTTCCCAGCATTACATTGATGTTGACTGAGTTGTTATACTCCAAATGTCTCCATAAGGAGAGTCATGCAACCTTCTGAACATTTCTATGGCTGTTTTTGTTGACACCAAACGCCCACATGGTGTGCCAGGACATCTCTTCGGTAAACTAACTGTACTAAAACCCCACTAAGCCTGGCCCCATAGTGACGTGGATGCAAATGACTGGTGCAAAACGTGTCTTTCAACAAACACAGACCGTGTTTCTATTGTGGGTGACGCATTTGGCGCGTATATTGACATACATGTTGGGCTCCAACAAAAACCTGAGATTGAATCTTGTATTCTACTTTATTTCACAGCTTTAAAACCAGTGGAACTGTGACTGTTACAATAAAAGATGTTAGTATCACACTTCGCGGGAATTATGGTAATTATTATATATATACTCAGCGTCAATGAAAAGTTGCTAGCTAAGTAAGTAAGGGTGCAAAGATCAGGAATCGATACTATCAAGTACCACATTTGACCCAGGATACCAATGGGAAAGTGACAAACTCACAGTTAGACACCACAAACGAGAGCCAAGAGATCAGCCCTTTCCAAGCAGGTGACCACAGGGCACAAATAAATAGACGCGTACCATAGCATAGGACTATATTTAGTTCATTATGAACAAAGAACTGCGGATACTTCAGCACTAATTTTACTGCATAGAGTCACATGCATCAACCCTATGGAAATGGTATCCATCACATCCAAATACATTATACCCATTCCTTGAAGGATCCCAGTAGTTCCATAACAATGTATAGGAAAATGCAAAGTTTTGGTGCTACCTTAAACTTTGATCCTCATTTTTTGTGTTTAATGGGCTAATTCAAAACATTCTGATGGTATTTTCAATGAAAACGTCTAGGGCATGCACTGACATGTTGCCTTCTGAAGATGGTGATTTCAAGTTCTTAAAAACTACGAAAACAGAAAAAACATGCGCATCACAAACACCATAGTTCCAGGGCTCCTAGATCTGTTTTATCTCTTCAAACCAGTCTCTCGTTGACCAGAAACTTGAACGTAAAAGAAGCCATAGAGCTGTATTACTTATTTTCAAAAATATAGAAATTTAGATACTGGTAACTTTATATGTTGCTTTTATATTCCCTCTTTCACCAATATTTTCAGGTACAAGTGTTGTATAGGTTTTTGCATGGTCCTTGTGTATGTATGAAGAATGTTTGTGTTGATTAGATTATAGCATGAACAGAGGCACAAACCCTGCAAAATCGTGCTTGCAGCGCATCATGCATCTTCTGCGTAGTTCTTCATGAGACAGTCGATGGCTATCATTTAAATATTTGTGAAAGTGCTTTAAGATGTTCTCCAAAACCATCTTAAATATAAAAGTAAATTCAAATCACATGTATTCCCTGCAAAAAGTATTGTTGACGTTATTGCTGTAGAGTCTGACACAAATTCATTGAAATTAAAATAAACAGTAACAGTTGTGTGTGTGAAGAAGAAATAATCATGGCTAGATGGCAGTATATGACTCGCCACCACAAATCCTCAATTTTTTGTTTGATTTGATTCTTTACGTCCTATCAACAATCAGAGCATACAATCACAGATAAGATACAATTATATATTATTTTCTTTTTTTTTAATGTAGATTTGATGTCTCCTATGTTACTTAATCATGATCAGGGGAATGCTGCATACTACGTGTAGTGGGGCAGATATGTGAAAAAATCGTGCATTTTATGATAAAAGCATGAAACTTGGTACATGGCCAGATTAGTAATTATCAAATTTCTGAGGGTCAGTGCCAAGCCAGAAATGCACCTTGACGGCCGCCATCTTGAATTTCAAAATGGCGACTTATTTTCGTGTAATGCCTGTTAAGTTGGGTATCATTTTGCAATAAACTTTTATTTAAAGCTTGTGTAAGTGTGAATTTAAACAATAGAACATTTGTAATTATCTGAAATCACATGTAGATTGGCATATTATCCAAGATGGTGGCCATTTTATAAGATGGCTGCCATTTATTATATGTTAAATCAAGCTTGCTTTATGAAAACATCATAGAATTAACTTAATTCAGATTATTGCATCAAATTCAAGTTGTTCCAAGCATAGAAAGGCTCAAAATGTGACTTTGTTATTTGTGAACAATTTATAAGAGAGCCTTGATACAATATGGCATCCAAGATGGCTGCCAAAGAAGAATGATTTTATGGTTTTCGTTTTTATACATTTATATATCATTGAGATTTGTATGAGTGAAATTTGCTTTAGTAGCAATGAATGTTCGTTTCTTATATTTAATATGTTATTTTGAAATTTTCTTAACTATTAATTCAAGCATGGCATCCAAGATGGCCGCCGAATTGGAAAATCCTATTTATTGGTGATTTTTGCTGTTCTTTCTAAATAAATCTATACATTTTTGCTATTAGGCGTTTTCGACATCACAAGCTACGATATATAATGCTAGTGAACTGTTCATAATCAAGGACGTATTGGAAATATACACTCAACAAAAACAAAACAATGAATGCATGTTTATTACTACCTATCTCGAGTCAAGGGCAGCAGATGATCATAAGGTTAAGAAGTTTACGTAGTTTCTGTCATTTGCAATGTATGACTGCAGGCAGCTCGAGGATGTCTCTAGCGTAGAGAATGTCCAAATGATTACAGATCTCCTACCTCAAGTTTCTATCAGGTGCTATCACCTCCATCTTCCATCATTAAGTAGTGTTGTGCCACAGGCATTTGGTGCACTTTAACTCAAGGGACGACTTTACTTGTATATGACTTCATATTATTATGTTCACATGAAGAGCCTTCTCCTTCCAATACTTCCATGCATCCAATTTCATCAGCAATTCCTCCATGGACTCAGCCCTGATCACCGGATCATATTTGTACAACAGCAACTATGTGCAGTCTGTTCTGAAGTCCGTGATTAGAGCCTCTTGCATAACAATTAAGAGCAGTGGAGTCAGAACAGAGCCATGATGAACCACGATGTCCTTGATCATGCCATTCATCAATCGCACCAACTACTTGTTGATTTAAAAGCATGCACACTAGCTACCTGCTGTCCTTCTCTGTGTTAATGAATGTGACGTAGAATGACTGGTTAGAAGTCAGGAGCAGCTTCTGTAGCTGGCTTAAAATGAAGACCGCAACTGTTGTGCCACCATGGCCTGACATAAATCTGCACTGCATCTCGTCAATCTCAACTGTCTGCCAGATATGTCACTCCAATATGCACTCTAACACCCTTACTAATTGCTTAATTATCTTCAAGCCTCTGTTCAGAGCACCCCCTTTGCCTATGTTTATACTGTCAATTTCAATCAGTACTAACACTCGAGATCATTTTGCAGATTGGGTCAAACACCTCGACTGCGCCAGTTTCCCAAATGCAAGTAGAATAAAGCATCTGGATGACAATTGCGGATGATATGTCTGCTTTTTCAGAAGGCTTCCTGCTTATTGTTTTTGTGATAATTCCTGTACTGATCAGCTTGCTAGTCCTTCAACTGAGATTTCCTCTGGCATGCCTTTTGCATTCCAAAGAGTTTGAATTTGAGTAACTTCATAATGCTCTTTCCACGCTTCTTTCAACACTTCTTCACCTAGCGACTGTTGGCCTGCGTCATTCCGGACATGCCATTCCCATTTTTGCTTATATACTAGGCAAAATCATAGCAATGACCAGAAACTAGAACAATCAGAGCTAACATTCTTCCTACAAAATCAAAATGGGGAAAACTAAATATACAGATAGACAGTATACAGTGGTGATGTAGCTCTCCCCTTGAAAGCAGTAACTAGGCTACCTTAACATATTAAACAAAAATCATTCACATGCATGTATATAAAAGTACATACACACCACATTTACACCAATAAAAATAAAATGGGAACCACAACAGCACTACTACCTTGGAATGATTTCTAGGACGAATGTTTATCTAGTCAATGAATAACCACAGTGAACAATAAATCACGAAAAGCAAGAATTGATACAGCAAGGGCAGGGATTCGACTGAATATGCGGTTGGGGCACCTAGCTGAAGCTCACTGGGCTGTAAAAGACCATAACTGTAAATGCAGAGCAAAATAACATCATCATTTAAATACCCTACATACCTAAATAGACAAAAAGCTTTGGTTTCAACTAACTAGACAGAAGAGGTTTTTGGACTTAACTATTATGGAATCAAATGCCCGACTCACAAGCAAGCAATTGGTGAGGGAAGCTTTGGCTAGAAACTAAGTTGTCTGCAACATTATATAATGGGTTGACTTCAGAATTATATAAACTTTGATTACTTTCAAGTAGATATGATAGTGTCAGCTACATCATCAACACAACCTAATAAGGTTGGCTGCAGCAAATACGTCATTTGGCAAGATCAAGTTGAAACGTTGATGTGTGTAAAAACGGAGGGTTGAGGTCTGAGTACATTTTTTAATTGTATACAGTTTTAGGAGACATATAGCCTTTTAAACCTATAGTAACTTGACGAGAAGGAGAAAGGTCAAAAAGAAACTTTTATATCTCTATTACAGATTTTATAGGATTTTTCACTAAAATCTGATGTAAACAAATGATATTTTATGCAATGGCAATTCTACAAAGGACAGTTTTAGTTTGCTATAAGTACAAAAATTCTTTGTATCTCATTTTGATCATATCAAATTTATATAGAAGACACTTAATAGCAACATAGGTATAAGTGTCTAAAACCAAATTTGGCAACCATAGTGGATGACAGGTTGGATGTCCCCTTTACTATTCTAATTGATTAAATATAATAATTTCTTGAAAATCATTTTCGTAACTTCAAACAACTTCAAAATATGTCCCAATAGAAAGTAAAATTAAGTCTCTTTTTTCTAAAACTAAATACAAAGCCATCTTGAATGCCATGTTATAATAAGTTAAAATAAAGATAAAGTCTGATAAGTTTGTCCCTTGTTTGTGTAGCTATTTCTACTTAATTGCACAATAATTTTGCATGGAAATTCATAATTTGTCAAATTGGTATACCACCACTATTGAGAATGCAAAATGTTTTTTGTTTGTTTGTTTGATTTGATTCTTTACGTCCCAGCAACAATCTTTCAGTTAAACAGGGAAGGGTCTTCCTGGGTTGAACCAGTACTAAGCTAGAATAAATGTGTCTTGCTCAAGGACCACAACACTGAGACGCGGGTGAGGCTCGAACTCGTCTCCCCTTGGTCTTGAGTCAAGCACTCTACCATTGAGCCACTGAGCTCCCTTTGGATGCAAAATGTGACAGCCACCTTGAGACTTTGTCCTAAATCTCGTGTATGGAAATGAAGACAACAAATTGGCTTGCAAATGTATGAGCTTAAAATAATGCAACTTAAAATAGACTGCATATTTTGGGAAAAAAAACAAGATGGCGGCCACCTTATAAATGGTGTCCATATAACATTTCTACTTTGACAGCCGTCTTGGATGGTATGTTGGATTCTCTCTTTTTTATTCAAAGCCATTGAATAAAGTTATTCTTGAAAATCGTTTGCATAAATTCAAACTACATTCTTCCAGCTCCAAATGAAAGCAGATAGTTTGTTATGATTTGCACATTGGTAGCCATCTTTAATACCATATTTGAACAATAGGCAACAATAAAGCCATGCTGATAAGTTAGTAACTTGTTAAACGGGATTATTTCTACTTGCTAAAAGTAATTTGCATCAAAAGAACTTCTAGCGATAAGGCGTATATTTTCCCTAGTTGACATGATTACAAACACCAAATTTTCAAATTGCCCTAATGTTTTTAAAAATTGTGTAGTTTGGCAGTAAAGTATGCATAGTAGGCAACAAAATACGTTTTAAAGCGATTCGCTATTTACAATACGGTGTAAACGTGCACTTTCTACCCCCACCCCTCATTTAACGCCTTTATACTGGGTGCCGTTTAGACCAGATTTTGAGTTAACGCATTGCGAATTTTAAAAAAAATAAAAGTGCTAAACTGTTAAGGATATAAGTGCTCTTCATTTCCAAAACCTTACCGTATTCCTTCTGCGCATGCGTACAAAATACACCTAAATTGTGACGTTTGTCATTGGAAAGATGAAACTGGTGTCTTTCAGTTTATTTTTAGATGCTTTGCCCCCCTAGACCCAAGATGCCCTTTGGACAACGACATGTCGCTTTAAACATTTACAACATATGTAAAGGGCATCTTGGGTCTAGGGGGGCAAAGCATCTAAAAATAAACTGAAAGACACCAGTTTCATCTTTCCAATGACAAACGTCACACTTTTAGGTGTATTTCGTACGCATGCGCAGAAGGAATACGGTAATGTTTTGGAAATGAAGAGCACTTATATCCTTAACATTTTAGCACTCTTATTTTTTTTTAAATTCGCAATGCATTTACTCAAAATCTGGTCAAAACGGCACCCAGTATAAAGGCGTTAAATGAGGGGTGGGGTAGAAAGTGCACGTTTACACGATATTATAAATGGTGAATCGCTTTGAAACATATTTTGTTGCCTACTATGCATATTTTACTGCCAAACTACACCAATTTCAAAAACATTAGGGCAATTTGAAAATTTGGTGTTTGTAATCATGTCAACTAGGGAAAATGTACGCCTTATCGCTAGATGTTCTTTATAACTTTGTAAAGTTCTATAAAATAACTGCCTTTTTAAATACAAAAGTGGCGGCCATCTTGAAAAAATACAGCCTCAATCCTGATTTTTTTTTTAAATTGAAAGATGATTTTAAGGTATTGAGATATAACTGATGGCTATTTAAGTAAAATTAACTGAATAAAACATGATGTTTGCAAATAAATAATGAGATTATAATGAAAAAAGAGGCCATTTTGTAAAAAAACAAGATGGCGGCCATTAGAGGGCATTTTCGGCGTGGCACTGACCCTTACTTTTTTTGTTTTGTTATCAACTAGCCATGTACCAAGTTTCACGCTTTTATCATAAAATGCACGATTCTTCTGAAAATTGTTACATATCCGCCCCATTAGTGATCGTTTTCAGATACCGTACTTCCTCGTGCATATGATCCTTGGGAACAGTCTGATTGGAGTTTATATTTTACACGGCTTCAAAAGTTAAGCACCACCTAAATTTTTCCTGAAACAATTTTTAAACTACCGTGAAGAGATTTTATTAAACGTGAAAAAACATGATTAGTTGTGAACCTCTGCATAAATATTTAAATGAAAATTTAAAAATACATGTGATATTCGGATTTTGTTACAAAACCATGGTTTTCGCATCTTATCATCGCCTTGGAATCTTCAAGAAGTAATCCCCAACATCTTGAAACAAATTGTGTCTCTTTTTCTTACAAAATTGTACTCATGTATACAATTGCAATGAAAATAAGTTGACCCCCTATGTACTTTTTGGTGAGGTCATGATCACATACTTTTGCAAAATAGAGCGATTGTTTCAATATCTTATCCCTATACGATACATTTATCTTTATTTATAAGTTTGATTTACATTACATAACCATGCTCTGAAAAAATAGCTACAAAGTTAGTGAGGCCCTCCCAAGGGTTTTGGGGAACATGGCATTTATTTCAGGGGAACAGGGGAACAAAGGCGAACTTTTGAGGGGAACAAAGACAATATTGGGGAACAGGGAACATAAGAAAACACATTTTCGATTTTTGGGGAACAGGCCAATTTATTTCAGGGGAACAGGTACCCCCTGGGAAGGCCTCGTTAGCGGTGCTTAACTTTTGAGGCAGTGTATATTTATTTTGCACTGGTGGTATGCGGCAATTACGTGCAAATAATTAGACAAGTAAAACAAGGCATTTTAACAAAAGTCACATTCAATTTTTTTTTATATTTTCCCAAAATATCATCTTTCAAAGGAGTATAACTTACTTTGTCCAGTTCTGAATTTTCTTTGGTATTCTAAAATATATAACGATAAGAACAAATTGTTAGGTGATAC
This sequence comes from Loripinus fragilis, assembly GCA_964019695.1. Classification (NCBI taxonomy): domain Eukaryota; kingdom Metazoa; phylum Mollusca; class Bivalvia; order Lucinida; family Lucinidae; genus Loripinus; species Loripinus fragilis. Next base: position 127,436,466 of record OZ026514.1, read on the forward strand.
GTTTATACTTAGAAAAAGAGCATTTTTAACAATTCATCATTATATTCTAGACTGTATGTGCTAGGTTATTAATATTGCTATGTGCATTTTATTTCAAGGTACTTCAATGACGCCTTTCATGTTATTTTAGATAATCAAGTACGTATAAAATCATGCAGTGGAAGTATCGGAAGTCTGCAGGTGACACTCAGTGGTAAACTTCTCAACTTGTTCAGGAAACACCTTGAACAACCCTTCAGACATGCAATTCAGTCTAAGGTAAATGAGCCGCAACATATGATTTCCAACAATGTGGTATTTTGACAAGAGTAGACTCAGATGGGCCTGTGCAGCCTCCTTTTAAGCTTAGAAACTCCAAATGGTGTTCAGTCAGTAGCTTAATATTCATAGAATATTCAAGCGAATAGCAAAGGCTCTGAGCAGACTGCGCGTATGCGCAGGCTGATCTGAGGCTTTGCTGGTCGCACATACCACATTGTTGGAAATCTCATGTCACGGTTCAAATACGCTTGCGTCTATAAACATCAGTCTAGATAAACAAAACATTTGAGCATAAAATTATGAATATACTCTTATCTATCAGTTTAAACAAATGCTTTAGTTAATAAGAAATTTAATTTTCAGTTATGTGCTCTTATGTGGAGGCCTGATAAAATTTTGACTTTTTTTCTTTTGTTCAAGTTTCCTTCAACAATTATAGCACCAGCTAACAGGGTTGGTAGTCACGTGGTTTCTGTTAGGATACACTGTACGGAAAAATGGCGGACCTCTTTCCACACCGATGTTTTAAGCAAAAGTAAGTAGATATTTCTGCGTGCTTTTTTCATCTTTACACAGAAAGTTATACACCATTTTCCAGCCCCCATTTTCCCCGATCTAACGATGCCAGGATATCCTCATAAAACTTCTTACTTTGAGTACAGACTCTGTCACAAAATTTTTAGCGGCGAAGATCGGGCCTGAATTTGGAAATAAGCTGTACGGACAACATTTGTGACAGAGTTAGTACTCAAAGTAAGAAGCTTAAAGATACTATCCTGGTAGCGTTTGATAGGGGAAAATGTGGGCTGGAAAATGGTGTATAACTTTCTGGGTATAGATGAGAAAACATAGAGAAATCTACCTACATTCGATCAGAATGTCCGTACAGTGTATTCGAACATCCGTACAGTGTATCCAAGCAAAAACCACGTGACTACCCACCCTGGCTAATATGAATATGGTTTATCTCATAAGTGACCAATGAGGACTCGGATGAACCGGCGTCATTGAACAGTCTTTCACCCCCAACACACAATACGTTACAAAATGTTGATCCAATATTATTCGAGTTTTGTCTTATTTCTTTGTTACCTGAATTTATAAAATCATACAAACATTTGGGGCATAATGAGTGCTGTATTTTTCAATATCAATAACAGACTCAATCGACCATGTAATGGGTTTGCTTCCTTTCTTCTTTTAAGCGTGTCTCTATTGCTAGAGAAAAGGGTATTGAATGTCAAGTGAATTTATTGAGAATTTATTGACTGAAATTTGCTTCTGTTTTTTTTTCAGCTCTGTTCCTGGACAAAGAACTTTTCTTAATGGAAGCCATTATAAGAATTGAAATAGAGATAAGGAAAGTAGAAGAGCAGGAATAACATACCTGGACCCTGTCTCACATGTGTGGAACTCTGTGCCTTGGATAACAGATTCTATACACAGGTTTAGATAACAAAAATTCTGAGCGTAAAATTGTTCATATTTTCTTACCCATAAGTTTTAACATATGTTTTGGGTGCTTAAAAAAGAACTGTCTCATTGAGACGGTTCTTTTGAGTACCTACCCACAACATATGTTTTGGTTGATAAATAAGAAATTTTTTTTTTTGGTATGCACTCCTCACTAAAGTCATGCTATATTGTGAAAAAGTCAAATCTGATTTTGTTGTTGCTTGAAAGTTAAACATAACTTCAACAATGCACAGATTGGTCTGGTCGTTTAAGGGTTTTTACAGCCCAAAAATGAACAGAGTATGTATCAGTAAACATCATAATTTTGTGTCAAAACTTGAGTTTTAATCTTTGATTTAGATTACCTAAACCTTGAATACGGAGGAAAACAAACAACACTAGCCAAAACCATGATGTATTCTGTTTAATTCAACAACATAAATAAAACAAAACATGAGCACAAAATAGCAATACCAACACAGCAAACAATATTGTAACCAAATTATTCTTAGGGCAATCTATGATATCTCTTCTGATCTAAATAGGAACCTCATTGAGAGAGAACCTGTCTAAGGTGTTTGTGACATTCGATGCTGATTGTCTTTTCTCAAAAGCTAGGATGGAGCAAGTTTTAATATTTTATTATTTAACAAGCAAATTACAAGGCTGATCAAATTGCAAAGATATGCAGGCTGGACTATGTCTTTGTTGTTTAAATACACCAAAATGAGGTTGTCTCATAATGTGGCTTATGTCACCTGAGGTTCGATAAGTGTATAATAAAAAAATATATGAGCTACCACTAATGTGGTATGTGCAACTAGCAAAGCCTCAGATCAGCCTGCGCATACATGCAGTCTGATCAGAGCCTTTGCTAGTCACTTGAATATTATTTGAGTGTTACGCTACTGACTGAACATCATCTGGAGTTTCTAAGCAGAAAAGGAGGCTACATAGGCTCGTCTGAGTATACACCTTTAAAAATGCCACATTGTTGGTAATCACATGTCATGGCTCATATAATTTACTGGGGTGATCAAACAGGCCAACCTATGAGATAATGTAACTTATACATTTACTAGAAACTAGTTTTATTTTGCATAAATGGGCCTTGTCGCGACAAAACCGGTCTTCAGGTTTTCCGTGAAAGAAAGACTCTAACCAGACTCCCCTGCTACAGAGACTAGCTAGAACATTGAACTTTCGCTCGTAGCAAGTCTAGATATAGGTAATAACAAAGGTGCTGATCAGTCTGCGCGGATGTGCAGGCTGGTCTGCACCTTTGTTGTTAGCAAACCCCCGAAGACCGTGTGTCTTGCATAGAGGCCCACATGTGATACTGATGACAGAGCTTTCAAGCACTTACCACTATTACAGAATGCATAAGCTCTATCGAGCTAAAACCTGCCAAAATTAAATCACACTATGGTAATACGTATTTGCCCTTTGAGAAAATGGACCACAAGTGTGATACAGCCTTTTTGCATGAAAAAGCTGTATCATCCAGTGTGACCCGTATCAGCCCTATGACAAAACAGTTTAATATGGCATGATTTTTGTTTGAGTTAGTGTTTCAACTCAAACAAAAATAGTTCCATATTATACTGCTTTTAATCACTGTGCCTCATATTTGTTGTTTTTGGTTTTTCAATAAGTTTTCAGTGGGAGGTTTGCCAATCTTACTGTGTATCCATACCTTGGTCACCCTGCTAAAAGGCAGTGGAAACGGGGAAAATACTACAAAAGTATGTGGCTGAACAGAGGTTCCAAATTGCACAACTTCTGTCATTAAATCCAATTTGTAAATTGAAATTGATTTGGGTAGCAGATAGACGGACCAAAATTCTGATAATAACAAGTAGATTATCGCGTGGCATTTTTTGTATTTCATCCTATATAAATCCTCCATGACAATCAGCCATCATTTTGGTATGGGACACTTTGGTTGATAAAAGTTGTGATGCAAAAATGTCAAATAATAACCTTTGTCATATGACTGGAGAGATCCTGTCTCCTAATTGACCCAAGTTGTCTTCATACATCTCCATGTCTACCTGAAAACTAGCCTAAAATGGCCTACATGTTGATATGAGATGAAAACCAGCTCAAACTTGTTTCCAGAGATTGATATTTAGACACTTTTTTATCACCCTCTATATAGAGAGCTAAAATAGCATGAGGAGTATAACATTACCATGGGCTGAATGAAATTGACATGATTTGCTGTTGTATCTCCCAACAGGTGAACTGAAGACTTTCAAATGAATTTAAACAAGAGTTTTGTGTTTTTGCATAAGCATTATATAAAAAAATCTTCGATACCCAGATAGAAGTTTTTTAGCCATTGAGTCTCAGAAAAAGATACAGAATTCATCATTTATAAAAGTTTTTGAGATAAAACACAAAATAAGGTGTTTTGCTCAGTGGCCAGTGATGAAAAGCAAACAAAGAAAAAAGCAAAATACTAATTCTGAGGCAATGTAGGGGGTTCAATTGCTGGGTATGTAGGAGACGACAAACAAACAATTTTTAATATAACACCTATCCTGTCAATATTTTATCACATAACTGTCGCAAAATTTGTCATCTGCTGCAGTCGTTTTCGGCGATTTAAGGGTTAAAAGTCCATGTTGTATATAAAATTTTCCTAATTTTCATCATCGCAAGCAGTTCAGATAATGATGAAATTTGCTGCAATGTCTCACCAGAGTCTGAGCTGTTTGCAAATGCACATACTATTTATGAACTCTCAACCTTGAATAGGAAAAAAATGAATACATTTTATCAGAATGGTTATGAATACAACAACAGCAAAATTGCTTTACTATATCTACTCAGATGTACATCAGCCAAACAAACTCCTGTAACATTGGACAAAAATACTGGTACCTATAAATTGAGCAAACAAAACCACATCAAAAGATAACGGTAAATACATTAAAATATACAAAATATACATGTTTTATAACATGAATCAGATCCTGTCAAATCATTTGATCCAGTATTTGAGATTTTGCTAGAAATCGCAGATATGAGAAGCAAAAGCTCGGACAAGTCTGCACATCTGCGCAGTCTTGTCAGACCATTTTCTGCTCTCACACACAAAGTAGGAATGTAAATGAAGGTGCAGGCAAACATTAAGATCCCTTGTTAAACAAGATAGCTGCACATTCACATTACCCCTTTTCAATCTGGATATATTATGTGATATAGGAGAATAAATGGACCCTTTTACAATTAATGGGGGTAACTACATGATCACATCCAGGGCTAATCTTACTTAAACAATGGATTCTAGATAAGATACCACGGGGGACAAGATAAACTGTTACACCGGTAAACAGGTATTTTGGCAAACAGTGAAGACCCAAATGAGATGGTGCATAACAAGGCATTTCAGTTATACCCCATTTCATCTGGATCTTCACTGTTTGCTTGGATAAAAACAACCTTCAGGGGTAGAAATATATTGAAATTTCGACCTGTGACACCTTAAAATACCAAATGTACCAATCCGTTCTTAATGAATCAGTGTGTATGGGTAAATCCATCAGAATGAAATGAATTAAGAATGAATTTACGTACATGCAAAAAGTACAGTGAGGTTGCCAAAATAGAAACGTTGCCTTTAGAGAAAAATTGTACATATTTGATAAACTTTCTAAGATCTGGACAGGTCCAAAATACTTTTGATTGTACTGTCATCACTACCAATTAGTTCAGATTCAACACATAAAATAGTTTTTTTTTCTATCTTGTTGGGTTATAACTTAGATTTGATAGGAAAACATCTCAACCATTTGCAGGCCATGCTTATATCATGTATTTAGAAACGTATCTTATGAAAAGTATGTATAATTTGTGCCTTTCTTTGAAATAAGGTAATTTGAAGTGGTATGAGTTCAAAGTACATCTATTTCTGAGTAAATGTGACCAAAGAACAGCTTATTGCTGATTTATATTGTGGTCACACACTGGGAAAGGGCTGACCTCTTGGCTCTCGTTTATTGCGTCTAACTGTGAGTTTGTCACTTTCCCATTGGTATCCTTGGTCAGGTGTGGTACTTGATTGTATCGATTCCTGCTCTTTGCACTCTTACTTACTTTTATTGGTGAGAAATTGTGAGTAAGTATGGCTGCCATTAGAGGTAAATGACGTAATCTGTTGGCAGTATGTATTGCAGGGTCATTATGGAAAAGCTTTTATCCTGAGAAAGATTTTATGGAACAAATTTGGTCTATCTATTGTATCAGGGTACCAACACTTACAAGATACAAAAACGACTTTATAATTTTCCAAACTAAACATATCCTAAATTAACATAATATATACATATAGAAAACTTAAGAGTAAGATAAAGAGCCGTAATTTCTGATGAAATATGTAGCCACAGCTGTCTGGTGATTAGTGTTGAGGGTTAAGTGTGATTAAAAAAAAATGAAGCACGCATAGAAAATATATACTGACTGACTTTAATTACGCAACACTAACTTCCCCTTATATCTTCCAAAAGACTGATGGATGTAAACTTCCTTTGCTTCGATAATGTAATCATGAGTTGGCTTCTTCAGCAAACACTTTAGTTTTAAACGTACAACTAAACTGGACGACGTTATTTGCTTTGTATGAATTTAGACATTTAAACATTGCTTAAGTAGAGGAGATTTTAAGCTATTAAATGAAAGGGTGCACCCAGTTAAACGTCAACTACGCAAATAAGCTGCATCGCAGACCTGCCAATCAATGTGAGAGTCATTTCTCGATGACTTACACAGTCCATGATGCAAAGTTGATTCTTCTAGAGTTTCTTGATTTAACAAAGTAGGGAATCTTTCATCCATAACATTTGGCCACATGAAACAGTTGACCCCTATCTCAAAAAGTTTACATTTTAATGCATTAAGATCATCTTAGTTGGACACGTTTTCCATGTTGTACTTACAAATGAATGCTCTTTAACATACAATCCAAATTATTGTTCTGCCTTCTTTTTCGATACTTAAATTAAAGCTGTTATCCAAGTGTTGCGTTTTTAAAGTCCGTCAGTATACGTATGTAGGGGAAAACTTTGAAATTTTTTCCCTATAAAATTATTTAAGGACAGATATATATTTTGTAAGATGGATCGATTGTCTTCCTAAACCAACCATAGGAAAATCTAACAAATGTTCTGTCTAAGAAAACTCAGCATAATTTGCGTTAGTGGCTCTATAGAAGCAACCTCACTGTATTTGAATCTAATGACCGGCATTTGTACAATATATGCTCTATTAACCCAGAATATATAGAACCCATATAACAAATGTTCAAAAATTTCGATCTTTTCTTATTCTGTTCATAATTAATATACTGGGTATCAGGGCTGGAAGACACAAACCCTTGTCCGAATAGCAAACAGGGAAGACCCTGATCAGATACTTCTTTTTGTCTTTTTGGCAGGCAACTAGTGACATTTACAGTAACTCAGCAAATTTGTCATAAAAATTAAAAAAGTGCACTTGACTAATTTATTATGTATAAAACTGTTGTAACAGAACATATTTGGCAAACAGTGAAAATCCCATATCAGACTGCCCTAATCTGTCTATCCCAAAATAGAGGGAAACAGAGTATGTGAAATAACACTAATATTTTGTGGTGCCATGGCTTTGTCTGAAGTGTGATTGATTCCTGATCATACTTAATTTTTGGTAGATCCAAATCAGATCTCTTTCAGAAAAGTCTGTTAGTAGCTACATGTACACCAGTTTGGGGAGCAGTCTGATCTAAGGTACACTATTTTGAGTGGTCTGAATAAAGGCTACGATGATATGAGAATCGAACTGTACAGTAAGCAAATAATTTCCATAAAATCTTAATAAAATATCAAGATAATAATGCCCTTAATGGACTTGTGAGTTAAAATCAGGTCAATGGCATATGAAAAATAGCATTTTGCTAAGCTATCACAGGTAACTAACGCAGCAACAGCAAATTAACTATATCTATTAACATCAACTGAACAAACCCAAATTTTATTTACTTATTTAATTGATAGGCTGTAGCCCAAACCAGCGTATCTTGTAAAAAAGTAATCGATGCTTACCCCGAAAGTAGCAAAGCTGATTTTTTGCACAACGAATATTTGAACATTCGGTAATACAAAACCACTGTATAGCAATTCGTTGCGAATTGCGTATTGCCGTATATGCGACATTTGTATGGGAAGCCGTTTTCCTTTAAAAATCGTAATGATGATCTAAACGCATGTTAAACATGCTATCATAGCAAATGGGATTGTAAATTGTATCTATTCTGCCCCATATAATCTATTGTATGTTATGAGGAAGGGGGGAACATATTTTGCTTTGCCTTATGTTTAAAATATAGCTTGAAAACACAGACTGTCTATCCTATTCAAAGTTTGTGTTTGTTCGTTTCGATTTGTTAAGTAATCTTCGTGACCAAAAGGAATCTGCCAATTATGTTGTTATTAGCCGAGAGGCAAATGTGCTTGCAACACTAAAAAATAAAAATTGAAATAATATACTCATTAGTTAATACATGTGGCAAAAACAAACACAGGCACCCCATCAACAAAAAAAGAAACAAAAAGAAACAGAGGAGTCAAACAGCGTGACAATCATCCCACACAAGGCTACAAGAGTATAAGAAACTATATCAAAATGATTTGTATAATAACATGATTGAGAAACAATTTAACTAACAATTTCTAACGAGGTGATTAAGCTGCTAGTAAGCACTGAACAGACGTAAACAATGCACATGACACGAATAAAGAAACTTACACCACAAATCACTGAAAAGAATGTGTGTGTTTTCAGGTTATAAACACAGCTAACTATACTCGTATAAATTGCTTTGAGTCTATTTTTACAAAAAAACACCAGCTAATTCTTTCCAATCCTCCACGAGTCATTAGCCGGCGATGATGGAAGATTTCATGAACAGAAAACAGAAATTAAAGGTATAATAGGTATACGTAACTTTTGGACTACTGATGTCGTAAACTGCAACATTGAAAGTAGAAAAGACGGCAAAATTCAGGAATCGATTCAATCAAGTACTACACCTGACCCAAGATACCAGATGGAAAGTGACAAAAACACAATTAAACAACACAAACAAGAGCCCTTTCTAAGCAGGTGACCACATGGCAGCTATGAACAGACGCGAAAGCGTGACAAACATAAGACATAAATAACACAAATGACCCACAAAAGAAGTACCGCCTTCAAACGGTCAGTAAAAATTTTTACTGAAGGGCTTAACCCAGTTTCATGGCGCCAGTTTCAGCTGCATTATATATCACCACCATAGTTTTTAATTGTGTACTTATCTATTTGTTTTGTCTTTGTCTTTTTTCTATTTTCTTTCTTTTTCCTATTTTCTTTCTTTTCCGTCTTCTTTTTTGTTACTTTTTCTTTCATTTTAAGTTGTTTTGTCCCTTATTGACTAGTTTATTCATATTTAGCTTTATATTTGATTTTAATGGACGTGTTTGTATATTTTTGACATCTTTAAACAGTTTTGTTACCTTGCAGATGTTTTGTTAATACATGTAAAACATACAAGTATGCCAAAATAAAGACCTCAAGCTTACAAAACTGCATACTTCATAAAAGAAAATTTGATAAAATCTCTCATGAGTCCAAGTCCCAAAAATTGGAGCGTTGGAGAGCCAGATATGACTTTTTAGATGTGAACAAGTATTGAAAGTACTTCAAACTATACTATATACATTCAGTTATGCATACTTTTTTTAAAGTAAAATATGGTGAAATTAATATTGTGCATCCAAATGCTGCTGTGGAAGTTCTGAAACTTACTTACTGTTTATCCCTTGTTTTGATTTCTTTAAACTATAAAATGATGATTTTTAATACACTTTGGTATTGGAAGAAATTTCAATAAATCCATATATGGATACATCAGTATGTCGTTCAGGTAAAGTCATAACAGTATACAAGTATTGAAAGTCTAGTTGCCATGGTGATTGTTTTATTATACCAGGTATGGTAAATTAGTCCATTTTGTCTTGTTGCTAGGCAACCGTCTATAATTATAAGTAATAGTTTCTGACCAGTTTTTAGGAAGGGGATTATAATGTTGTATCAAACAATAATCACTGTTAATGTTTTAAGTATTTCCTTTCAAATTTAAAATATAGAAGGTGTTGAAAATAAGCATTCTTTATTTTTGCCTTTAGATTTGCTTTGGGGATTTTAATGTCACTTGACTGAAATGAAGCGTAATGCCATACACTTTTTACATTTAACACAATTGACATCACAAAATACATCCTTAACCACAATTAATGCTAATTTCAAGAGAATGGAAAATATCAAAACTCATAAATAAATTGACCACAAACATCTATATTTATAGAAAATGTGATATTGTACATAAAAACATTGGGTCAGTTGAACAATTCATTGTGATTGTTAAACATTTATAATACACTTAATACATTGGTATTCTACATTATAACATTTAATATATCCTTAACAATAAACTAAAGACTTCATGTATATATAAAATTCGATTGATGTATAGTGTGCCAGGACAGTCAGAAGACCAACAGGTAAGCCACCAACACTGCCCTCCATGTGTGTTAATTTTTGAAATCGGTCAACCGATTATAAACGTAATAGATTTTCACGCCCAATAACAATGTAATGAAATACAATGGTGCCATCCTATACCAACTTTATTTACATGTAGGCTAATATCGCATACTTAGAAAAAAGTAAGTAACCGTTCAGGATGTGCTTAACATTGCGATGTGTTTTGCATATCTACCCTTCTGGTTCATCAAAACAATGCATTGGATAAAGCGAATCTATTTTACAGTCAATGTGCTCATATTCAAGGCCATCTTAAAGTGTCCATTGTTACGTGACAATAAATTTTGTGTTCTGAAATAGGTACACGGAAGTCCCACTACATACGCAAGCATTTTAAACGTGATCTGTTAGTAAGATATTGATGATCCCCAAAAATACGTTTTCATACCTTATGGCGACGGCGGCCATATTGGATATTAAATTTCAACCAAACAGGCAGCAATGTAATCTTTGGACAGTTATGATGTGTTTGTGTGAAAATAATTTAATTGAGTCGTGGCAGATGCAGATGAGAGATAACGAAACATTACGTTTTATCTGGTTACATATGGTACACAACATTGCATGCGTAATGCTAAAGAAACAGTTCTTTGAAATTATATCTAATACTCAATACCTTTACAATAAAACACTTTGTCATTCCTGAAAGGTAGTTTGATTTCAATTTGATAACGCGTTGCTGAGATATAAGCGTTTGTATTAAACGCATGCATACATTTGACGCACATGGGCTACCATACTTTATTAGCTCTAGTGCCGTTATGCAATTCTGAAAAATTTGCTATACAGTGGTTTCGTATGCACCATATATACTTCTTCAAAATTATACTATAACAAATCTTGCTACTTTCTGGGTAACCATTTTTGATTTTTTTTACCCTGGGCCCCAGCCTATGAGCTAATAAAACACATAAAAAGAAAAAGGCAATTGAATAACAACAAACAAAAAGTATATTATGCGATATGCCTCAGTCAGATCATGTAAAAGGTAAATCACGGGTGGTAAACCTAGGAACTACCACGAAATTGTGTTAACGTAATTTTGTTCCCAAGCCACATCTGGGACACATCGTGGTAGTGTCCAGGCCGAAAATTGGATAAAGAAAGGTTGGTGTCACTTTCATTTTTGTTTTATTTTACAACTAAGAACAAACAATGGTGAAATCCGACAATGTGGTTCCGTGTAAATATGTCTCATCGTCCCCTCTAGCCCAAAATTTTGTTTGAAAAGTTATTTTCTTTCTTTAGATTCGTGTTTCCCCACTGAGCATCGGACCAACTTTCCCCAAAGTTCGAAGGTTTTTAGCCCATATCTGTCAAATTAAATGGAATTTGATATCATTTGACGATGGAAATGATGAAAAGACCCTGAATAAACATTCCTACACAGAAAAAACTTCTGAGCATTTACTCGTAAACGATTCATGCCCCGTTCGTCCTGTGTGGTAGTTTCCAGCTCATCATGGTAGTAAATATGCTATCCTGGAAGTTTCCAAGATTTTGTAGGATACGTTTCTGAAGTGTTACAAAACATTATAGTGGTTGTTTGTTTTGCATGATAACCCTCGACCTCGTCAATTAATTACCACGGTAAACAAATAAATCACATTTCAACACCATGAAGAAGCTAAGCTGAGGACTCAAGAGATTCAATGTCACGCTTGACAGGTGGAGATCATGCCCTGGACTGCCAAACAACACCTCTCAAAATCTAAAGCAAAAGAAGGTCATCAGTTGAGCCATGGTGGACCAAGCAACAGACAAAAAAATGGTATAAAAAAATGCGTCACTCGCTACGTTGTTCCATCTTCAGTCAACTTTAAGATAAAATGGCAGGCTAAGACTACTGGCCCAAAGTATCGTTAGTACTTGTGCTTCATAGAAAAAGGAAATATCCTCGGGTTGGGACACCTTTTATATACATGTGAGTGCGACAATGAACGGGCATGTTATTTGATAATTAAAAGCATGTTTATTCAAAAACAAAATATAAGAATATCCCTTCTTTCCATTCTTCTCATCATTTCAATAGCCCACTAAAATTAAAATTCAGGCAGTCGACATTTGTTATCTGACAAAAGGTTGTTGAAAAGGTCTTCGTATGAATAAGAGGGGTATTCAAGGTTCTGCCCACATACCCTGTCTTTATAAAAAATGACATAGCCCCTGAATGGTGAACATCTGCTGATGCGAACTACTACTAAATTCCTACAAAGTCTTGGAAACTACCACGATAGCATTTTAACTACCACTATGAGCTAGAAACTACCACATAGGACGAACGGGGCATGATTTGTTTACGAGTAAATGCTCAGATTTTTTTTTCTGTGTAGGAATGTTTATTCAGGGTCTTTTCATCATTTACATCGTCAAATGATATCAAATTCCATTTAATTTGACAGATATGGGCTAAAATCCTTCGAACTTTGGGGAAAATTGGTCCGATGCTCAGTGGGGAAACACGAATCTAAAGAAAGAAAATAATTTTTCAAACAAAATTTTGGGCTAGAGGGGACGCTGAGACATATTTACACGGAACCACATTGTCGGATTTCACCATTGTTCGCTCTTTGTTGTAAAATTAAACAAAAATGAAAGTGACACCAACCTTTCTTTATCCAATTTTCGGCCTGGAAACTACCATGACGTGTCCCGGATGTGGCTTGGGAACAAAATTACGTTAACACAATTTCGTGGTAGTTCCTAGGTTTACCACCCGTGTAAATAGAGAATACTAAGTGAGTGTCTTTTGATATTAAGTTTACCAAGGCTTTGAGAATGCTTGTTGACATCGCGAGGCTTGCGTTCTCAAAGCTGAACCTGGTAAACTTGATATCAAAGACGCGAACCTGGTATTCTATTTATCAGCTTACTTACCCATTGTTTCACTCTCAATTTAGCGATTATGACGTAATTTTCGATTTTTGTGCTGATTCAGCGTCATAAGCGACGTCATTCAAAGAGTGCAACGTCATCATGACCTGATAAATATCTTAAATACACTGCTCAAAATATTTAAAGGAACACCTGATAATTTTCCATGTGTGATAATGTTATCCCCTGCCCTATAGACAAGCCATACATTTCACTAGACAATAAGGTAATAAACCAATTTCTTTTGATATATTTGCAATGAGAGTCAACGTATTGTATCAAAAAAAGTTTTTGACAAAACAATCGGTGCTCAAGTTAATGGCTCAAAGGGGTATGTGCATTAAGAGGCTATTTTGGCCCCCCTATGAGATCAAAAAATAAAAGTTGCTCTTCACAAGTTTCTTCGTATTAGTTTATTAGAACAATAGCCAAAGTGTAAAAGTCTGGCATTGATTCTACTTTTACGGTTGCTATGGTAACAAAAATGGCCACCAAAATAGGCTAAAAATAGAAAAATGGCCATTTTGGAGCAAATTTTGAGACATGTAACAGATGAATTAATATAGAGCACAAACAAATACCAAAAAAATATTTTAACAGATGATGCGAATTATCATGGCACACAATACAAAGTCAATTTCAAAGATTTTTATACCAAACTTTGTGTGTGTTCTCACAAATGAAAGAAACAAAACATATCAGACGGGATCTTCATTCTGTCCCCTGGGTCATGCCCCAGGGGTGGGACTTTGGGGCGCAGGGGGTGCCCAGGGGGTCATTTATTTCAAACATGGCCATGTGGTATATCAAATCGACGGGGATGACGAGCAGAACAGAATGCAAGTAAAATTTTAATTCTAGGGTCAAACTGGTGACCTTGGGGTGGGGTCAAAGGTCAAATATCATTAAATTTCAGTTACCATGTCAATTTCAAAGATTTTTATACCAAATTTTGTGAGTGTTCTCACAAATGAAAGATACAAATCATATCAGACGGGATTTTTAGTCTGTCGCCTGGGTCATGCCCAAGGGGTGGGACTTTGGGGCACTGGGGGTACCCAGGGGGTCAAACATTTTTTTCAAACATGGTCATGTAGCATATCAAATCGACGGGGATGACGAGCAGAACAAAATGCAAGAAACATTTTCATCCTAGGGTCAAACTGGTGACCTTGGGGGGGGGGGGGGGTGGAGGTCAAAAGGTCAAATATCATAAACATGATAATTTCAGAGATTTTTATACCAAACTTTGTGTGTGTTCTCACAAATAAAAGATAGAAAACATAATGAACAGAATTTTCATTCTGTTGCCAAGGTCATGCCCCGAGGTGGGACTGCGGGGTGCTGGGGGAGTCAAAAACTTTAGCGTGGGGATTTGCGATGGCGCCCCATCGACTGCGCACTCTAGCTAACAATTGTTAAATAAAACATTACATTTTACCCTCCACTTGAGCTAAGGTAAATCGATAGATCACTTGTGTATTAATCCTATCCTGGGGATAGGATTAATACACAAGTGATATATCGATTTGAAGTCCCTGATAACTTTGTAAACAAAACATGAAGTCACTGTCACTCTTGGCTGGCAGGACAGTAAGACAGCATTGTTCTTTTCCTTTAAAATATAAACACAATACCAATATAATAATGCCCTTTATAGACTTATGAGTTAAATCACGTCAATTACATTATATAAATAGAGTTTTGGCTAAATTATCCATATTTTCTAGGTTAGCAAAATATCACACCATTAACATAATTTATCTGCTGTACAAATATTGAGCAAAATGTGAGTTTTAAAGATAATGTAAGGCCATTAATAGTTTTTTTTAAACAACACATCTACATCTCAACGAATTCCTCCCTGATATTGTTTAACACATACACAACATTTTAAGAAAATTAGTCTTTTTGCGCGTCTGTTTATAAGTGCTTTGTGGTCACCTGCTGGGAAAGGGCTGACCTCTTGACTCTCGTTTGTGGTGTCTAACTGTGAGTTTGTCACTTTCCCATTGGTATCCTGGGTCAGGTGTGGTACTTGAGTGTATCGATTCCTGATCTTTGCACCCTTACTTACTTTTAAGATGTTCAAGTTAGAATGAAGAAATGAACCACACACAGATAGTGGATGGACAGACACTGATTTATATGGGAGATATAGCATGATAACCTTGCCACTATTAGTGATAGGTATGATTTAAAACTACACTTACAATATCATAGGTGAAATTCATTAAATACCTTCATGCGGAATTGCTAACATGTTTATAATATAATTATTACCAAATAAGTGGTTTTGCTAGTAAAACACAGTTAAACCTTTGTATACCAGTGAATCCAAAATGCACACTTTGGCAAACAGAGAGACAAAATAATTCTTCAAAGAAAGAAATATAACATGTGTTGGAAACTATAACCTGTGACCCCTTGATATATAAATATAAATATAATGGATCATGATCATTCTGGCTCAACTGTATCAATATTTAGTGAATATTCCACTGGTCCAAAAATGGTTAATAGGCAGATGCATTGCCTCAGTCTGAAACCAAAGGCCATGGATATGTACCTTCACCTATTATATTCAGATCTGAGCACTCTATATGCTCCAAGAAGACTGAAATTGTAGTTCATCCACTGCAGTATTTCTGCAAAGCCAACTTATGTATTTGCAGAATGGAGATTGAGATCGGGGTGAAGCCAGAGGAAGAAAGGGACTTACAACATATGATCAGACCTAAATGGCCACATATACCAATGCTCTATGTTATAACCACCTTTGGAAAGCAATTGTACAATAACTTTAGAATTTTCATTATTCTCTGGAAAGAGATTCATGAACCTCACTAGAGGATTTTTAAATGTTCCTGTGGAATAAAGTTTGGAGGTAAAAAAACTTAAGGGCTCATCTAAAGGTAGTGACATCATGAAGCTGAATCTGAACTTGATGTTAAATAATTTGAGCCGCCTCTTGTGATTTCCAACAATGTGGCATTTTGACATGAATAGACTCAGACGAGCCTGTGCAGCTTCCTTATAAGCTTCAAAGCTCCAAATGATGTTCGAACAGTATGTTAACAATCATAGCTTAATCAAGCAACTAGCAAAGGCTCTGATCAGATTGCGCGTATGCCCAGGCTGGTCTGAGCCTTTGCTGGTCGCAAATACCACATTGGTGGAAATCTCATGCCGCTGCTCATTTATATGTTGACCGGGGATCTTCTGGTCCATGGAACTAGAATTGTTTTTCTACAAAAAAAAAAACAGATGTCTCCCCCCCCCTTTTGATGTCAAAAGCATGAGTCATTAAATACAATTTCAAACAGAAACATTAAATACAATTTCTAAGGGAAATTCTAGTCATTTCATGCAGACAATCAGTTCGTATCTAGTAAAGATATCTGTCAATGTATTAACTTTTGCACAATCATAACCTGGTATAAAATAGTCATAGATAATTTTTTTTGTGATGGACAAAGTTCAAAGGGAAAAAACTCAAATAGTATAAATGACAGAGTTACAATTCTTTCACTCTGCACGTCGACTGATTTTGGTTGATACTTGTATAAATTTTCGTGAATATAGCTTAAGCGGTTTTCAAGTTATAGAGTGGACACGGTTTTTGTGATGCACAAAGTTCCAAGGAAAATAATTCAAAAGTATAAAAGGCAGAGTTACCATTCTTGCACTCTGCACGCCATCTCATGCTGATTGATATTTGAATAAAGTTTTGTGAATATAGCTTCAGGGGTTTTCAAGTTATAGAACGGACGAGATTTTTGTGATGCACAAAGTTCCAAGGGAATTAACTCATAAAGTATAAAAGACAGAGTTACCATTCTTGCACTCTGCACATCATCTCATGTTGATTGATATTGTATAAAGTTTCATGAATATAGCTTAAGTGGTTTTCAAGTTATAGAGCGGCACGATTTTTGTGATGCACAAAGTTCAAAGGGATATAACTCAAAAAGTATAAAAGGCAGAGTTACCATTCTTGCACTTTGCACGTCATCTCATGCTGATTGATGTTTGTATAAAGTTTCGTGAATATAGCTTAAGTGGTTTTCAAGTTATAGAGCGGACACGATTTGTGACAGACAGACAGACAGACAGACGGACAGACAGACAGACAGACGCCCGGGGAAAAACAATATGTCTCCCGACCCTAAAGGGGGGAGACATAATACAAGAGGACAGAAATAGCATGAAGGATCATCAGAAATTGGCAGTGCAGAGGAAGAGACCCATGGAAGTGGATACGACCAGGAAGATTGATGATTGGAATAAAGTAGACATAAAGAAGGCAGTATGCAGAGATGAGATTGTGAACGACAGCTGGAAAAGTTGTGTAGGGTAAGATTATGTAGGTCAATGTGAAAGGATAATGGCACTTGAAAATAATTTTTTTTTCTTCAAGGGCCAGACAGATCCACTTTGTCGCATACATTTATTCATATTTTGTTTATATGCATCAGGTGCCCACTCTTAGTCTGAAATGATATTCCCTGAATTTTCACTGACCTTTCCTTGACGAAAATTCATTTTTCCCTGACCATTATACCGCCATTTACTGTTTCCCTCACTTACCGCCATCTGTTCCATTCAGATTATATATAGATCTGACATCAAACTAAATCCTCAAAATGTATGATCTATCGTTTACTAAAAACATGATTTTTTTAAAGACAAAGAGCAGACAACATGTAAGTAAAGAACATAGAACATTCAATAAAAGCATGATAAAAACAAGACAGAAATAACATTCCATAAAAAGTCTTATTACTTTCATTTTTCCCGTTTCTGCAGATGGCAACCTGGGCATATTTTCTCACCATATTGGTGTAAGTATATTCTGAGGTTGAGTATGTAGGCAGATGTGGGATAACAAAATACTGTCATGTTAAATATACAAATCTTCTTGTGCATATTTTCATAATGGTGTATAGTTGAATTCGTTCTTGTCTGTGTGCTTATTGTTTAAACTTCAAATTAAGTAAAGCAGTTAAATTTCTTCAAGTTGTTCAACTCATAGATAAATAGGCATGTCTAAATTCATGTACATATTATTCTGAATATCTGTTTGGATATTGATACAAAATTCAAAAAATCACCATGGCAGAGAGCAATTTGTACGCACTTTTCATCTGGATTGACGATTGTCCTGTAACAGCAAGTGTCTTGAATTTATCCTTCATAACCAAACCTTTCTTCATTCTCAACTATGAACATAAGCGGGAGGGACTTCAAGATGGAAGAAAATTAGCAGGGAAAAATAAATTTTAAAATCATAAATTTAGGGCTACATCGTCTTGATATAAGTCTTGAAAATTTAATGAATATCAATATCTAGTTATTATGCAGATTTTAGAGGATGAAGGAGGAATAGTGGTATTTTGTGGTTATAAAGTGTCTGGTTAGATAAAGTCTTATCGGCGGCCATATTGATTTTTGTAGGAATCGCTACTTTCATTTTCAATAAGTAGAGTTTTCTAGCCATTGTAATTATTAATTTGCGCATAATATTGTGCAAGTCACTAGGATGGATGAATAATATTGCGTATATATTGGAATATTGTTGTGTTAGACAAAAGAATGGATGAAAAACTCGTGGGAAAGAGACGACAATAAAGAGTGCAAAATGAGGACCTTTCGAGTAAGTAAGCAAATGGGCTTAAACAGCTAAACGGCAATCCCTTCCATTACAAACTATCTTCTACCATCATATCTGAGCTTACGCCGCTTACTTCTCTATAGTTGATATATTATATTATTCCCATGTCTTCGAGAAAGATTGAAAAGGGGGCGGAGAAAGTGCAATCACAAAGAGCCGGGCTCCCATCACATAGAGATATATTTCTATTGTCAGACAGTAAAGGTAGATACTTGCAAAACCAACAACATTCACATGATGCTGTGAAAATTAACTTCATCCATATAGGTGGATTCGTCATAAACAACCCAGAATATTTAGACTAGGTTTGCACAGGATTATAGCTTCCAGAAGTAATATGTTTTGGCATTTGCGAGTTCACAACAAAAGACAGTGGATCAAAAATTACTATATGACGCGATACTGATATAGACAGAGTTGTTTCGGACTATGAGAAATTTAAAGAAAGTATCATTTCATTTCAAAGAACGGCAAAAGTATTCTTTATAGATACCCCAATTCCATATATCAACGTTTGGAACATAAACCATGGTCATGATGTAAGTGATAGCCTGGACCACGGCTTACATGATATTCTCAAAGCATTTAATGAAAAACTGCTAAAGCTGAATGCTGTTGAAACACCAAGTATATCACAGGACCTTATACAATCTTGAAAAAGCACAAAGGCAAACAAAGTACAAGATCAACAAAAACCTATACAAAGATGGCATTCATCCCGTAGATAAACTGGTGTAGTTATGGCTTCTTCGACTGTATAAATTCATAAGGGGTGTTACAGAGCAATAAGCATATCATATAGTATATACTATAAAGTGATCAAATATATTCAGTGTTCAATTCATACATAAAAACTTATATTAAATTAGCACCATGTACTATGGGTAAGTTAATAAGGATCGCCTTGTTCACACTTTTCCACTTTTCAATATCTACTCGTACTATGGGTAAGTGAATAAGGATTGCCATGTTAACACTTTTCCACTTTTTATTTCTCCACTCAGACGTATAATTCATCAAGAACACAAGAAATCTAGCTATAAAAATTGAAGAATCTCATTCAACAAGTAATGCTATGATCACTTGCACTGTGCCATTTATAATCATCAAATCAGAGAAGTTAGTACCAGAATTCTCAGTAAAATAAATAACCAGTATAAGCATATCATATAGTATATACTATAAAGTGATCAAATATATTCAGTGTTCAATTCATACATAAAAACTTATATTAAATTAGCACCATGTACTATGGGTAAGTTAATAAGGATCGCCTTGTTCACACTTTTCCACTTTTCAATATCTACTCGTACTATGGGTAAGTGAATAAGGATTGCCATGTTAACACTTTTCCACTTTTTATTTCTCCACTCAGACGTATAATTCATCAAGAACACAAGAAATCTAGCTATAAAAATTGAAGAATCTCATTCAACAAGTAATGCTATGATCACTTGCACTGTGCCATTTATAATCATCAAATCAGAGAAGTTAGTACCAGAATTCTCAGTAAAATAAATAACCAGTATAAAAGTATAATATATGTCTTCACCACAGTCATTTATAATTCATCAAATTAAGTAAGTTATTACCAGAACTCTCAGTAACATATTTAGCTATCTAACTAAACAGATAAGTGAATAAGGATTGCCTTGTTCACACTTTTCATTTTCAGTAAAATATATAACCAGTATAAAAGTATAATATATGTCTTCACCACTGTCATTTATAAGTCATCAAATTAATTAATTACCAGAACTCTCAGTAAAATATTTAGCTATCTAATCAAATAGATAAGTGAATAAGGATTGCCTTGTTCACACTTTTCAAATGTCAACAAGAACACAAGAAATTGAGTTATAAAACATTGAAGAATCTCAATCAACAAGAAATGCTATGTTCACTGGCACTGCGGCATTTATAATCATCTAATTAGAGAAGTTAGTACCAGAACTCTCAGTAAAATATATAAGGAGTATAAAAGTATTATATATGTCTTCACCACTGTCATTTACCGGTGCTAAAAAATAATCAGTTAAAATAATAAAATAAGGATTGCCTTGTTCTAGTGCATGTGTACTCAAGCAATATGGCAACAAATGAAGCATCATTCTTTTTTCCCAGCAACAAAATACACCATCTAACATCAACACCGTTACAAGTTGGAAGCTGACCTATCAGGAGTCCTAAGGGGAAACGTACAAAAAGGGAGTGTGCAGTGTTTAAAGTGTGACAATGCAATAAACTTAGAGACAGATTTATTCTATACCTGCTCCGTTTGTGCCCTAGATGTGTGCCTTAAATGTACTGGTATCTCAACAAAAATGTACTTAAATATGCAAGACCTCGGTGACAACTGCTTTATGTGGACATTTAAAGGCTGTAAGCAAAATTTTCCAACAATCAATAATGTAAATGTCTCATTACAGAGCTTAGATAAAAAGAATGACTTCAGGCTGACTAGCCTAGAAAACAAAATAGACCACCTTGACACCAACATAAATAACAAAATAAGTGAGGGTATCACCCAAATGAAAAAAAAACTGTTATAGATGAGGTGACAGAAGGAATAAAAAATGATCTAAAGCTGGAAGTTAGGGTAGTAGTGAGAGAAATTGATAACCAAAAAGCCAGGGCAATGAACCTGATAGTTTTTAACCCAAGAGAATCAGAGAGTGCGAGTAGCGAAAATAGAAAGACGGAAGACAGACATAAACAATTTTATTGATATATGTTCAGAAATAGTTGAAGTTGAAGAGGTGGAACTTGCTTTCAGATTAGGTTACAAAAGTCCAAACAAAATAAGGCCCTTGAAGATAGTCATGAGCAACAGACAGTTAAGAAAAGCAATTTTAGATCACGCAAAGTATATCAGATCTAAAGCATAAAAAAATATGAGCTAGTGGCTATAGTTAGAGAGCTAACACCGAGGCAGAGAGAAGAAAACAAAAAAGAAGACTAGAAAGACTAAACAAAACGAACAGAAACCAAGCTCTTCCAAGCAAACTAAATACGCTAATAAGGTTCTACAGATGGATCATCAACCCAGTAGTCCATCAGCGGCCTATGACAATGTTACCCAAACTCAATATTAAAACTCGGAAAATTAACTTACAAATAGCCCGGGAGTGTTGAACAAAGGATATTCCCCAACCAAAGCGGGATACGTGGTTAATAAATGCCCTTTGTTTTGTGCATATGGTTGCTGACACTAACATTAACAAACATGAATACCTCCAACAATCCGTTTTTACCACAGCCTGAGGATCTGAATGAAAGTTTAATTTTGAACAACCTTCCCCCTTTGGCAGGGAGTCAGCCCCACATGTTCATGGGCAGCACTCCGCTATAGGTGACCAAGCCTTCTGAACAGATAACTGTTTTTGTGCAACCACCACCTGTCATGCCCAACAGAAACATCTCGCAATTCAGTGGATTTTTGCACGTAGATTCCAACAAATTCTTAGCTGAATTTGAATCACACTGGACGTTAGCAGCCATTGAAATATCTTCCCCAAGTGCTGTGGCTGCGCTTCACTTGTTCCTGAAGGGACCAGCATTAATTTGGTTCAACATTTTACCAGTGAAAGATTCATGGTCAACTGTGAGAGCAGCATTTGACCTGGAATATTGTTATATATTGGGTAGCTTTTCTTTGATTGCTGAGTCAGTAGCCTTTGATAATCTCAGACTTAATCAGTCACAGGCTATCAAGGATGCGTGCATCCTGGACAAAGGTCCTAAACTCTGAAAAAGTGAAGCCGATATGTTAAATAAATTTATCAGTGGACTACCCTCCCAACTAGCTTTTTTTGTAAGAGCGGGTTGTGTGGATTCGTTATGGGATGCCCTCCGATCTGGTAAAATAGGAGAAGCCAATGGGTATCATGTTCAGACACCAACCAATGTGATCAGTTCGACACCTTAACCTAGTCAGGCTGCTGGGTGGTTTCAGTCCCAATTGTATATGATCAATAAAAAAAACTTGAGGAATTTTAAAAGCTCTACCTCACTATCACTTGGTGAGCCAACAAAAACAGACTAGCACCATGTGTTGGTTTTCGTTGTAAAGGTGAAAGAAATGTAAAAACACATTGTAACAGGAATGGACAAAGGGATCCCACTCCCCTTGTACAATGCCAGCTTTGCTTCCAGCTGTGGCACAATGCTGTGCTGCTACAGTCCTTGGTTCTTATTATTGTTTGTATGGTGGTCCGTTTCTCGCTACCGGTTTTTAGTGTTCAATGTTTTAGTGGTTAGTTACATAAATTTGTGCGTCAGGTTTTCTCTTTCTTTTTCTGCTAAAACGTGAAAGCAAACAAAGGAAAACTTCCAAACTCTTCTGAAACGAAAATGCATCGCTAATATCAGTTACCCCACAACGTAGGTATTTTAAGGGTTATTTGTACGTCCCATCTTTCATTAATCGCTTTTTTTCATCACGTTATTGTCCTTTATAACGATTTTTTCATGTTTTTACTCGTGCAAATTTCTTCCTTTTGTTGATTGTAATCATACGTGCTTGCAATTATTTAAGTTCATCATCTAAATTCCTTTCATCTTATAGTGATTGCTCCAGAGTTTTTCAATGTAAGAGGAATTCAATTAGGTCGATAAGAATATCTAGCGATAAGGCGAGTAATATCCCTAAACGAGACGTTCGTTATTTTTCTTTGAGATAATGACTGGAGAAACTAGGCACATTCAAGAAATATATATAGACAGGCCGTCGATGCACCATTGCCCCCGAATTTGTATATTTAAAACGGGATTTCCTTAATGCATGTAATAAATCTACTTCTTATTGAATGAGAATTTATTTCGATCATCAACTGTACTTGTTATTCAGTAACATATATGGGAACTAGACCGTTAAACAAGGGTACCAATCGTCCTATCACGCTATGTACAGTAAAACTATTTATACAGTTGATGTACAATAAAAACGACCATCTTGCAAAGTGGTCTATTATACTAAGAAAAACAATTGAAGGATATTTAGAATCAGTTCCATCTCTTACATTCAATACAATAAAAACTAAACCAATTATGCATGCATTTCATAGTTCCAGATTTCTGCAATCAAAATGGATGATAGATTTCAGTCACACTTCAATGGTTTATGTATAGTACATATCCAAATGGTGAAACCCTCTATACTGAAAAGTCACAAACGTTTAAAAATGATGGAAACCCATTATTATCGTTTTTCCCCATAATAACTGGCTCCAAAATCATTGCTGGCTCTTCCTAAAAAGTATAGCACCTAATTGTGTAGTTGTTGTCAGTGTTTTACAGCCATTTTGTTGTCATATTGGCTCGGGTATGCCATATCTGTGCATTTTTGTTGAAGAAGCTGTTCCATTATCAGGGGCAATTACTGATAAATGGGTGTTAACACTTGTCTGTGGTCGGAATTAGAACATCAGCAATGACCAGGTAAAGGTGACAGCAAAAAATAAAAACGCTAAATTTTTTGCTTGTGAATTTGGGGTAAAGAGGGTAGGTACATTTGGAGTGGTACTGTATCGTAACCAATGACCCGTAAATTTCATTTTGCATTTTTTCTGAATTACACAGTAATAGTTCTACAAGATACAAAATTACCTTGTTTGAAAATACTTTTCTCAAATGTCATGAAGTCAAAAGAATTTTAATATCCTTCAATTGTTTTTCTGAGTATATTTGTCAGATATTTGATTTCTTCTTTCGCTTATACAACCCCTTTCCCCCCTAGACCCAAGACGCCCTTTACATATGTTATATATTTGTATAGTGACATTTAATTGTCCAAAGGGCATCTTGGGTCTAGGGGGGAAAGCATCTAAAAACAAACTGAAAGACGCCAGTTTCATCTTTTCAAAGGCAAACGTAGCAATTTTAAGTATATTTCGTACGCATGCGCAGAAGGAATACCGCAAAGTTTCGAAAAGGAAGGGCACTTATATCCTTAATATTTTAGCACTTTTACTTTTTGAAAACCTGCAAAGGATTTACTAAAACTCTCGTCTCAACGGCACCCAGTCTAAAGACGTAAAATGAGGGGTGGGAGTAGAAGGCGCAAGTTTTAACGGTTTAATAAATGATCAATCATTTTGAAACCTATTTTTATGCTTTCTATGTAAATTTTACTACCGGAACAGACCAATTTTAAACACATTAGGGCAATTTGAAAATTAAGGTTTTGAAATCATGTCAACTAGGGAAAATATACGCCTTATCGCTAGAGCTCCTTTGTGCTTTGAGTATATTATTTTAGTCATGGAAAGCCATTGCTGTCAATTTTAACAGTGCTTCCTGATCTTTTCCTGAACAATACTTTCATATTGTATTTCAGCTTTTTACCAGTTGGTTCTATGACGATAGATTACAACGGAAAACTACACCCTACTTGTTACTGTACAGTCTTATGGTGGTCTTCAATGCTGTTTATCTATAGCTGTAATCTCAGTATCCGATATTGACAGTTACAATAAAAAGACTAGAGAAATGGAACTTGCTGTGATGTGTAGGAGTAGCGTACTGTGGAAACGTTGCAGGAATTCCAATTATTCGTAACCTTGGGGCAATCTTATTCATAACCTTGGGACGGTTATCAGAATATTTGTTGACCCTTTTCTGACTACACAGCAAAAGCCTGGACTTAACATGAAATGTCCCCTTCGTCTTTGGAGTAAGGGAATGATGTTCAAATGGCTTGTTTGTGCCTAACTTTCTCATAACTATTACTCTACCCGACAGCTACAAAAAATACATGTACATTTAATCACAATGATTTCTTCTGGTGGTATTACTGTGACAGTATTGAGAAAATAAACTGTGTGGTGTTTGACAGATACGTTCCAGTAAGGTACAAAATCACTATTAGACAGTGCAGATACAGTTCTATATTCCAATATTTACTTATATTTGTACTCACACATAGGTCCAGATAAGGAATTTTTATTTGCGTAAAATTTTAATTATTTTCTTACCCATTAATTTAAACATGTGTTTTGGGTGCTCAAAAGAACCGTCTCATTGAGACGGTTCTTTTGAGTACCCACAACATATGTTTTGGATGAGAAATAAAGAAAATAATTTTTCAATACACACTCTTATCTGGAGGCCTGTCACAGTGTTGAAAAGTTTCTGTAGGAGTGACAACAGTTACTTTAGTAAGAACATGACTTCACAGATAAAAATTACTGATTCTTAATCTAATCTTCAAAGCACAAATTTAGTATTTCAAAGTATAATTATCTATATCTAAGTATTCTTGGCCAATTGCATGATTCTTTGAGTACCTGCTAAATGTTTACATCTATTTGGCCATTTTTTTTAAAAAAAAAGTCAGTCACCTGTAAAACTCAGAATGGCAGATAAAGCTAACGTTGAAGAAGTTTCCCTCCCTGATAAACGATTAAGGTCTTTGACTGAAAAAGCCTCTGAATTTTTTAATCAACCTGTGCAGCATACAATGAAAAACTGCTATATAGCTCCAGACACGTGAATGAACTCGCTACGCATGCGTACAGGGATTTTGACAATATAGCAGTGCTGGATGACCTCCACCAGCAATTGAATGAGGAACATGATCACTTTCGCGAGTTAGCATATGATTTCTGTGACTTTCTCAATCCCACAAACAGGGCAAGAAGTATTGATGAACTGGCCCATCACAAAGAAAAGGTAAACACATTGAGCAAAACTGAAGATGATGCTCTGAAACATATCATTTCTATTACAAAAGCCATGATTGGTGCATATGAATATTAGCAAGTAGAGTCCGCCAAATCTCAAAAGTCTTGGAACAGCCCCCATTCGACAAAAAGTAATAGTTCTAAGGCTTCTTCAAAGTTAAAAGAAATGGTCGCTTTCAAGCGAGCCAAAGTTGTGGCGACCCGTGCAAAACTAGAATTTGAGGAACAAGTTTCCACAATTAAAAGAAGCAAGCTCAATTGGATGAGCAACAAAATCTAGCTAAAGCAACCACGGTTAGAAAAAAAGGCTGAGCTGGAAGCAGACCTTCAGTTTCAAACCTGCTGCTGCTGAGGCCCACGTTTTGGAAGCTCTCGATTTTGAAGAAAGCAACTTAAGTGACAGAAGCTCTTTGTTTGGCACGACAGAGGTTCTCAAATCTGTTGATGCCATGGTTCGCACTCGACAGTACGCCAAGCAGCAAACTGAGTACAATGCCAAAATAATATGGAGGCGGAGACTGGGTATTAATCAAACACATAATGCAGTCTAATAATTGACTGTCTGGTGAATGAGCCTTCTTCAAGAGACTCATGATTGGTAACCTTAAAATGCTAGTAGTTTAAATAGGCTTGCTCGCTGCAATAGCGGGACAACTTGGCTTATTGGCTTTTGGGAATAGACTCTTTACTTTTTCGAACATAGTTTCTGAAATAATCAAGCCAAGAAATTCGGCCAAATATTAATTTAAATTTAGGAAAGGACTTTATATTCATACTCACTTACTATTTCTAAAACATACACTAAAATAGCAACTTAAAAGGGAACATTCTAAAAATAGTAAATTAACTTTAAAAATGTAACCAGTGCTCAAGTGAACTTGCTGCCTGCTGAAGCTGGAACCATAATTTGGAATAATTACAAGAAAATAGCTGGATATTTTGCTGTGTAAAAAACCCAACTATAGATGTGTACACCTCATTTATTTACTCTTTTCATATAATTCACAATACAATCACAAAATAGCAAAACCGATTTCTGGGACTTTACTACGATCGAATTGGGACTATACGATCACACATGGGGACTAAATTCTCCCCAACTTTGGACTATTCCAGTGCTACCACTGTACACCATGGGAAGTGACAGCGGCTATGTTACAACCAGTGAACTTAAATTGTAGGGTGTGCTGGTTTTCTGAGCCAGACTAACTAGTTTGGGCCATTCAGGCCTCATCAGTAAATCTCTAACAGTTTCGAAGTTCCATGCTGGAATCCATGATCCCAAAGGACAAGAAAATATAAGCTACACTATAAAAAATGAGTATGATCAGGAATTACCACAATCACAGACACTGCAGGAGAGTTAATTCTATATATGATTGTCAAACGCAAATCTTGACTATAGTTATAATAATGGCATTTACTTAGAGCACAGGTATTTTTACAGTATAGTCTGATTTGAAAAGCAGAGAAGAGATAACTGGTATCTACAAGAAAAATATTACAATTCACTGTGCACTTACTTTTGCTTGTCACTGACAACAATCCCTCATGAAACAATGGAAGGGAGGAGAATGACCTTAGAAAATTATTTCCTGATTAATCCCCACGAAAGTATGGGACTGTGCCGGGATCGAACTGGCAACAACTGGATCTGCAGTCACACAAGTATCTGCAGTCAGACTGGTTACTGACTGCGCCACACAGCCTGGTCTATTTGCATTGTGATGTGGTTTTAATTCGTATCATTAGCAATGTTGGGCTAATTTATATAATTCATACCTTTATTTTGCGGAACAATAATACTCTTCTCCATTATTCATTATGCTGAGTAAACAGACACTTGTACTGCCATTGCAATTGACAATACATGTGTCAGAATAACAAGAAGTAAAATCACATCAAGCAGACACTTTGATCAACAAATACCCTTGTGCATACAATGTAAATCTGCACATCTTCCTTTTCTGCTCAATTGCTAAAGGATCAAGGTGTTCTGTTATTTGCCAAAAAAATGACATATCTGTCTCCATCAATTATCTACCAACATGCTGAGTCGACAGAAAGGCCAGAGGAAGACTGAGGACCAATCAAATCTCTGTCAAGGATACCTAGGGACCAACACAAGGCTTTGTTTTGAACTCCTGAGGCAGTGAAAATTGTCCAGCTTTCTACAAACAGCAGCGGGAAACCAATCTACCTCAAGCTCAGCTGTTGCAATGTAAATCCAGCATCACTAAGCACACCCTCCTCACACAGAATTTATTGATTTTGATCAAACAATGGCCCAAGCAGACTTTATTGCACAAGTCCGATCATCCAATACTATCCCTAATAAACTTGCGGACTCAACAAACGTCTGGGTCCACATCATTTACAGGTGAGGAGGAGACTTTGCATTTGGGGAGTGACAACAGATCTTAGACATTCCAAATTGGGTATGTCAGAAGATTTGGGCCAATGAATATATAAATATTAATCAATTATTGAAGGCAACATAGAGCTGAAAGATTTCTGCTCTGGTGGCGACTTCACATAACTGTCAAAGGGTCAAGTAGAATATAGGCCCAATTTAGTTACAGAGAAAGTTACTACAATTGAACAGTAGACTGATGTATTCCTATTTTTTTGCATCCATTTACCTAAACAGTATCCAGCTAAAATGTAAGAAATCCTACATTGTATGAGTATCATCCGTGAAGAGGCTGCCGGTTCATTTTCTATGTATTGGCAAACATATGAGGGACAATTCCCGGTATGACGGGCCTCAAGTAGCCGAGCTGACACCTTCCATATAGCCGCACCCAAGGGTTGTTTTAGCAAAAGTTTTACTCATTGGATTTCTACAGGGGGATAACAGTATAATCCTAATCTCTCAAGAGGCATTAGTGTCAGAAGTTGGCAGTTTTATTACCTCTAACATTCCACTGCAGAGAACCTGATAGCCATCAACAAGATAATCATTACAGCATAATGTGCAACTTGG
Source organism: Loripinus fragilis (assembly GCA_964019695.1). Lineage (NCBI taxonomy): Eukaryota > Metazoa > Mollusca > Bivalvia > Lucinida > Lucinidae > Loripinus > Loripinus fragilis. The sequence continues at coordinate 127,466,026 of OZ026514.1, forward strand.
CATGCCAACTTAATAAAGACTCAGATCAGACTGCACAGCCACATAGTCAGACCAGAGGCTTCACTGTCCATGTCAGGAAATGTCCATGTCAGGAAATATTGAGTATTAAGTAAAGACTGATCAGACTTTTGGGAAGGGCAGACTGATCTGAGTATTCACTGTGCATACATTCTTATATCTACCTTTTACTTTGCCCCGAATCAGTCACCTTCCTAAAATGCTACCAGCAACTGAAATAATTGGCGAATTCTTGTATACTGTGATTTGCAGTTTCACAGACAAAACTTATATTTCAGCACTTCACTTGCTTGGTCACGTTTTTTCGAAATCATTTTTTAAAAGCTCTTTCAGCAATACCAACATCATATCAAACAGTTTGGGTCCAGATGTGACATAATAGTCCTCTTTCCCTGTCATACGTGACTGAAATACTGTTGAAAGGTATAGGGACTGTAAGGCTACAATGATCCAACTGTCTTAAAGGGACGTAAGGCCCTGTAGTTGATGGGCAGTATTTAATTTGAATATTGTTCATTAATTACTACTGTATGAAAAGATCATAAAACTAGCTGCTGTGGTCTTTAGAATAAGTTTATTCGAAATTCACAGTTAGTAGAGAGTGCATGAGTAACCTTTAATTGTTGCTGTTGGACTTAATTCAAATCAATTGTTTATATTCCATAATATTCATTTAGATCGTATGACGATGACATGTAAGTGTACAGGTGTCTGCATGTAAAAGTACTCTTGAACCATTATCCAGTATGTGCAGTTCAATAAATAACAGTCTGTGGGCTTGAGTAGCATAGTGGTCGCAGGTTCGATCCACTGGCTTCACAGGCCTATGGATGGTATTTCCAGTTGAGATTCAGTCCCCACAAGTATCAGCTGTTGTCGGGATATGAATTCAAAAGTGAACTGCAGAATGCTAATATTTATACTGGATTCGCGCCCAGTCACTATATACATTATAGAGGAATCTGGTGGCTGCATATTCTGCCCACTTGGTTTTTCCCATATTTTTCTGCTGATCATACCACGTTTTGTGTACAGTGCAGTCATCAGATTCTGACAGGATGTATTGATTTATGATTTAATTATAGTAGCAGTCAGCATGCTGGAATGAAAATATTTTTCCAGTTTTACTATTTAAACTGCTTGTCTTGACCATGTCGTCAGTCTAAGTTCGTTACAAAGTGATTGATCACTCCGGGCTCAGAACAGTATTGTGAGAGCTCGTGTGCTGTTCATGGTAGACTCTGTTATCTGATGTGTAAAACTGTCTAGATAAATTCATCAGTAGAGCCGGGTTGTTTTATAAAAAGATTTATTTGAAACTTTTGTCTTAGTATTAAAATTCGCAAAATACTATTATGATGGCTCCGACTATGTTATACAGATCTGTGACTGTGGGACCTGATCTGGATCCAAACAGTTAACCAAGCTTATCAGACCGAACAAAAGAGTTAAATGCTAGCACACAGGGATTCCTTATACAGTGTATTTTAGAATAGATTTCCAGATATTACTAGTATAGGTCACGTTTAGCCTGCACATCATGTGCTTGGTTACTGACAGGCATCCTGATATGCAAGTTTTAATTCAAGATAGTCTTAAAATGACCTCTCAAACCTGCAAAATGTTGAATCTCTTGAATAGTCATATGTTCAGATTATAATGACTGAAAACAAGTGCAAAGGTACCACTTATTATGCTGAAGCCAACTTCAACTGATTTCTTAGTGAACAAGATTTTCTCAGACATTTCTGCAGCATTAATTCAATATGGATTTAAAGCAATTGAAGTCAGGGGTACAACAATGCGTTGGCTGGTGATTGAAGCCTCGTTACGGGTTCTTCCCAAAATAGGTCCAAGACAACAGTGTGTAAAACTGCTTATACACCATTAGGAAAATTATAAATTTCAAGTTTTGGATGTTCCTATTCATCCAGGGAAGTTAAACAACAGCTTCTTGCACACATATTTGAAACAAATGCAGCCGAACAGTGGCTATATTATTTGTCCCGGAGTGGAGAAAGAATACATTTCATGAAATTGAAAGGCAAACTGAAAAGGAAACCAATGGTCCTTCAAAAATGGCCTCATGGCATACGATATGACCATATAAACTGCAAAATACAGGGTTCCCACAGAAACTCAAAAATACGATTCCACGATTTTTCATGATTTTCCATGATCAACAATGTAATTCCATGACTATCTAATGCACTGCCTCCAACCTCTCGTTTTAGCAATATCTTCACCACGCTGAGCATAAATGCGGAATGCAGCAAAAACAGCATGCATGTAGGCCATGCATGCATTTTGAAATAATTAAAACTTGAAACCACCAGTAGCCAGAAAACTAGCTGTCGGACACACAAGTGTCCGACAGCTAGTTTTCTGGCTACTTGTGTGTCGGACAGCTAGTTTTCTGGCTACTTGTGGTTCCATCAAATTATTTCACAAAATTCCATGATTTTCAAATGATTTATCAGGTTTTTTCAAATTCCATGATTTTTCCATGCATGGAACTTTTTTTAGTGATTTTGCAGGTTTTCCATGATTTCCAGAGCTTGTGGGAACCCTGAAAATAAGGTTTCATTCAGCAGGTATATCATCCAACAGTCATCAATAATATGTTAGAATTGTGATAGTTTGATCAAGTCAATGAAAATTACAGTTAAAAATATAACAAAGAGAAGTGTCAAGAAAACACCACCAAAATGGACAAATTTGAAATTAATGACACCAAAAACTAGAAGACACACCTTAAATAAAAATTTGAAAGACTAAGGAAGGTGCACAAAAAACTCTCAAAGTATGAACACTACCTGTGTCCTCTAGATTCACAACAGGGAAAAGAAATAAAAGACGTCATGAACCAAATTAATGAAAACTTTTCAAACGAGTTGCATCAAATATTTTAAGAGAATGACCAAGGGGACATTCTTATAAACATTTGGAAAAATGACGTTAAGATGACTCAAAGGGATTTTTACAAAGATCAGCAGCAAAACGTTGCATCTGACTCTGGGTCACGGTACAGTGTCATCACGTATAGGGTTGCTCTCGCCGTTTTCTCAAGGAGGCCAGCTGCATATGAAGCTCTAAAATCATTTAACATTTTACAGTTGCCTTCAGTTTCAACCATGAAAACATATATGCGGGCAAATAGGGAAGTGGGTCCTGTCTACCATAGCTTACAGAAGAGAAAAAGAAGATATGAAGACATCACAAACTTTAAAATGAAACTGAATTTACCTGTTCCACTTGGAGAAGGGGCTCTGATTTTTGATGAAGTGAAGGTGTCTGCAAGCATTTACTGGAATGCAAAATCTAACAAAATTGTTTGCCAGGCACTTTCTCCTGAAGACATTTCTTCCCTTCATGATATTTACCAGGAAATTAGCCCTTCAGGCAAAATGAAAAGGCATCATATATTCTTCAATTTCTATAGCGAGACATAAATTCAAATTATGACAAGCGAAAATGGACTTGACCACAAATTTATAATGGCATGTGTGTTTGAAATCATGCATTTGTTTTCCATGTATGGATTTGATGTCGCAATACTAATATGTGTTGGTCAAGCGCCAATTTAAAACTAGAATCTGAATTTCACACAACTGCTGAACAAACAATTCATGGTCTTACACAAACCATAGAAAAGTGCAAAATTTGAACAGAACAGAACATACTTTACATGGTCAGAAAATATAGTCAAAAGTAAACAGGCATTCAAATTTTGTAATGGCCCATATGGCATACAGAATTGTAAGACATTTCAAGATATTTAAGAGAGTGATTGTTGGGAAGAGGCCAAAGAATTATGCTTTTGTTGTTTAGGGCATGACCATGTGGGAGAGTCTTGTCAAAAGAGCAGAGTGCACCATGGTAAGCAAGTTAACCAGCATACAATATTCATATGCACCACAGTACTAAAGTGAGTTTACCAGAAGATAATATTCATTTGGAGAGAAAAATAAAGAACAAAGAAACAAGTTTCAAGTGAAAATGAAAAAAGTACCAATAAGCAATGCTTATTAAAGAACCCCCATCCCCCACTTCTTTAACTCTAAAAGATCTGGACACCGGCCCTTAATTATTAATGTACATTTTATCAATATCAATGTGCTTGCAAAGTTTGAAAACAGTATACCCCCTCCCTAGAACTCTGTTTTGTGGGAGTTTTAAGATCTTGGTGTCATATTAAAAATTATTTGATGAAAAAGTATTGTCTTGGAGCACAAATCAATAAACTCTGACATATCAAAGGCCTCAGACTCACTGATGACCATGAGCTGACACTTTCAGCGGTGAGTTGGTGCTGGATGTTTGTCTTAGGTTGGGCCCACCATGGCTCAATTAGAGGTTTTCTTTAGCTCTGGCTGTCATTTACATTTTTCTTTGCTTTAACAACAGCAGAATCTAGGACACAGATCAGATCAGCGCATTTCCAGGTTGATTTTATCTTTCAAAACTTTCCCCAAAGAGCCCTCCTTTTTACCCATTGTATTCTAATGGATTTTACAATACTGATAGATACAATAAGGTTGGGATATGTCTACACCGTTATTTTTCTTAACGGTGTTACAGTATATTTATACCCAGAAGTAAGGAAATTATTTCAGTAGCACAATTTGTATAACCACCGTTAAGTTTTATAACAGTGTCAAAGTATATTAATTTACCAGTACTTAAGAGAATAATTTTACACCACCACCGTTAAGTACAATAACGGTGAAACCATACAGAATAAATTGTAATAGTTGATTATATTTTATTTTCAGGGACAGCACAGAAGCAGCACAACTTCGAATGGACTTACAGAAACTCACCAACTATCTACGCACAACATATCCAGAAGATGAAATAATAAACCAATGGAATGAAACTTTTTTACAAGAATACGACGGAATATTAAGCAAATCAGCCACTTCAACAACAAAACAACAAAAGACTCAAAAAGCCCAACAAGACAAACAGAAAAAGAAGGATCGTGTTAAACAACGTCTTCAAACAGCATTTTCCACCGATAGACTCGTTGAAGGAACTGTGAAACTCGATTTCGCAAGTGAACAGACAATTGTACAAAATCTTAAAGACTTAAACAAATTAGACAGCAGCAACAATAGACGTTCAATCTTCATAGCATCACAACAAGGGCAGCTTCTCCAAGCCATGAAAAGCAGCATTCCCAAATCACAACAGATACATGAATATTTACTACAGCACAACATCACTTACACTCCACAAAAATGCAGGGCACTTGTTATTTTGTTTAAATTAGTTTCAGAATTTACTAATCTACTTCAATGTGATGTTCCAGTTAGTTATTTAACACAAAACAGTAAAATCATAAAAGAAATTTGTAAAGAATTAGAATGGTAATAAAATGTAAAAATCTGTATATTTGTGTTGTCTTAGTTTATGCGTGAAAATGTGAGAGAAAGTTCAGTTCCTATAAATAGGTGGTGGATCCAGTAAAACATGTTTAAGCCCCCAGTAATCTATTACTGACCGTTCCAAGGCGGTACTTCTGTTGTGGTTCCTCTATGTTACATGTTATATCTATATATATATGGTCTTCTGCAATAAGGTCAATTGAATAGAAATTGCCCATTATGCTTCCTGTTCTGTTGAATACAAATGAATAACATATTTCTTTTTATCATAAAATGTTAATAATAATTTTTCTTCTTTACCTAATGGCTTATCTCCTAATAAGTTTATCTGATAATCTGATAAATCATTTTCATTTATTTTCATTTTCTCAGGAGCTAATGGATATTTCATTGTTTTAAACTTGCAATTATTAGGATATTCTAAATCACATTCTATTATACGACCCCTTTCTTTTGGAATATGTAAATAATAGTCCGGATCACTTTCCCATTTGAAATCTTTAGTTGGTAGTTTCTGTGACATTGACCAACCATATAAATTATTTGCATCAAGATATAATAAATATTTTTCTGTAAGATAATCATTTAAATTTTTACCATTTTTTAATGCTTCTAAACATTCTTTCATTTCATTTTCATCTAATACTCTATTTCCATTACCATTATAATTGGGTGTATATTTATTAAATGCTTTTATATGTCTAGGACCAAGAACGCCGGAAAAACCACCTCTAATACCATTTTCTATCATTAATAACATTTCATAGTTTGTTAATAGTTCTAATTGCACTCTTGTATATTTTAATCCACATTGCCAAGTTAATCCTGGTGCAGAATAACAATAACATGGATCTATTTGATATTGTTTCAAAAAGAAGTCTCTAAACTGTTCAAAGACATCTGCTAAAATTAAAACATCTGTTTTTAAATAAAGATTGTGATAATCTAAAAACGATTCACACTCGAAAACTTTCCATACTTTTTGTGCATGTTCATATTCTTCATCTGTCATTGTTTTTTGTGTTAGAGTAGAATAAAATTTATCTATAGGAGGTAATTGTTTTTCTTTCAATCTTTCTATTGAATCTATATATTCATAAGGATAAAAGCCTTTTTGTTTTAGTAAAGAAATATTATCATTAAATTCTTGTTTTAAAATAGGAAAATCATCTGTTGATTTTGTAATATCTGATAAACTTTTTAACGTAAACCTATATGAATCTAGAAATCTTAGTTTTTTATAATATGAACCATAATCTATAGAAATATAATTTTCTGAATTTTTGGATAGAAGTTTTACTTTGTTATAATCATCTTCATATTTCATTAGCTCCTCTATTAAAAAGTGGAAATCATAGTTTGAGCCATTATGAAAGAAAACGGGTATTGGCTTTGTTGTTTTACCTTCTTTTGTATTACATGATTGACAAGCCGCTCCTCTGTATTTACCAGAAAGATGATTATGTTCTCTTACTTTGTTTTCTGAATAAAATTCCTTTCCACATATATAACATTCTGTTGACTCTTGAAATTCTTTTTCTTGTTGTTCAGTTAAAATTGGTTCTTTCTTTTCATTAAGACGAATATTATAATTTATTTTCTTAAAAATTTTTTATTATTTTTTCTACATATTTCTTTGCTGCATCATCACCAACATAAGAAAAGTATTGTGGTTTATAAATTTCTGGATAGTCAGACTGAACATAGATACCATAACTATTAACTGTTTGTTTTCTTATTGGATTAACATATGATTTATTTGGGTCAGGTTTGGAAGTGGATAAAGAGATATTATTTGATTCAAAATCTGAATAGATAACAAAAGGTAGTCTATTTTTGAAATGATAGTTTTTAAATTTAAGAATATTATCTTCCTTTATTAACTTTACAATAGTTATGATCTTGACATATCTCTTTATGTTTTTCTAATGTTTCTAGTCTTTGAAATCTTTGTAAGCAATTTCTACATGTATGTTGTTTATATTTATTTTTATCACATAGAAAACTATCTAGATCTTTAATTAAGCAATAATGTGTATTTTTGTTTTCTTCTACATATAAAAGATCAACTCTATTTTCGCTTTTTACATTCGAAATATAAACTGGATATAAAGATTGTTTATTTGTTTGATCTTCTAATGCAAATACATTTATATTTAGACTATTTTTTTTTCTACTTTTGAGATGTCCTTTATTAACACAGGATATTCAATATTATTCATATTAATTTCATTCTCATAAGGTTTATATTTTGTTACTCTCTCTTTATTATTATCTGCAGGATATAGTTTTGCTAATATAGACCATAAGAAACATTTGTTATCTTTTGTATTTTAAACATTGATAATATTACTTGATTTAAACTTTAAAGGTATATAAGATGAAGCTTTCTGATAATTATATTTATATGTCTTTACTTCTATACTTTTAATATTTCTAAAAACAAAACCAGAACCTTTTCTTGAAACTCATCAATCCATGCTTCAAATTTATCTTTTGGTTTATTATAAAATTCATCCACATTATTATTTGATTGAATAACTTCAACAGGATGAGAGTAATGACTTTCTATTATATCAAATGCTAATGGGGTATTAAATTCAGAAGTAATTATTATCTTCACTTTAACGGGATATGATTGTATTATAATTTTATCTTTTAATTTATTAATATAATTAGTTATATTATCTTCTTCTATGTCATCAATAATACTTTCAGTAATAACATTTTTAAATACTTTGGATTTTTTACTGTCCATTTTCTTAGAATAAAAATTTAATCATGATATTTTTTTCTGAAATTATACTCACTTTTATAGCTTGGATTTCTAAGTAGAAATTCTTGATAAGCTTGTTTGTATTTTTCTTTATTATTAATATAGTGTAAATGTCTCATTGGTCTTTCACAATCTTTACATTTTCCTCTATACCCGTCAGAACATGTTTTTTCTTTTCTAAATGAATTATACGATTTGAATGTTGAACAATAATTACAAACTTTTCCTTCAATCATTTTTAAGAAACAATTTTTAATATAATTAAAATGGAGCATCCAAAAATATATTGTTTACGTTGTAAAAAGCATACCGAAAATGATTCAGTGAAGCAAGTAACAACAACTAATAATAGACAAATGTTAAAAGGTAAATGTTCTGAGTGTGGATCTACCAAAAATAGATTTATATCCGATGGAGAAAAAATAACAAATAAATTAGCAGATGAATTACATCATAGAGTTATAACATCTTTTACAAAAAGACGTGTTTATGTTCATTCAATAGATCAAACATGGGCGGTTGATTTGGCAGATATGCAACAATATTCAAAACAAAATAAACACTATAAATATTTATTAGCTGTTATAGACGTTTTTAGTAAATATGGTTGGTTAATTCCTTTAAAAAATAAAACAGGAGTAACAGTAAGTGAAGCGTTTAAAACATTATTTAAAGAAAGAAAACTGATGTTCATCTGGTCAGATAAAGGATCTGAATTTTATAATCGACAAGTAAAAGAATTGTTAAAAGATAATAATATAAAGTTATATTCAACTGAGAATGAAGAAAAATCTAGTGTAGTAGAACGGTGGATAGGCACTATGAAACAACATATGTATAAATATTTTACTGCAAATGAAACTACTAAATATTATGATATAATAGATAAATTAGTTGAAAATTATAATAATACAGTACATTCTTCTATTAAAATGACACCTGTTGAAGCGAGTAAAGTAGAAAATGAATTAACAGTGTATAAAAATTTATATCCAGAAAATGATGAAAAAACTAAAAAGGCTAAATTCAAAGTTGGAAATAGAGTAAGAATAGCAAAAAAGAAAGGTAAATTTGAAAAGGGTTATACTACTCGTTGGACGAGAGAAATATTTGTAATTGAAAGTTTTAAATACAAATCCTGTTACTTATAAAATAAATGATTTAAAAGGCGAAGTAATCAAAGGTAGTTTTTATGAACAAGAATTACAGATTACTGAGTTTTAGATCTTTTTTCATTTTTTCATTTTTATCTTTTTTCGAGGGGTCTCCCTCTAGCGGGTGTTTTTTTTGGGTGGGGGAGAGAGGCTAAAAATACTGTACTCCCGGAGAGTTTTTTTACATTCAGATTTTTTCACTTTTTTTTTTATTTTTACACTTTTTCACTTTTTTACATTTTTTACATTTTCAGATTTTTTCACTTTTTTACATTTTTACAATTTTCAGATTTTTTCACTTTTTTACATTTTTACAATTTTTCGAGGTCCCCCTTGTGGGTTTTTTTTTTTCGGGCAGGTAAGCCTGAAAGTGGGTTTGGGGTGGTGGGTTTAAAGGCCAAACCCACGTTCATTAGTCTAAACCCACTGGCTCACTTTTCATTTTTACAATTTTTCCGAGGTCACTCTGGTAGGTGTTTTTTTTTTATGTGGGGAGAAGCTAAAAAAAAATTTTTTTAGGGGGGTGAGCTAGAATAGCTCAGACCTCATACTACTTATCTATTATATATTCTAAGAGGTCACAGGTAGGAATTTTCATGCTATGTTGTACTTCAATCCCTGGGGATCATTTTTATATTAGAAAACAGTGCAGACCCTGATGAAATACCGCAGAATTCTGCGGCATTTCATCTGGGTCTTCACTGTTTTTCAATGTACCCATTTAGGGGTTTCCAGTATACAAAGGGTTAAGCCATTCTCTAGTGTGTAAGAAACCTGATTGACCCTAGTTATGAATTAAAACTACTTTCCCTGCACCTGGCAAGTCTGGCTTCGTTTTCTTGATCATTTCTTTTTTTGTATTCTCTGACTAGACGTTAGTTATGAATAAAGACGTCTTCCCTTGCCCCTGGCAAGTCTGGTTCCTGCTTCATCATGACTTTCTTCTTATTCTCCACATCATCTATAGTGTCAGGTAAAGGTTTATTGTGAGTCTCAGGTAGAGCTATACACAGGATTGCTCCTATCAGGGTGAGAACTCCAAACAAGACCAGCGGCATCTGCTTCAGATTCTTGGCCTGTAGAAGATAATGAAGACAGTAAATGATTGGTTGAATATCCTTAACTCCTTTGCATGTTGGGCAATTTTTCATGCTTTTACTATCGTCTGCTGACTAATTTTCAAATTAACTTTTTTTAAAAAAAATTAAGGAACGCTATCAGAATGTCAAACAGTTTAGATCCAGATCTGGACCAACCTAATGATCCAGATCTGGACCAACATCAGGTTGGTCCTGATCTAGGTCAAAACTGTTTGCAAAGGTTGTAAGCATATGAGGAAAGTCGTAACTAGCAAGAAAATAGATAGGACCGATATTATTCAAGTACAAATGGTCCATAGAACAATCAAAATGCTTAAACAAACATAGTTACATAAGCTATAAATGATCTTTTGATAAAAATCCCATCGGCAAGTAGCTAAGACTCAGACAAGCCTACACAGATATGCAGATTTGTTAGAGCCTTTGATGCCTACACACACAAAGTATAGTTGTTGTTTAGTAATTAAATAACATAGCCCAGCAGGTTACTAACTGCATGTGAAATGCCTGTTAATATATGCCAAAAAGAAATGGGTCCTGGTCCACATCAGAACTAAGCCTTACCTTATTTATGTTTTGTGTTTGTCATGCTTTTGCATCTGTTCCTTGCTGCCTTGTGGTCACCTGCTGGAAAAGGGCTGGCCTCTTGGTTCTTGTTTGTGATGTCTAATTGTGATTTAGTCACTTCTCCATGTCTTTTTCCATGTGGTATCCTGGGTCAGGTGTGGTACTTGATTGTATTGATTCCTGATCTTTGCTGTCTTTCTTACTATCCATTTCTATGTTGTTTATCACCTTGGAATTACCAACTGTTCATTAAGACGGGTCCTACTTAAAACTTTCCAATTTATTATAATTAGTGAATATCACTTTTGTGATAGCAGTGTAGACTCTGATGAGATACCAATTATAGTCGCATCTCATCTGTAACCTTTAAATGTACATTTTGTATGCCGTTAGACTTAGATTTGTTAACATATGAGCCAGAGCATGAGATTTCCAACAATAAAGTGTGTGCGACCAGCAAAGCCTCAGATCAGCCTGCGCATATGCGCAGTCTGATCAGAGCCTTTGCTAGTCACTTGAGTATTCTATGATTGTTAAGCTACTGACTGAACACAATTTGGAGTCTCTAAGCTGAAAAGGAGGCTGCAGAGGCTCGTCAGTGTCTACACTTGTCAAAATGTCATATTGTTGGAAATCTCATGCCACGGCTCATACGGGGGCTCATATGGCTTTTTACCAGTTTAATGTGACTGGCCAAATCTTCCATGGCATACAATTACATGCTGAGTGGGTAGTAACCTATAATGATCACTCACTCTTTCTCATAAGGAATACTTACTCCATATACAATAAAAGGGGCTGCTATTCCTCCAATATTCTCAAAGAAAGAAGATAAACCCATAGCCTGGTTTCTGTAATATAAATCATAGCAGTCTTAACTGTGATTTTGCTGCTTGGTCAAGACTTGAAGTCATACGAAAGTTTTCTCACATCATAGCTCTTATAAATAGAGAATAATAGATGAGTTTCTTTTGGTATCAAGTTTACCAGGCAAGGCTTAGAGAACGCTTGTTGAATTGCAAGGCATGCGTTCTCGAAACCAAGCCCGGTAAACTTGATATCAAAATATACAAACCTGAAGATTGACTAAGCTGTTAACCAGTACTTTGTGCACAACAACCCTTCTTGAATCAGCGGAAGGAGGAAAACGACGATAGAAATTAATTCACAATCAATCTCCACGAAAGTATGGGAACAGGCCGGGATCAAACTCACAACCCCTAGATCTGCAGTCAGACTCGCTACCGACTGTGCTACAATTTGACATTCAAAATGCTTGTGCAACCTTCATGAGAAAGCCAAGGTCAGCAAAATATTAGGTCAAGGTCAGCAAAATCTAATCAACTTAATGTGTTGGTGTGACATTGAAAATTAGGCCAAGGTAACAAAAAAATCATAATTTATTTTCAGCATACTATTGCTGTATATGTGCATGTTTTGTCAAAATCCAAAGATTGGTTAAGGAGATACAGTGTAGACTATGCAGATTTTTGTCGGTTTTATAGAATGAGGACCTTGACAATTAGGTCAAGGTCACTAAATCTAATCAAGTCCTGACTGTGTTTCAATAAAACAAAACATACAGTTTGGCCAAAATCTTTTTTTTTCATCAGACATGGTGCAGACAGGCTATTTTAATAAAAAAATCAGATGTTCATTTACTTGGTGTGACCTGGATAATTAGGTAAAAGGTCACCAAAATCTAACCATCTCTTCCCACTCAGTATCTGCACCATACGCAATATGTTCTTCACCTTCCATTTTTTAATTACTCATTAATTTATTTGTTTCTTTGTTTGATTCTCTACGCCCCAGTCGACAATCTTTCAGTTATGTTGGGACGGGTCTTCCTGGGTTGAACCAGTACATAGCAAGGATTGTCTTGCTCAAGGACACAACGCAGTGACGCCAGTGAGGCTCGAACCCGCGGCCCTTCGGCCTCGAGTCAAGCACTCTACCACTGAGCCACTGCGCTCCCAATTACTCATTTGTTTAACCCTTTGTGTTCTGATAGATTTTCCCATACATATTGATACAATAAGTATGGGACTGCCTATTGTGTATGTTAAGGGGTCACAGGTAAAATTTTCTTAATTATATTGTATTTCTGTCACTGAAAGATGTTTTAATCATAGCAAACAGTGCAGATCCTGATGAAATGCAGTTATAATGCTGCATTTCACCTGGGTCTTCACTGTTTGCCTGGCCAAAGTATCCGTAGGGGTTTCCAGTATACAAAGAGCTAACAAAGACAATAATGTTTTTTAGCATATCATTGCTTACCTGACTACTGTAGGGAATATCTCTGTTGAGTATAGGTAGATAGTGGAATATGCCCCTGAGATACCAAACTTGCCTATCATAGCAAAGGTGATTATCAATGGACTCAAATCTCTACCAGAATCTGAAAACAGCAAAAGAAATGCATACTTTGATTATTGTGTGTTTTGTATATATTGGACTTTAAAGATAATCTAATGATATGAAAGGCGTCCAATTATACGTGGAACATGTGTATAAACCAATGTATCATAAACGGTTGGCTTTTCAGAGCAAAGCTAGTAAAGGGAGATAACTCTGGGTGTTGTAAAAAGCAATAATGAATGCCAACTTTGAGATGTCGTATACCCAAAACCACAGAGTGCATTTTAATGAAAATCCCTCTGCGTCTTTTACAGATCATACAGGCTACTTTTGAAGACTAAAGTGTCTAGAATTATTCAAGGCTAACCAATTTGTACGAGTTGCAATGTCAAACAATAAACTGGAAGTGTGTATTAGACAGGTACTTTAGCGTTAAAACTATTATATAAAATGGTTCTGTTGGACAGTACCTCACTTGATACTATGCATAATGTACCAGACTTGCTTACATCTCAGAGTTTTTGGACTTTTTTCAAGATCAACGTAAAAAAGTAAAATCCAGAGAATTTTGGATCAGCAGTAAATCTCCTAAAGCAATGATTTTAAAAGTTTTATACCTTTTTCTAATTTGTTACATTGTTCTGTGGCAATATGAAGTAAATTTGGTTTCAAAACATGACATTGTTCAACGCGCAGCACTTTTTGGCCCCTTTTTAAATTATCTAAAAAAACCTTTTAATTAACTGTGTAACAAGGAATAAAGTGGCCTGGAACTAGTGCATGATTCCTGTCAAACATATTAATGCTATTTAGGGAAAATTTTACTATGGTTTCAAATGTTCAATAAGTAAAGAAAGTTATGCGTTTCTTTTGCTGTCAAGTATATTACTCGCTGACATGCTAAACCCTCATAATGTTGGATTTATTTATGTCCCACAATCCACCCCAATTTTTATCTTATTAACTTGCAAGATTCTAGCTACTAGAATGTACTTACAAGTACAGTGAAAGAATCCAAAGAAGCCAGCTGATCCAGATCGACACTGCTATTAAAACAGGATTATCGTATTTCAGCAGAGTTAGGGTTAAGAACAAATTTTGCATCTGTCAAGAAATACATTAAAACCTGTCTAAGCGGCGCTTAATAAGACCAAAAATTGGTTTTCAAGACCAATTACCGCTTAATGCAGGGCAAAGGTATTGCAGAATGCTCCTTCTGCAATCCTTTCGACCTTCATTAAGCTACCATCTGCCATTAAGATCTTTGTTTTGCCTATTGTCGAGTGGCTGCTTAAGACAGGTTTTTACTGTATTATGTTACCTGTTGTTTGTGGAATAAAAACTGTAGTTATATTCATTATACCACAGATCATCAAAAATATCACAAGAGGCTTTCTTCTTCCAACCCTACAAAGTAGAACAACATAATAAACAGTAGTTATATTCATTATACCACAGATCATCAAAAATATCACAAGAGGCTTTCTTCTTCCAACCCTACAAAGTAGAACAACATAATAAACACTGTAGTTATATTCATTATACCACAGATCATCAAAAATATCACAAGAGGCTTTCTTCTTCCAACCCTACAAAGTAGAACAACATAATAAACACTGTAGTTATATTCATTATACCACAGATCATCAAAAATATTACAAGAGGCTTTCTTCTTCCAACCTACAAAGTAGAATAACATAATAAACACTGTAGTTATATTCATTATACCACAGATCATCAAAAATATTACAAGAGGCTTTCTTCTTCCAACCCTACAAAGTAGAACAACATAATAAACACTGCAGTTATATTCATTATACCACAGATCATCAAAAATATTACAAGAGGCTTTCTTCTTCCAACCTACAAAGTAGAATAACATAATAAACACTGTAGTTATATTCATTATACAACAGATCATCAAAAATATTACAAGAGGCTTTCTTCTTCCAACCTACAAAGTAGAATAACATAATAAACACTGTAGTTATATTCATTATGCCACAGATCATCAAAAATATTACAAGAGGCTTTCTTCTTCCAACCTACAAAGTAGAATAACATAATAAACACTGTAGTTATATTCATTATACCACAGATCATCAAAAATATTACAAGAGGCTTTCTTCTTCCAACCTACAAAGTAGAATAACATAATAAACACTGTAGTTATATTCATTATACCACAGATCATCAAAAATATTACAAGAGGCTTTCTTCTTCCAACCTACAAAGTAGAATAACATAATAAACACTGTAGTTATATTCATTATACCACAGATCATCAAAAATATTACAAGAGGCTTTCTTCTTCCAACCTACAAAGTAGAATAACATAATAAACACTGTAGTTATATTCATTATACCACAGATCATCAAAAATATTACAAGAGGCTTTCTTCTTCCAACCTACAAAGTAGAATAACATAATAAACACTGTAGTTATATTCATTATACCACAGATCATCAAAAATATCACAAGAGGCTTTCTTCTTCCAACCTACAAAGTAGAATAACATAATAAACATTGTTGGTATATTCATTATACCACAGATCATCAAAAATATCACAAGTGATTTTTTTCTTCCAAACCTACAAAGTAGAACAGCATAATTTTAAATCTTCCCTTGACTATTGTTTAAATTTGTTTGTTTGATTTGATTCTTTTTGTCCCATCAACAAGTTTTTAGTTATGTAGGGGCAGAACTTCCTGAGTTGAACCAGTACTATGCTAGGATAAATGTGTCTTGCTCAAAGACCACAACGCAGTGACGCCAGTGAGGCTCGAACCCTCGGTCTCAAGTCAAGCACTCTTCGATTGAGCCACTGAGCTTCCAATTGTTTAAAAATCAAATACCACCCTTGCCTTGCTTAAAATGTAGTGTACTTAGAAAGTTCATATTAAGTACTGCAGATCTGGCTTGAAATGCATTTTATTAAATATAGAAAATAAAACAATCTGAACGTTCATCAACAAGTCTTCGACACAAGAAAACCTGATTTGTCGTTTGTAAACAACAAAGATGCAGACTAGCCTGCGCATCCATGCAATGCAATCAGTGCATTTGTTATTCACTCAGGCCCTTAGTTAATGTTGTGTACCAAAAAATAATTTTCTTATTTCTCAAGCAAAACATATTTTGTGGGTACTCAAAATAACGGTCTCAATTAGATGGTTTTGAGTGTCCTGAACATATGTTAAAACTGATGGGTAAGAAAATATTAACTTCTATGAGGTAAAGAGATTAAGCCTCCACCGTCAACCCCTCCCCTTCTTGACTGCTGCTGTCTGTTCTAAGGCAATGATTCTGTTGGTTCATTGTTGCTCCCTTTGTGTGTTACAGTTTTGTTTTTGGTCCTGGTTTTGTAATATAATTCTTTTTGTCCTTTCTAGTTTGGCAATCATCTTGCAAAGGGTTAGAAAGTTGGTTGCTTTACTTTAATTGTATTCTTGCTTTCATGTTAGTATCCTAATGTCTCATCCTAAAGGTTGAGTTGATCTGTATATGACAGGGTTGTGGAAATACCATGCCCGACATGCCCAACCTGGTCCCATTTCACTCAGGACAAGTTAAAAATTTCTATATTTCATATTTTTCATGACTAATTATTATGAACTCACAATGTCATTTTGTATGAAAAACAGTGTGGATCCTGATCAGCTGGCTTCTTCAGAAGCCAGCTGATCTGAATCTACACTGTATTCAATTGGGTTTATACCTGGTTTCATTTAAAAAAAAAAAAAAAAGAGTTCATGTATGGTTTAACAAAGAAAGGGATAAGCTGGGTTTTTGTGCATTATCTGTTCTTTGGGACAATTAAAATGGTCTTGGACAAGTACATAATGGCCATTTACTTGTCCCTGGGCAAGTAAAAAACTTTGCTATTTCCACACACCTGATTGTGGCATTTCCTGGTCTTTTTATACATATAAATTATAAAACAATCAAGAATTTCTCCTACTTACTTTTCTAAAGCAAACATACATATAAAACAATCAATGATTTCTACTACTTACTTTTCTAAAGCAAACATACATATAAAACAAGCCGGGATTTCTACTGCTCCACTCAGTACAAAATTCACAAACATGTCTCCACTTAAAGTAGGGGTGCTGAATAATATTCCAAAATAACCCAGACTGTTAATAAACCTGAAACATAGAATAGGCAACCATGTAATTGTTTGTATATATTTCATCATGAATATGCTGTCATTTAGTGGCTAAATAGATGTATGAAGAGCATTTTCAAGCTGAACATAAAGTAATATAGGACCCCAGGCATCTATCATTATATCAAGAGTGTGTAATTAAAAAAAAAACTAGAATGGGCAGTCGATGGGGTGCCATTGCAAATCCCTACTCTAAAGTTTTTGACCCCCCAGCACCCCCAAGTCCCACCCCTGAGGCATGACCCCAGCAATAGAATGAAAATTCTGTTCAATATATTTTCTTTTATTTGTGAGAACACGCACAAAGTTTGGTATGAAAATCTTTGAAATTGATATGGTAACCAAAATTTAATGATATTTGACCTTTTGACCTCACCCCAAGGTCACCAGTTTGACCCTAGGATGAATATTTTACTAGCATTCTGTTCTGCTCGTCATCCCCCTCGATTTGATATGCAACATGACCATGTTTGAAAAAATAATTTTTTATCCCCTGGGCATCCCCTGCGCCCCTAAGTCCCACCCCTGGGGCATAAGCCACATAACCCAGGCGAAAGAATAAAAATCCCATCTGATATGTTTTGTATCTTTCATTTGTGATTACACACACAAAGTTTGATATAAAAATCTTTAAAATTGACTTTGTAATTGAAATCAAATGATATTTGACCTTTTGACCCCTCCCAAGGGTCCCAGGGGGCAGGGCCAAAAAAAAAATTGCTGTTGCACACCCCATTCATGTGAGTAACTCACACACCAAATTTGGTTGAATTTCGTCCAATGGTTTAGGAGGAGATGGCATAACAGACAGACAGGTGAACGGACGGACAGACGGACGCGATTACAATATCCCTTTCGCTTTTTTAAAAAAGCGTGGAGATAATTATTTACTGACCAAAAAATGTTGTGGTAACTCAAAAGATCCGTCTCAATAAGAGGGTTCTTTTGAACACCCAAAACATATGTTAAAATTGATGGTTAAGAAAATATGTTCAACCTTACACTCAAAATATATGTCTATCTGGACCTGTGTGGGACAGTGTATGACCAACCAACAACAGGAATGGTGTGAGTAGCAAAGTTTTAGATATACACACATTGGGTGGCTGAGAACATATGTTTTATGAGGATACTGATAGTGAAGACTGATGAGACTGGCAGTGACCAGGCTGATCTGAGTCTTTGTTGGGGCCACAATTCATTGTGTTAGTTTTTTCTAGGTCTGGCTTATATATGGCTCACAATTTTTGATTGGTCAACATTTGCTTGATTTCTAGGTGGCTGGAAGCAGTGTCAACATATGGTCAAATAACTTCTTAGGGATTCAACAAATTATAATCCAATGAAACAAACATGTATGATCACTATTCTTGTATCTATATATATATATATATATATATATATATATATATATATATATATATATATATATATATATATATATATATACAGAGGGATATAGTGAATCAACTGAGCCGATAGATGCTGTAAATATTTTGCCTCTAGCGAGATTCGAACCCACGACCTCGACAACACCGCCTAGCACTACACCAGACATTGACGCTATATATATATATATATATGATTCTTGACTGGGATGTTATAAACGAAACTTAAGCAACCTGTTTAGAACTAGATGAAATGCCGCAACCCTGAAGTTGCATTATGAACAATCCAAACTTAGACCAAATAAAAAAAATAAGTGTGTTTCCGGTTACAGGTCCGAAAATTTTAAGTAGGGAAGGCACACATATTATTTTTTATATTATTTTTTTTCTAGAAAAATATATAATTTTATGCATTTTGAAAGGCATTTTGCTTTCAAAATGCTATTTTTTTCCAGAAAACATGAAAAAAATTCTAGGTTTCACCAGCAAATTTAGGTAGGGTCGAGTTACCCTAAATACAGGCATTTTTTTATTTGGCCTTAATTGTATCAAACTTAAAGAGGCTTATCTTACCAGAGGAAAAACATTATTATAGTATATCGCCTCAGTTTTGAAGTTTTAAATAAATCTAATGCTGTATATTTCTCGACTTCTATATTTGTAGGTTGGACCATTTTTTCCTGACTGTCAATCACTTCCCTTTCATTCTGTATTACACTATACTCTACAGTCTGAAACAAAATGAGCGTAAATTAAATGAAGAAACTGAGAGCGAGTACACTTTTACTCTTTTTTCCAACTTATAAGACAGAATAGACAGACAGTGTAGATTAGAAGTTGCAAAATTAACCCTAAGCCTGCCATTCATGCCTTTTGTCATCTGCTCCTCTCATATGCTTAAGATCTCAGGTAGCCTATATTGCAAATTATATGAACCTATATCAGAATGCTCTCTTGGGAGATCAGTCACAACAATTGAGCAAGTACATGGGGTTTTAGTACTTATCACATATGTGCAAAAGTATCCAATAAACACAGATCTGACATATCCAGTGGCATAGAGTTCAAAATTTTGGTCTGAGTATTATTCTACATCCATACTTTATGTATGACAGCAGTGAAAGCTCTGGCAAATCTGCCCATTAGTGCAGTCTTGTATGAGCCCTCAGTGTTCAACAATGGGATAAGAACCAAAATATTGTGTGCTGCCCAAAATGTTTTAATGGTGAGGTATGAAAATATCTCCACTTTAGTTGTAAGACTAAGGCAATGCTGCTTGCAATTTTCTTCAGAAGCAAGTAGGAATTTTTTCACTTTTTGCTAAATTCAGCAAATAAATCCAACCAACCACAGTATGCAATTATGTTTATTACAGTGGAGCACAATCTGCATGATAAGCAGTGTAGAAATATTTGTAACTTATTCCTCAAAATTATTGTGAAACCTTGTCTTGCTGAGCCCGGATTTATCCTCTTTTGAAGACAGTGTGGATCCAGATCAGCTGGTTTCACTATTTTCCACTCTGATTGTGAATACATGCTTATAACTGTTATGATGCAGGTTAACAGGATAAAAATTGGAGATGAGTGTAGAACATACAAATATTTAGCATGACAAGGGTTAATCTAGTGTCTCTAGACTCATTCCCTGTTATATGGGCCTTGGTGCAAAAAAACCTGTCTTCGGGGTCTGCAAACGACAAAGGTACAGACCAGCCTGCGCATTAGTGCAGTCTGATCAGTGCATTATAATATCTAAACTTGATGCAAGCGAAATTTCCATTTTCTAGGTAGTCTCTGCAGCTGAGCAGGCCGGTTTGTTTGTTTCGTTGCTTTACGTCCCAAGTCAACAGCTATGGTCATGGCGGGATGGTCAGTTCACCTATCTACACTTTTTCCTGGGCAAGCTTGAACAAGCAGTTAACCAGTACTTGTGCACATACTTTCGCTTGTAACTGACAACAACCCAAGCAGGCTGGTTTGGATACCCGGAAGAGATATTTACTCGGATCGGGGCCCATGTTTACCTGAGTAACATTATTTTCCTCTGGATGGTATACAATCTCAGGAATCTCCTTTTGATTTATTCTTGCAGCACATGATACTACTTGTTTCAAATGTTTGTATTTTTTCTGAGACACTAACCATGGAATGCTTTCTGGTAGAAACCTGACAAAAGCAAAACATTACAGTATCACATGATCAGTTACTAAATTTTTGACCCCATGTGTCCTTAACAGGTTTTGTACACAGCAAGACTTTGCAAATTTCAAGGACTTTTTAAGGACAATTACTGTGTTTTTAAAGGTCTACATGTTTATGAAAATCACAAAATTCAAGTACTTTTCCAGTAAAAAGAAGAAAGTGACTGA
Source organism: Loripinus fragilis (assembly GCA_964019695.1). Classification (NCBI taxonomy): domain Eukaryota; kingdom Metazoa; phylum Mollusca; class Bivalvia; order Lucinida; family Lucinidae; genus Loripinus; species Loripinus fragilis. The sequence goes on from OZ026514.1 coordinate 127,487,327, forward strand.
GGGGTGGTCGTCTTGATCCAAATTCATTTTGACCCATTTAAGCGATTGTAGCTGCTTAGTACATTTGGCATTTTACGTCTGTTGATGTAATGGTTGCTAAGCAGTCTCTTCTTGCTCATGTTGGTTGTTGGCCACGAAAGTATAGGAGACTGAAACTTCCGTGGACAGAGACATGCTGCTTATGCCTGCTGTACTGGAGAAGCACATGCTAATGTATGGGGTTTCTCGTTTTTGACAACTGGGTGGCAGGTCCTGACCAGACTGAAGTGGTAAATGTACAAGGACGTGACTGAGAAATCTAGCCAGGGCTGCCACCACTATGGACTCCTGGGCTCTGTCCATGGCTTGAACACGACTAACCCGACCTAGGTTTTGTCTATAAGAAGACTCTTCAGGGGTAGCCCGCCAACCCCTAGGAATACACTCCAGAAGCAAGGCCCCACCCTGCAAATTCTACTGCAAAGAAAAGGCAGGTCGTAGGTGCAGCCCCTGAGCTGGTTTCTGAAGCTGGTGAGCCGATTTTGTGCCGTTTTTGGGAGCATACCGCCTCACCTTTGTGGCGGCTCCCCAAGCCACTTTTGGAAGCCAGGAGCCGTTTTTTGGCCTGTTGCCAGGGAGCCATATAACCTCACTTTGGAAACGGCTCCAGGAGCTGTTTTTGGGAGCCTAGAGCCGCTTTTGGAGCCGTTTCCCACGACTATATAAAGCACGAATGATTGCTGTTCAGGCATCATTGGACTCACGACCACAGAGTCCAAAACATAGCAGGAAACCCCTGAAGAGTCTTCTTATAGACGAAACCTAGGTCGGGTTAGTCGTGTTCAAGCCATGGACAGAGCCCAGGAGTCCATAGTGGTGGCAGCCCTGGCTAGATTTCTCAGTCACGTCCTTGTACTTTTCCAGTAAAATATCTATACTTTTTAAAAGACTACATGCTATAAAACTGTTTTGTATTTATTTGGTGCAGCATATGTAGTGAAAACATTGTATACTGTTTTGGCCTCCATTAACCCTTATTTAAAACTTACCAAATGAATGGAACTGTAAGGAAGTTGGGTAAAGATATAATGAGTTCAAGATATCTCCAATCCCTAACCAGATAGCCAAACAGGGCCAGCAGCATCAGGCCTGATGACCAGAAGAGGCTTGCTCCAATAGATGGCCGAGTACGACACTTGGAATAGAATAACTCTGTAATCATCACATACGTTATCAAAGCTACTGCCTGTAAGAAAAATGATATGAGACATACTGTAAGAAAATCTGGCCTCGAGGTCATTAAATTTTTTTCACACTTAACTCAACATGAAATTTGTCAAAACCATCCTGAGTTGCTATGTAGTACATGTATTTGTTCCTTCATTTTTGGATTGTTTTCTCTCTCTTTGTCTCTCTCTCTCCTTTCTCTCTCCCTCTTTGTCTCTCTCTCATCTAATAAAGAAATTATATCTTGTATTGTTAAACAGAAGTTTTACAAAAGGTAATTTTAAACACTATCAATTCTTGAAATTTTGGGTAATAAATATTAGCATGTTTGAAGTAATACAGGAAATTGATCATGCAAACATATCAATACGACGGGGAAATAGTTATGAAACAATGAAGTTTTAGTCCTAACTGGATTTTAAATTTAGAGCTTTGGACTCTTAGACCTCATACCAAGGACTCGTCGGGCTCAGATTAAGTGAGTCCCTGGGACTCGCAGAAACAAAACTGTAAAACTTTCAATGTAGGGGTATGACAAACTGCGAAAACTGATATCATTTTCATCTGTATTAAGAGCCAATGAACAGGCCTTTGATTGTATGTTTTTTCTGACATAATTATGCACAAAAGTTTGCTATATTTTTAGATTTCATACTACAGTAAAACCTGTGTAAATCGACCACTCAAAAATAGACCAAACAAGACAAATTTGACGAATTTATTTCCCCCGACTAAGGGTTATTTCAGAGAAACATGTAAATCACAAAACATAAATCCCATATTCTAACAAACGCCTGTCAAGTATGTTTTAGTGCTTAGTTTAATAAAAAATATATACTTACATCTACATGATTTCAATATCTGACCTTTCAACCCAACCCCAGAGGTCAAGGGTGTGTGTAAATTCAAAGTGTTACCTTGCATGTAGGTCTACACTTCTTCCACTTTAATTTTATATGCACCATGACCACTTTTAGAGAAGAAAAAAAAATGACCTCTTGACCCACCCCAGGGGTAGTTGGTGTGTGTAATGACAGCATATTTGCTTTCATGGTGCTCTGTGCTCAATCCCCTTTAATTTGATATGCAACATGACTACTTTCACAAAAATATATGGTTTGACCTTTTGACCCCACCCCCTGGGTCGTGGGTGTGTCTGTGGGCAAACTATTTGCTACCATATTGCTGCAAAAGTTGTCAGCTTTAATTTGATATGCAACATGACCATCTTCTGGAAAAGTTTTATTTTGGCCTCCCCCACCCCCAAAGTCCACCCCAGTGGCTCGGACCCATGCCTTCAAACTAAAATCCCAATTGATATGTTTCATATCTATTGCTGCTCTGCCTACATGCAAAATTTCAGCAAAAAATATTGACATTTGCCATGGTTATTGCGAAATTTAAATATTTGACCTTTGACCCCTTATGTGGGGTCAAAGGGGGTGGGGTAAAACTTTGACACTGCCATGCTTATCTACAGGAACTGGGTAATCATTGTGTATAGTGAGAAGTTGTTAAATATAATAGCTTTGATGAAATGTGAAGATTATCACACAAAAAAGCTAATATAGGTTTAAAATTTGCATTATAATTGCCTATACTAAAACAAGGACAATAACTCAAGTGTTAAGGGGTCGATTTTGACGAAACTTATAGGATATTGAGAATCCACGATATTTATTATTTGTACCAAGAATGAATCAAATCTGACCAATAGGTAGTAAGATATGGCTACAGACAGACAAAAAGAGCGGATGGACGGACCGAGGGACAACGCCAAAGGAGTTCTAGCGATAAGGCGTATATTTTCCCTTGTTGACATGATTACAAAACCTAAATTTTCAAATTGCCCTAATATTTTTAAAATTGGACTGTTTCGGTAGTAAAATATGCATAAAAAGCATCAAAATAAGTTTCAAAGCGATCCATCATTTACAAAGCCGTGAAAACTTGCACCTTCTACTCCCACCCCTCATTTTAAGTCTTTAGACTGGGTGTCGTTTATACGATAGTTTTAGTAAATCCTTTGCAGGTTTTCAAAAAGTAAAAGTGCTAAAATATTAAGGATATAAGTGCCCTTCATTTCCAAAACTTTGCTGTATTCCTTCTGCGCATGCGTACGAAATATACTTAAAATTGTGACCTTTGTCATTTAAAAGATGAAACTGGCGTCTTTCAGTTTGTTTTTAGATGCTTTCCCCCCCTAGACCCAAGATGCCCTTTGGACAATTAAATGTCGCTATATAAATATATAACATATGTAAAAGGCGTCTTGGGTCTAGGGGGGGAAAGGGGTTGTATAAGCGAAAGAAGACATTAAATATCTGACAAAAATAGACCACTTTGCAAGATGGTCGTTTTTATTGTACATCAACTGTATAAATAGTTTTACTGTACATAGCGTGGTTCCCTGTTTAACAGTCTAGTTCCCATATACGTTACTGAATAACAAGCACAGTTGATGATCGAAATAGATTATCATTCAATAAGAAGTAGAGTTATTACATGCATGAAGGAAACCCCGTTTTAAATATACAAATTGGGGGCAATGGTGCATCGACGGCTCGTCTACATATATTTGTTGAATGTGCCTAGTTTCTCCAGTCGTTATTTCAACAAAATATAACGAACGGAGATTGCTCGCCTTATCGCTAGAAATTCTTTATATCCCTCCGACTTCGTCGAGGGATAATAAAGGTCTTAATGACGAATGGTAGCTTAATGAAGGTCTAAAGTATTGCAGAATGCTCCCCATTCCCAAAACTTTGACCTGCATTAAGCAATAATTGGTCTTGAAAACCAATCTGTGGTCTTTTAAGAGTGGCTGCTTTAGACAGGTTTTCCTGTACTCACCATATTCAGACAACCTATGAAGAATCTGAGACATACAAACAAAGCATAACTGTTGACAAAGGCAAGGCCCACACCTATCACACCCTGTATCCAGAGAGATATCAAGAGGACCCATTTTCTACCAAATCTGTCGGAGAAAGGGGTGATTAACACAGCTCCCAGGGAGTTTCCAATCATATAGATAGTTGTTGATAGATCAACCATATAGTCCTTGTCACATACGAGATTCCACTGAAAAACAATAAAAAAGCACAATCGTTTAAAAAAAAATTAAAAGATGGTTTGGTTTTTATAATCCTCTTTGTACTGTTGGGTTTTCTATAAATATTGAACATTAGAATAGCATATAACATAACATAACACAACATAATTTTATTAGGCATTAAACATAATACATATGATTATAGCTTACTTGAGATACATACACAAATACATGATCTCCCTGTATGAGAATGACTTTTTCTCAAAGGGTAAGATGCAAATACATTTGGGACGAGGTTATAAGATAATAATGAATTTTTGGCTGGAAAGGTATTACCTTTATGGGATCAACTACCAATCAAAAGAAAGTTCCCCAGTTTTTAAATTTCAATAATTTCATTTGTGACAAAAATCTATACAAATTTTTTTATTGCTCTTCAAATATCCAACTCCCTTGTTTTAAGAAACAGGAAGAACTTTCAATTTCTTGTAGAAGTTTTATTTTTTTGAACAAGAGGGCCCTTGGACCTGGATCGCTCACCTGAATCCTTGTCACGAGGGGAGGATGTTTACCACAAAATATAAAAGCCATTTCTCCAACACCTATGTCCATCTTAGGTATCGTTCAGATCATAACCAAAGCCTACCAATTCACTAATTTCAATCAAAATATAGGGAGCGCAGTGGCTCAGTGGTAAAGTGCTTGACTCAAGACCGAGGGGCGGCGGGTTTGAGCCTCACCGGCGTCACTGTGTTGTGTCGTTGAGCAAGACATATTAATACTAGCTTAGTACTGGTTCAACCCAGGAAGACCCGTCCCTACATAACTGAAAAATTGTTAATGGGACTTAAAGCATCAAATCTAACAATCAAAATATACTTATCTGCACAATTTCAATGTCTGACATTTTTACCCAATCCAAAAGGTCAGGGGTGTGCATTAAAGGTCAAACATTTTACTTGCATAATGTTCTACACTTCGCAGAAATGGTGTGCATGGAAATTATCCGCATATGTCTTTAAAACCCTATGGGAGCTATCTGTTGCCATGGAAATCAGAGTTCTGATCCGATTGGGCCCAAAACCTAATGCAGCCTTTCCTCTACCCCAATGATGCTCCAGATGAAATTTTATTTGGATTAGCCTTTTGGTCTCAGAGATATAAATGTTTGAAGGTGTGTACAGATGGACAGATGCACAATGCACAAACAGATGCCGCTCAAATCACATCCTATTAGCTCACCGAGAGCTTTTGGCTCAGGTGAGCCAATGCTTTTGGCTCAGGTGAGCTAATTAGGAATTTACCTTTAAAGTAATTATATAATGTGAGAAGTGCAAGGCATCAGTATAAGTTTGCAAGTCACTTTTGGCTTTTACAGTAAAACCTGTCTTAAGTGGCCACTCAAAAAACACAAAACAAAGGTCTTAATGGCAAATGGCAGCTTAATGAAGATCGAAAGTATTGCAGAATGCTCCCCTTGGAGCATTCTGCAATACTTTTGACCTGCATTAAGGGATAATTGGTCTTGAAAACCAATTTTGGTGTTCTTTTTGAGTGGCTGCTTAAGACAGGTTTCACTGTATATTCCATTTTTTGTGTACGGGAGGTGAAGGCTCTGACAAGACTGTACATTTGAGCAGGCTCGTCTTAGCCTTAACTGCTTGCATATGCAACAACTATCAAACTCTCAAGGACTGGCTCATTTAAATATAATTTCTATAATCAAAAACTGTATGCTGTACCTGTGTTAGTATTGTTGACTCAAATATAGAGCCATAAGAATATCCATCAGGACACGGTTGAGACTCATTGACTCCTCCTATCTCCACTAACACTTTACAACCTCCATCAGTATACATGCTGGGTAATGACTGGTTTATAATAGAGCTGTTCAGTAAGGTACACTCATGGCCTGGGTCTGCTCCTACATAAAAGTCCAGAAATAAGATAAACAGAGGCGTGGAAATAGCAACATTTTATACTTGCCCAGGGACAAGCAATTTCCCATGATTTTTTTTTTCAGCTACCATCAGGTAACCATTATTCTCCCCATCTCCAGGTACCAAATGGTTGGAAAGTACCATCCCTTAAAGCACCTTACAAATAATTGAATAAAAAAATAATGATAAATCTATCAACAATAGACCATATACATGTAATTGGAAACAATTTCCCATTATTTACTTGTTCAAAGAAATTTTTAGTTGTCCAAAAGAAGAATTTATCTCAGCCCTTACTGTGCTAAAACTATATAAAACTGAAATCAGCTTAACCCAGATTCATATCAAAAACAATGTAAATCCATACCAGCTGGCTTCTGAAAAAGCCAGCCGATCAGGATCAATGTTGTTTTCAGTACAACATGTTAGTTCATAATAATAAATTAAACCATGGAACTGGATTGCTTGATAATCAGACTATAGCATGTCAATTCATTCAACATATTAAAGGATAAACAAATTCGAACAAAAGAACGTAAACTGCCTTAGCTTTGTACATGTCAGAACAGAAGTTTCTGTTTTCTTGTCCCAGGACAAATAAAATTGAATTTCTAACTTGCCCTGAATGTAATGAGACCAGGTCAAACAAGTCGGACATGGTACTTCCTCATCCAGGACAACAAATGTAATTGATTCACAGAAAACTGAATCCTAATAAAGTTAAAAAGTTAACAACAGGATTTTCCAAGACCCCAGTTTATTATATAGTAAAATAACTCCCACTCGGGGTTTTCCTACGCCTTTTTGGATATTCGGCCCCTTCTAGACTAGCCACTAGTCTGATAAATAAAAGTCTGAATTGTTCTGTAAATATTTGACAATGTTTGACCCTTTTTGATAGCAAGTCTAATTGGCTAAGTTATATGTTAAAATTGAGACAGAAGAGTAGACTAGCCATATGGTGTAATGCATCTGAGATTTCATAGAATTTACCCCCAATGAAGAAATTTTCATTTTAACCCCTGGAGGACAAGCTAGGCCCCTTTCCACTCCAAAAATGAGCAAAAACTTCCCAAAATAGTGAATGGCATTCCCTTATCCTTAGCCCTACAGTTTGGTGAAAATTTCATAACAATCAGACCAAAAATATCAAAGTTACAGATGGTTACATTCACACATTGATGCATATATTGTTAAGCAATTATAAAGGTCAGGCCATTACATTAATATTTATAATGGTTTTAAATCTGACAATTTAAAATTGGGATCTTGTTCTTCTAGATAGAATCTAGTTATCCCAATTTGATGGCTCAAATGATATTTTCCCAAATTTAAAAGACCCCTGCTGTCCCCAACATCAGAAGGTAGGAAAATCCCTGCCACTCTTTCCAAATGATCATTTAGATGAAAGTTTTATATACAAAATTTTATATATAGGGGTTCATTAAACCCTTTTGTTAATGGACATTGAAATCAGATCAGAGGGGTGATTTCTCTGATTTTAATATTACTTTTAAAAGAAATATAAAAGCAAGTAACTAACTTTTTGCATGCTGGGTAATTTCTCATGCATTTGTTGTCGTCTGCTGATTTTTTCCTAAACCTTTTTCAAACAAAAAGTTCTTTCAGGAACACTATCAGAGTGTCAAACAGTTTGGCTACAGATCAGGACCAATGTTCTGTCGGTCTTGATCTGAGTCCAAACTGTTTGCAAAGGGGACAAAAGTCGCCGCCAGCAAAGAATGAGTTAAGGCACAGGGACCCGGCATGTATAGGTGTTTCATAGTCTAAAATGGCCAAAAAGTCAATAAAGGCTTGATAAAAGCTTTATTTATGGAGCTTTTATCAAGCCTATATTGACTTTTTGGCCATTTTAGACTATAAAACAGCTATACGTGCCGGGTCCCTGTGAGTAAAGGTGTCAATTTTTTAGAGTAAATGCATTGCACAAGTGTACACAAGGAAACTTACCAATAAAGATGATAGCAAACACATGCCATGCTCCTCTCATGTATATATAGCCCAGTAAGAGATAGGTCAGGAATTGGTAGCGACCATATCCCCCTAGAGATTGGAGGATATCCTCAGCTTCCATTCTTCACTGAAATAATACAGATGAATGAAACTTGTATAAAAAAAATACAACATGTATGAACTCTTAGATTGCTTATCAGGACTAAATATTGCCTTCTAGTCCATTTGAAATGTCTCTGTAGGAAACAGTGTGGATTCAGATCAGACTGCTCCTAGGAGTAGTCTGATCACAGTCCACACTGTTGGTCTGTATGCCGATACTAAGCATTTACATACAGCAGATGACATCAGCAGAAGACATCAGCAGATGCATTTTTGTAGCAGATGAAGGTTTAACAAAAAATACCTTCTTTTAAATAGCTGCCTGCATAAGTTTCAGTTTAGAATATTACTCCAAATTCTACCCAACACATTCAAGTCTGACATCACTGCAAATCATAGCTGCTGTCATCCTATATTCTTATATAATTTTAGATTCAGATACATATGCTATAGCTATTGAATATTGTAATTGCAACAGTCTACTGTCAATTTTATATGGGCCATGTCGCGAGAAAACCTGTCTTAGGGGTTTCCGACAAAGCCAGATTCCAACCAGCCTGCTCAGCTACAGAGACTAGCTAGAAAGTGAAAATTCGTTTGTAGCAAGTTTGGATATGATACTTTCCAATAAAGCGAAAAACAAAGGCGCTGATCAGACTGCACAGACTGCGCAGATTGGCAGGCTGGTCTGCGCCTTTGTAGTTCGCAAACCCCAGATGACAGGTTTTCTCGCGTCGCAGCCTATAAGATTTGTAACAGATGGGCTTATAAGCTTGGTGCTTAACAAGAAACTTCAAAACTATGAAAGCAAAATATTCTTAGTAAGAATTCCAATTATTTGCTTATCCATCAATCTAAACATGTTTTGGATGCTCAAAAGAACCGTCTCATCAAGATGGTTCTTTTATCGATTTTGTGAATAAATTTATTTTGTGTTAACTGTTTAAAGATTCTTACTTTAAGCCTTAAAACTCTAATGTATAAGCCTATATTAAAGCAGATAATTTTTTGCATTGGTAATCATAAATGCTTCTGTCCTCAAAAAAGGTACAAATACTGGTTCCCTCAGTCTACTCTTAGGCTATTCTTCCAATTGTATGGGTCTAGAAGGGAGAACTTAGTATTCCATATCACACCACACTGAGATATATTATAGTCCAACACTTATAATTTTAGTGACATGCAAGTTGTTTTATTTACATTTAAATAATACTGTATATTTAAATTCATCCACAGGTGCAATCTGACATTTGCAACAAATATCAAGTGATTTTTGTATTTATAATTACCATGAGAATCTGATAACCTTAGATAAATTTACTGTAAATTCCGAAATTTTCGCAAGAATTTTATTTTTGTGAATAGCGTTAAAAGTTGTATTTGCGACGTTAAAATTCGTGACTAGGGCATGATTTACCTATATCAGTAAACGACAGAATGATTTCACCCTTTTGCGAGGGTTATATTTTCAAGAAATTAAAAACCTCGCCAAAATTTCCGAATTTACAGTAGGTCTTACTTCATCCTTATTAATTAGTGGATATGTTTTGTACTACAAGGCCATCCAATTCATTTTCTGAATTCCATTCATTGGCATGTGTTTACGGGCAGAGTGGAAACAGTGTAGATCAGGATCAACTGGCTTCTCAGAAGCCAGCTGATCTAGATCTACATTATTTTCAAGCTGCTGATGATGGATAAACTCTCTTTGGGAAACAATGTAAGCCAAGATGAGCTGGCTTTTCCAGAAGCAGCTGATCGGGATCTACATTGATTTCCATTCAGCCAATTCATTATGGTGATTAATGGAATAAGAAAACTGGATTTGCTTGAATCAGACCTGTTAATTCAGCAGAACACATAAAGAAATAGGCTATCCAATTAACTTGATCACTGTAGTCATACAATCATACCACTACGGCAATTTGGGTTTCCTCACTTATTTCGGTGCTAAGGTAACTTTCTTATCATGTTCAATTTCTTCACATAATCACAGATAAACGCCCCAAAATGCTTGGATTCCGATTGATTTTTGTAAATCTAATTCACATTGTATCTATAAGCTTTAAAATTATATGAAAACTTTACTTTTTGATGTCTAGGCATGAAATAACTAATAAAGGTTTTGTCATCGTGGATAATTAATCAATGACAAATATTCAAGTGCATTTTATACTAGATTTTTTCTACCAAACAGTAAGAACCCTAATAAAACTTCTCCCTGGTCAGGATCCATATGAGCCAAGATCTGACAAAAGGGTCCTTCTGGCAATAAAAGTCAAAAGTGAGATATTTACAGAGAAAGAAAGACCTAGCTGTTGTGATCAATAACATAAAAATTGAAGACGTTTTCTTTAATAATAACAAAGATATAAGCTTTTAAACAAATATAGATGATGCGTTTTAAACATGACGTCACTTGCCATTGTTAATGACGTTCTGACGTCAACACCATTGTGTTAACATATGATGCTAATACAAAGACGCTAGGAGCAATATTTCAAGAATGCTCCATGTTTCTGTAAATTTGATGTATATGCAATTGCATAGAGTTCACAAATAGCCCACATACGCACATCCCGTATTTACAAAAGCATTTGTAATGAGGCACCTTGTTTTAAAGGAAGTGTGTAGTCCATATGCACAGCTGTTGCCATGGCAACATACATTATACAGATCACTTAGTTTCATCAGAATTGTTTGCGCCTTTGATTGTATTACATGTTAGAAGCAATTTGACTCTATTGTAAGAACATGCAAAATCTTGAAAATTTAGACGTTTTTGAATTTTTGATTACACAAAAACTGCTAAAATACCCGAAGGACCCTTTTGTCAGATCCGCGCTCATATGTAATTTGCAATATAGGCTACCAAAGAAAATAGCTGCAGACAAGTGCAGCAGACGACAAAAGTTGTGACTTGCAGCAGTGACATATATTTCAGTGACTGGAAACCTCAATGAAATATTGATACTTTCCCAAATAGCTTTGTTGCTTATCTTTTTCAGGTGAAGGATTGAAATTTGATATTACACAGGTTTAGATAAAACAAAATTTTTGAACGTAAAATAGTAATTATTTTCATACCAATCAATTTTAACATATGTTTTGGGTGCTCAAAAGAACCCTCTCAATGACACGGTTCTTTTGAGTACTCACAACATATACTAGGCCAAAAAGAAACGCCGCATATAAAGATTAAAAATATTGTGCTTCAAATGAGAGTTACAAAATTTCATCTGCTACATTTGTATCTATGTTTTGCTACTATTCCTGCCACACATTATCCCCATTGTTTCATTGACTCAGTCAACCCAAACCAGTGTACTGGCTGTCTTTTTATTTTCAAGTTTTTCATGTGCATATTTAGATTTACACATGTGATAACTACTGAAATCACTAGTCTAAAATCCAATTTGCTTGAAAACATTTTAAAACTTTAAAATTAAAAGTTACACATTTCTAATTTACGATGCCAAAACGGACACATGTTGAACGCGAAAGTGCGATAAAAATGTTACAAGCTAACGTGACGTCATCTGTGATAGCCCAACAATTTTGACGCCATGCAAGGATGATTGAAGGTCTTAGGAAACGTTTCTGAAAATTGGAACAATGTCAGACCGTGCACATTCATGACGTCATCGCATAATGATGCGACATCAAGATCGACAAAAACGTAGGATTTAACTGCTGAGTCAATTTCTTCCGGTGACAATGATAGCTAGCACAACCCCAGGAACTCGTAATCCAAGAATCAGCGCTCAAACTGTGACAAATCGTTTGGGAGAGATTAGTGAAAGACCCCCATATACAATGTATGTTTTATATGCGGCGTTTCTTTTTTTGGCCTAGTATATGTTTTGGTTGAGAAACAAGAAAAATATGTTTTTGTGTGCACTCTTAACTTAAGGCCTGTATTACATACCGGTATCTAAACAATTTGCTTCCATACCGGTTTTGGAATACGCAGTGTAAATTCTCTATTGTTAACCAAATATTTTAACCCCTTTTACAAACACCAAAACAGAATAATTACAATGATTATGAACGGCAGGGCATCTTGTTTTATGAAAATTATTAAATAGAGATGCAGACATAGTCATATTTGAAACTTTATTTGTCAAATTGAATGAGGTATTGTTAGAGTCTGGCTGAAAAATGGAGTTTCCAGTCACACTAATATAGGTCACTATTAGCATGCTAAGGGATAATACATCTGTATCCAGTGAGGCTAGGCGCAAGGTTTTTTGTCTGTATCTTCTTCTACACTTTGTGTGTGCCATAGGGCCTGTCAAGCAAATTTTAGCGTAAAACAAAAATGTGTATGGGTACTCAAAAGAACCGTCTCATTCATTGAGAGGGTTCTTTTGATTACTCACAACATATGTTTTGGTTGAAAAATAAGAAAAATAATTTTCAGTTACGCACTCTTATCTGGGGCCATGTGTGTGCTAGAAATGATGTAATGAATGCTTTGGTGAGATTATGGAGGATTGTCTGAGGCTTAACTGGTCACCTATGTGATAGAAGTACATGTACTAAAATCTGAGGCAGGCAGACAGAAAGTTGAATTAAATAAGCAGACATTTTCAAGGGAAAATACTGGCAAGACATCAACAGATGTCCATACAGATGACATTATTTGTGAATGGTGGAAAAAAATTAGTGTGTCAGAATGAATTTCCAAATGTCAGAACGAGATTGGGCCTGCTTGGACAAAGTGTCCGGAGCTCCTTTGTCTTCCGCTAAAGTACAGGGCCCACTCTGGAGCATTGCTGTACTTGAGCTATGTACAAGGTCGTGGTGAGGCGCAAACTTGCGATGGTTAAATGCAGTGCTGGTTAATAACAGCTCTGTATACATATTGTGGGCCAATGCCTGGCCCCTCTTGAAGTTATCAAAGGTCTCTGACATGGCAATGGGCCCTGGAAGAACAGGACTGTTAGAGACATCCGTCCTGCAGTATTGTGGAATGTAGCAAAGATAGTGACTCCAAGGAGCCTCCTACTGCTGGATGTTACAAGGTGAAAGAATGTGAAGGTGGGGATGTCCAATAAACCATGTGTAATGAGGTACTTCATTGCAAGGTTGAGGTCTCCTTGCCATTGTAGAAGAGATTGCCAGCCAGTGCCCCCAGCTAAGATCTTGTATCATCTGGGAGGTGCAGCTTGTTGTTCTGTAGCCACCTTTGATGAATTTAGACTGGCAGATGCACTTCAACCCTGACAAATGGGAACTGATCAGAATTACCAACAAGAGTAAAACCATCAGGGCAACGTACCACATCCACAACATTCAACTGAAACAAGTGAGGAGAGCCCAATACCTATGTCTTAACTTCAGTTTCAGTGATGTCCCCTAACATTGCGCGGCCCCTAACATTGGGCACTAGCCCAAGTGACTATGCCACATTTAATCAGATAAAATCTTTTTTGATATTTAGCATCAGGCTGCTTTTGGAAAGAGAAAAACAGCAAAAGGTTTTCACTTTAAACTTTCACTGCTGAGCAGGGGAGGATTTCGGCAAAAATTTGCAAAAGTTGATAAAAAATTTTAGACCTAAGTTTCAAATGACCCAGACTTCACATTATTTATTTTGAAGCAAGATTTTGTTGAAGTAAATTGTTGAGAACAACCTTGGGTTACTTTCCCTAGTATATTTTGTAAAAGCAATTCATTAAAGAGAAGTTGTTGAAAATTTTGCAGAAGGTGCGCAATGTTAGGGGACTATTTTCGTTATCCTAAAACAGGGGGGTTGTGCACTTCAAATCAAAGTAGCTAGAGATCGAGAAAATATTTTTTATTTTGAACTCTATGTAAATAATATATAATGATTACTTTGTTTGGCTATGCACAATTTTTCAATTTTGTTTCTTTCTTATTATATCCAACGGAGGTTAAAAGGCTTAGGCTTATCCAGTGGTTTGCAGACAACCAGATGAAAGCAAACGCCTGGTAAGTTTCAGGCTATAGCTGTGGGCAAGCGTACACACAGTGAAAATATTTGTTTCAATCTTGGTGAAAATATTGTTAATTGTGAAGATAGTGTAAAGCTACTTGGTGTAACAATTGATTTTAAACTAGACTTTGATGAGCATATTTCAAATGTATGTAAAAAAGCTTCACGTCAGTTAAATGTTTTAAAGAGAATAGGTGGTCACTTATGTAAACTGGGAAAACTAAATGTATATTATTCTTTTATTATGTCAAATTTTAATTATTGCCCTCTAACCTGGCTTTTTGTGGTGAAAAAATTACAAAAAAGATTGAGAAAATACAAGAAAGGGCCCTTCGGTTTATATATAGAGATTATGACTCTAGCTATGAATCGCTGCTTTTGAAATCTCAGTTACCTTCCTTAAAGGTCAGGCGTCTGCGGGCAATTGCATTAGAAGCATTTAAGATTTTAAACAATTTATCCCCAGTCTATTTAAATGATCTATTAACTTTTAAAAATCTTTCTTATTCTTTTAGGTATACACAGACTGTAGAAATCCCCCAGGTGAGAACAAGCAGATACGGCACTAGGTCTTTCCGCTCCACTGCTGCTAAGATGTGGAACAACCTCCCACAACATTTCAGAGACGTTACAATGTTTTCAAAAACCAGGTTAATTCATGGAGCGGAGAGGCCTGTGTGTGTTCGTTTTGTTCAGACGTTTAAATTTTGCTTGTTTATGCTTGTTTTATGCTTTATGCTTGTTTTATGCTTCATTTTTATTTATAATTACGCTTTGTTTTAACCTGCAGGTTTAAATGTAGCTGGTTCTACTAAAATACTTTATGGAAGACAATTCTATCAGTACTTTAGACTTGAAACACTGATTCACAAGACTTGCGAATCATTTGTTTTATGATTAAAGTACTTTAAAAGCTGTGATAAAGTAAGTTAAATGTGCTGTTTTAAACATGCTCCTATCTTAACTTATTATATATGTGTTGTGCTTGTATGTATGTAAACTTGTCTTAATTTGTAAGTCGGTAAATAGCTATTCATAGCTAATGTTATACTGTTTGTATCTCCAACTACACTCAGTGGCCATAAGTAAGTAGCCAAATCAGCTTACAAGAATTTGACAAAAATATGGTCTGAAACAATGGTCTTTTCTAGTCAATTAAGACAATTTCCCCAAATGATAACTGCCCTGGATAAATATACAGTGTATATGTTTACGTCATCACCAAATTGTATGATGTCATCATCTGTTGCTATGGAGATATTGTGTATCACAAACATTGGCTCCATTTCTTCAAAAAGATAGCAGGTGTTGAAAAAATGCTGTAAAAATGCCAGATTGTAATATTCTTTATTGAAAATTTGCAGAAATATGTGACATGTACTGAAAAACATTCTGTTAAAGTTCAAATTAGTATAGAGACTGAAAATGAAATAATGCAGAGCAGAGAACTGGACTGAAAATAATGCCATGAAAATGATCTGACTGCAGTATACTTTGGCTGTAAAAACACACTAAATGAACAAATGCAGGAATATGGGATATGTATGTTTTGTGAGGTATCATAACAGTGTTCAAATTGAAAATAATATATTTTGAATAAATGTTGATGGGTATAAGCTATGGTTGGATCAAAAGAAAATCTGCTAAGTTTCACTGTCAGTCATGATATTGGTGCCACAAGCAGCATAACCGGTGATATAATATTTGTGAAATAATTATTTTCTGTTGAAAGTACCATTTGGGGTTACATTTTTACAGAACATTTATTTTTTTAAGAAGAACGATCCTATGATTTCGCATGAAAGTTTGAGAACCCCCTCGTAAAGCAAAATTTTACCAAGGGGTTAGGTATCGCTGGTTGCTGTATTTTCGATTTGAAAGAGCGAAACATTTAAAGACTAATTGCTTCTAACACTCGTATATGGACCCTAGAAAGACTGATACTTGTTACTAAGTTACCATGTGGATTCATTCAATAATTTAGATTTTTGGGTCAGGGGTACAAATACCCCACCCACCCCTTATATGACGGTGAATAAATTAGGAAGATGTGAACACATCTTGTTCACAGCTCACGATTATAACATATAAGCGCCATTATCACCAAAAATATATAGAAAATAAGCAGTATCTATAGCCATGTAAAAACGGAAGAAGTTTAGAACCCACATCGAATTTTCAAATTGTTTTAGAAATAAGGGGTGGTGAAATGAATAACACCCGCGAACTCTAGGAGAAATTATTTCTATAATAAGCATTCTAGCAAATAGTGATATGTTCAAAATTTCAGATAATTTGCATTCCTCGTTTTCAAATTATACAAATTTTATATGTACTTAATCTTTTGCAAAGAAAACAACGTTTGCCATTTTGGCTACTTACTTATGGCCACTGACTGTATATATATAAATAAATTTTGTATTGTATTGTATTGATAGGTGCGCAATGTTAGGGGCCTTCACCGTATACTCTGTCCTGGAACGCCCACCTGTCAACAAGTCCACAGAAAGTTAAGGACACTTGTTACAAAACATTTGTAGCCTCAAGTGGAATATGCAGCCCAAGTTTGGGGTCCACACACGACAGATAATCTTACCCGACCTTTTGTGAAAGCTAATACTTGTACATACTATTAGCTATATATCGATACCTACAAGTGAAAACGGTTTTACCTGTTGGTCTCAAACGCATAAATTACAGGATATGTAATCGACAATCCTTTCTCAATGTTTCACATTCATAACTGCTAAAGCTGCATGATGACATAAGTTTTGAAGGTTATGTTACAAAAAAACGGGGACCTGTATCAATGGAGCTAATATTCCAACTGCCGTGTCCATTGACACAACACTCATGTATAACAGCCAAAAGCTACCCCCGCCCCACCTTCCCAAGAGGGGCTAGGTCAAGGTGAAGATAGTATACTGACGAAACGCCAAAACTGGCAATCATTCACAAAGACCTGTAATTGGGGAAATTAGTTCCTAGCTGTCACAATCATCTGCAATTTCAGAATCTTGAGCAAACCATGCTTTCAATCCCTAAACGTGTGTTGATAGTTCACTGTCCTTATTTAATATCTGTGCCAGCTGTAAGAGCTAGTATTAAATGTCATTCAGATGTCATTCAGTTTTGATTCCTACTGCCAGGCTTAGTGCGATTCATAATTTTTAGTCCTGTGTGGTGCCCTAAACTCCTCAGTAGTCTGGGAATTGACCACCGAAGGAGAACGACTATTCCACTGTGGAATAGTCCGGGGGAGGGGGGGGGGAGAGTTCTTCAAGGCATCACTGTATGTCTGGTATCTACCATATTGGGCACTGTGTGGTGACCTGGTAGATTTCAAACTGTGAGTAGGGGTCAGGTACTTGTCTTTTTCTATAGACACAGCACCAGAATGTATCTTATGAAAGAGAAGCAGGGAGGACCGATCCCTACGGGCCTCAAGAGATGGCCATTCAAGCTCATCAAGCATCTCGCCGACACGACTTGTGTTCCGCCATCTCCTGCAGGTCCAACGGGCTGCTGTCCTCTGAACTTTCTCTACCTGATTAATCTGAAGTTTTGAGTAAGGGCTCCGAATGGGTGCTGCATACTCTAGTTTAGGCCGAACCAAAGTTTTGTATGCAATTTCCTTACTACTCCTAGGTGCAAAAGCCAAATTGCTGCGAAGGAAACCGAGTGTCTTAGTTGCTTTGGAAGAAATTTCTGAAATGTCTTGACCCCAATCCATATTATCAGAGATGGTTATGCCAAGGTATTTTGCTGACTGAACGTTTTCCAAAGTTTGGTTGTGAAGGGAGTAATCAAAGAGAATCTGTTTGTGTAGCTGATGCCGAGTCACTCTCATAGAGTGACATTTGGCCACATTGAACTTCATTTGCCAATCGGCTTCCCATTGTCCTACGCTAGTGAGGTCTTCCTACAGGATAAAACAGTCCTGAATCGAAAATATGTTTCTAAACAGGACACAGTCGTCCGCGAACAGGCGAACAGAAGACCTGATGTTATCCGGCAGGCCGTTTATAATAATAAGGAACAGGATTTGTCCTAAAACGGATCCTTGGGGTACACCGGATAACACTGGGACTGGATCTGAAGTTTGACCATCTAATACTACTTGTTGAGTGCGCACAGAGAGCCACGAGTTGATCCACTTTTGGGCGGACCCTCTTATCCCATAATAGTCCAATTTGTGTAATAGCCTCCTGTGTGATGCCTAATCAAAGGCCTCTGCGAAATCCATTATGATCAAATCTGTCTGCGTGTGTCCACAATTCACAGCCCCATCCAGGTTGCTGATGATATCGTGCACAAAATGGACCAACTGGGCAAGTCTCGCAGGACCTTTGACTTCGGAAACCAAGCTGACAGTCAGCAAGTATGCTATCTAAGGCTAAGTGCTTGTTGATGTTACTGACTAATATATGCTCTAGGGTTGTGCAGCAGATGCATGTGAGCAACACAGATCTATAATTAGCAGCATCATATTTTTCACCTTTTTAAAGACTGGAGAAACATTAGCTTGTCGCCACTCATCTGGTACATCGCCCCGGGCTAAGGACTCATTAAAAATAAGTGCCAGTATTGGAGAGATTTCATTGCTACACTAGTACTCTTTTAGCACTCTGGCATTCAGTCCATTCTGGCCAGGTGCTTTATGTACATTTAGTCCGTTCAACATATTGGCCACCCCTTTCGGGTCAACTGTTATGTCCCCCATGGGGGAGAACGGACTAGTCCCATTAGAGGGCGGGTCAGAGTCGCCTTCGTGTGTGAAGGCTGATTAAAACTGCCTATTGCATATATTGGCTTTTTCCTTTGTATCTGTCTTAAGAATTCCATTTTCTCTGAGTAATGCGATCCCAAACGCATCTTTTTTCAGAGATTTGACAAATGACAATTTTTTTTTATCTTTTCAGGCTTAGGCGTATCGGGATCTGAGCTGTCCGACATTCCCTCATAATAATTGTCCAAGAATGACAGACATACTCTTATTCTGATAGTTGTATTTCCCTGCTACAAATGTGACAATGCGCTGTATATACACACTTTCTAATTCATCCTGACAAATGACACATTGCGGATCAGTCCTTTGTGAGCTTAACGTCATGGGCACAGTGATATAAGTTTCGACCGAGGAAACAAAGGACTCTCTATTTAGACGTTGTAGAATGGCCGATGCTTTTTCCTTGTTTAAATTAGACACCCTAGAATAACGACGAAGGAGGAGCTTAAAACCGTACTCTAACTTCCAATTTTAGTTAAACAGCGATGTAGGCGGGAACTTTCTAAATAGCAACAATTTAACCCGTAGGTACGAGGGTCATCCAATAAAGAATGAGACTTTTGCTATACCGCAGTGAATTTACATGCTATACTTACGAAACCTCATTCAAAGCTAGCACGTCTTTTTGGCTATTCATATGTACCATATTCGACGTGTCACATAGTTACAATTTTTGTTGCTAGGCAACATAAGAAGACTAGGTGAATATGCGTGGCCGGCTCACTATAGGTGGTCACCATGGCAACAGATTAAGATGTATAGTATATTTGTCTAGTAATACTTGTATATGCTCATGCAATCTGTCTACAACCAATAGGGAAAAGTAATGCTCCAGAGTCTTCAGCTGTTACCATGGAAATAAAGCTTAAAAAATCAAGTTTCCAAGAAATATCTGGTATTTTTCGCTGACTCCTTGACTTTAAAAGTTAATATCAATTAGTCAATGGCAATTAAAATGGACAGGGTTTTGTTCATGTAACCTAAGTTACATTCAGCTTCACATAAGCACACCTTTTGTAGGATATACAATGCTAACTTAGTTGCCATAGCAACGCAAAGTAGTATGTTTATAAAAATTTCAGATAATTGGTTGCTAGGCAACCAAAATAAAGGATACACATATTTGGTTCTTCTTTTATAAAATGTTATGCAACACTAAGAGTGCTCAGTTGAAGAAATGATATACAGAGGTTAAATTCTTTCTATGATCGAAAATAAACGGCTTTGAATGACCATAGGTATGCAAAAAATAGTATAAACGCGGCCATGCATCTTCAAGTCCCTCCACGAAACATCCCGTTTCTATGGCAACTGATCAATCACAAACATATTTTTTTATTCCTGAATAGCTAAGATGCCATACTATCATTATGGTAAATTTTAACTAAATGCACACACAGATTTTCAAACTATGAAGAAAGTCTCATTCTTTATTGGATGACCCTCGTAAATGTAATATAATTGACAGCTTACGCCGGATGCAGGGAGGAGCGAATGTAAATTTCGTCAGGTGTCAGTAACACGTGTTTATTTGCGCCTGCGCCATACTACAAGCTAAATAAAGGATTCTTCCTTGGCTTTCTGTTTAAGCCGCTCGGTGGGCTACGCCCACCTCGCGGTTTAAACAAGAAAGCCTCAGAAAAGTATCCTTTATTTATTACTTAGACAGTGCTTGAAAAAACCAAGCCTGGGTTGGATTAGCAATTGTGCAAAATTTGCTTACATATGTATTCCATCTCAAATCCTCTGAACTCCGTTTCGTGTCAACTGCATTAGATTGCATTTGACAGGTTGAAATCTCATACCCCATTTCCTGACCCAGCATATTGGTGGTCAATGTCATTCTGAAATTCCACTGTGTCCCCATTTTCCTTATTTTTACGATAGGGGACACACTCATTTTCAAAAAGTGTTATTTAGGACACAATATCAGTGTGAGATAAAGGGAAAATGAAAAACACAACCAACACCCCTAATTTTGGAAATGGACATGTACCACTGGTAAGGGTAGGAACGCCCATCAGCTTAGATTGGTTAATTTTATACGACAACATGACACACTCAGTCCCAATATACTCCAATTTCTTGATCATATGTTTGTTACATGTACAACGTAGTATATGTGGCTTATTCAGTTTTATGTACTGTCTAGCCATTCCACCAAAATTGATACAATTACGAAATGGAAAATGGTGAAAAATGAACTTGTCTTGAAAAGCATACATTTGATGTCAAGGAAATGTCTATTACCTCTATAATCACATGTATAAATATGACCCACACCATTTGTATCGTTGATGAGTAACAGAAGTTCAAAAATGGAACCTGTTTGTGAGAGTAATGGAGCATATGGCATGGTTAGTTAGATTTGCATATACAACGCTATGATAATCTTAATACTATGCAGTCAAACTAATGTTTGGTCGTATAAAACAACATATTTGTTACGGAAAATAGATGCAAGATTGTTTTTTTCTTTAACCATCATTTAAAAAGTGCCTTTTTCCAACATGGGTGTAATAAAACACCAACAAAAACTTGTATATGATCTCTATGAATTTTCAAAGCAAAACATTAATGATAAAAGACACAAACTAGCATGCTTATGGGGCGGAATCCCTTTCCCAATAACAATAATACACTCAACAATGCCTATATTGCAAGAAATAGTATATAGAAATGACTCAGTGTTATTCATTCTACATGAATCATGCTTTACCAACATCAATTATGATCTTTAGGTATGTTACACCACCAATTTAGTTTATCTAAATCAAGTGGCCAGAATTTGTCTTTGTTATGGAACATATACACATGTGTAAAAATCTGTACTTGCAAAGTTAACACTTAAGCTTCTTAAAAACATTAAAGAACTGTATATTCTGGGCTTTTATAAAGTCATATATCAAAATATTTTAACTTTCTCTTCCAGCCTGTAACGTCTCATTGTTCACCCTAATGCTATGAACTCTTCCAAACTATATGAATATTAGCCATAAAATAAATACAAATAGTAATATTAAGTTATTGCATAAACTGGTCATTGGCGATTGAAATTTTTAAAACATATTTTAACAAAAAGTGGAAATAACCAACATATTTTCATAGATATTTGTTCCATAACACAACATGAATGTTCCGTAACATCTTTGGGCATTCTTTGTAGATCCATCATTGCAAATATGTTTCTGATAATGATATATCATGATTGTCTAGATAGTAACTTCAATGTACTAGGTTTGATTTAGCCATAAACATTTATATATTACATGGAAATGTGTGATCACTATAAACATCAAAATCTATGCTTCCATAACAAGTTTAACAACGATTTTTAAATGTAATTAGATTAAATCAGTGTTCGGGATGCACCTTATGTCAAATTTATAATATTTATACCATTGAAACATGATTTGAGGAATTGTTTTCCGTGTCTCATCAAATAAAAATGACAAACAGCATGACATTAGAAAAGCTCTATAATCCGTAACGGGATGAATGTCGGCAGATTGCAATGTTTCTTCTCTGATATTCACTGTAAATACATTTGTATTTTCATAACTTGTATATGAAGCGATTAAATATCCATTAAAAAAGAACCTTATTTGATGTCAATGTTGCTTTTGGAGTAAATTGACGAGACAGGTGTATTTAAGTACATATTTCAAAACAAAATTTCAAAATGTATCATGCTTTTTATCCTGCTAGCATAACGTGTATATAAAGCGATTAAATATCCATAAAAAGAACCTTATTTGATGTCTATGTTGCTTTTGGAGTAAATTGACGAGACAGGTGTATTTAAGTACATATTTCAAAACAAAATTTCAAAATGTATCATACTTTTTATCCTGCTAGCAGCCGTTTTGAAAACGCAATTAGAATTTTGCATAAAAGTAACATAATCATGAAATCTACTCATTTTTGTCCTTTCAATGAGTATTTGAAGCCTTGTTATGGAAAACAGATGTTATGGAGGCATAGCGACATGGGGCAGAGCGACATGGGGGCATTTTACTTACCATAAGCTATACACAATTGATTTTCATTGTTATTTATTGTTATTTATTTCATATAAACCACAATACAAAGTAATATGGCCGTTATCTACATTCAGAGGTGCTTGTTTTCTAGATAAAAGAGTTATGAAAGCATATATTTTGAAACGTGACATTTTGGTTATTGCCCTGTTTGCAATGTTTTTGAGCAACAGTGAATAGCAAGCTATCTCCTTTATTTTATTTTTTACCTTTAATCATTTTCAAGTTTATTTGGCAGCATCAAGTGGAATTCATATGAAAGGAACAAAAAGCATTTTTGGGGAAAAATGAGACATCCTTTACATTTATTAAATGAATATACCAAATGTCTACAAAAACAGCTTGGCGACATTGCAAATTTGACTATTTGTCAACATTGATCAAAACATGTTTTTAAAACAAATACTTTGATGCTATCCAGATTTGTTTTGAATAACCAACCAATGTTTCGGGACTCTGGAATTGTATGATTTTTTAAGAATTCAAGCATATTTTAGCAGGAATAAGAATGGAAATAGTGGAGACATGGTATTTTCAAATATGGGTCAATTTTGGTGGAATGGCTGTGCCAGTCAACATCGAATCCTTATCTTTGCTTCATCTCCTTTTTATATCTTAATTTATATGTTCTAGGAGATAATTCATTGATAAGTAAGGGGTGCTTCATACAAACCAAACATCTATGTGTTTTGATCCACATCTGAGCTAAAGATGAAGTTAGCGCTGTGATACTAGCTAAATCCCTACAGTAAAGGTGTTTTTACTGACCGTCCCAAGGCGGTGCTTCTTTTGTGGATCATTTTGTTATTTGTGATTCCTGTTTGTCATGTTTTCTTGTCTGTTTATTGTAGCCGTGTGGTCACCTGCTGGGAAAGGGATGACCTCTTTGTTCTCTTGTGTCTGATGTTTATTGTGTTTTTGTTACTTTCCCATGCGGTGTCCTCGATGAGGTGTGGTGCTTGATTGTATCGATTCCTGATCTTTGCATTCCTTCTTCTTTTAACATCGCTTTCTACAATTTTTCATATCACGACGGTCATATATCACAGGAGCTTGAAATTCGGTTCTTATATCACATCTATAGCCTCAAAATGTGACTACGTACCTCAAAAATAAAAGCTCACAATATCATTACGTAGTCCTCACCAAAAGCTCACAAATGTCGTTACGTACTGCGTAATGACACTGTGAACTTTTGGTGTTGCGAGGCTAAAGAGGTGATATAAGGACCTAACTTTAAGCTCCTGTGCATATATCCTATCGCAACTTTCTTGAACACGGGTTTCTCGTCAGAGTAACTGGAACCTAATGTAATCTTACCTTCACTAGTCACCGACAAAGTATTTTGCCCTGCTTGAATTAACGAAGGAGTAAGAAGTGTGTGCACGTGGCTGGACCATTCTTGATCATTAGTACGCATGTCATGTTAAGGTCCCATGCAAATGGGAAAAAGATGAGAGTTTTAGAAAAAAACAACAACAGCCAAAAAACTAGTATGGGGTAGTATTGGGTCAATCGATGGAGGAAGGGGATCGCAGGTATCCGCACTTATATTAGATATTGCAACCTTTTAGAAAAAACATCATGCAGTCTTTTTAAATAATCTTTAAATTACCTCAAATTGTGATCTTGCAGTTTGTTATTTTTAAAGTTTTCATAATACATGTACAATAGTTTTACTAGACAAGTGGCATTTCGTTTGCGGATCGATATATGATTACTGATCCCCACCATGGGACCGAACAGAGTAAACCATGTGTGCGTAAGGGTGCCTTTTTGATGTAATGGGTCTAACTCTGTGAAGATAAGAGCTCAGTCAAGGATTGTCGCAGGAATGAGCAATACAGTTTGTTAAAATGAATAAAACTTTCCGCTTATTTCAGCGGAATTCAAGTCTAGGAAAAGTCATAAACTGTTGGTACCATAACTCACCATATAGTGTTGATATCCCGAACTGTGGCCTGTTCGAATACTTATTTAGGAAAAACGCAGCCTACCGTAATCGGATTGCGCTGGTAAGCAACGGTTGCTCATATTGTCAGTTTAGCATTTATTGTCTAATGGACCCTCCGGCTTATAATTTGGGTAAGTCCATTTTCAATGTCATCTCAACTCGTTGTATAACCCAGAAGTTTCTTATCTCAATTCAACCAGTGTTTGCAATGATGAAGATCTAGATTTACAAAGGTTTTCAAAAGTCCCCTTTTGAGCCAACACTTGGTTCCACCGAAACCACACTGAGCATGCTGAGTGATGCAGTCTTATTTAAACGTACTTCCGTATTCTTAATTGGTGGTAAGGTGACTATTAAAAGACATGTCAGATTACAGGCCTTTAGCGAGCGCACATTTAATTTTTTGTATACTATTTAATCCTAAATGCGTTCTTTGGTACACAGTGAAGACCCAGATGAAATGCCACATCCTGTGGCATTTCATCAGGGTCTACACTATTTGCTAAGACAAAAACGAGCATCAGAGTAAGACATGATTTTATTTGGGAATTATAATTTCTGTGATCGTAACATATGGTAAGTCTGATAGCTAAATCGTAATGTAATGACATACACACCTTTAAACACTCGCAGTGATTAGGCTCAACTGCCTTAACACGCCACGGTAATTATAATTCAGAAAAAATATAAAATAAAAGACACTACCCATAAATAGGTAATCGACAGAGCTACATTTGTACCTGTGACGAGTGCCCATCTTGTCATACCAAAGGTTGAAATTCACTAAACCTTCGCTTGTGAAAATGACAAATGCCATAAATCGATAAAATGTCACCTCTCTATTATTATCATTATCATGTGTCTGGCTACAGAATGCGTATCTGACTGCAAATCCAGGGGTCGCGAGTTCGATCCCGGCCCGGTCCCATACTTTCGTGGAGATTGATTACGGTCATTTTCCTCCCTTCCGCTGAATCATTCAAGAAGGGTTGCGAAAGTATGTGCGCGAAGTACTGGTTAACTGCTTGTTCAAGCTTGCCCAGGGAAACGTGTGGTTAGGTGAACTGACCGTCCCGCCTGACTTGGGACGTAAAGCAACAAAACAAACAAACAAAACAATACCTATCTATTATATTGTAAGCTGGCGAAATAGTATAGTTTACGTCAAATGCATCTTTTGGCAATTTTAAATTTAGCTTGCATGCTCTATTTGATTTTCAGATTGATGGGCTCACGGGAAAATCTTGGAGCTTCGAACAACTGGAGGCGGAATCAACTAGCCTCGCCAAGCATCTCTATACCCTCGGACTTCGCCCTCATCACGTGGCATGTCTTTATGGCACCAACAGGCCTGAGTTTGCACACATAGTCAGCGGAGTTGCTCTTAACAATGCTGCACTCACCATTTCCAACTCTCAACTGACACCAGGTAATCTTTTCCCGGAGAACAGGTCGAAGTTGTCTATATCAAGCCGGATAGGGGGCAATCGAAAACGTTAATACTATCAACGAATGTAGATAAAAATCGTTAGAAACAGCGACTGGCGACAAATGACAATCGAAAATACTGGTTATAGCGATTTTTGATCCGCGTTCGTCGATTGTTAAGAGCGTTTTCGATTGCCGCTTATCCGGTGTGCTATATGAGCAAGTTTAAAAAAAAAAACAAAAAAAAAAAAACAAAAAAAAAAAAAAAACGTCTCAGTACTAAGATGGGAGACACCATTTTCAATTTTTCCTGAGACAGTTGTTTAAAATACACAACTTTTCTTTTGATAGGAACTGATGTTTTGATAATCATAATTTGGTTGTACATTATAACCTCCGTTTTTATCAAAGTAACAATTACCCTAAAGAAAATCCGATGATAGTCTCATGGACTTCTATCTAATATACTGACGCGGATTTAAGCAGTAGTTCTTGACAGAACCGCTAGGATCAATCGACACTCTCTGGTGCACTTTTCTTCAAAAAATGACGAACACACAGTTCAATAATTTTTTGCTATTGCAGGGGAACTTTCCCACCAGCTACAAGAGACTGGAGCCTCTATGTTGTTTGTGACACCTGACGTAGCTGACAGAGCGAAAGAAGCAGCTAAACTTACCCCGTCAATTAAGGTATAAAGACATATTCAGTCGCACCAAGTCACGCTGGTAAATACATATATACAGTAAAGACAGTGTAAAACGACCACTCAAAAATAGACAAAACAAAGATTTTAAAGACAAATGGTAGCTTAATGAAGGTCGAAAGTATTGAAGAATGCTCCCCTTGGAACATCCCCAAATACTTTTGACATGTATTAAGCGATTGAATACCAATTTGTGTTTTTTTAGAGTGATCGTTTTACGCAGGTTTTACTGTATACCAAACAAAAAAGAAACGCATTCTGCACACCTTATCAATTCAAGTTATAACCCCCATCAAAAACAACACTTGTTCGACTTTGTTTACATATGGACAAAGTAGACTAATGTGTTTCCAGAGTTTAAGTGACCCCCGTTTTTCTTTTTTTAAACAGCTTTAAATTGAACCTAGAAGAACGGCACTTAGCATGTGGATTTAAATGCACACCGCGTAACTAAAACTTATTTTTGGGAGTCGCCCTTGGTTTAAACATATTTTATTTCTCTGTTTCAAATTGACAAGCAAAACATATATACATACAATAACAATCTATAGGATTGGAATGAAAGCGTAGAGCTTATAGATTTCCTTTCCCAATGTAAAATAAATTAACATAATATAATATTGGCAGGTCATTATTTGTAATAATTTGTAAATGAAGCCCAAATCCCCTGTACAAAAGAATAACTTAGATGTTTTTCCATAAGAATATACCCATGTGTACCCCTATAGATACACGTGGTATATTTGCATTGCTATGATGATATATACTAGCCTACAGGAATATCTATATCCACTGATTCAACGAAAATCTATTCCGCAAACCCCACTCGTCATCACTTTGACACACACACGCACGCAAACACGCAATTGTAAAAGTCTACATGGGTCCTAGACCGTGACGTAGTTAAAGCAGGCAAATACAAGGCTTAATTAAGCATGAAACCTGCATGTACATGTAGTACCTTCCATTTCAATTCACCAACTCATTTTTCCTACGAGGTAATTTGCCATGGTTTTGTCGTCTGTTGATATATTTTCAAATCAGTTTTTTTTGCTCTTGTTGTTTTTTCTAAAAAAAATCGGTAATATCAGTAGAGTATCAAGCAGTTTGGATCCAGATCATGCCCGTTGGGTATGATCTGAGTCTAAATTGTTTGCAAAGGTCATCAACAGAAGACACTAGTAAGTAAAGAGTTTATGACGACAATTCAAGCAAATTAGAGAGTTGACGAGAAATAGCGAATCGGGATAAACATTAAACTTCAAGAGCATTAAATATTTGCCTGCTAAAGAAATTTCGCTGATAAACTTTGTCAACAGCCGAAGCTAAGATCAGGCTGAAATGTTGGGCATTATCTGGATCCATACTGTTTGAAAACCTACTTGTATTCCTGAAAGACATATTTTTAGAAAATAATTATCTCGAAAGAAAATTCAGCAGAGGACAACAACAGCCCAGCATTTAAGGTTTAGACAATACTATTACTTGAATTGCTTTTTAACACAGGCCATTTCAATGTATCGGTTTTAGATGTACACTGAAGTTTATAAGTCAGTATAAGCAGTGAATCATAGCCAAATGCGCAAAGATTGGTCCAGTCAAGCAGTTTAAGCGTGAAGCTGCGACTGTCTTTATCAGTTAAAACACATGTTTTGGGTGCTCAAAAGAACCGTATCGTCGAGACGGTTGTTTTGAGTACACTTCAAATATTTTTTGAAAATATCTTTTGGTTGAGAAATAGGAAATCAAATTTTCTGTTACGCGTTCTGACGAATTACCTCCACTGACCTGTATAAGCGATTTTTTATTTATATCTTTAGGTTCACTTGGTGACTAATTCAAAGAGGAGCGGCAAAAACACACCAAAATTCCATCTAATCCCAGCCTATACAAAAACTCACATTTATGTGTAAAAAATTAATTCAATTACGCGGTCTATATCTAAATTCATATCTCTAATTTATTATTCAATTAAAATCACCATTAAAGAATAATTAGCAAAAAACGGGGGTTAATTAAGTTCTGGAAGCACTATAGTAACTGTTGCATTGCACCCAGTGATCAAAATTTCTTCAAAAGGCTTCAAAATCCATTGTATTGGGGTAAAATTACAAAGTCACAAAAATACGCCTATATCATACTCACTCCCTTGATAAAATGCAATGGCAGTCTAAGTTAAACTGCATGTGAGACACTGATATGAGTTTGCGTATTCGAACTGATCTTTGATCACAGGTGTTTATCCGCCGTTTTGTAGCATTTGCCTCCTGTAAAGCTTAGCTCCAAATTGTGTTCAGTCAGTAGCTTAATGTTCAGTCAAAGAATATTCAAGCGACAAGCAAACGCTCTAATCAGACTGCGCATATGCGCAGGCTGATCTGAGACTTAGCTGGTCGCACATACCACATTGTTGGAAATCTCATGTCGCGGCTCAAATGTCGTTAATTGCGGTAAAATGGTTAAATATATAGCCTTCCTACATTCTCTTTAGGAAATTATTGTGATTGGGGAATACGACGGATGCAGACCACTTTCTTCTATGACCACAAACTGTCAACTAAACTCCCCATCATTGCATCAAGTTCGTTCTGTTGAGGACACTGTTCTCATTCCATACTCCAGTGGAACTACCGGACTCCCCAAAGGTGTGGAGCTAACACACAGGAATCTCACTGCCGAACTGGCAGCACTCAGGTACATATTCCATCATTGCTCCAGGGGGCATATCATACCGTCATCGACACTTTAGCAAAATGTAGATAAGATTAATTTTATATATCGTCATCGACACATTAGCAAATTGAAGATTAGATAAACTTTAAACATATTGTCACCGACACATTAGCAAAATGAAGATACGAGGGATGATCCTAAAGTTCTGATCCTGGCGTGATATCTCTGTAACCAACAATGCAACATGCCTCAAAATTGTACCAAATACAAGTAAGTAAGGGTGCAAACATCAGAAACATTCAAGTACCACACCTGACCCAGGATACCAATGCGAAAGTGACAAACTCACAGTTAGACACCACAAACCAGAGCCAATAGGTCAGCCCTTTCCCAGCAGGTGACCACAAAGCACATATAAACAGACGTGCACAAAGACACAGCAAACACAAGACAGAACAAAAAACATAAAAGATCCACAAAAGAAGTACCGCCCCAGAACGGTCAGTAAAATATTTTACTGGAGGGCTTAAACCGGTTTAACGGCGCCAACCTGACCCTTAATTCAGATGTGGATCAAGACACATAGATGTTTGGTTTGCACAAAAGACCCCTAACTTATCAATGCATCATCTCCTAGAACATATAAATCAAGATATAACAAGGAGATAAAGCAAAGATAAGGACTCAACAGTAAATAAAACTGAATACCAGAGCAAAAGAAATCCAACAGGTAAACATTTTTGTCTATACACCGCTCTGACAAGTTTTGTGTAATCTGAAGGAGCGACTGGAAATTTACCACGAAACAGCCATATCCTCAATGCACTGACATATCAAGCAGACTGTGCATATTATGTAACGTAGTAGTTGATTCTAATCTTCAAGTTCGCGTTGTGTTTTCAAAGTCTCTTTAGAATTTCTAAGTCTAGTAAATTTCAGCAACAACTTTCACAATTTTATAATTTTATTAAATCTTCTTAAGTCCAACTAAAATACTTCTAGAAACTATCTATAACCCAAAGTTCTGAAATCTCCAAAGTCTAACCAAAGTCTAACCAAAGTCTGAGGCTCCGACACTGGGTTTCATCTTATATACCATAAAGTCACATGATAGAAGCTGACCACAGCGCCACCTAATGACATCATCACTAACCAATCATATTTCAAGTTTACTATATAGCGCCCTCTACATAGGTAAGCTTCCATTTATATCAAACCAATCAGAAGATACAAAAGTGACTCATAGTCACACCAGTTGCGCAATTCCCCAAAGGTCATATGATTAAATGTATTGCGCAATCCTGCCAATCAATGTCAGAATTGACATGATCTATTTATTGGGCTTATGTAATTTTACTAAACTTAGTAACATCTGTCATCATGAACTTTTGAAAGTGTTAAAACATCCCATCAGAATTGACAGGCTAATAAATATGACGTTTGAGATACAATAATAAACTGGTGCCAGAATTCCCTATAAAAACATAAATATGTCAATCACAGGTGTCAACTACGCACCTGGCTGAACACCTGTGTCCTATCCAAACCAATCATTCACACATATTGTAAATACCCACAGGCAATTCACAATTATTATGAACCCACGCAGACGAAACCAGTGGCTATTTTATAATTAGAGACCTCACACTTCAGACAAGAACAATCTCAGCACTTCGTTTTCATGGCTCCTCAATGTTCATCCGTAAGCCAATATGTCCTGTAAATATGGCGAACTTTCTATATGATCTGGGTTTCCTAGGCCCTTGAATGCATGGCTATGCAACTGTCATTTTGGACCACTTGAAGTTTAGACCAGCCCATTCTGACGTAACAACAGCGGTTTTAAAGGTAAAACAGTTTTAGGCAAACTTAGATAAACTGACTTTTGTCTGAAGCAATTATTAATAGTCGGTATAGTCGGAGACTGATAGTAACCCACATGAGACAATTAAAACGAGTCCACAAATTAGGTCAATATTCGGTGGTACACACATTTACATGTGTATATCTAGAGATAAACCCCAATCAATTGTCCAAATGTGCACTATATTGTAATTTGATGCATTATGGGTTTAAATTGAGCACAAAGCAGCGGTCTGAAATCAATAATAATTTTGAAAATTCTTATTTAAAATCAATCAGTTTTTTGGTAAAAAATAAACCTTTTTACAGAATCCAACTAAGATTAAGATATTTTGTAATTATATAAATAAAATTGGTCTTAAAATTTTTGCCGATATAAGGTTCGGCATGGTTTTAGTAAAAATTGTTAGACAAAAATAGAGTATTTTCCAAAATGTATTCAAAATGACGTAGTTTTCAATTTCAATGACGTCATAATAATTGCGCATTGTGCTTTAAATATTGAATCGACCATTGTCGCAAACAGGAAGCTCGCTAGTACGAATTAACCTGTCGCCTTTCGCTTGATGCACACTGGGATTGAGCCGCAATTTTCATTAAAAATATATTATGCGATCACTGCTTGCATGACTCGGGGCTTTACATCCAGAAAATATTGACTAAAAGACAAGTGATAAACTGTCAAAAATTTAACTTTTTGCTATTTTTAACAATAAATTCTGTCACTGCAGCAGTGCGAGAATTGAACGGGACTTGCCAAATATCGCTAATTACCCATGATGCAAAGGGCAAAATGCGAGAGATCTAGATGAGGTATCGTCAGATCTCGCGAGAATGTTGAATCGACGCAACATGTCGCCATTCTTACATTTGAATGGATATTATAAATAACAAAAAGTAAAAAAAAAAAACAATGCAATTTTATTCTGTGGTTTTAAAGATGCCGGGATTGAAAGATCCAGATTCAAATATCATTATACTTCTATCAGATGAAAACAGGCCAGTGGTATGGAGTGAGCCATATATGATGTGCTTTAATTATTAAACGAAACAGTACAGCGAGAAAATATTAGCATCATTATAAAGGTACATATAAAAAGGTATACATAATGGTGCATAGTAGGTCTCTCAAAAATGTCTCTGGACAAAGCTACAAGGTAACGATCAGAACTTTTGGATCATCCCTCGTAAGAGTTACATTATATATCGTCATCGACACATTAGCAAATTGAAGATTAGACTAACTTTACATATCGTCATAATCTGCGTAATGTTTGAACTTAGAATTATATAAGTTTTTTTAGTACGGCGGCTTTATGTACTTATTACAATTATCATTATATGCAGTGAGCACTGGTCTTTGAGATAGGAAATCTTAAAAAGTCAGTTGAGGGGTTGGGGTTTGGTGGATATTGATTAGCTAGCACAGAGAGTATGAACAGCATTGCCTTGTTTCAGTTTGAAATCAATGAAATGTTTGAGAAATTAGTCAAAAAGAGCCTTTCAAGCCATTTGAATGGCGTTTCGTTTGCGGGCCGACAACGGCCCGCTTTGTGATGCTTACTACATGTATGATATAATTTGGGCCTCGACGCGAGAAAACCTGTCTTCGAGGTTTGTGAACAACAAAGATGCAGACTAGTCTGCGCATCCGCTTAGACTGATCAGCGTCTCTGTTATTCGCTTATTGGAAAATATCATATCTAGACCTGCTACGGCGAAATTTCAATTTTCTAGCTAGTCTCTGCAGCTGAGGAGACTGGTTTGAGTCTCGCTTTGTAGGAGACAGGTTTTGTCCCGTCGAGGCCCATTCCTGTTTGATCCATGAATCATGACAGACCTTACATCATTATTTCTATCTTTCAGTCATAAACACTTTCTGCCTTTCTGTGATGGAGAGACCTCATTGTCTATGCTACCTATGGTCCATATAGCTGGGCTTGTCATTGGTATGTTGAACCCTCTATCACAAGGAGCTACGGTTGTTACACTGCCGAGATTCGAACCAGACACTTTCTTACAGTCCATTCAGAAATACAAGGTAAATAGAGCAAACCCAGTCAGTATATACAATCTCGGGACACTTTCGGCCTACCAGCGAAACGCCATTAAAATGGCGTTTCGCTGGCGGACCGAGGGTGTCCTTCTTTCATATGCTTACTGGCAAAAGTGGATAATTCAAACTACGATAATTGGAACTATCCGCTAGTTCAAATTAAATTGTGGATACATTGGATGCAAAAAAGGAAAGGGGTGTCTCAAGCACCCAGAGCATATTTTTGATAGGAAATACTGAAAAACAATCACTTTTGGTTATAAAGTATCAAATAACTAACTCACGTTATTTCGAGCTGCTGATGCTATGAAGTAGAAACCATTGTCCCTAAGAATGCAAACTTAAGAGATTCGACTGTAAATATATACTACGCTTTTGTTAATATATATCGCTTTTGCTAATCATATATCGACAAACAGCTTATATTATACATGTTTGCAACATATGCAATATGCACATATTCAAGCAGGCATGGACAATGGTAACGCAGACCAATCTCGGGATTGAATGCATCCGTTGCTATCATATGCTTAGCTGATCAGGCGAGTGAAAACCGACTGTTTTTATTTATCGGTTTCGTGGACGTTTTTTGTGTTGTTTCACATTAAATCGTTTAATCTCATAATGCGGTTGTATCCAAATCGTTATGGAAATACTTTTTTTGCTTATTTATATTTTCACTGTATGGCAGTTGTACATGTGGAAAAAAGTCCACACACGATAAAAGTAAAGTTACGAAATAGATTTACCGGTTGAAATATGGAAGAGATACATGCATTTATACTGTATACAGTAACACAACGTGACCAAGTACGTAACTTCACTCTGGTCGTCTGCAAAGTAAGCCTTTGTATGGTAACTTAACCATTATCCCACTACTATTTTTGTCCTGAAATTTTTGTCGTCTGCGTTTTGCGGTTGCTGAATACATGTATATTCAAGTGTACTCCATGGAAGCGAACAATATAACCCTGACCAAACTGTTCCCAAGGGCCCGAATTGCTCGCAATATAGGCTACCTAAACATTAACAGGCGAGAAAAGCAGACGACAAAAGTTGTAATTGGCGGGCTAAGAGATAATACAGTCGATATTCAGTGAGGTCCCAGTAAGCACGTAAAATCGGGTCACTATCAGCCCGCCAGCGAAACGCCATCTGAATGGCGTTTCGCTGGAGGGCCGATAGTAACCCGAGATTGAATGATGGTTGGGGTTAGGTGTCACGTGTTTGGTATGAACCTTTATGATATGTTTGTGTACCATTTGCAAGACTAAGAAGACTGTCAGCACATCTGTTTACAGTGTACGTTTTCCCTAATAGCGCCACCTATTGTCAACTTTATGGCCAATCATCCTCTAGTAGATCAATATGACGTCACAAGTCTGTCTACTCCCTACTCTGGAGCGGCTGCCCTGGGTAAAGAATTAACAGAGAAGATGGTGGAAAGACTTGGCCTTTCTGGAATAAGGCAGGGTAAGGCGCTGAGTCCTCTGTTCTAACACATATTCATAGGTTAAGATAAAAATGTTTTTGACTTTAAAATAGTCAACATTTTCTTTCATATCAGTTTAAACATATATTTTGGGTAGTCTAAAGAACCCTCAAATGGAGACACTTTTTTGAAGTGACAACAAAGTGTGTTCTGGTTGACAAATAAGAAAAGAACATCTAGCGATAAGGCGTATATTTTCCCTAGTTGACATAATTACAAACACCAAATTTTCAAATTGCCCTAATGTTTTTGAAATTGGTGTAGTTTAGCAGTAAAATATGCATAGTAGGCAGCAAAATACGCTTCAAAGCAATTCACCATTTACAATGCCGTGAAAACGTGCACTTTCTACTCCCACCCCTTTTTTTAAGTAGTTATACTGGGTGCCGTTTAAGCTAAATTTTGAGTAAATGCATTGCTAGTTTTAAAAAAGTAAAAGTGCTAAAATGTTTAGGATAGGAGTGCTCTTCATTTCCCAAACCTTACCGTATTCCTTCTGCGCATGCGTACGAAATACACCCGAAATTGTGGCGTTTGTCATTGGAAATATGAAACTGGTGTCTTTCAGTTTATTTTTAGATGCTTTGCCCCCCTAGACCCAAGATGTCGTTTGGACAACGACATGTCGCTATACACATTTACAACATATGTAAAGGGCATTTTGGGTCTAGGGGGGCAAAGCATCTAAAAACAAACTGAAAGACACCATTTACATCTTTCCAATGACAAATGCCACAATTTTAGGTGTATTTCGTACGCATGCGCAGAAGGTATACAGTTAGGTTTGGGAAATGAAGAGCACTCCTATCCTTAACATTTTTGCACTTTTACTTTTTTAAAACTAGCAATGCATTTACTCAAAGTTTGGCCTAAACGGCACCCAGTATAAAGACGTAAAATGAGGGGTGGGAGTAGAAAGTGCACGTTTTCACGGTATTGTAAATGGTGAATCGCTTTGAAACGTATTTTGTTGCCTTCTATGCATATTTTACTGCCAAACGACACCAAT
Organism: Loripinus fragilis; assembly: GCA_964019695.1. Lineage (NCBI taxonomy): Eukaryota > Metazoa > Mollusca > Bivalvia > Lucinida > Lucinidae > Loripinus > Loripinus fragilis. Next base: position 127,523,576 of record OZ026514.1, read on the forward strand.
TTCAAAAACATTAGGGCAATTTGAAAATTTGGTGTTTGTAATCATGTCAACCAGGGAAAATATACGCCTTATCGCTAGATGTTCTTAATTTGTAATTATGCACTCTTAACTTGAGGCTTGGACAAATCATTTTGAGAAACAATTATTTCTTACACTCCAGTGCAGTATTTAACATAGGTTGTAATACAAGATTTTTCAACCGACTTTTAAAAGCCCTTATTAGTTAATGCAGCCACTAGACATGCGCGGATCCAGAGGTGGGGGGGAGGGGGTCCAGACCCCCTGGAAAATCACAAAAATATAGGGCTTTTAAGCTAGAAATACTGGTCCAGATCCCCTTAAAATCGCAAAACTACCAAGCCAGCATTCAATGATGATCCATAATCGGCACTCCAGCGAAACGCCATTCAAATGGCGTTTCGCTGGTGGGTCGATGGTGGCCCGATTATAGTGGTGTTTGGATCATTCCCCCCCCCTCGTCAAACTAAAAAACCCCGAAAAAAAACTGAAAAAGTTATCTCTGACAAAACTTACTGGATCCGCGCATGCTAGACACATACCTTGTAAAGCTTGCATGATTCACATCATTAGAGCATACTCCCGGCACCATATGAAATAACAGGAGCCATTATTGGCTGTCAGTAAACCACAGGATTCTAGAAGTAATGTATTATAGGCTGTCAGTAGGATTAAGAAGTAATGTATTGAAGGAGTTCCATTTGTATCTATTTTAATTTGCAATATTTTAGACATCTAGCCCTCACCGCATATGTCTTACTGATGTCTTGTGACTGTTTGAGCGCTGTGGCTCTTCCTCATGGTTGGTATGCAATGTGTGATTGTGGTATATCCTAATCATACTAACTTACTAATTGTAACTGGAGGCTTTTGCGTACTTGCAATTATGTATTTGTATGGATGCATGGCAGATGGTGTAGCCAGAACGCTGGAAAATTATGCAATATGCACATCAAAGGGAGACTACTGGAACAAGCAGTGGTTTTCATTGATTGCACCCCTTTTCAAAAATAGTTAGTGAGTATGATCAGGAAATACCACAATCACAAATCGCAGACAACCCCGCGGCACCGCGAGGAAGAGCCACCCAACCACCACGAGACACCAGGAAGATAAATTAAGCAAAGCAACCATCTCTCTCCTCCCCATCAAGACGACTGTAACACCAGAATGGACGTAAAGTAACGTACAACAAAACATAGCACAATTACAGACTCCCACAATGGGAGTAACAACAAACAAACAGAACAATTGCCTCAGAACGGACAGCAGCCCAAGCCACCGGGGGGCTTAGACGCACTCCACTGGCACCAAACCCCCGCCCCATATTCCGCCGCCTAGTACAAAAAATGTTCAGCCCTCATGGAAGCCTTCTAACTAATGCAATGTATCATCATAGAGATACACTCTTATCAAATTAACACACCACGTTGAAACAAAGAAAAGGGCTCATGACCCACAGAAAGTCAGAGCTAAAGAAAACCTCAAGCTGAGCCACGGCGGGTCCAGCTACAGATAAGCATCAGGCACCAACCCACCCATTAAAGCTTTACGTGTTTAAAACCAGGCATGCAGACTGTCGCATGATATCCAAGTTATATCCAACCTTTATATAACGTTACACAATTTTTTTTGAATTGATCACAAAAATTAGGTTTTCCAACAGTTCGTTTGAATTTATAAACTAAATCACCATAAAATATAGGTTCTGATATGACTTGTATAACATTAATGTATTGCAACAGACTGCATGCTTGGTAGTCAACCCAATCACGGTTGGCAGCTTTGCTTTCCTCTTTAATTGCACGCCGGTGGGTCGGACTTCAGACTCTATGATGGTTCCGACTTAAAGACTTATCTATTGATGAGATGGTAAGGGCCTGATGCTTTGGCTGTTTGTCGGGCCCACCGGGGTTTACCTGTTGGATTTCTTTTGCTCCAGTATTCAGTTTAATTTACTGTTGAGTCCTTATCCTTGCTTTATCTCCTTGTTATATCTTGATTTATATGTTTTAGGAGATGGTGCATTGATAAGTTAGGGGTTTTTCATGCAAACCAAATATCTATGTGTCTTGATCCACATCTGAATTAAGGGTGAGGTTGGCGCCGTTAAACCGGTTTAAGCCCTCCAGTAAAATATTTTACTGACCGTTCCAAGGCGGTACTTCTTTTGTGGATCTTTTATGTTTTTGTTCTGTCTTGTGTTTGCTATGTTTTGTGCGCGTCTGTTAATATGTGCTTTGTGGTCACCTGCTGGGAAAGGGCTGACCTCTTGGCTCTCGTTTGTGGTGTCTTCTGTGAGTTTGTCACTTTCCCATTGGTATCCTGGGTCAGGTGTGGTACTTGATTGTATCGATTCCTGATCTTTGCACCATTACTTACTTTTGTTGCAGAAGCGTTTTTAACTTGATGTTGTATTTAATAATCTGTGTCAGAATTTAGAAAATGCTTTCCGAATTTTATGATATCTATAAACTTTTTTAATAACATAGCAGTTAAAAATAAGTTTCTGTTGTTGAAGTCTTCAACATTAGAACACACTCTAGCAAAATGAATAAGCTGAGAAATATATACACCATAGGATGGGAAGCGAGGAACATCTCCATCAAGAAATTGGAAATTTACTATTTCAAAATTAAAATCATCCCGTTTATCATAAATTTTAGAAGAAACTATGCCATTTGTTATTGACAAGTTCAAGTCCAAAAAAGGAGCTTCAGTATTAGAAGAATTTGCCTTATTTAACTGAAGTTCAGTAGGATATATCGGACCTACTGTTTGTTCAAAATAATGATTATCAATATTAAGTAGTAAGTCATCTAAATATCTGGAGGTGGAGTTAAAAGCTTCAATAATATCAGTTTGATTATTGTCTGACAGAGACAATATAAAGTCTTTTTCATAACAAAACAAAAACAAATCTGTAACAAGAGGAGCACAATTAGTACTCATTGGAAAACCTACATTTTGTCTATATAATTTCGAGCCAAATCTTATAAATATATTGTCCAAAAGATATTGAAAGCATCAAACATTCTGACATGACCACAATTTATATCGTTTAGGTTGATCAGAAGTAAAAAAGGCATTTTTATCATTACAATCCAAATAAAGTGAGCCCTCTCTGTTAAATGATTGTTCAATTGGGAACTTCTCTTAAAAGAAAAAAATTGCCCCCCAGCGGGAGCAAGTTCTTCCCTTTAAGAGCAGTTCCTTTTGGTATGGAAAATAACTTTTACCACATATAGTGACCTCCCTTGAATGTTACTATTTGTATTACACAAGTGCGTAACTGCGTAATGGGAGCTACGCCAATGATGACTGTAACATAGATCCTTGTAACGATTATAGTTACACTGCACAAATCATGACGAATGGCAATATTTTTTTTATTAAAAAGTGAGTATTCATGCGCGGATCCAAAGGGGGGGGGACAGTTCTACTAATAGAATATTTAAGTTTACGCATTATTCCCAAGATTATGGTTGCTGAAGAGACAATATTTTCAATATGAGTGTGCCATTGGCCATTACTACTTAAATCATGGCAATGCTTTCTAATTCTAGGTTATGGTATGTCAGAGGCAAGCCCTGCTACTCATACTACACCTCTCACTGGCTGGAAGTATGGTTCTGTTGGTATTCCGCTCCCAAACACAGAGTGTAAGGTTTGTGAGATCTAACAATTAACATAATTGGACTCCAGTGATAAATATCAATCATTTCTACCTGTTATTGTTGCAGTTATTCTCAAGATCAATGCTATCGAACAGGAAAGGCTACCAGGGGCGTGCCTGAGGACAAAATCAAAGTACGCAGGGGGTGGGTATGGGAGGGGGTGTCCCCCTCCCTTACGTTAGAAAAAAAATCAAAATATGAACTAAATGGTGGCTTCTCCTGCATTTTCTGAAGCTAAACACCGACTTCATTGTTACCAAAACAAAAGTAAAAAAACAGTCAAAATCCTATTGCTTTGGCTCAGGATTATTACAAAATCGATATACTTGTAATGTAAAGACCTAACCTGGGTGAGGCATGTTTTTATTGCATTTTTCGCGATTAAAGACGTTTTTATTTTTGGACATTCAAAAATTAAAGTACGCAGCTGCGTACTTTGCGTATACGCAGGCACGCCCCTGGCTACACAAAGACCAGTGGTAGTTCAGCTGCCATCATATTTGGTGCAAAGTTACACTTATTTTGTATTTGCAATTGTTGTTTGACCTTTCGGATCAGTTATTGTGCTTGTTTGATTTTATTATCTACATATATATTGACAAAATCTTGAGTGCAAAATAGTGAATGTTCAAACTATGATAAAGCACAAATTGTATCCAAAATGAATATTGTTAAAATAGTAGTCACACTTTTTGAATTTCTAGAAAAAGAAGTAATTTTACCATATACAGTTGCTTCATTATAGCAAAAGGCTTGAAGGAGAAGCATGAAAACAATTGAGTATGACCAGAAAATTCCACAAATACCGTTGAAACCACATACCAACCCATGTCACCACAAGGAAGAGATATATAGCACAGACAGTCACATGCTGTCCAGCAAGAGCCCATTTACAGTACAATAAAACCTGTGTAAAACGGCCACTCAAAATATCTTAATTATAAATGGCAGCTTAATGAAGGTCGAAAGTATTGCAGAATACCCCTTGGGGCATTCTGCAATACTTTTGACCTGCAATTAAGCGATAAATGGTCTTTAAAACCATTTTTCTGTCTTTTTGAGAGTGTTTGTTTTACAAAGGGTTTTACTGTACACAAAAACTGTTGAAACTCAACATAAAGGCATGATCATGCAAGGAGTAAGCTATACACTAAACTCTTACCATCATTTCACTGATAAATATAACATACCAACCGTTGTAACATTTAATTAGACAGATTTGCTTACACATACAGTAAAACCTGTCTTAAGGGGCAACTCAAAAAAAGACAAAACAAAGACCTTAATGACAAATGGTAGGTTAATGAAGGTCGAAAGTATTGCAGAATGGTCCCTTTGGAGCATTCTGCAAAACTGTTGACTTGAATAAAGCGGTAATTGGTTTTGAAAACCATTTTTTGGTCTTTTTGAGAGTGGCCGATTTAGACAGGTTTAACTGTTATGAACGTGCTGTCTTATAACTAGGTAGCAGATTTAGAGACAGGCAATAATCTTGGGGTTGATGAGACGGGTGAGGTATGGGTTAGAGGACCACAAGTAATGAAGGGCTACCTTAACAATGAAAAAGCGACCAAAGAAACAATAACTGATGAGGGATGGTTGAAAACAGGTAAATAATCGACTAAACAACCTATCACAACATTCTTAAAAATAGGGTTTTGGACCCTTATTATGCTGTATATTTTATATACAACACTTCTTTTCTGTTTTTATTCTGTTAACCTGAATCATTCCAGTTGTAAGCATACATTTCAATCAGAGAGGAGAAAACAGCGTGGATCTTGATCAGTTGGCCTCGTCAGAAGCAAACGAATCTGGTTCTACTGTGTTTTCAAAATAGGATATATCTGGCTTCAGCGTTAAAAGGGTTAAACCCTTCTGCAGGCTTGAGTTGAAATGATTGTTCATACCCACAAGTCACTTGGTATTAGCAAGTTTTTGATCTTCCAATTTGTGTCCGCTAGTAACTTAACATTGCTACCAATATTTCTACCATCTTCTGAATAACTGTTTGACTTCTCAACGACTGAGACGAAATCTCAGTCGAACTTTCATGGTATTAGGTAGTTCCAGATGATTTGAACTATATTCCAATAGTCACTAAACCTCTTGTCTGATTAGGCTGGAATTCGGTGTTGATTTCAGAGTAAATAATATCAGATCTGTGCAAATCTTATTTAATCAATTCAATTTCCTGGTGTTATTTGGGCTACCAATATTGACTTCTCAAATATTATTTGTTAGTGCTAGTAAGTGTTTTGTCCTTGCTGAATATATAATGTAAGAATTTAGAATAGCTTGTGGAATCATTCAATTGATGTTATGATATATTGCCAGTATCAGTATTATAAGCTGACATTTTGATAACATTTGATGCTGTCTACCCCATGTCAGTTCGTCAAGGTAGGTTAAATCATGTTTGCAAGTATTGAGCCGTATCTAACAATGTATAAACAAAATGTTAACCCATCCTTTTTACAATTGCTATTAACAGGATTGATGATTGACGCGGTTCTATATCTACAGATATGTTTATATATTTTTGACTGTATACATGTTTATTAAAATGAAAGTATGTTTTCTTTTTTTGTAGGTGATATTGGATATTATGATTCTGATGGCCATTATTTTATTGTCGACAGACTTAAAGAAATAATTAAATACAAAGGCTATCAGGTTCGTTCTTAATCATTGCTATAAACTCCATTATATACACACAGGATATTACATGAGTGTTCTCCTTGTTGCAAATATAGAGGATCTTACATGAGTGCTCATGTTTCATTGAATTTATTAAATGTGTTGAGGAAAAGAGATAAAATGCGAGGCTTGCCGAGCATTTTATCTCTTTTTCGCGACAAGTTAAATAAATTCAATAATACAAGAGCACGAATGTTAGATTCTATTTATCACATGGCTTTGAAATCTCATTCTGCCGTAAAAATTGTTATAATTTTGTCATTATATACGCAACGTCATTATGGACGTCATAATGTTTCCCAAAAATCTGTAAATCCCTAGTGGTTTATCGATTTTGATGCATGGCGTTATTTCACTCTCAGACGCGACGTCATATAATTATGACTAATACATGTACACGTATCCATGCTCTTCTTTTATCAAGTGGTCTTCAAATAAGCATTTTCAGAGGCGGTGTGTTCTTGTTTTCAAAACGCAATAAATATGGACAGACAATGCTACAATCACAGACCACAGACCAACTCATGGCACCACGAGGAAGATAAACAGAACATCAAGCCACACAACATCAAGCATGCATTTAAAGCAGAAACAAGGACTCTACACATTATTAATCCAACACACAATGGGATAAACAACAAACAGCAGCTCAATAACAACAGAGTCCTTGCCTCAGAATGAACGGCAGCCAAGGACACCAGGCTTACTTGTATAGGAAATATAAGGTTACGGTGTTATGGGGCACGAGAGTTGTTGCACTGTCAATTAACCCTCATGAACAACAAAATTAAACTGACTTTCCTGTTTTTAAATTATGTAGATTCACTCTATTTAAATATGATATGGGTCGTGACATGAGATTTCTAACAATGTGGTATGTGTGACCATCAAAGCCTGAGATCCGCCTGCGCTTAGCGCAGTCTGATCAGAGCCTTTGCTAGTCGCATGAATATTCTATGAATATTGAGCTGCTGACCGAACATCATTTGGAGTTTCTAAGCTTAAAAGGAGACTGCACAGGCTCGTTTGAGTCTACACTTGTCAAAATGCCACATTGATGGAAACCACATTTCATGGCTCATATGCTCTTCACATTATTTAGATATCGAAGCATTAATTATACCTTGTAGAGTTGGAGAACTTCTAACTGTACACGAGTATAGTGTTGATATTGTCTTATGTTCATATCTTTTGCTAGACTCACTGTGGCGCAACTTGTGTTTTCCTGAGTTCAAACTGGCTGTGGTTTATGAGTCCTTTCCTTTGTATCATCACAGCTAGTTAAATTAATTTTATTGTTTCTCTGTGATGGTACATTGATTAAAGCTGCATACTCTGTAACTATGAACATTTTTCGAAAAAATCTATTTTCCTTTTAAATCATTTGTAAAAGTAGAATTAAGCTATGTTTTCACAAAAAAAAAATGTTCAGTGCAGCTGAAAACTGCATGGAAAAGTGAATTATCTTATCAAATAGGTGTATTTTTCTCTTGTTGGTAATTATTTGCGTCCCTCCAATAATTCTAGACCGTTGAATTTTAACATAAATGCAGTTGTTTTGATAGTGATAACTTGTTAAGATTTACGAAAATGGTAAAATATTAACCTGAATTTGAGTATTCTTACTGTGTTCTTGAAAAATTATAACATTATTTTTAAAATTAGAAGATCAAAAGTTACAGACTATGCAGCTTTAAGTTAGTAGTTCGCAAGCTCTATGCCGGCTTAATTTTTTTATGTTTAACCAACAGCAGAAGCTAGGGGAATTCGGACAATGAATATATTTGAGCCAATCAGTGGCTGGACTGCTGACCATTCCTAACGATTCTGTTGTCGTCAGTTGTTTGCTTATTAATTTCATGCTTAGTTTAGTTGATCATGAAAGAAGTTTTATAACCTCAGGCCCTGATTGCTTCAATCACTGTATTATTGCTTCTAGGAGCTTGTCTTTGTGCCATGGGTTAGTCTGATTTGTGATTGGTGTTGTGGCATTTCCCAGTCATATTCACTTCACGTTGTGTGTCAATGAGAAGTATGATTTTTTCACATTTCTTATATTTTCTGAAGGTAGCACCAGCCTACTTAGAAGCAATCCTTCTCTCCCACAATAATGTTCAAGATGCAGCAGTAATAGGTGTTCCAGACAAAATAGGTGGTGAAGTTCCAAGAGCATATGTCGTATTGAAGGAGACTGTGGACAAAAACGAGTTGATGTCTTTTGTAAATGGTAACAGTTTCAGTTTAAACATATTTTATTGCCAAATATGATACAGCAATGGGGTTGGGTCACAAGTTTCATACATTACCAACATTAATGCTATCAGGAAAACAAATGCGATAACATTCATCAAGCCTTTAGTTAAGAGTGCGTACAAAAAATAATTTTTCTTATTTCTCAACCAAAACATATGTTGTGGGTATTCAAAAGAACCGTCTCAATGAGACGGTTCTTTTGAGCACCCAAAATATATGTTTAAACTGATGGATAAGAAAATATTTACAATTTTAAGCTCAAAAATTTTGTTTATTTAAACATATGAATTAACTTCATTGACTGGATTGGCGTCAAGATACCTGCGATGATCATTAGAAATATGATTTTACAGTAATAAACAGTCTTTTAGCTTTATATTTTGTTCTAAACATTATAGTTTACACACAAAAGATTATGCTGTCAAGAGTCAGGGATGTTTTTCCTCCAAACCAATATAGCAATAGATCTGGCAAGGATTCGTTTGTTTTATTTTCCTAAATTTGTTATTCCAAGACGGGAATACTTCTTTGTCACTTAGCTATCACTAAACTACTTGTCTTCAGGCTATATAAGGTAATCCTGGTTTACTCTTGAACAGACTATTCATAATTTAATTACCTTACTTGCAGAGTATAAAAATCTTAACATCGCGTACAATCAAATATAATAAGCAATTGCATATACGTTTCATATGAAATTTCAGTTTTGTATGTAGACTTATGTAGACCGTGAAACCGGTTTAAGCCTTTCAGTAAAATATCTTTACTGACCGTTCCAAGGCGGTACTTCTATTGTGGAATATTTGTGTTATTTATGTCTCATGCTTTCGAGTTTGTTTATTGCTGCATTGTGGTCACCTGCTGGGAAAGGGCTGACCACTTGGCTCTTGTTTGTGATGTTTACCCGGTAATTGTGTTTTATCACTTTCTCATGTGGTATCCTGGGTCAGGTGACGTACTTGATTGTATCTATTCCTGATCTTTGCCACCTTTCTTCTTTTAAAAACAACTAGGATATACAGTATTCAGCTTTGAGTCAGATCATCGTGTTGTTTGTTTATGGATGCATCATTTAATTTCAGACCAGGTCGCCCCATACAAACGCCTTAGGGGAGGACTAGAAGTAGTTGAGAAATTACCGAGATCACCAAGTGGTAAAATACTTAGAAGGCAGATTAAACAAGATACTATATGTTTAAAACAAGCACAATAAATTAAGATACTCATAGGCATTAGTTTCTTCTGTTTTTAATAACCCTTATCCGCAGACCAAGGACTAATCAATAAAGCTACATACACTTAAGTCAGGATGGTTCATTGTATAAACAGTAAAACCTATTTTAGTAAGAAGTAGGAACTGAGAAGTTCGAACTAAGAAGTTAGAAGTAAGAACTAAGAAGTTAGAAGTAAGGAGTCCCTACCTGTCAGTCTGTGTTTGGGTGTGTGTATATGTATGTATGTTTGTCTGTATGTCTGTCTGTATTTATGTATGCATGTACGTGCGCGCATACACACATTCTTCAGTTGATATGTACATGAATATGTGCATGTCCGTCCGTCTCTATGTATGTCTCTATGTGTGTCTGTCTCTATGTATGTCTGTCTGTCTGCCTGCCTGTGTGTTTGTGTGACAGACGGACGGACAGACACATACGGATGGACGGACGAACAAATCAGACAGCTAGACACACAGACAGAACATATATGTATGTATGTATGTATGTATGTATGTATGTATGTATGTATGATTGTCTGTCTATCTGCCTGTCTGTCTACCTGTTTGTGTGACTGACGGACAGAAACATACGGATAGACGGACGAACACCAGACAGCTAGATACACAGAAAGAACAACATTCAGTCAGTCAGCCAACCAGCCAGCCAGACGGACGGACAGACTGACAGGCTGACAAAAGTACGTAACGACAGAAGGACAGGATGTGCGGATGGAGCGACGTAAAGAGATACATACATACATACATACATACATACATACATACATACATACATACTGATGTAAATTGTATTTAAATAGATAGATAAAAGCTAAACCTTTTAGAAGATGGTACCATAAATTCTCTACATGTAGAGATATATCTCAGTTCTATTAAATGACCCTCATATTATAGCATTGTATAGTTACAGCCTAAATTATTTAAATTTTCAAGATTTAGTTTTTGTGTTACGGAGCATACAACATGCCACACAAGCATAATATCAATTTGCCTGAATAAACGTTTGCACCCTAAATGAATAAATGAATTTGGTTATGTGAAATAGAGAACCAACCCCAAACCACATTACCGTAAAGTATCTGCATTTTACAATGATTTCTATGGGAACCGAACTTCTTTGATAATTTCCAAATTAAGCCATAGATGAATAATTCTGCCATGAGGGTGTGTTATGAATGTCTGAAGAGATCATATTCAATTCATGGCCCAAACTAAATAACCTGCAAAATACACAAAGAATGAAATGTGGCACGAAAATAAGGTCAAGGGTCAATTTTGCACAGCAAATCAACCAAAAGGGTCCAGGTGGTTTACTAAACAAAGTAGACACTGCAACATCAGACAGGTTTCCAAGTTTTATTCACTGTTGCTCAATGGAAAGGTCAATTGTTCAAAGGTCGAGGTCATATTGGGTCATTTGACAGTCTCCTGTGCTATCTCTAAGTTCAACTAAGGCAAATGACAATAAATGAGTATGCGAATGTGGGTTTACCACATGTAATGCTTTCCAACAAAGTTGCATTTAGCTCAATCAAGTTGCCACTTCTGTCCTTTACGGAAACTTGAGAAAGTGCCTTTTTTACCATATTTTGACAATTACAAGAACACATACTCAAGAAATGCTACAGCATAACAATAAAAAATACAAATGCTCTGATTTGGGAACCAGTAAGTTTTTGATAAATAAAATGATGCTTCCAGTATAGCCTCATAGTGCAGCAGTAGTACTCACATGCTTCCCAGCCCAATGCGTAGTGCAAAACTGAGCCAGCCATCACCCCTACCTACTAATAAGGCTCTTTTTCTGCAGTCTTAATGAGTTTTTTTTTAAAAAAAAGGTGAACTTTTAGAAACTGAAATCATTATAACTCACTGAAACCCAAACAATGCATCAAAACATATTACAGGTCACATGCATAGCAGCCTAGGTATCCAACAAAACAGACTTTGATTTTCTCCCTTAGGGCCCAGACCTGTAATTGTTTTTCCATATACCTCCAATATAGCTTTTAAGTAAGCTGTGATACACACAATGAGGCTGCCATAGAATTACAGATTGGACCTAGTTCAACCAATAAACAAGAATGAGATACCATAACCATCACCATATTTTACCACTTTTTGGCCCCTGAAGGTGGGCACCCTACATGAGAGGATAATTTCACTGAAAAAAAAAATACCAAAGTGCAAGTTCTTTTTTTTCAAAGCCACACCAGTAAACTTAATCAACAAAAGCAGTTTTATGTTGTTTCAAAAAGTGCAGCAAATATATACCCGTCTGGTAAATATAAATACTTTCCCCGTTTTATTATTGACCAATCGCGAAACACTTTTCAACTTAAATATTGTGCTGAGCTTCCACCCACCTTTTCCCACCCACCTTTGTAGCCAATCACTGCCCTTTTTACAATTACAGGTCTGTGACCTGTACCCGAGATGGGCGGCCGCTGTCCGCTGCATTTTGTTGCTGGTTCTTCTTCATTTTCACGTAAAATCAACTGCGTATGCTACAAATTCAGATTAATTGAGAAAATTATTGATATAACGTTTTTAAAATGTAGGACAATTCAGTCTAAAATTAATTTTCGTATTACTGGTGGTACTCGTTAACGTCTTCCATATGTACATATGGGCCAGAACACAAGATTTTGGTACCTATCGCATATGAACAAAAGCCTCTAGAAAACGCCCATCCTGGCCCGAGGTTATAATTTTTCATGCTCAACTCAAATGAGCACGAAATTTCAATTGCTCATAACTAAAAATACCGACAAATGAAGAAGTTTCATGCTTTAATTCTCTCAGATGTTGTATTTATCATGCTAATAAATGATAAAATGCCACAAATTGTTGGCATTTTAACATTTATGAGCAGAATAAATTTCGTGCTCAGCTGAGTTGAGCATGAAACATCGGGGCCTGACGTATCCAGCGGGGCTAGATGTCTAATATTAGGCCTTAGTCTGAATCTACATCCTTACTTTGATTATGCGAGCAGCAAAGGCTCTGGCGAGTCTATATGCGCAGATTCGCATGAGCCTTCGTTGCTCGCCGATGCAGTAAGTTCTAAATCTCACGTGACTGTTTACATATGAGTGGTGCTTTCATTTGTCGAGTTCAATACATTTCATATGTTATTCTGTTAATCTTGTGAGCTATTAAATGGGATTTTACTAGCTTCAAAGTAATTTGTTATCAAAGAGGTCGTCATTACGTTACGCGTTCTTGCAAAAGTATTTTGTAAAGTGTGTTCATATGAATAACAACAACGTCATATGAGCCGAGGCATGAAATTTTCAACAATATGTTATGTGCGACCAGCAAAGGCTCAGACCAGCCTGCGCGTAGTGCAGACTGAGCAGTCGCTTAAATATTCTATGACTGTTAAACTACCGACCGAAAATTATTTGGAGTTTCTAAGCTTAAAAGGAGGCCGCACATGCTCGTCCGAGTATACACTTGTCAAAATGTCACATTGTTGGATATCACATGACGCGGTCTCGCGATACAAATTATTAGAGAAAACCAACAATGTTGCTGTGGGTCAGCTCATACCAGGCATCAGCTCAGTCCGATCAGAGTCTTCGCTGTTCGCGAGAAAGATAGGGTCCTTATTTACCGACTGAGTGCACACTCATTTTGTTGGTCTTATCATGTCATGGCTCATATAATCATTTGATTCCAAATTGACAACTGGTTACATCACGAAGATAAGCTATCATGTCTTAGACCTGTAAAGACCAAATTAAAAATAAGTGTGTGTTATGGCGACAGGTCAGAAAATTTGAGGTTCGGTTTCAAACAGAAATGCTTTTCAAAATGCATTCTTTAAAAAATATATATATTCCAGTAAATCTGAAAAAAAAAGTTATCTTGGTTTCACCAGTAAATGTAGGTAGGGTCGGGTTATTGATAGAACACTTACTTTTTATTTGGTCTAATTGAAACGGATGGCAATAAGAAATCGAACATTTCATAACAATTCATAGTTTTTTCTCTCCTACATTTTATATTTCGTTGCTTCTTGCCACATGAACCTTATATGTATACCAAATAATTCTACAGTTCTAAAGATACAGTGCCCTTTTCATGCGTGGATCCAGAAAGTTTTGTCAGAGGGGGTCCAACCTTGACATCGGGGATCCAAACACCACATAAGCGGGCCGATGGTGGCACAGCATTGAATGCTGGCTTGGTACATTTGTAGCGTTGTGATTTTTCAGGGGATCCGGACCAGTACTGCTAAAGAAACCCTATATTTTTGTGATTTTTCATGGGGGGTCCGGACCCCCTGGCCCCCCCCCCTTCTGGATCCGCCCATGCCTTTGTCATCGTCCGAAAAACTGGGCTATGTACGTCGTCACAATAAGAGTGAGCTGGTATCAAACATAAGGTACAAGTTGGCATGTGCGTACAGTGAACATTCAAAGTGAAACCGAGGGCAAAGATCTGGAAACGATACAATCAAATACCACACCTGGCCCAGGATACTACGTGGGAAAGTAACAAAAAAAACAAAAAACAAACAATAAACATCACCAACAAGAGCCAAGAGGTCAGCCCTTTCCCAGCAGGTGACCACAAGGCAGCAATGAACAGACACGAGAGCATGAGAAACACAAAAGAAACAAAACAAACAAAACAAACAAAAAAAACCCACAAATGATCCATTAAAGAAGTACCGCCTTGGAACGGTCAGTAAAATATTTTACTGGAGGGCTTAAACCGGTTTCATGGCGCCAACCTCACCCTTAGTTCAGATGTTGATCAACACACATAGATGTTTGGTTTGCATGAAAGACCCATACCTTATCAATGCATCATCTCCAAAAATATAAATCAGGATATATAAAGGAGATAAAGTAAAATATAAGGCCTCAACAGTACATACAACTGAATACTGGAGCAAAAGAATCCAACAGGTAAACCCGGGTAGGCAGTATAATAGCCAAAGAATCAGACCCCTACCATCTCATCAATAGCCTGGGTCCAGTCGTCAATATTTTGGCAATATTATCTAATGCTAATATTTTTTAAAAAAGAAGAAAATATAAAGATACCACATCAAAGGTATCCGTTGTCCGTTATTGATTTCGATTAATGATTTTTGACCAAGAAACGTAAAAATAAAAAAAGACTGGAACCCAGGCTATCTCATCAATAGATAAGTCTTTAAGTCAGAACCGTCTGAAGAGTCTGAAGTCCGACCCATCGGCTTGCAATTAAAGAGGAAGCAAAGTTGCCAACCGTGATTGGGTTTGTGCAGTCTGTGCATCCGCACAGTCTGAACAGAGTCTAAGAAACGCTGCACAATCGGCTACCCATATGGCGGCCATCGAAGACTCTGATCAGGCTGCGCGGATGCACAGACTGATCAGACCTTTCGATTGGCACACATGCCAACTTGTACCGTTTGCTAGCCATCGGCTCAACTGGTCCCGAATCTCGGAGTCAAAATTATCAAAATTGCACAGAAATGTTTCTGTTTGGCTCTGCAAATATAGCTAAAAGAAATTTAACTCATCCAAAGTATGGGTCCAGGGGGGGGGGGGGGGGGGGGGTAAGGGGCGCGGCATCCTGTGGCAAAGTAAATCTTTAAAAGTCTTCTCTTAAGCAGGTGATCAGAACTCAAAATAACTTGGCAGAAATAGTCACAAGCGAAAGCGGGACTTGGCCACTAACATGAGCTTGCAATGCCGCCAATGTTACGCATATATGGGTATGTAGTAAGGGTATTTTAAAGCTCTTCTTTGAGACATTTGGTCAGAAATCAAAACACATTGACAGAAATTTTTCTAGGCGAACTTCTCTCAACATGCAAAGTACTGAAAAGAAATAACATACACATTCCATGCCAACTGTTAAAAAGCCATGCGATAGAGTGTTTGTCTATCACCGAATTTAGCTGTCTGGAATAAATTCCCAAATCTCTTTAAAAGTACGCTAAACCTACCTAAACGTTAATGACGTCATGTTACTTTCGGCTAAGAAAGGCCAGCCAAACGTCTAAAAATGAGTGTAACAGACACACAGCATTTTTGCATTTATATGCGATCTACAGAAGTTTTCTGTAAACTGGTGGCTTTGGTGCTATGACGGTGAAATAATGGAACTTGTGAGTGCCACAGGATTATTGTGCCTTCGAAAGGTAAGCAGTGCTATGTTGTACAAAATTTACGAAGACTGGGCGCAAAATATGACTGGAAAAGTGTGTAAGGCTTAAAGCTTAATGTTTTGGATGTTTAATGATGGGGGCTGTGTCCCCACGCCCCTGCTTCTTTATCGTGTGAGGCTATTCAATTGTAGATATATGTGATTGCTGATTCGATAGCTTCGAATGCCAATATGGCGATGCCGACTACAGGGGCTTGAAGCTATAATTTTTGGGTGATTTTTGGCCTTGGGAAGCGTGATATTGGCTTTAAAATGTTGGAAGTTCGGCTATTTAAAGATTTGAAAAAAATCTTCAAATCGAATATCTATAAGAAAAATGACAACCTTTGCTTTTTCTCTGAATCACTTTGGTCAAAATCTTCATTTTTTCATTGGCTGTAATTTTCTCGAAATTTTTGGATAGAATTAAAAAGAAGGCCCCTAAGCATCAGACAAGGTAGGAAAGAACATCTAGCGATAAGGCGTATATTTTCCCTAGTTGACATGATTACAAACACCAAATTTTCAAATTGCCCTAATGTTTTTTAGGATATACTTTAATATAGTGGACCTATGTGGAATCCTGCCTTATAAGAGGATGTATCCATACAAATGTGGTATCAAAATAAACTTTGACATCTTAACTACACAGAAAGACCAATAATAATAGCTATATCCTCGTATAAAGTGATTATCGAGGCCTTTAAACTGCATAAGGGTCTACGCAATTTTCGCTTTATCGCGCATCAGTGTACATGATCATTTCCAACACTCGTGCAAGCCTCTGGGATTATGCACTTTGGAAATTAGATCTTGGAACGATTGGGCAATGATTATAAATGATACCCATTCCGTGTTTTCTGCAATAAAAAGGTTCTCACAGCATAAAATGCACAAATCCTTCACTCCGGTGAATTTTGTTGACAAGTCGGCCATTTTGGTAGAAAAGTAGATAAAAAGCGCCTGGATAACACTTGCTGTTGTCGCGAACTGGTGCCGAGTCATAGAGGGGCATCGATAACAGAAATGCCTTTCATTCCGTATAAGTTACATTGACGGAAAAAACGCATTTTGATATAAAAACATTGTATTCTTAAGAAATGTGGAATCATTTCTATATAGAGATGCAACCAGATTTTTGGCAAAGAGTGAATAATTGTTTTCTCAAGAAATGTGGATGCATTTCTATCTAGAGATGTGACCAGATTTTTGGCCCAGACTGCATGATTGTTTTCTTAAGAAATGTGGAATCGTTTCTATATAGGGATGTAACCAGATTTTGGCCAAGACTGAATAATTGTTTTCTCAAGAAATGTGGAAGCATATCTTTTTAGGAATGATTCCACATTTCCTAAGAAAACAATTATTCAGTCTGGACCAAAAATCTGGTTGCATCTCTATATAGAGATGATTCCACATTTCTCAAGAAAACAATGTTTTCATATAAAATGCGTTTTATTCCGTCAATGTAACCAATACGGAATAAACAGCATTTCTGTTATAGATGCCTGTCTATGGATACATCTTCAAGAAGACGAATAATTGTTGGGGAGTTTTACAGCATAACTCCCCAAGACATGATCGATGTATGAAAGACGCTTGCATTTTCATTGAGAAATTGAAATGGCCGACATCAACCGTGAAAAAACACTGACCCTTGCCTGATTTAACTGATCATTACAAACGATATTTGAACCCAGGCGTATTGATTGTAGTATAAAAATGGAGATGAGATACAGTTGTATATAATTCGACCACACAAGTGTGGACACATCCTCTTATATGGCAGGATTCCACATAGGTCCACTATATTAAAGTATTTCCGTTTTTTAAATTGGTATAGTTTGGTAGTAAAATATGCACAGCAGGCAACAAAATACGTTTCAAAGCGATTCATCATTTACAATACCGTGAAAACGAGCACTTTCTACCCCCACCCCTTATTTTACGTCTTTATCCTGGGTGCCGTTTAGGCAAAATTTTGAGTAAATGCATTGCTAGTTTAAAAAAAGTAAAAGTGCTAAAATGTTAAGGAGAGGTTACTCTTCATTTCCAAAACCTCCCTGTATTCCTACTGCGCATGCGTGCGAAATACACCCCTAAAATTGTGACGTTTGTCATTGAAAAGATTAAACTGGTATCTTTCAGTTTGTTTTTAGATGCTCCCCCCCCACCCTAGACCCAAAATGCCCTTTACATATGTTGTAAAAGTTTATAGCTAGATGTCGTTGTCCAAAGGGCATCTTGGGTCTAGGGGGGGGAAAGCATCTAAAAATGAACTGAATCTTTCCAATGACAAACGTCACACTTTTATGTGTATTTCGTACGCATGCGCAGAAGGAATATGGTAAAGTTTGGAAAATGAAGAGCATTCCTATTCTTAACATTTTAGCACTTTTACTTTTTTAAAACAAGCAATGTATTTACTCAAAATCTTGTCTAAATGGCACCCAGTATAAAGACGTAAAATAAGGGGTGGGAGTAGAAAGTGCATGTTTTTCACCGTATTGTAAATGGTGAATCGCTTTGAAACGTATTTTGTTGCTTACTATGCATATTTTACTGCTGAACTACACCAATTTTAAAAACATTAGGGCAATTTGAAAATTTGGTGTTTTTAATCATGTCAACTAGGGAAAGTATACGCCTTATCGCTAGATGTTCTTTTCATAAATTCAAGCACCTGTGACGCCGACTGCAAAATAGCAAATAGGCCTAAAAAAGAAGGTGCCCGGTTACCTTAAATTCGATATTTTTCTCTTGACTTTAGATATTACTGGCTGAACACACAGTTTGACCGTAAAGTCCCATCAGTATTTGTTTAACGACAATAATTATATTATATTAGCCTACTTTTTATATAGTGGACTCATTTCTCGTTTATAACTTTGCGACAGATGCACTTTACCGGTCTCCAGCATTTTACAAATAATGGGGGCTTCTGCCCCCACACTCCTGCAATATTGTAACTTATGTCAAAAGCATACAGAACAACGACACATATATAAGTCATTAGAGACCGGTTAAGTGCAGTCTAGCCATAACGTTCGTGTACTCTACTGTGCGTACGGGAATTCAGTGAACAACGCTTTTTTGCGTTTATTTCGTTATGTGCGGGCTGATCGCACAAAGACCATCAAAATTTAATGTATCTATACACCGCCTAATTGGTGATATTTTTTTCGTTACAAAATGTATTGTCAAATGGGCTGTGATATGATGGAATATGTTCTCATTTGAGCATCTGCATTTTTTAATTTACCCTAAACGCACCTTTGTACGGATCACTGCCTTTAGTTTACTATCGATGAATAATTATACAGTTTTATAAGACGAAGTAACGTGTCTTATCATATCAAAATAGTTGAATGCGATTTATGGCAATAGTTTGGGCTCACAGAATTTTGGCATACGAGAAAATATTGAGGCCTTATAATTCCAGTGGGTACCCATCCACTTGTTCCTCTAAAATGAATCTCTGTGTTCCCCTGTTCCTCAATTTAAAATCTTGATTTTCTGTGTTCCCTTCTTCTCTGATCATCAGATTTTAAACATTTTCCAACTTTATTATATAAAATGAACTTTCTATTTGTTTATTCCAAATACCGATTTGTTGACAACAGACAATGCAAAATACAGCATGCCAAAACGTAATTCCGGGCAATTATAAATGATAAAAGAAAATAATCACAGGGCTCTTCTGTTAGATGTGATTCAAGTGAAAAAGGACTCATCCAATAAAAATAATGCTGAGGTCGGAAGGAGAAACTAGTGATGGGGTGGGGATGTGCTTGGAAATAGGTTGAACAATATATCAGCGGATGTCATATTTTGTGTTTGGGGTCAATATAGTTTTGGGGGTGGCTGAGAACTAAATTTTCATGCGAAGTGCATTATAGGCTATAAATAATGCACCAGTCATTTGTAACCACTGCTTCACCCCAGCCCCTGAGCAGGACGGGGATATCCATGGCCTGGTAAATATGCTGTGTTTTTACTTATATATTGCCTTCACAATATGGAGGAAATGTAGGGGTTTGATAGACCTAGACAAACATGACAGTGCAGTATAATAACAGACTGCGGGGGAGAACTGTCATGGGTTACCAGCTAGCTGTCCCCACAGTGTGGTGGTTACTATGGGGAACTGCAGACACAAAGTCACTGTCCTCGACATTCCCCTGGGCTGGTGCGTGGTCACAAATGACTAGTGCATAAAGGCAAAAAAATATGCGCACCAGTCATTTGTAACCACGTCCCAGCCGGGGAAATGCGCTGTTAGTACAGGGTCATACCAGGGACCCGCAGCCAGGAAATCAAAGTCCCCGCCGTTCCCCGGCTCTGTGGGCCATAGTTACGAATGACTTGTGTATTAGACGATGCAGAGCGCAATCAAATAATGTGACTCCAGTTAATATATTTGATGAACAGCCTCCACATTATTTTGTTAATATTATTATCTGTTGCACTTGTAATATGTATCCTAGAGCTGTCGAGCAAGCAATACAGGTCAAGACGCGAGAAAACCTGTCTTCTGGGTTTCCGACAAACCGAGTTTTATACCAGTCTCTTTGGCTAAACAGGCTAGCTAAAAATTGAAATTTCTCTCGTAGAAAGTGTAGATATGATTCATCTAAAAAAGCAGACAACAAAGTTGCTGATGAGACTATGCGGATGCGCAGGCTGGTCTGCGCCTTTATTGTTACAAATCACCGAAGACAGGTTTTCGCAGTCGCGGTCCAATTGTTATCCATGAACGCTTAGAAAACACGGGAACTATGATAACTCAGACACAATTGTTATTTGCGCAGTCTCTTCAAAGCATTTTCAGTGTGTATGTAGACACACCAAGAGTTATCCTGCTGGTGACTGTTTTCTATATATAATACAACCTGATATACGAAAGTAAACATGGTATTCATTGAACTGTATAAACCACGTGTTACCCAATATGAAATACATTGAGGGAAAATAAGGAATTTTCTAAATCGAAAACGACTAAGTTATTTTATTTCACAAGAGATTCCAGACTTATTTTCTTATCATAAATATTCAAATATGCAAGTGTATATTAGGCGGTGTTTTATTATATGTACGTGCAAAATTTGAGTCCAAAGTTTAATCATTAAAGACATTTAAAAAAAGAAAAACGTTGTTCACTGAATTTCTGTACGGACTATAGTTTTAAAACGAAGTTATGTGTTGTGTTTTTTAATTCCAAGATATTTGTTTTTATTAATAACTGGTATAAATGCCGATTATCTCTCTAAATGCCACAATATGTATCTCCTTCGTACATGTGACGGTGATTGCACCCGTATCTGACAAATTATGGACGTAATAACGCCGTCGGAAACTTCTTACACGAACACAAAGAGTCGTGACACCATAAACCAAAAGGCCACAATCGCAGATCACAGATCACAGGGGCTTGCAATTCGGTCCTTATATCACCTGTATAGCCTCAAAACCAAAAGCTCACAATGTCGTTACTTTGGTCCTTATATCACCTCTATAGCCTCAAAACCAAACGCTCACAATTACGTAATGACATTGTGAGCTTTTGGTTTTGAGGCTATAGAGGTGATATAAGGTCCGAATTTCAAGCTCCTATGCACAGACCAACCCGCGGAACTAGAGGAAGAGACACGAGAAATCAGTCAATCAGAGAAATCAGTCAATCAACACACACTAAATAAAGAAGTCTAACCCATATACAAGTAACCATCGCGCTCATTTAGATGACATAGACAGTGCAGACCTAGATCAGGGGAGGACTTGATTTAGCTGTTCATTTACTCATTTTACTCCGAAAAGGCAGAACAGAAAACAAGTGTGCTGGAACATCTGTGCTGGCGTACTCCGGCTACTACGTCTTCCAAGGTGGTGTAGACAGAACAGTCACGTGACCTGTTCCAAAACAAGATGGTGGAGCACTGCCAACAAAGTACTGAGATATTTTTCTGTCTTTCCCGATAGGTTCTGAATCATAATTATTCATATTGAAAAAATATGGTCAATAGTAAAAGAGATTGATAGCACATGTATTTTGTCATTCCTTTTTCTTCTTCTTGGCGATCAGATTGTGTTATTTTTCACAATTCAAACAACAATCGCTTGAATTACACCAGAGTACTCCAAAGTGCCCAGTTTTGCTTGTTTTAGATGGCTGTTCTGGCGTACTCCGCGTACTCTAAAATTGCTAAATCAAGTCCGCCCCAGATGTTGCACAACGCTGCGTCTGATAAAAGTCTCTGCATGTTGTTTGCATGTTATATCATGTCCTGCATACTGTTTTAAACTCGTCCTCATTACGTAATGCCACTTTCCATTACCTGCCAAGTGGCCAGCCGCTGGTTATATGTGCAACATACTACATTTTTCGCCGTCTACTTGCAGGAGAAATACAGCTTGCGCATTAGAATGAGGATAACGATATTCAAAAGTCCCATAGTCGGAAATCACGTTTTACGGCTACGTATAAAACGCGGTCCCTAAATCTGCAATATTCGCGTCTTGTTAATTTAACGCTTGGAGAATTAGAAAGATTATGCTCTGTATCATGCTTTCACGAGATAACCGACTTTACTCGCCCAACCGCATAACCATCAGGGACCACTATTAGCCCGACAGCGGGTGTGCTGGCTGGGCGGAACGTTTCTGTTATATTTTTCAGAAGAAAGGACATAAAGAGGGAAAATATATGTTGTATATACCTGCGGGTGATGAGAACTGTCATTTTCCGAGAGGTCAATCAACGTGTTTATGTAAGAACTACACCTTGCCGAGACCAAAATGTAGATTAAGACCCTCAGATTGCTATCAGATGCTTCTGCACAGGTATGTGAACCCTTTTGAACAGCAACAACAACAACAACAACAACAACAACAACAACAACAACAACAACAACAACGTAAAAAGTTTTCGACTCCCTCTCCCAAAAACAAAAAAAAAACAAAAAAAAAAACAACAAAGCAAAGCAAAAAAAAAGAACAAGAAGAAACGGTTTTATATTAGTCTGGTGCTATTTAAGATGACTCATATATATTTTTATATTTTTTTCCATTGCTTCGTTCCTCGACTTTGAGATAAAACCTAGCACAAAACTCCCAGTGGCATGTGTCTTATGCTTTACCAGAAAATAATTTTGTATAAAAACCCAAACCAGATGTCCCTCCATAGTTTGGTGTCAGAAGGATCAAAAAGAAAATAATGCAATTTGGAATTTAGCAAGAGTTATAGTTCTTGTACATTCTTCTTCATCACGTAGTGCAAACATATGGATGACATTTCATCACAATATCTGCAACAGATTTTGAGTGTTAGAGAGGACATGAAATTGCATTTAAAATGATCAAATGGGCATAACATAAAATGTACAACCTAGAGTTATAGATCTTTTGCATGACAAGCTGTCTCATTCACATTTAAAAAGACAAGGAGTTTCATTAAAATATCTATGACGCCTTTAAGTTATAGAGCTGACACGAAACCGTATTTAAAATTAACAAAGGGAAATTAATCCAAATTTTAGAAGCCATAGTTATAGTTCTTGTGCATGACATGTCTTCTTATCATGCTTAAAAGCCTTTACAAACCAATGAACATTCATCAAATTATCTTTAACGGTTTTCAAGTAATGGAGTGGACACCAAAAATGCATTTAAAATAATCAAAGATAAATCACTCTGAGCTATATAAAACAGAATTATGGTTCTTCTGCCCAAGACGTCGTCTCATTATGCTTTACAGTTGTAATCTAAATAGCTTTCACAGTGTATAACTTAGAGAATGGACACGAAAATACATTCAATAATGTTACAAGGAGAATAACTCGATTAATAAACAAGCCATTGTTATGGATCTTGTGCATGATTCGTTCTCTCATTATGCTTTACAAATGTATGAAGTGTTATCGAAATAGCTCAAATGGTTTTCAGGTTCTAGAGCGGATAGAATTTTGTGATGGACAGACAGGCAGACATACAGAAAGACTCATGGACAAATAGAACACGTCCTCTGGCCCTGATGGGAGAGACATATATAGCTAACAGCAATAACATAACCAACCACTTTAGAAAGTGCCATTAATGGAAAACTACTGCCTTAGATTGACAGCGACAACATAGTGTTTGAGAGTCTGTTATTGCTTTTGCGGGTTCATGTTTCCCAACTTAAAAATACAGTGAGCCACTTTAGCTACGCACCACGTATAAAATGTAAAATTACTCGGAAAAAAATGTGATATTTTTATTCTGAGACTGCCAACGTAAAGCTCATCTATATTTGCATTAGCCATTGAAATTTCATTGTGATCAGATCAGAAACGAAGGAGAAAATGGATTTTTAAGTGCACTACCCTCAAAACACCATTTCACATTGCATTATCTCAATTGAAACTCAGATCACATTGCACTTTTTTCAGGGTCGAATTTCTGCTATGCCAGATATAAGAGCCAATTATTTTTGGCAATATCTAAGACTGCAATGTGATTGTTAACTTCATAGTTTTTAAGGTTTTACTATTTTGGTTCACAACTGACCAAGGTTTGAAAAAAGTTGGTTATAGTACTTTTTTTAGTTAGTTAAAATTTCGTATGATTCTGAGTAAACTAGTTATCAAAACACTTGTTTTATGATTTCATTTTAAAAAACCATGTATCCGCCGTTTATTTTCGTAAAGAAAATACAGGATTAATTGGCGTCATAGTGTTGACGTTAGTGATGACGTCACTACTACCAAGGTTATAAGACGTGTCAATGATAAGATCTTTTAGTGTTTTGATACTTCTATGTCAACAAGTGACTCATTACAAAATAGTTTGCGAAGAAAACCCAGTTTGATTATTGTTACTGACGTCAATATGACGTTAAAACGAGCATTTCTTCAAAAAGTAACGTTGTTACTAAATTCAACGACCAAAAAAAGGGGTTTTACTTGAATAAATAAATTGTTTTGGTGTTTTTCTGTCACAACGATCACCGCACAAAACAAAAAAAAAGAAAATATAGACGTTCTTCTTGCACGTGCATTTTTCAAAATTTGTCAAAATTGCCTTTGAGTAGCCGAATGATTCGCATGAGTGATTCCAATATTTTTTTCGATGTTATCAAACAGATAAAATGTCACTTAATAAATTGTCATAGAGAATGTTCGATTCCAGCATTTTTGTCAAAAAATGTGGGCCCTGAAACAGTGGTGCGTAACTTAAGTGGCTCACTGTACATAATACCATATAACTATTCAATCATATTGTGATGTTACAAAGAAGTGACATTTAACCAGGTATGCACTGTTTTTTTAAGAATAGACATATTCAGGGAAAAGTATACATACAACTATATTTGGAAATTATTTGTACACTGTTCATATGTTCATTGTGTTAATCCAGATGGAAGAATGAAAAATGTGTTTTATTGTCTTCAGGCTCTTCAGGCAAATATGCTTCTGATGATATGGCGTGGTGTACTTTCAGAATTACACAGATGTTCAAGCACAACAATACTAGGGCCATTCCAACAGTGATTAGAAACGATTCCGTAAAGTGCCTCATTACAGAAAACACAAAAAGCCCAGATGAGAGCAGTCAAACAGAGCTAGTGAATCTTCAGAGTGATATAGAAGAAGGGGGCCCTTTCTTTGGTGGTCAATCCAATTTAAATGAAATAGAGAACAATTGTGCTTCTAAGTTCTTAGATATTGGGAATGAGAGCGACAGCCTCAGATATGGTTATAATGATGTGCACACACAAAGTCTTGATGATAAATGTAAATGGGATTCAGATAATGATAGATCAAAAAGTGAAGATAACGATACAGTGGACCCTTCCTCTGCATTTGACTTCGTAGAGGACGAAGAAAAAGCAGCATACATCACTGAAGACTGGTTTGTTAATAATTCTGACTTACACAGAGAACTAGATGTAAGCTATGACAGATCTACTGCTGAATATCACACTGATCAAATCCCATTGCCGCACTCTCAAAGCGTGTATAACACCAATATGAATGCGCTATTTGACAATTTTGATGAATTTAAAATGGACATACCAGAAAATTTAACAGAGATTAGGGTACAAGCCAGAGAGCTGTCAGATATTACATTTGCTGAAAACGAGTATGGCGAGAAGATTGTTTATTTGACAGGTGACACTGCAGAAATTTTCCTGGTGTATATGATAGACCTACAGAAAACTGTCGTGGCCAAGAAAGTTAAAACCATGAAGTTTGTAGACGTCCTACGAGAGACAAGAATTCAGCAATACTTGATGTCAGGGCAATATGTTCCAGAAGTTTTAGGACTGATTGGTAGACCTGAGTCTCAGGAAACAATTATTCTGCAAGAATTTTGTGCTCAAGGTAAGGAGTTCAACAGTTTTGCATACCAGTCCATAAATAGATTAAAAACCCCATTCCACAAGGGAAAGGTAGTCACATCGCAGTAAGATTTTCATGAGCGTAGACGTATTGCGGGGGCGTCGTAAGCATCATAGCACAATCGCCATTACATCGTCGTGAAATCGCCGAGTACTTCATCCGCGACGTAGCTACGCTGTACTTGATCTTGTTACACTCTGTACGCACTCGCAACAGCCTAGCTACTATCAACGCCCTTCTTCGGCGAATGAGCTACATGTATTTAGCCAGGCCAACCTTGCCGCTTCTGTCACGCTTCTGTTACTCTCTTGGCGTTGTTGTCAACTTCAGACCTGGTTAAAGTGCTCTCCTGAAGTTGTTGTCACTTTTTGGATTTTATCACCAACTCTGTTGAGGTTCTCGTCCAACATGAATCGTATCATTCTCATGTAATTGAAGAATGAAGAGCTATTTTCCATCCTTAGTTCTCTAGTCTAGTACTAGTACTAGAATGAGTTGGTCGTAGTGCCTAAATTGAAGCCATCTGTCTGCAAACAATGATGTTACTACCCTTCACTTGTGCTTCGAGTCCAAGGCGGTGTCACTATATATATTTAGAGCAGTCAAAACAATCATGAAAGTTCCAGTATGCTTCTACTACGACCTAGGCACTCCTACTGCGCTCTTGCCGTTTCTTCGACGATAATTGTGGCTTTAACCCAAATTTTGAATTGTAGCGGAATTGCCGTCCAGTGGAATGGGGTTTATTCTATGTGCCAATGCGAAATCTCGTCCAAGCCTTATCAGTAAGCATAAGCAATAAATACCTAAATCTGGCTGGAACGATCTTAATTAAACCTGTCAGCCCTTATTGTGACAGCACAATTAAATCTAACAAATTCTCGTTTTATTCGCCATTAATGAGTTTAAAGCACTTTTTACTGAACACATGTTTATTTTCTTATTGTATTTTAGGACAGACCCTGTATGATGCAATGCAAGATAGCCTATCTGGAGAGTTGATTCTCTTAAAAGAAGACTGGTTGAAGCTTTCCTGTAACCTGGCAAAGAGTCTTGATGATATGCACCAGAGGGGCGTGCTACATAACTTGCTTAAAAGCGACAATATCTTAATTGAGTTCAAACAGACTGATATTCTAGACTATTTCATCGGTTTCAGTCAAGCGACATTTAGAATGGGGCGAAGATTAGAACCACCATCAGGCGATTCTGACAGTTCTGACAATTCTTTATACGATGATCGCTTAGCTCCAGAAGTTAGACATTTTTTGCTATCCTCTCCTCAAAGTGACATATATTCTTTGGGTAGAATATTTATTGAGATAGCGGACAGATTTTGTGAAGAGCTAAGACCTACAGCTGTTGCAATGTGTAAAGACAAACCAGAAGAGAGAATAAGTCTAAAAGAGGTGATAGACAGTATAGAAAAAATAAATATTGATGGAGCGTAAATCTAAGGAGTAAAGCGTCTTTGTTTAAACTGCAGTAAAACCTATGTAAAACGGCCACTCAAAAATAGACAAAACAAAGATCTTAATGACAAATGGTTGCTTAATGAAGGTCAAAGTATTGTAGAATGCTCCCCTTGGAGCATTCTACAATACTTTTGACCTGCATTAAGCGATAAAGCGATAATTGGTCTTGAAAATCAATTTTCAATCTTTTTGAGAGTGGCTGTTTTACACAGGTTTTACTGTACTTTCTCTTTAACCCTTTTCATTCTGATGGATAACGCCATACGTATTGATACAATAGCTATGGAATTGCCCATTTTGTTTTTAAGGGTTTTCCAGAGAAAATTATTAAAGAAATGGTGTATTTCTGCCCATGAAGATTGTTTCTTTTTAACTAAGTAACAGTGCAGGCACTGATAAAGTGCCGCATAATACGGCATTTAATTTGGGTCTTCACTGCGTGCCAAACATACCTGTTTACCTCTATCCAGAATGAATACGGTTAATATGTTAAAAACTCAAATTTCATATGTTACCATACATCTTCATACAAAATGCATCCCTCAAACCGGGGAATGGCATAATCACCAGACCACAATTCAACTCAAGGCACCAAGAGAATGAGACATTATAACACACACACACACACACACACACACACACACACACACACACACACACACACACACACACACACACACACACACACACACACACACACACACACACACACACACACACACAGAGAGAACAGCATGCATACATTAAAGACATATATTACTGTCCATTAGAGATCATTAAAGGATTAACTGATAAGGGATAGTTTCAACATCTCACAAAATTAAAGCCGCCTGAAGTGGGGACTTACCTGCATACAACACAATGTCTTTCACTAAAATAAAGATCAATATTTTATCAAAAAATACATAATTTCTTAATGAGACCACTTTATTGTCCCAGTAAGGAAGTCATAATCACCTCATGATTGTCCTTTGGTCCAACCAGTATGACCCCTGGAGAGAGTAATAATGAGTGGTACCAGAATTATTGCTAAAAAATTTACCTCTTTAAGCACAGCAACCAGCTCCCTTTTTCTCAACGAGACAATAATTGTCGAACTTGAAAGGACACGAACAACTACATCACAATATAGTGCGTCCAGCTAATAGAGACTGGGCGTGTCAGAAAGAGCGCTGTCATACACTGTCAAATAAGACTAGTCTACAATAAATCGGGTGTAATAGCCTATGTACGCTTTACTCGTGCAACCAACTGAAGCGCAGACGACAAGGGTGACCAACTTTATACGTTAGCATGCCTGGTAAACGTTCATCTTTTGTATGCTGCTGGGGACCTGCTGCATTTCATTTTCCGGGATGGATATGTTGTGAAAGTTTTTGGGGAAGGTAGATTTGCACTTTCTTCAAATTCTGTATATATGGCAAAACTGGTTTGATTTTTAAGCCTGATACATTAACAAATCACCAATTAGAATTAAGCGGGACAAGGGTTTAGTATCTGGGTCATGAGAAAAGGGCATACAAACATGAGATTTGGTCTAAAAGCCTCTTATAATCGCTTATTCTGGCGTGTCCAGAGAGACTAGATGTCTAAAATTTGTTCGGAGTCTTCTTCAACTTGCACATTTTGTTTATGCGAGAAGCAAAAGCCCTGGCGAGATCATGCTTACATGCAGGCTTGTCGGAGCCTTCGCCACACACCGATGTAATAAGAAACATCATCTCGTGTGCTGACCAATTTATAGTATTAATTTTTCACTGCAAACCATTATTTTATTTTTTCTTATTCAGTATTATAATTTGAATAATTAAAATTTTGAAACATTGTCAGAGTGCATATATCTAGGCTAGTCAGTCTCCTTGTTATCCAAAATTTGAGATGCCTTTTTCTCACAATGGGCTCAAAACTTCAACAGGTATATACAGGTGCACAGGTGAATAAATACACCCTGTCTTACCGATTTTGATATGGAAATGTCCATGGGTGTGTCTTTGCTAAGAACCGCCCAGTCTCTCTTTACTGGTCGGACTATACCGGGATTAAATCGGAAATCCCTTTACATAACACTTGGTGCAACAACAAACACACTCTTACAACTATAGAATCACCGGCTTAGAACTGACAGCAGCCAGAGCAACGTGGGGACTGTAATACATATTTGTCCTAATGTGTTTCCAGAGTTTAAGTGACCCCCGTTTTTCTTTTTTTTTAAACAGCTTTAAATTGAACCCAGAAGAACGGCACTTAGCATGTGGATTTGAATGCACACCGCGTAACTAAAACTTATTTTTGGGAGACATCCTTATTTGTAAATGGAGCGCAAATCCCCTGTACAAAAGAATAACTTAGTTGTTTTTCCCTATGAATATACCCGTGTGTACCCCAATATATACACGTGGTATATTTGCATTGCTATGATGAAATATACAAGCGTACATGAATATCTATATCCGCTGATTCAATGAAAATCTAATCCGCAAACCTCACTCGTCATCACTTTGACACACACACGCACGCACACACGCAATTGTAAAAATCTAAATGGGTCCTAGACCGTGCCGTATTGAAAGCAGGCAAATATAAGGCTTAAGCATGAAAATGTACATGTAGCACCCTCCATTTCAATTCATCAACTCTTTTTGCCTACGAGGTAATTTGCCATGGTTTTGTTGTCTGCTGATATTTTTTTTCAAAATCAGTTTTTTTTTGTTGTTGTTTTTTTTCTATTTTTTTTCTCGGTAATATCAGAAGCGTGTCAAGCAGTTTGGATCCAGATCATGCCCGTCAGGTCTGATCTGGGTCTAAATTGTTTGCAAAGGTTATCAGCAGGCGACACAAGTAAGTAAAGAGTTTATGACGACAATTCAAGCAAATTAGAGAGTTGACGAGAAATAGCGAAACGGGGATATACATTAAACTTCAAGAGCATCAAATATTTGCCTGCTTAAGATATTTCGCTGATAATTTTTGTCAACAGCCGAAGCCAAGTTCAGGCTAAAATGTTGGGCATTATCTGGATCCATACTGTTTGAAAACCTACTTGTATTCCTGAAAGACATATTTTTAGAAAACAATTATCTCGAAAGAAAATTCAGCAGAGGACAACAACAACCCAGCATTTAAGGTTTAAACAATACCATTTCTACACAGGCCATTTCAATGCATCGGTTTTAGATGTAAGTCAGCATGGTCAGTATAAGCAGTGAATCATAGCCTAATGCGCGAAGATTGGTCCAGTTAAGCAATTTTAGCGTGAAGCTGCGACTCTCTTCATCAGTTTAAACACGTGTTTTTGGTGCTCAAAAGAACCGTATTATCGAGACGGTTGTTTTGAGTACACACCAAATATTTTTTGCAAATACTTTTGGTTGAGAAATAGGAAGATAAATTTTCTGTTATGCACTCTTATCTGTAGGACTGACGAATTACCTCCACTGACCCGTATAAGCCATGTTTTGTTTATATCGCTAGGTTCACCTTGGGACTAATACAAAGAGGAGCGGCAAAAACACACCAAAATTCCATCTAATCCCAGCCTATACAAAAACTCACATTTATGTGGAAAAAATTAATTCAATTACGCGGTCTATTTCTAAATTCATTTCTCTAATTTATTTTTCAATTAAAATCACCATTAAAGAATAATTAGCAAAAAACGGGGATCACTGCTTGCTCAAATTCCTTCTTACAACACCCATGCTGACATATCGAGATGGGGCCAGAGATCTCCAATTTGGTCTGCACCTTTATATTCACCCATCCTTTGTGTATGCGAGCAGCCAATGGTCTGGCATGTTTGCACATTTCCACAGGCTCGCATGGGCTAAGTATCCAAATATCATGTGTTTACTATACAGTAAAACCTGCGTAAAACGGTCACTCAAAAATAGACAAAACAAAGATATTAATGACAAATGGTAGCTTAATGAAGGTCGAAAGTATGGCAGAATGCTCCCCTTGGAGCATTCTGCAATACTTTTGACCTGCATTACGCGATAATTGGTCTTGAACACCAATTTTTTGTCTTTTTGAGAATAGCTGTATTACAAAGGTTTTACTGTACATGATGGCTATTAGTAACTCATAATACCCATTAAGACCCGTGTTACCATAAAGTTAAAATTAGTTGAGAAGAAACAAGTTCCTAACGCAATATATGGTATTACAGGTCGAATAGCGGATGGGGAAAACAAAGGATAAATCTGGCAGACTCTGATATAAAGGAACGTATCACATATGCATAAAGCCATACTTCAAACGAGCTTGCACACCTATACAATGGGGTCCTAGTATGATATGTCAGAGCTGACTTATGAATACATTGCTGAAATTGTGATGCCGTTTGAACATTTGATGAAGCAGCATTTATACTGTAGTGATTTCGTGTTGATGGTTATTGTAGTCGTATACATAGCAGGTGCAGTCACAGTCGTTTTGATAGTTGATGCATGGTGCAGTCGTTTAGTGTTAAACAATACTTGATTCAAATATAAAGTACATCGAGACACAACACATTCATCATATATACAATCATTACATTTGAAAGGAATACAGATATAAATCTAAGGCGTGTATAAACCGTTCACCAGTCACCTCTCATATGCATTGTTGCACGTTGCCTGATACACATGGTCTATCTCACGGTATGTACCTTTATCAGGTCATGATGTCGTTGCATTTTTTCGCTTATGACGCCGAAATAACAAAAAAACAAAACAAAAAAAAGTCATAATCGCTTGTTTGAAGAGTGTTTAACAATCGGTAAACTGATTAATAGAATACCAGGTTCACTACTTTTGATATCAAGTTTACCAGGCTCGGCTTTGAAAACACATTTTGAATCGCTCCGTAAAGATCGCGATGTCAACAAGCGTTCTCGAAGCTTTGCCTGGTAGACTTGATATCTTGTGAAGTAGTTTGTTTATTGTTGGTTCAGTTGTTTACATAGATTGTGCAGTTATTTATATAGATGGTACAGTCGTTTATATAGATGATACAGTCATCCCGAGCCACTAAAATGATCAGAGCAAGGACTTCAAAGAAGTACCAACACAAAGCATTTTCCGATACCTTACAATTTATGTCACTTGCATTCTTCGTGAAAAATTTTTCTTAACCCTTTGATTTGATGAACCTGTGATGATGTATTGTAAATATCAATGGATTTACCAAATTAACCCTTAATGTGCCAATCGCAACAAAAGTCATCTGCTTTTCTCGTCTGGTGAAATGTTTAAGAAGCCTCTATGGCAAACAGTGTGGACCCAGATCAGACTGCTCTTATAGGAGCAGTCTGTTCTGAGTCCACAGTGTATGCTTCTATATTTAATTCGTCAGTAATGTTAGGCAGTTATTTGCAGCAGACGACTTCAGCAGACGACATTTTCAGATGCAGTTTTATCTTGGCGCTTTAAGGGTTAAGATGTACATCAGTCCCTGAAAATCGGTTTTATCCTAGCAAACAGTACAGACCCTGATGAAGAATCGCTTTTTTGCGACATTTCATCAGGATAATTACTGTTTGCCAAAGTGTCTATTTAGGGGTTTCCAGAATACAAAGGGTCACTACGACATCAGACCCATGCTTTGGTCTCGGCTTTCATGCATTTCTATGCTTTGTGTATGTGAACAACGCAAATTTTAACGAGGTGGCTCCTTCTGTGATCACTACTTCTACTGTGATAAATAAAGAATCCATAAATCATAACTGTTAATTTGTAATCTAAACCAAACTGTATGACAATGAATTTCATCCACTATACATTCCATACATTAAGTATGTGCTCTTATCTTTATCTGAAAAATAAATAAATAACAAAAGTGTTTGTCAGTACATGCTGATCATAGCAAAAATATCTAATATGAAAGAAAATGGAGAATTTAGCATCGGTATCACTTTTATCTTTTTTCCTTAAGCATCACCAAGTTATTTTCACGTCTTTTATGTATCATGACTTTGCCGGATTTCCTTTGATCTAAGCAGTTCAACAATTTCCACACGACCCTGTCAAGGGTGGAGCTTATACGTGACTTGAATATCTGATGAATAAATTAAAAGGTGATTGTTTGATTGGTCATGGTACAAGAATTTTATTGTACAATACTCGTGAATATTCAAATATTCCCTCTTGTGGCGGGAAACTCATCTTCGACTCGTCATGCCTACAAGAGGGAATATTTGTATATACACTCGTAAAATTGTACAATAAAGCTAACTTGTATATATATTTACTTGTATATATTTAACAAAGAACATCCACATGTTACTACAATTAACAATTAAAAAATGAGATCATGACCAGGAAATGCCACAATATTTGGAATAATGTGGATATTCAACATTTAGTGTCATTTCAGCTCACTGTTTAGTAAAATATACTTTGAATTCAAAAATTTTCGCGAGAAGTTTATTTCGTGCATAGCGTTTAAAGACATACAGTCGAACTTCGATGGCTCGAACTCGTCGGGACCGTCGGTGCGAGTTCGACCCATCCATGAGTTCGAGCGATACCTAGCCTGACAATTTTCAACTTGGTTCATGTGTACTTTATGTCATCACGGACAGCACGTTTTTGCAAGGCGCACGTGACACCTCTCATTGATCAATAACCCTTTGCACGCTAGAGTTAACATGATAAGCCGCATGTGTTAGCATATGAACCTGTTGAAAGTAAATACATTTATCAGGATACGCATATGCGCAGGCTGATCAATGCAGTTGCTATTGAGTAAGCTGTACCGTTTGCCTTCTTGTGGGTGAATGTTCCTGTCTATGTGTCGCTACATTTTATGTACTTTTGTGATGTGTTAAAATCCTGACTGGGGTATGATTTACCTACATGTATATCAGTTAACAACAGAATATATCAGCCATTTTGCGAGGGTTTCATTGTCGTGAATATAAAACCCATGTGAATATTTCTGAAGGCAACTTGTTACTTTTTCCGTAGAAATCAGCGTAGCAGTGTGCAATATAACAATTATCTTACCACCCTATAATCTGTAAATGTGGGTCAAAACTTCTAAATATTCCACTGCCACCTATACCACTGCTTCCACTACCACTGCCGCCACTGCCATGTCCACCACTACCACTGCCACCACTATCACGACCACCACTTCCACTACCGCCACTACCACTGCCGCCACTTCCATGTCCAACACTGCCACTTCCGCCGCTACCACTGCCGCCGCTACCATGACCACCACTGCCACTTCCTCCACTACCACTGCCGCCACTACCATATCCACCACTGCCACCACTACCATGACCACCACTGCCACTGCCGCCGCTACCATGACCACCACTGCCACTGCCGCCGCTACCATGACCACCACTACCACTGCCTCCTCTACCACTGCCTCCGCTACCATGACCACCACTACCACTGCCTCCACTACCACTGCCTCCACTACCATGACCACCACTACCACTGCCTCCACTGCCTCTGCCGCCATTACCATGACCACCACTACCACTGCCTCCACTACCACTGCCTCCGCTACCATGACCACTGCCTCCACTACCACTGCCACCGCTACCATGACCACCACTGCCACTGCCTCCACTACCACTGCCGCCACTAACATGACCACCACTACCACTGCCTCCACTACCACTGCCTCTGCTACCATGACCACTGCCTCCACTACCACTGCCGCCACTACCATGACCACCACTACCACTGCCTCCACTACCACTGCCTCCGCTACCATGACCCCTGCCTCCACTACCACTGCCGCCGCTACCATGACCACCACTGCCACTGCCTCCACTACCATTGCCACCACTAACATGACCACCACTACCACTGCCTCCACTACCACTGCCTCCGCTACCATGACCACTGCCTCCACTACCACTGCCTCCGCTACCATGACCACCGCTGCCACTGCCTCCACTACCACTGCCGCCACTACCATGACCACCACTACCACTGCCTCCACTACCACTGCCTCCGCTACCATGACCACTGCCTCCACTACCACTGCCGCCGCTACTATGACCACAACTACCACTGCCTCCACTAACACTGCCGCCACTTCCATTACCACCACTACCACTGCCACCACTACCATGTCCACCACTACCACTGCCACCGCTACCGGTGCCGCCACTTCCATGACCACTGCTACCAATGCCTCCACTACCACTGCCGCCGCTACCATGACCATCGCGACCACTGCCCCCACTACCACTGCCTCCGCTACCATGACCACCACTACCACTGCCTCCACTACCACTGCCACCGCTACCATGACCACCACTACCACTGCCACCACTTCCATGACCACCACTACCACTGCCACCACTACCATGTCCACCACTACCACTGCCACCGCTACCACTGCCGCCACTACCATGACCACTGCTACCACTGCCTCCACTACCACTGCCACCGCTACCATGTCCACCGCTACAACTGCCGCCACTACCATGACCACCACTACCACTGCCGCCACTAACATGACCACCACTACCACTGCTGCCACTACCATGACCACCACTACCACTGCCACCGCTACCATGTCCACCGCTACCATGACCACTGCTACCACTGCCTCCACTACCACTTCCACCACTACCACTGCCTCCACTACTACTGCCACCACTACCACTGCCTCCAATACTACTGCCACCACTACCACTGCCTCCACTACTACTGTCACCACTACCACTGCCTCCACTACTACTGCTGCCACTACCATGACCACCACTACCACTGCCTCCACTACTACTGCCACCACTACCATTGCCTCCACTACCACTGCTGCAACTACCACTGCCTCCACTACCACTGCCGCTGCTACCATGTCCACCACTACCATTGCCACTACTTCCACTGCCGCCGCTACCATGACCACCACTCCCACTGCCACCCCTACCATGACCACCACTACCACTGCTGCCACTACCATGACCACCAATACCACTGCCTCCACTACCACTGCCGCCACTACCATGACCACCACTACCACTGCCGCCGCTACCATGACCACCACTACCACTGCCACCACTACCATGACCACCACTACCACTGCCTCCTCTACTACTGCCGCCACTACCACTGCCGCCACTACCATGACCACCACTACCACTGCCTCCACTACCACTGCCTCCACTACCACTGCCGCCACTACCATGACCACCACTGCAACCACTACCATGACCACCACTACCACTGCCACCACTACCATGACCACCACTGCCACCATGTCCAGCACTACCACTGCCACCACTACCATGACCACCACTACCACTGCTGCTACTACCATGACCACCATTACCACTGCTGCCACTACCATGACCACCACTACCACTGCCTCCACTACCACTGCCACCACTACCACTGCCGCCACTACCACTGCTGCCACTACCATGACCACCACTACCACTGCTGCCACTACCATGACCACCACTACTACCGCCTCCACTACCACTGCCGTCACTACCACTGCCACCGCTATCATGTCCACCACTACCACTGCCACCACTACCATGGCCACCACTACCACTGCTGCCACTACCATGACCACCACTACCACTGCCACCACTACCATGACCACCACTACCACTGCTGCCACTACAATGACCACCACTACCACTGCCTCCACTACCACTGCCACCACTACCCATTACCACTGCCACCACTACCACTGCCGCCAATACCACTGCCTCCACTATTACTGCCGCCACTCCCATGACCACCACTACCACTGCCTCCACTACCACTGCAGCCACTTCCATGACCACAACTACCACTGCCACCACTACCATGTCCACCACTACCACTGCCACCGCTACCACTGCCGCCACTACCATGTCCACCACTTCCACTGCCTCCACTACCACTGCCGCCACTTCCATGACCACCACTACCATTGCCACCACTACCATGTCCACCACTACCATTGCCACCGCTACCACTGCCGCCACTACCATGTCCACCACTTCCACTGCCTCCACTACCACTGCAACCGCTACCATGACCACCACTACCACTGCCGCTACTTCCATGACCACCACTACCACTGCCACCACTACCATGTCCACCACTACCACTGCCACCGCTACCACTGCCGCCACTACCATGACCACTGCTACCACTGCCTCCACTACCACTGCCACCGCTACCATGTCCACCACTACAACTGCCGCCACTACCATGACCACCAATACCACTGCCGCCACTACCATGACCACCACTACCACTGCTGCCACTACCATGTCCACCGCTACCATGACCACTGCTACCACTGCCTCCACTACCACTGCCACCACTACCACTGCCTCCACTACTACTGCCACCACTACCACTGCCTCCACTACTACTGCCACCACTACCACTGCCTCCACTACTACTGCCACCACTACCACTGCCTCCACTACTACTGCTGCCACTACTATGACCTCCACTACCACTGCCTCCACTACTACTGCCACCACTACCACTTCCTCCACTACCACTGCCGCCACTACCACTGCCTCCACTACCACTGCTGCCACTACCACTGCCTCCACTACCACTGCCGCTGCTACCATGTCCACCACTACCATTGCCACTACTTCCACTGCCGCCGCTACCATGACCACCACTACCACTGCCACCACTACCATGACCACCACTACCTCTGCCGCCACTACCATGACCACCACTACCACTGCTGCCACTACCACTGCCTCATTTACTACTGCCTCCCCTACCACTGCCGCCACTACCATGACCACCACTACCACTGCCGCCGCTACCATGACCACCAGTACCACCACTACCATGACCACCACTACCACTGCTGCCACTACCATGACCACCAATACCACTGCCTCCGATACCACTGCCGCGACTACCCTGACCACCACTACCACTGCCTCCACTACAATGACCACCACTACCACTGCTGGCACTACCATGACCACCACTATCACTGCCTCCACTACCACTGCCGCCACTACCATGGCCACCACTACCACTGCCGCCGCTACCATGACCACCACTACCGATGCCACCACTACCATGACCACCACTACCACTGCCGCCACTACCATGACCACCTCTACCACTGCCTCCACTACCACTGCCGCCACTACCACTGCCTCAACTAGCACTGCCGCCACTACCATGACCACCACTACCACTGCCACCACTACCATGACCACCACTACCACTGCCACCACTACCATGACCACCACTTCCACTGCTACCGCTAACATGACCACCGCTACCACTGCCTCCACTACCACTGCCGCCGCTTCCATGTCCACCACTACCACTGCCTCCACTACCATGACCACCACTTCCACTGCCTCCACTACCACTGCCACCGCTACCATGACCACCGCTACCACTGCCTCCACTACCACTGCCGCCGCTTCCATGTCCACCACTACCACTGCCTCCACTACCACTGCCGCCGCTACCATGACCACCGCTTCCACTGCCTCCACTACCATGACCACCACTACCACTGCTGACACCACCATGACCACCACTACCACTGCCGCCACTACCATGACCACCACTACCACTGCCACCGCTACCATGTCCACCGCTACCATGACCACCACTGCCACTGCCTCCACTACCACTGCCCCCACTACAATGTCCACCACTTCCACTGCCTCCACTACCACTGCCACCGCTACCATGACCACCGCTCCCACTGCCTCCACTACCACTGCCGCCGCTTCCATGTCCACCACTACCACTGCCTCCACTACCACTGCCGCCGCTACCATGACCACCGGTACCACTACCTCCACTACCATGACCACCACTACCACTGCCGCCACTACCATGACCACCACTACCACTGCCACCGCTACCATGTCCACCGCTACCTTGACCACCACTGCCACTGCCTCCACTACCACTGCCTCCACTACCATGACCACCACTACCACTGCCGCCACTACCATGACCACCACTACCACTGCCGCCACTACCATTACCACCACTACCACTGCCGCCACTACCATGACCACCACTACCACTGCTGCAACTACCATGACCACCACTGCCACTGCCTTCACTACCACTGCCACCACTACACCTGCCTCCACTACCACTGCTGCCACTACCACTGCCTCCACTACCACTGCCGCTGCTACTATGTCCACCACTACCATTGCCACTACTTCCACTGCCGCCGCTACCATGACCACCGCTACCACTGCCTCCACTACCTTGACCACCACTACCACTGCTGCCACTACCATGACCACCACTACCATTGCTGCCACTACCATGACCACCGCTACCACTGCCTCCACTACCACTGCCGCAACTAACATGTCCACCACTTCCACTGCCTCCACTACCACTGCCACCGCTACCATGACCACCGCTCCCACTGCCTCCACTACCACTGCCGCCGCTTCCATGTCCACCACTACCACTGCCTCCACTACCACTGCCGCCGCTACCATGACCACCGCTACCACTGCCTCCACTACCATGACCACCACAACCACTGCCACCACTAACATGACCACCGCTACCACTGCCTCCACTACCACTGCCGCCGCTCTAATGTCCACCACTACCACTGCCTCCACTACCATGACCACCACTACCACTGCCGCCGCTACCATGACCACCACTACCGATGACACCACTACCATGACCACCACTACCACTGCCGCCACTACCATGACCACCACTACCACTGCCTCCACTACCACTGCCGCCACTACCACTGCCTCCACTACCACTGCCGCCACTACCATGACCACCACTACCACTGCCACCACTACCATGACCACCACTACCACTGCCACCACTACCATGACCACCACTACCACTGCCACCGCTAACAAGACCACCGCTACCACTGCCTCCACTACCACTGCCGCCGCTTCCATGTCCACCACTACCACTGCCTCCACTACCATGACCACCACTTCCACTGCCTCCACTACCACTGCCACCGCTACCATGACCACCGGTACCACTGCCTCCACTACCACTGCTGCCGCTTCCATGTCCACCACTACCACTGCCTCCACTACCACTGCCGCCGCTACCATGACCACCGCTACCACTGACTCCACTACCATGACCACCACTACCACTGCCACCACTACCATGACCACCGCTACAACTGCCGCCACTACCACGGCCGCCGCTTCAATGTCCACCACTACCACTGCCTCCACTACCACTGCCGCCGCTACCATGACCACCGCTTCCACTACCATGACCACCACTACCACTGCTGCCACCACCATGACCACCACTACCACTGCCGCCACTACCATGACCACCACTACCACCGCTACCATGTCCACCGCTACCTTGACCACCACTGCCACTGCCTCCACTACCACTGCCTCCACTACCATGACCACCACTACCACTGCCGCCACTACCATGACCACCACTAACACTGCCGCCACTACCATTACCACCACTACCACTGCCGCCACTACCATGACCACCACTACCACTGCTGCCACTACCATGACCACCACTGCCACTGCCTCCACTACCACTGCCGCCACTACCACTGCCTCCACTACCACTGCTGCCACTACCACTGCCTCCACTACCACTGCCGCTGCTACCATGTCCTCCACTACCTTTGCCACTACTTCCACTGCCGCCGCTACCATGACCACCACTACCACTGCCTCCACTACCATGACCACCACTACCACTGCCACCACTACCATGACCACCACTGCCACTGCCTCCACTACCACTGCCGCCACTACCATGTCCACCACTTCCACTGCCTCCACTACCACTGCCACCGCTACCATGACCACCGCTCACACTGCCTCCACTACCACTGCCGCCGCTTCCATGTCCACCACTACCACTGCCTCCAATACCACTGCCGCCGCTACCGTGACCACCGCTACCACTGCCTCCGCTACCATGACCACCACTACCACTGCCGCCACTACCATGACCACCGCTACAACTGCCGCCACTACCATGACCACCACTACCACTGCCTCCACTACCATGGCCACCACTACCACTGCCACCGCTACCATGTCCACCGCTACCTTGACCACCACTGCCACTGCCTCCACTACCACTGCCTCCACTACCATGACCACCACTACCACTGCCGCCACTACCATGACCACCACTACCACTGCCGCCACTACCATGACCACCACTACCACTGCCGCCACTACCATGACCACCACTACCATGACAACCACTGCCACTGCCTCCACTACCATGTCCACCGCTTCCATGTCCACCACTACCACTGCCTCCACTACCATGACCACCATTTCCACTGCCTCCACTACCACTGCCACCGCTACCATGACCACCGGTACCACTGCCTCCACTATCACTGCTGCCGCTTCCATGTCCACCACTACCACTGCCTCCACTACCACTGCCGCCGCTACCATGACCACCGCTACCACTGCCTCCACTACCATGACCACCACTACCACTGCCACCACTACCATGACCACCGCTACAACTGCCGCCACTACCACTGCCGCCGCTTCCATGTCCACCACTACCACTGCCTCCACTACCACTGCCGCTGCTACCATGACCACCGCTTCCACTACCTCCACTACCATGACCACCACTACCACTGCTGCCACCACCATGACCACCACTACCACTGCCGCCACTACCATGACCACCACTACCACTGCCACCGCTACCATGTCCACCGCTACCTTGACCACCACTGCCACTGCCTCCACTACCACTGCCTCCACTACCATGACCACCACTACCACTGCCGCCACTACCATTACCACCACTACCATTGCCGCCACTACCATTACCACCACTACCACTGCCGCCTCTACCATGACCACCACTACCACTGCTGCCACTACCATGACC
Source organism: Loripinus fragilis (assembly GCA_964019695.1). NCBI lineage: Eukaryota > Metazoa > Mollusca > Bivalvia > Lucinida > Lucinidae > Loripinus > Loripinus fragilis. The sequence goes on from OZ026514.1 coordinate 127,566,296, forward strand.
ACCACTGCCACTGCCTCCACTACCACTGCCGCCACTACCACTGCCTCCACTACCACTGCTGCCACTACCACTGCCTCCACTACCACTGCCGCTGCTACCATGTCCACCACTACCATTGCCACTACTTCCACTGCCGCCGCTACCATGACCACCACTACCACTGCCTCCACTACCATGACCACCGCTACCACTGCCTCCACTACCTTGACCACCACTACCACTGCTGCCACTACCATGACCACCACTTCCACTGCTGCCACTACCATGACCACCGCTACCACTGCCTCCACTACCACTGCCGCCACTACCATGTCCACCACTTCCACTGCCTCCACTACCACTGCCACCGCTACCATGACCACCGCTCCCACTGCCTCCACTACCACTGCCGCCGCTTCCATGTCCACCACTACCACTGCCTCCACTACCACTGCCGCCGCTACCATGACCACCGCTACCACTGCCTCCACTACCATGACCACCACTACCACTGCCGCCACTACCATGACCACCGCTACAACTGCCGCCACTACCATGACCACCACTACCGCTGCCGCCACTACCATGACCACCACTACCATTGCCACCGCTACCATGTCCACCGCTACCATGACCACCACTGCCACTGCCTCCACTACCACTGCCACCACTACCACTGCCTCCACTACCACTGCCTCCACTACCATGACCACCGCTACCACTGCCTCCACTACCACTACCTCCACTACCATGACCACCGCTACCACTGCCTCCACTACTACTGCCACCACTACCACTGCCTCCACTACCACTGCCTCCACTACCATGACCACCGCTACCACTGCCTCCACTACTACTGCCACCACTACCACTGCCTCCACTACCACTGCCTCCACTACCATTACCACCACTACCACTGCCGCCACTACCATAACCACCACTACCACTGTTGCCACTACCATGACCACCACTGCCACTGCCTCTACTACCACTGCCGCAACTACCAATGCCTCCACTACCACTGCTGACACTACCACTGCTTCCACTACCACTGCCGCTGCTACCATGTTTACCACTACCATTGCCACTACTTCCACTGCCGCCGCTACCATGACCACCGCTACCACTGCCTCCACTACCTTGACCACCACTACCACTGCTGCCACTACCATGACCACCACTACCACTGCTGCCACTACCATGACCACCGCTACCACTGCCTCCACTACCATGACCACCACTACCACTGCCGCCGCTACCATGACCACCACTACCACTGCCACCGCTACCATGACCACCGCTACCACTGCCTCCACTACCACTGCCTCCACTACCATGTCCACCACTTCCACTGCCTCTACTACCACTGCCACCGCTACCATGACCACCACTGCCACTGCCTCCACTACCACTGCCGTCACTACCATTACCACCACTACCACTGCCGCCACTACCATGACCTACCACTACCACTGCTGCCACTACCATGACCACCACTGCCACTGCCACCACTACCACTGCCTCCACTACCACTGCCACCGCTACCATGACCACCGCTACCACTGCCTCCACTACCACTGCCTCCACTACCACTGCCACCGCTACCATGACCACCGCTACCACTGCCTCCACTACCACTGCCTCCACTACCACTGCCACCGCTACCATGACCACCACTACCACTGCCTCCACTACCACTCCTGCCACTACCATGTCCACCACTACCACTGCCACCGCTACCATGACCACCGCTACCACTGCCTCCACTTCCACTGCCGCCGCTTCCATGGCCACCACTTTCACCATTGCTACTTCCAATCAGACTATCACTGGTGTCTCCTGGCTTGACAACGCTGCCATCAGCAAGCGTTCGTGTCTGGGTTTCCTTGCCAGTTAAAGTTAAAGGTGGAATTCAATCCAGTTAAAACAAAGTATGATATATATGAACTATTTGGTGCTATGAGCTTCAACTGTCACCATGCTAGACGAGTCCAACTTGTGGCACCAAAACAGACGACGAGCAAATGACTTCAATCATGAAATGTACCTTAGCTATTTATTCTTCATCACTGATTATGCTCAGTTTCTGTACTTTATAATCCATGCTCGCCAAGAAATTAAATAACCTTAAATGAAACGTTGAGATCTAGTCAAGTAAATTGTCAGAAAAATGTATTTAAAATACCTTGTCTAACCAAGCACTTTGACACAATATGCATCGCATGGCAATCGAGAAAGGTACATGCATTGGAAGTCTTAAAAATAATTTAATATGCTATTTCAAGATTCTTAGTGAAAAAATAAATTGATAGAAAAACCTATCCTACTGCACATATAAGGTAAGATCAATGATACTCTACAGAAGACGTTTAAGCACAAATTATATGTAGGTATAAACGATACAAACATATTCGAGTAATGATTGGCTGTGAGACAACTGCAAAGGAGCTGCTAGAACCATTTTACAATTTTCATATGGTGCCACATGGATTTGAATCCACGACCTCCCTCTCCAAACGAACTCACTACCAACTGATTTAAAAACTGGATATTCCAAAACACTTTCCCACTGCCAACACATTCACCACCATCACCACCGCTGACACCACCACCTCTTAAATATATTTCAATCAAAATACCAGGTGATTATCTTGATTAATTAATATTTTAAAAAGATTTTCTAGCACCTATTTTTTTTATCTACATATGACTTTTCTACCCTTTTACTGCACTACCTCATACTTTAATCAAAGAAAACCTTGCTGAGGTTACAAATTCTCCTTTGGTTTGTACAGGGAAACGAGCCTTTTTGTTTAGGTCTGAACAACATGCAAATACAGTTTGTAGTCTTGTCAAAAAGATTGTGAAGAACTGAATTATATTTTTGGGTTGAGCTGCTTCTGTTGCAGGTTTGTTATTTTTAGTTATGAAAGAGACTTCGTGTTATCCCTATCTGACAATTATAAAGCTGATTTAACTTTACTTCTAGCTATCTAGATGATTGACTATACATTGAGAATCCTTATTTTAACAAATAGTAAGCAAGAAATAAAATATTCCAATGAACTGCAGTTCAATGATGTAAATCCGTTTGATACTATCACAGCCCCATTTTTGGATTTGGACTTGTTCCTATCAAATGACATATTATGAAAAGTTAGATGATTTTAATTATGAAATTGTTAACTTCCCTTTTCTGAATTGAGATATTCGTCGCTTCTAATCTCATGTTGAATATTTACTCCTCAAAAATTGAAGGACCAAGACTTTTGAACGTGGGTAAAATTACCTCAAGCATTTGAATACCGCAAAACATGGCCTAAATTTTTCTACTGTTTATGCCCATAAATCAAGAATCAACGTTAATTATATCTATGCCTAAGTCTGTCATAACTGTGTCCCAAATGCACATACTCCTAAAACGCACTTCCAAAAGACAGTTGGTGGGGTCATTTTCAGCGGTCTTTTTATGTTTTTGAGTGTTAGAAAGATGCCCCAATCAATTATACAAACATTGTCACAGACATACGCCAAAACAAGCTGTCTGAACCCATGGACTGGTCATTGTGGTAAAGGCCCTAAAAGTATAACAATCTTCAATAGTATACGAGTGAAATAATCAACACCACATTAGAAACAAACTGTCATTAAGTATAAATGTTATTCTGAAGCCAAGCAAAAAAAACTTATCGTTTGTCACTTACATCACAGTGACTATGAACCGACATTCTCTTAAAATGTTATCATAGTATAATATTTCTCCCATATGATCTCTAATATTCCTGTAATCCTGTTTTAACTGTAATTTCCATAACACTTCTTCTGAATTTCATATTTATTACAATAACGACCGCCTAATAGACATCACTCTTGTCTTTCATTTTTGCCCTTGATTACTATCTTACGATACTAACGTCACGACGTCAACGTTAACTAGGTTTCAATAGTTAACGATTATATATAGAATTATAGCAACAATAGATTAAGCATAAATATCTTACATTATTGAAATATAGCTAACTTCGTGGGATTTCCACGACAGGCATTTCTTCACAGTCAAATGGGCAATTTTCTCCCACAGGAATAAGTGGATGGTATCAACGGGATTGAAATAATGTGAAAAAAAGAGATATCGACATCTATAAGCATTATTCATTCATTTCTTTTAATTCTCTGGCCCATGTCAAAGGCACAAACAAATGACATTACACAAACGCTAGGCCAAGTTTTAAAACGACATAACATTGATGTCAGTAGCATTTTCTGTCTGCTCTTCACTTGGCAGTAAGGTCTCAAATATGTTTGAAGATTTAGACAGGATCATAATTAATTTTCAAATTTCGTTCTACACAAAATGTATTTATATTATAATTGATAATACTGTTTTTTTTCTTTTAATTTTGATGAGTATACTTCACAAGAGTATGGTCTACTTTTTGTGACCTCAACAACAGAAATAAATGTTTGACTGTCAAGTTACTTCAACAAGGCTATCAATAGAATAAACTCAGTTGATTGTTTCTAAATTAAATTGCATGCTGAGTGCTATATATAATATTGGATCGTAATTTTTTGTGCAACAAGACATATCTGAGACAGTATTCAATGTTGACTCAGTCCAAAAGAATCACTCGAAAGCAATCTTTTTCTTACGTGGTAGCGTAATTTCAACGTCATAAATTCGTGTGCATTGTTATCATGAACAAACTTATTGGCGAAATGATCCGTATGGTATGAAATGGCAAGCAAACAAATCAGGGCTCATATCAAGAATTGTCATGTTCAAACAGCATTATGAACATTATAATTTGAACATGGATACCATTGATTTGACAATTGTTTCAAATGGCTATCTACATAGTTATTCAAACAATAATGTTGGTCTGAAAACTCTTCCACAGCAGGGCACACCTGATCAAGTATATCATTGTCAAGTATGAGAGAGATCTGGCTATAACCATGTCGTTAGAGCCCTGAACAATATTTACAATGGGTGTGCTATGAAGTAACAATGTCTTTAGTTGGGCAGTTAAAGTTGATCATATAAACTGTGAACGTATTATTATTTCAGGCTATAGTTCAATAGTCAATAATCGTCTATAATATAAACAGATAAAACAAATATATCATGAGCTATCTTATCACACCTGATCAACACAAATTCTCGGCATGGGGCCCGACAAATGATCTGAACAACTATATACAACTCAGGTCCAAAGTCAGTGAGGTGACTGGAAAATAACCAAGGTTTACAATAGCGCTGGGAAATTAAAAACTATCATTAGCTTGAAAATATACGTTTCAAACCCCCTGGCTTTTTTGAAACACGTTTCAGTCTTAATGCCGGAAACGTAAACCTATCAAGTAAAATTATGTACCAATCATTTACCAGGGGTGTTCTGAAAGTTCTGATCCTGGCATAATATCTCTGTAACCAGCAATGTCTCATTCCTGATAATTGTACCAAAAAAAAATATGTTAATTGTCTATACACAGCTTTAACAGTTTTTTAATGTATCTTAACCCTAAAAGCGCCAAGAAAAAAATGCATCTGAAAATGTCGTCTGCTGAAGTCGTCTGCTGCAAATAATTGCTTTACATTACTGACGAATTAAGTATAGAAGCAAACAGCGTGGACCCAGAACAAACTGCTCCTAGGAGCAGTCTGATCTGGGTCCACACTGTTTGCCATAGAGGCTTCTTAATCATTTCAGCAGACGAGAAAAGCAGACGCCTTTTGTTGCGATTGGCGCATTAAGGGTTAAAAGAGCAACTGGAAATCAACCGCGAAACAGATACCATCATGGCACTGGCTTAACAAGCAGATCATGCAGCATTGCACACCTTCTAATTCAAACAAGAGCAGTATACGTCATTTGCTATCAGTTTTTGTAATTGTCTGTAATTGTTCTATGTTTTGATGTACGTAACTTTATGTCATTTCTAGTATTGCAATCATATTGATAGGGAAGAGAGAGCTGGTTGCTTTGCTTAATTTGTCTTCCTGGTGTCTCGTGATAGTTGAGCGGCTCTTCCTCGCGGCGCCACAGGGTTGTCTGCGGTTTGTAATTGTGGTATTTCCTGATCATACTCACTTACTATTTTTGTTTAAAGGAAATTTATCAGTCAATGAACTATGTAATTGTGACAGAATTTCTATAAGTTCTGTGTTGCCTAGGGCCTAAGGGTTTTGCCAGCTATGTAATAGTTATACCATGGGTTGTCCGCCTGTACGTGGAGATAATCCACGAGCTTTAGCGAGTGGATTATCTTACGTACAGGTTGACAAACATGATATAAATATTTTATACCACCTACATCAGTGTAGACCTTGCACATCGCAAGATATTTCATGCTAAAGTTGGTAAGGGTGGTATAAAAGCAAATACTGGATAAAATCTGCCACTTTATTTTTACAGGCCCATACTGTCATAACAATGAGTGTATTAAAAGTAAAATATTTTAGATGTAAATGCTAGACTAGCGTCCTTTTGTCTGAAGTAGTTATACATTATAACCAGTCTGTACTGCAGAGACTAGTAGTAACCCAAATAAGAAAGTATTAACGAGTCCACAGAGTAGGTCAAAATTTGGAGGTAAACCAAGCTTCATTTGCATATCGTAAATAAAACCTGGTAAATTGTCTAAATGTGGAACGATGATAATATGAGTTTAAACTTAGCACAAAATATTGAAAATTCTTACCTAAAATTCATCATTTATTTGAAAAATATAAGAAAAGGTTTCTACAATATTCAACTTAAAACCAAGATATTTTGTAATTAAACCAGCATCGTCTATAATAGTTTAGATATTAGGCTTGAACACGTTTTGAGTCTAACAGAAATAAAATGTTCTCGGAAATAAATGCTCTGCAAAGTATTCAAAATGACGCAGTTGTCAATTTTAATGACGTCACAAGAATTGTTCACTGTGCTCTAAATATTGAATCAGCACAACCTACCGCCATTCTAATCTTTGAATGGAAATTACATGTGAGCCGTGACATGTGATTTCCTTCAATGTGGTATTTCAACAAGTGTAGACTCTGATGAGCCTGTGCTGTCTCCTTTTAAGCTTAGAAACTTCAAATGATGTTTGGTCAGTAGCTTAACACTCATAGAATATTCAAGTGACTAGCAAAAGCTCTGATCAGACTGCGCATATGCGCAGGCTGATCTGAGGCTTTGCTGGTCGCACATACCACATTGTTGGAAATCTCATGTCGCGGCTCGTGTATAAATTATTAAAATTATAATTTCAATGCATTTTTAATTTGTGGTTATAAAAGTGCAGGGCTTGAAAATTTAAGATTCAAAAATGGCTATAATTCTATAACATGAAAGCAGGTCAGTGGTATGGAGTAAGCGATATATATGCTATATACTATTAAACAAAACAATACAGTGAGGAGATATAAGCAGCAATTTAACTTGCAAGGTAAAAGATAATTTTTCCGAGTGGTGAATAGTATGCCTCTCAAAAACGTCTCTGGACTAAGTTACGAGGTAAAGATCAGAACTTTCGGAGTACCCCTCGTAGAACTAGAATGGTATAAAGCAACAACCTCTACAGTGAGCCACTTTAGTTACGTACCACTTATAAAATGTAAAATTATTCGAAAAAGAAATAGGATATTTTTAATCTGAGACTACCAGCGTAAAGCGCATTTATAGTTGCATTAGTCATTGAAATTTTATTGTGATCAGATCAGAAACAAATGAGAAAATGGATCTTGAAGGGCACTACCCTCAAAACACTATTTCACATTGCATTATTTCGAATAAAACTCAGATCACATTGCACTTTTTTCAGGGTCGAATGTCTGCTATGACAGAGATAAGACCCGATTTATTCTTGGCAAAATCTAATACTGGAATGTGTTTGTTAACTTTATGAAAAAAAAATAACGTTTTACTAGTTTGGTTCCCTGCTGGCAAGGTTTGAAAAAAGTTGATTTTAGTACTTTTTTTAAAGATAGATAAAATTTCGTATGATTATTATTAAAGCAGTTATAAAAACCCTTCTTTTATAATTTCATTTCAAACAACCATGTATCCGCCATTTATTTTCGTAAAAACTGGATTAATTGGCCTCACGGTGTTGACGTTAGTGATGACGTCACTACTACCAAGGCTATAAGACGTGTCAGTGATAAGATGTTTTAGTGTTTTGATACTACTATATCAACAAGTGACTCATAGCAAGACAATTTACGAAGGAAAATCTGTTTGATTATTGTTACTGACGTTAATATGACGTCGAAACGAGCATTTCTTCAAACAGTAACAGTGTTACTGATTTCAACGACCGAAAAAAGGGGGTTTACTTGAATAAAATGATTGTTTTTGGTGTTTTTCTGTCACAACGATCACCATGGATAATGCCTAGCGCAAAACGCAAATAGAAAATATAGACGTTCAGATTGCACGTGCAGTCGTGCAAATTTGTCAAAATTGCCTTTGGCGCAGCAGAATGATTCACATGAGTAATTCCGATATTTTTCGATGTCATCAAACAGATAAAATGTCAATAAGTAAATAATCATAGAGAAAGTTCGGTTCCAGCATTTTTGTGAACAAATGTGGGTCCTTAAAAAGTGGTGCGTAACTAAAGTGACTCACTGTATATGCTTCACCCTCCTTAAGAGGCTAGCTCAGACAAAAATTTGAAGATTATAAGAATCTATTATGAGTGTGATGGAAGGATTGAAAAGTCCACCCTAAGGATTGCCGTTTTGCATACCGAGGCTTGCTGAGTGATGACCAATGGTGATCGTGAAGGATGGATTTTCCTATCTCAAACCCACACGAATAATGTATTCGTTTTCTTGCTCACCATTAAATATCACATTTTCATACAGAAGATCTAAAAATAAATTGAAACTCACCAGGTTTTCACATATCTCCATATATTGTAAGTACAAAACACAACTAGGGAAGGAAGAATTGACTCTCTAACCTATCGTCTATAAGTTTTCACCCAGGGCAGATTGAAAAACTCATGGTCTATAATATTCACCCCAGACAGATTGAAACTCACCAAGTATTTACATAGCTGCATATATTGTAAAAATTGAAACAAAAACTGGAGAGGAAGAATTGACTATCTAGCCTACTGTCTATAAGTATTCGCCCCAGATAGATTGAAACTCACCAGGGTTTCACATATCTGCATATACTATGCACAATAAATTGAGCAATTTCTTATGTTTCGCATCTTTTTTGCGCTCATCTTTGTGCAATATTGAACAATTTTAATTGCAATGATGAGAACAGGATCTTAAGCAAATGAAACCACGAATTTACAGATGCCATCTTTTAAATAGACATTTGGGGAGAGCAAGAATTGTAGGAGGGGTCAGTAAGCAAAATTCACATCCGTTGTAAGTAATGCTAAAATGATAAGCATGTGATTTTTTGCTTGGTGGTATTACATCTTTCTCATGCATCATACGCCTATAAAAACAATTGGTTATGTGACAGATGTGTTAGAGATTTCATGCTGAAAAAATCGATCGGCATTAATGACGTCAATCGTTGTGATCATTTGATTAAACTTGCAGTATTAATTGTTGTTTCATTTTAACAGAGACTTAGTTTACAAAGATATCATAGGCTTACAATGTAACTCATCTTATGGTTTATTAAAACCTTAATTTACTTAACTGGAAAATGTTGCGAAGCATTTGTGAGATAACGGTTACGTTAGGTTTTACCTTTTGGCTCGTGCTCTGTAGCCATGAAGATGTTTCATTCCAAATTATTTGTCTGAATGTGTTAGAAGGCATCAAACAGTTTTACTTGTTAATGTGGTTCAAGAAAAACCGACTATAAACACTGTTTGAAGGCGCGATAACGTAAAAGCATTAACAAAACATCAAAATGTTAATACTCCATCCTTTATTTCTCTGAGAAAGTTCAGAAAATTGCATCATTTGCTATGCTTTTTAGGTTTTCACTGACCAAACAATCTTTTGAAAATGGTTTCGGCTTCCCCTAATGATTAGAAGTACCCACGTTACTCGCTATTCTTAAAATTTAACGTCACTTTATCACAGCCGTTGAGTTTGGAAATTCTGTATTTTCTGAACGGAATTTCTTGTCAAAACAATTGCTAAACTTATTGTACATAGTACATATTGTAAGTACCAAACGTCACTGGGCAAGTAAGAATTGACTACCTAGCCTACTTTCTACAACTATATCGCCCAGGACAGATAGAAAGTCACCAGGTTTTCACATACCTCTATATATTGTACGTACCAAACACAACTGGGGGAGGAGGAATTGACTATCTAGTCACCCCCGGCAGATTGAAACTCACCAGGTATTCACATAGCTCCATATGTCGTAAGTAGCAAACACAACTAGTGAAGAAAGAATTGAATAACTGGCCTACAGCATATAAGTGTTTTACCCTGATTTCACATACCTCCATATATTGTAAGTACCAAACATAACTTGGGGAGGAAGAATTGACCATCTAGTCAACCGTCAATAAGTATTTCCCCAGGTTTTCCCACATCCCCATTTATTGTAAATACTAAAAACAACCGGGGGAGGAAATTGACTATCTAGTCCCACTGTTTGTATGTATTTCAACCCGAACAGATTTCACATGTCACCATGCATTTTAAATATTAAACACAACCGGGGGGGAGGGGGGGCGTTGGAGAAAATTCACTATAAAGTCCGTCCGTCTCTAGGTATTTATTTCAACCAGGACAGATTGCAACTCACCAGGTTTGCACATATCACCATACATTGTAAATATTAAACACGACTGGGGGAGGGGAGGGAATTGACTATCTAGCCTACTGGCTGTATGTATTTCTCCTAGGACAGATTGAAACTCACCATTTTTTTACATATCTTCATACATTGTAAGTACCAAGCATACAATGAGGTCCTGAAGAGCTTGTTTTCCTCCGTTCTATTCCAGTGGTTGATATACACCAACACATCTCATATCGTCGCCCTTTTCATTCAGATGGATTATCCCATATATTATGGAATTGTCTATTTTGTAATTTAATGGCTTTTATGAAATGATTTCTGTTCCTAACCCTTAAAGCGCTACCTTTAATTTGCAACAGACGAAAATTTCTGATTTTGCCACTTGTTCTAAAATAACAATCAGGCATGATTTTTCATGAGAATTGTCTTCAAGCAACGATTCTGATGAAATATCATACCTTATTTTTTTCCAAAATTGGGAAAGATGTCGCAAAATTTGTCGTCTGCTGCTGTTGTGATTGACGCTTTTTTAAAGGGTTAAAGATTGTTTTGTCTTAGCAAACAGTGCTGATTCTGATGAAGTGCTGCATTTTTGTCGTCTACTGTTTGTTTTCAAATTTAATATTTTCAAAAGAAAATTCCTCCAGGAATACCACAAGAGCATTCAACATATTGCAAAAGTTTATCAGTAAACGGCAAAAGTAGCCATTAACGGGGAAGAACTGAGAATATTGCCGTTACATGCAGTGAGCTAGATGTGTCTCTAGCCTATTTGCTGTAAGAAGCTTTCACTATACAGTGTGTTTTATTGTGTTTTGTTTTATATTTGTTTTATTTTTGAAAACAAAAGCATGGTTGGGATTCTTTTTCAATTTGTTATGCCAATTTGTTCATTTGGTAAGTACTTTAATAGGACGTAGTCCACACTAAAAAGATATTTTGCATGAAAATAGGGATACTACATTCATAATTTTCTTCTTCACGTAATAAAATTTACCCTCTTGGAACACGAGGCTCTTAGGGCGAGTGTTCAAAACACTTTCAAGGGAACCTAGCAGATGTTTTTTCAATGGCAGTTTTAAAGATATTTAAATTAGGATCCATTTATCAACAGCACACGAACTACATGATGGTGTCTTTCGACTATATGTGTACCTTGTGATGCGCATATTTGTTCACCTTAGGGTGAATATTAGTAAACTTAGCCTGTCTGAAAACATATTCATAAGGATTATGTAAATCCTTGGTCCCACAGAAATTGTGACCTCATGCGGCCGCCTTGGGACTTCTTCCTGCACTTTCTGCAACCATTGCGCCTACAATTTTTCTACAAATATGATCGCCAACCTGTCGCCTTATGATCAGCATCAAGTTTTACATTTAGTCAGCGATTGGTCGGCGATCTTACTGTAACTGATCGACATTGGATCGTGACCCGCGACCAATCAGCGATCGATTGCCCATTTTTTGTCGTCTGGTTGCCACTGAACGGCTTCCACGCAATCACTAGTTGATGATTTTAAAAATAAAAGGTGTTGACAAGAATGTCTTGTCAGTTTTTGGTTTCCTCTGCGTACGATGATGCGATCACTTGGAGTTATTATGGTGAAATGATGTCAAGAAGCAAAAAAAAAAAAAAAAGAGTTTTGTTGAAGCTGGCACTACAGTCTTTATCCGTCTATCAACCTGCCAGTGACCAGTCGGCGATCGGCTGCGTATCAATTGCCGATAAATTGCTTATGACTCGACGTCTCATCAACAGATCGCCAATTGGCTGTTGACAGATCACAGCAAAGCTGCAAGATTTCAAAGAAAAAATGGTTGATGAAACTGGTTAGCAACCGATCTGCGGCTATACAGGTAACCTCTAGAAAGCCATTTCAACCAGTCTGCGATCACAATCAGTCTCTGCTAGTCTTTTGTGAATGCTAAAAACTCTGGCTGCCACTAATATTGATATGTCACCGCTTGGCAATCTAGTTGCTACCTTTATAAAATCCGACTCAACGAGATATCTTCAACCTACCTGCCACTCGAGGAGAGGCCCCATCACGGTCACAAGCTCTGTTGGGCCAGGTGTTTAAAAGAGTCATGAAATTTAAACCAATTAGATACTTAAAGTAGCACATTCAAATGCTTATTATTAGGCACACTCCACAGGTTATCAATCGCCTCTCATTTCTTATATTATAGTTGTGTTACTGCAGATCTATGCGAATTGCAAAATCAAGCAAAAATAAACAAAGATTTTGTCAAGTCAGTATTTGAGCTAGCTCTCATCAAGAGCTCATATGCATGTTTAAAAAAGTACTTTACGCATGTGCGATACGTACTCAAATCTCATATACTGGCAAAATTATTCTTTATTAAGTACATACCCCTTTTACAAAAAATCCAATGAAATAGCATTCAAAAATGGTAGTAACTAAATTAGTTACCGAGTGTTCGTTTTCTGCCAGCCATCTGTGCCTGTGGGTTGAAGAAATTGAACTTCATAGAATTGTACTGGTCAGGATCAAATCCACCCGCTGCCCCACCACTTGGTCCAAGTTGTGACTTAGATGGATCCAGGAAGCTAGTGTCTATTTTATTCACTTTATTGGGATCAAACTTTGGCATAGAACCACTGCCACCACTACCTCCACTGCTACCACCACTGCTGCCACCACTGCTGCCACCACTGCTTCCACCACTACTTCCTCCACTGCTTCCTCCACTGCTTCCACCACTACTTCCACCACTACTACTGCCACCACCTCCCCCTCCTGTCTGAGCTTGTGGATTGAAGAAGTTGAAACTCATTGTGTTGTATTGATCAGGATCGAAGCCGCCAGCAGCGCCACCACTTGGACCCAGTTTTGATTTCGAAGGATCCAAGAAGCTTGAATCGATCTGGTTTACCTTGTTTGGGTCGAACTTTGGAATTGAGCCACTACTACTGCTGCCACCACTACTACCACCACTACTACCACTAGGGCCACTTGGACTAGACTGGCGTTTCATACCTAAAGAAGAAAACATGCAAAGTATACAAAGAGGTTTATATTATATAAATATTCTGAGCCAACATATAATGCATAAATAGTAAGTGAGTATGGGTCAATTACGAGGGTCTTTTTTATGTTCGTAGAATCGGGATGTATCTCTACAAATATAGAATTTACAGTATCATAAGTATATATGTTTATGAAAGGTCTAGTTTCTGTCTATCAAATGATATAAATTTTACATAATTAGAGCTTATTTCAGTCAAGATATATAGCTTTGAATAGGGCATAGTAAAGGACACTGGTCGAAATCCATGTCATTTTAACCACGCACTCAGCAGGAAATTAGACGCTGTAAAGTTCCAATTGCTATTGTGATAGAATCATTTGTCAAGCCGATTTTTCCTTTGCACAATCAAAATTACTTATTCAAAAGCTTATCGTAGAGAAGAGCAGCAAAACTATAAGCATGCTGTTTGCTCTTTTATAACAATTTTTAAACGCCCATCAATATATCAAAATAATCACAGTCAAATGCTAGTTATTATACCTGTTAAAATTACGATTATGAACAAATTTTAAAACTTCTTCTGGTTTTAAATAGCACATGATATACTCAATAATTAGTCAGCAGTTATATTGATGTATTGATTAAAGAGTGTACCTGGCAACTTTCAGGTACTGTCATACCCCCATGTTATAAAAAGTAGGTGGGGTAAATCAACCCCGTGTAAAAAATAACAATCAGGTCTGCATAATTTTCTTATTGCAATAATTCCAACACCTGTTAAGAGGCACAAAAACCGTTCAAATGTATTTTCTAAATATAGTTACGCTCCATGACGTCATTTATGTACAAAATAAGGGATTTTAGCACCTCTAGGCTATTTATTTTGCAGTTCATTTCTAATAAAACAAAAGTATTAACTTTGTTTTTGGACGAAAATTACCACAACACACCCATCTACTATATAAACAAGATTTTTTTATAGTACCTTACAGCTAATATATTTTAAAAGCCACATTCTAAAGCCCGTATCCAACTGCCACTGTATCAACTTTTTACAATAAAAGTTTATACCAATACTGTACAATTTGCTGAGGTTCCAAATAAATCTTTGATACCCAATAATTGCGTCGTATATGCTATAATAGACATATAATGTTGAAGCACTGAGTGTCCTTTATTTGCAGCCAAATTTCAGAAGCTGTGGATGGCTATCGACCCATTTCATGCAATTGTTACTAACGTTCTGTCAGAGCCTAGGTCCATAAATGTCATATTTCTGTCATATTTCTAATGTCTGATACATAGGTATGTCTTTTCCTCTTGGAAGTCATTAAAGTAATGCAATTTGGAACAATTTTAGGTTTCATGTATAGATAAAAGCTCGGTCTTTCCAAATATGTACATAATGTATGTATTTACTTTCGCTGTTTTAATTAAATTCATAAACAACGTCCCTGGTATTTATTTATTTAAATATTTTTGTATATTCGAGATAATTATATTGCTTAACTATTTTTTTATGTCCATTCTAGTTTTGCAGTCATCTCAATGGGGAAGAGAGAGCTGGTTGCTTTACTTAGTTTGTCTTTCTGGTGTCTTGCGATTGTTGTGAGACTCTTCCTCGCGGTGCCACGGGTTTATCTGCAGTTTGTGATTGTTGTATTTCCTGATCATACTCACTTACTACAAATATTTATGAAGAAGCTTTGTTGCATAGTGAGTAAGCTGTCGGCAAATTCTGATAGGCCAAAAATAGTAAGTGAGTATGATCAAGAAATACCACAATCACAAACCACAGACAACCCCATGACACCGCGAGGAAGAGCCACTCAACCATCACAAGACACCAAGAAGACAAATTAAGCAAAGCAACCAGCTCTTTCTTCCCCATCAAGATGATTGCAATACTAGAATGGACATAAAGTGACGTATAACAAAACGTAGAACAATTACAGACTCCCACAATGGAAGTAACAATAACAAAAAGTCAACAACAACAGAACCACCGTCTTAGAACGGACAGCAGCCTAAGCCACCGGGGCTTAAATGCATTTTAATGGTACCAAATCTTCGCCCTAGATTCTGCTGTTATTGAAGTACAAGAAATGTTCAGCTCGCATGGAAGCCTTCTAACAAATGCAATGTATCATCATGGAGAAACACTCTGATCAAATTAACACACCAATAATTTTAGGTGGCATGTATAGGGGTCTCAAGCCCTTTTAAGTAGTCCTAGAAATTTAAAGTGCGTAAAGCCAATACTATAAAGGTAGACCAATAAGTTGAGGGGCATTGCTTGAAAATTATTATGTTAAATTTCACAAACTTGGGCATTAAAATTCAGTAATTTTGAAGTTTGGGCGTTTGTTGCCAGAACTCAATGCAAAACTATATATTGTTGGCTTTTGTATACTGAATGAAACTTCTGAACCGCAACTCAATATTTTCTCAAATATCTTAACATATATGATACATAAATGGCTACAATTTACACTCAATATGGAAAAATCAATTAAACTGAACCTGTCAAAATTTCATTTTCATAAATTGAAAACAACATGCTCAAATGATAGACTGTATAAAGGCACCATCGCATTTCATTTTCACACAAACACTAAAATTTGAACTCATCGCTTAAAATCAAGTATTTCAGGGACCTAAAGTGAAAAACACCAACTTTATGGTGTTATAAATGGACATTATTGAACATTTTTGGGTTTCGCTTTTATCAAGTAGGAATTTTCAGGTAACCCAAAATGTTCCTATGGAAGCCCATATGACATAAAACAACACAAGAATGCTTTATGGAGATGACATGTTTTTGTCCACAATATTATTGGAACTTTCTGGTGCTGTAAATGGATATTATTGAACACTATCGTGTTCATTTAGTAATATAAAGTAGCAATTTTCATGCATTTCAGTGCTTCTATGGAGGCCCATATGGCCTAAAAGGACACAGAACTGTGTTTATGGTGATGAAATGTTTTTGTCGACAAAACTATTGAAACATCCGTCATCCATTAAGCGTGTACTGCACATCAATCTCGACACTTCCGACGTTCCAATGCAGCATTTGTGCATCACCGCACCAAAGTATGGTGGACTATACAGGACATTTTATGACATCCACAAAACTCAGTTTTTGTCGATTTTTCTCGTCATACGAGTGCAAAAATGAAAAATGACCAACAGGTAGTGGTGTAAACTGTCGGTTCTATCAAAACATGCCAAAACTTGTGATAAATTATGAATCTGTCTCAGCGAGGTCCCTATTTCGATTGAACCCACAGGACGACCCCTCTACTTTATACTCATACAACCCAGACGTTGTTACTTTTGTGATAAAATAAAGTTGTCCGATAGTTGTCGATAAAAATGCCAGTATACAAAAGGCGAAAAAACATTTAGCATCGTGTGCCACGTGCAAAACAGGTATTAGTACTCTATCGTTACACATAAATGAACATCCTTATTGAATCAAACTTTGTTATGATACATGTGCCAAATATACTGTGTTAAATATCATGTCAAACAGTTTAATAATAAATGAGCTATATAGAAAAAATGTGTTGTGTTAACTGGCGGTTTAGAAGTTTCGTTAAGTATATATGCTAGTATGGCCAAATAAAAAATATCTGTATTTAGAGTTACCTGACCCTACCTAAATTCACTGGTGAAACCTATGATTTTTGGCAGGTTTTCTGGCAAAAAATTTTTTTATGCATTTTGAAACGCGAATTGCCTGTTATCCGAAACACACTTATTTTTCATCTGACCTTATTAGTTTATTCCAGCAACGTGAAGTATTTAATGCAATTAGTTACCCAGTGCTCGTTTTCTGCCAGCCATCTGTGCCTGTGGATTGAAGAAATTGAACTTCATAGAATTGTACTGGTCAGGATCAAATCCACCAGCAGCCCCGCCACTTGGTCCTAATTGTGACTTAGATGGATCCAAGAAGCTAGTGTCTATTTTATTCACTTTATTGGGATCAAACTTTGGCATAGAACCACTGCCACCACTACCTCCACTGCTGCCACCACTGCTGCCACCACTGCTGCCACCACTACTTCCTCCACTGCTTCCACCACTACTTCCTCCACTACCACTGCCACCACCTCCCCCTCCTGTCTGAGCTTGTGGATTGAAGAAGTTGAAACTCATTGTGTTGTATTGATCAGGATCGAAGCCACCAGCAGCACCACCACTTGGGCCCAGTTTTGATTTCGAAGGATCCAAGAAGCTTGAATCGATCTGGTTTACCTTGTTTGGATCGAACTTTGGAATCGAGCCACTGCTGCTGCTACTGCTACTTGAACTTCCACTGCTGCCGCCCCCACTTCCACTACCACTACCACCACTAGGTGCACCTGGGCTGGCTTGACGCTTTCCCACAGGGCCTGAAAAGGTACATCCGTATTTACTATACATTTGGGCACACACATATCCTTACTATTTTCCCTGAAAAGTCATGATACAAATCAAATGCAGCGTTTAATGACAAACTGTGTTATCTCCTTCAAGATCAGGCTGATCTGGGAATACACATTTGAGATATATATATATATATATATATATATATATATATATATATATATATATATATATATATATATATATATATATATATATATATATATATATATATATATATATATATATATATATATATATATATATATATATATATATATATATATGAGCGCCGATCTGACAAAAGGGTCCTTCGGGCATTTCAGCAGTTTTTGTGTAATCAAAATTTCAAAAACGTCTAAATTTTGAAGATTTTGCATGTTCTTTCAATAGACTCAAATTGCTTCTAACATGTAATACAATCAAAGGCGCAAACAGTTCTGGTAAAATTAAGTGACACATATAATGTATGTTGCCATGGCAACAGCTGTGCATATGGACTACACACTTACTTGAAACCAGGGTACCTCATTTCAAATGCTTTAGTAAACATGGGATGCTCGTATGTGGGCTATTTGTGCAGTCTATGAAACTGCATACACATCAAATTTACAGAAACAAGAAGCATTCTTGAAATATTGCTCCTAGCATCTTTGTATTAGCGTCATAGTTAACACAATGGCGTTGACGTCAGAACGTCATTAACAACGTTAAGTGACGTCATGTTTAAAACGCATCATATATACGAGTTTAAACGCTCATATCTTTGTTATTTGTAAAGATAATCTCTTCAATTTTTCTATAATTGTTCACAATAGCTAGGTCTTTCTTTCTCTGTAAATATCTCACTTTTGCTTTTTATTGCCAGAAGGTCCCTTTTGTCAGATCTTGGCTCATATATATATATATACCAAAAAAAAAAAAAATGTTTATCAAACGTCAGACTTACGAAAATTGGTAATTATTTATTTTTTATCTTCTTATCTTGAAGGGTTATTGAACCTAATGTGTGGACAGCTTTTTTCATTATCATCAGGAAGTTAATCATTAAAACTTGACACAATTTACGTTAAATGAAAACCAGAAGCGTCCAACAATGAAAAAAACATCTAAAAATCCCAAGTCAGCTTTCAGATTGAGCCAATTTGCAGTTCAAAACCTTTGATTTACGAAATTAACTGAAATTACCTCCCTTTGAATTAAACAAATAACAATTCAAGAACTGCCAAATCTCCTTAACCTTACATTATTTTGAGACCGTTTTTGTTTTAATTTGTTGTGTTTGTTTATGACAACAATTACACAAAAAAGAAAAACAAAAACGATGTCTGATGTCAGGCATCAAAGGTTTTCTAAAAATGTGTTTTATACCCCACCCCTTACGGCAAAATCATCAGAGAATTTCCAGTATCAATTGTTTTGATGCTGATTAGTCTTAACTAAAGTTGAAATGCGTGTTATACCGAAAAAAGCCAAATTTGTTTGATTATGTTGATTATCAAAATGCTGGGCCAAATTGAGTTTTCTGGGTGTTTTCACGCACGCTCGTGATCGATGTTTGTGACGTCAGAGTATGTTACAGATTAATGGCTGTGGTCGTAAAAGCAATGCATACAACTAGCACGCATTACATCTTACTAGAGAGTTTGCTCAGTGATGTATAAATGTGCTTGAATGGCTCGATATTATGGCGGACACACAAGCTATTTATGTGACTTTTGATTTTAAGGGTACTCATGTTCACTGCTTTGTCAGCGGCTCTACTGATTATCAAATCAAGGTCTTTTCAATGCAAACCGTTGCTAAATGATCATAGTTGATAATGTGAAAATTTGAATGAAATGCGTTCTTTCATTTGGAACTGGCAGACATAAACTTCAAGCGGACATAACTTTATTGTTTCAGTATAAAAGGAATTAATTTCGCATATTTTCCGTACATTTGTGTATATACATGACAGATTTAGTTCAAAGATAACATGACGTCCGAAAGGAATTACTGACTCAGCATGACATACATAACTCGATGGTTTCTTTTCAAGGTGAAATATGGGCCAGCACACGAGATTTCGATACTTATTGCACATGCACAAACGCCACTAATACACGCCCACGCTGACGTGTCCTGCAAAGCTAGAGGTCTAACATTCGAGCATGCTCAAACCAGCGTGCTCAGCTACGCAAACAATTCAGTACGGTGGAATTTTGCATGTGACAAGCTTACTTATTGTAATGTACAAAGAGCGAAGACTAAAGACCCTGAATAGATAGTGCGGATGTGCAGTCAGGCCCCCGAGGTAATAAAACTTTTTTCATGCTCAACTCAACTGAGCACGAAATTTCAACTGCTCATAAAAACTAAAATATCTACAAATAAAGAAGTTTATTGCTTTAAGTCTCCCAAATGTTATATTTATCATGCTGATAAATGTTAAAATGCCAACAATTTTTGGCATTTTAACATTTTTGAGCAGGATAAATTTAGTGCTCAGATGAGTTAAGTATGAAAAAAGTTTTATAACCTCGGACCCTGGTCTGCACCCTTGTTGTTCGCGTGCAATAAAATCAGGTTTTCTCGCATGAGGCCCATATAGACGTTACGTATATGCAATAAAAAGCAAAGTCTCGTGAGCTTACTCAATTCTTATATGCATTTACCTGCTCCTGACATTGAGCTGGGATCAAAATGAAATTGCATATTGTTGACTTTATTTGGGTCGAAAGTTCCAGTTGTATTCGAAGTTCCTGTCTGTCCTACATTTGGATTCATTGCATTCGGATTAAAACCTCCCGAGCTTCCAGAACTGGTTCCGGTCTGGTGAACCCCTGAGAATGCATTGGGGTCAAACGTTCCGTTTGATTGACCTGGGCTTGTTCCACTTTGAGAAATACCGGAAAACTTGTTAGGGTCAAAACTTCCAACTCCACCGTTCCCAAAGAATGCACTAGGATCTGTTTGCTGGCGGCGATCTGAAAAACATAATTGAGATTTCTCTGAAAATGTCAAATAGTTTAGGCTCTTTTTGGCTAGTTAACAAGCCCTTAATTACAACACTTACGTAAGCGTTGTAATTAAGGGCTTGTTAACTTGCCAAAAATGAACCCAAACTAATAGACATTTTCGGTAAGTGTTGTAATTAAGGGCTTGTTAACTAGCCAAAAATGAACCCAAACTTATAGACATTTTCAGTAAGTGTTGTAATTAAGGGCTTGCTAACTAGCCAAAAATGAACCCAAACTAATAGACATTTTCAGATTAATTTACTATAGTCCATTCGTTTCTGACCGTGTTTACATAACTCCCACGATTCCATCTCCTTCATACATGTAGTATAAAATCAATGCAAGTTTATGAAGAAGAAGGAGCTGGTTCCTATAAACGATATGGACCTTAAATAAATTCTTTATCTTCATTACGAAACATTTAAAGCTGCCAAACGTAATACTCAACAGAACACAAAGGGGCTATATGCTTAGTGTCGCAGAGAACATAAAATGCGCCAACAGCATAAGCATAAAGGCAAAGGGGATCTATATGAACAAACGTAACACATTTTAGCTTTCATTATTTTGCAAAATAGTGCATAGGTATTGAGAGGATGTCAAACAGTTATATTTAAGTTTGCTATTTTCTAAAATTTATGTAATTGTAAAAAGGGGCTATGTATATATAATCCATGATCCTTATTTTGACATGTTATAATGCTGTTTTGTGTGAGCTAAATTTATAAAATTGAGACCAACCAATATCCCATATGTGTGCAATTTATTGCCAATGTTATTTCATGATTTTAATTTTAGTGGTCAATACAAACCGAAAAATGCGTTTTTCTCGAAACTTTTATATATGCACATAGCACCTTTTTGCGACAAACCCTAGATTTGTATATGGGTTGGTATGCGTGTACAAGCACGTATGATATGTATGGTATCGTTCCGACGATGCATTGATGCATTCGCATTGGTTTCCACGCAGCATTCTATGTCTATTCAGTTGTTCATAAATAGTTAAAAATCCTCAGGAGAATAACCATTTTCATACTCATGGAGTATCCCATTATTATTGATACACTAAGTAGGGAATTGGTCGTGTCGGACAAACTTCTATACATTGATTTATTTCTGTCCTTCATTTTTTATATCTTAGCTACTAGTTTCGTTGCTGTGTTCAAACTTACTTAGAGCACGGCGTCTTCCTGTCATCATAGCCGAGGGGTTAAAGAAACTGAACGACTGAGCGTTATACTGGTCTGGGTTGAATCCGGAGCCACCGCCTCCACTGGGTCCTAGCTGCATCTTCGAGGGGTCGAGAAAACTGACCTGGATTTTATTTACAGCATTAGGATCAAAGCTTGGAGTCTGACCGCCTGAAAAAGAACAGTCACTGCTTATCATTTGAGACCCTAGCATGTATGTATACTTTATAATAGGCATGTACCCAAGTTTAATATTTAATGTTTAGTTGTTAAAAGCATTTAAACGGTTTTGATGGATTGTAAGACGAAAGTTAGCTTGTTTTACAAATGGTTTGAACCAGACAGACGGTTGTCTCAAGTACCTTTCGATTAGAAATAAGGAAAATAATCGCTCTTTTCTATTAATATTGTACTACCAACTTCTTTTAGCTCGAACAACAGACATCACGAAGTAAAACTCCTGCACCCGTTGATATTTCAAGAGTATGGTGGATCGAAATCACACCGCTGTATCGAAAACACACCACTCTGTGTGCGCCTCGAGAAACCCTTTGGATATAGCGGCCAGGTAATTCTCAATTTAGCCTACTCTGCTACAGTGCATAGCTAAAATTTTGAAAATTTGAATGAGGCAGCGTAGCTAATTTACTTTCCAGAGGGAGACTGACAAAGGTGCTGATCAGACTGTGGTTTGCACCTTTGTTGTTCGCATTCATCAAAATTAGGCCCAATTATTCTGGTCTTTAGAATAACATTAACCGTGTGTATGACTTGTTGTCAGTCTAAGACATTGAAGTATGGCATAATATTGAGATTCTTTTGAAGGACACACATAATGGCACAACTTAGAATATATTAATCTAGAATAATTATTACTTCCTCCACCGCTACTGCCGCTGCTACTTCCACTGCCACTACTTCCGCTACCACTACTTCCTCCTGAAGAGCTTCCTGATCCTCCTGAGCTTCCACCAGTACTTCCAGAGCTTCCACCACTGCTTCCTGGGGAACTTCCACCACTGCTTCCTGGGGAACTTCCACCACTACTTCCTGGGGAACTGCCACCACTACCTCCAGAGCTTGGGCTAATGTAAAATAGTTGAAATAAGCATTCAATCAAACATTGATCAACATAGCGAACGTGTTATGTAATAGTTATACCATGGTTTGTCTATTGTCCGCCTATTCTATTTTCTGAACAGGCGGGCAACCATACTATGAATATTTTTACTACCTACATCTGTGTAGACCTTGCACATTACGAAATATGCCATGAGGGTTTTATAAGTGATCGTATCAATGGTTATGGATTCTTGTGTTTGCTTGCTCTTGTTTGTGTCTCTTGATTTTTCCCCAAAATAAACTTCGACTAATTTTTCAATTTGATTTTTTTCTTCTACTTTATTTGTTGTGATACATGTTTGTCATGTTGAATCGTGCTGGATGGTGTAACAAGCCAAAGGCATAAATATGCCGTTTTGCTAATAAAATTATAGTTTGTAAAATTATATTTCGAATTCAAGTGTCGCTGTTACAAATTGGGAGAAATATCATAATTCTGCACAGAAAAAAAAATAAATTATAATCAAAATATTTGTTGATGGCGCAGTAACATGATACTTGGATTTTGGGATAAAGAAAGCGTTCATACTTATAATATGTGAAAACTACATGTACCAAGTTTTCAATGCGAAAACGACCATTTTCTATATGCGAAAACTACTATTTTCCTATAACATGGCTTCAAGCCGTTTAACTAGAATGCTCACTTATAAGAAATGTTCAAACACAACGTATGTGGTGGGAAATCAAAAGAATCATCTCATTGAGACGGTTCTTTTGAGCACCCAAAACAAATGTCTAAACTGATGGCTATGTAAACATGGTAAATGTTCACAGGTTTTTGGTTCAACCATTTTTGCTTGTTTATCCGGACCAATAAAGCGGCCACTCAAAACAGACAAAACAAAGATCTTAATGACAAATGGTAGCTTAATGCAGGTCAAAAGTATTGCAGAATGCTCCCATTGGAACATTCTTCAATAGTTTTGACCTGCATTAAGCGATAATCGGTCTTAAAACCAATTTTGGTCTTCTTTTTGAGTGGCCGTTTATGACAGGTTTACTGTACTTACCTACCACCACCACCTCCAGACATAAACTGTGAGGGATTTATCATGAAAGAAGGTGGCTGCATATTTTGTGACATTCCGCTCGAACTTGATCCCGACCCCGAGCTGGAACCGGATCCAGAACCTGACCCTGAGCTAGGACTGGAACCACCAGAGCTTGGACTGGAGCCCCCTGCATTAGGACTGGATCCTCCAGCACTGGGACTGGAACCGGTAGCCGCACCTGGACTAGCCTGTCTCTCTGAAATATTGAAAATTACCATTATTTTATTGTTTTGGGATGTTTTTATGTCTTTTCTTGATTGGTAGAGAAATAGAGATGGTTGCTTTAAATGTTTGGTCTTGTAATTACATTGTATACACAAATGAGCCGCATGTCTGTGAAACAGAAGCGTTTTATTTTAGCTTTAAATAGTGTCAATACAGCTCTTCTACACCAGAGGCGAGTTCAATAATGCGAGTGCTCGCCGAGCGCTCGTTGATTGGTACCTATCTTTATTCATAACGTGTAAAGCCGGACATCAGTACAACGAGCGCCCGAGAGCGCTCGCATTATTGAACTTGCCTCTGTATACCACTTAATTATGATCCTTTGCAATGGGGAGTTTTCCTCCACCAGTGGAACTACCCCTGCTTGATTTCAGATTCTTTGAGAATATAAAAAAAGGTCCAGCTATTGGAAGAACGATTTCCGTTGCATGAATTCAGTCATTAAACGTGTATTTTATCGCATTAAATTGACGTTATCCCAATATAGGACTATTCATATACACCGAGGATCGAACCATGTTCCCCGAACTAGGCAGCATCAAACAACAAGGCGCTAGAATAAGAAAGAACGCTTCAATGGCCGCTCAAACTTACCAATGCAATAAGTCTATATATAGATTGTCCGTATTTTCCCTATTGCAAAATTGTATCTGTCCGTATTTTTCTGTCTACGTCCGTAAATTCCTTACCGTATTTCCCCGAATCTGGGTCACATGCATTTTGCATAATAATTGTCTGGTTTCCGTCGGCTATCTTGTTGTAGGGTACAGTGATGACATTGCGCAAGTATAAAACCCGGTATCTGTATGTATAACCGCTTCTAAATAACGGCAATGGCTTATGGATATGGGCATGTGAATTTCATCCGTATTTACCCGATTGGCCCAACATTCGTTTTTTTCAGTTAATAGGCATTTTCCAAAATATATGTCAAGCTTTTGATAACAATATGTTTTCTTGTATTGTGTTCTGTGATGTTTCAAAAGCTTTTGATAGAGTCTGGCACAAGGGTCTTATGTTTAAAGTAAGTAAGGTTGCAAAGATCAGGAATCGATACAATCAAGTACCACACCTGACCCAGGATACCAAAGGGAAAGTGACAAACTCACAGTAGACACCACAAACGAGAGCCAAGACAAAATGGAATTGAAGGGAAACTTCTAGAGTGGCTTAATATTTATCTAAGTCAAACGAAACAGAAAGTTTGTATTAAGTCCTGTTTCTCTGGCTTATAATCTATTTTTGCTGGTGTGCCACAGGGGTCTGTTCTTGGGCATCTTTTATTCTTAGTGTATATTAATGATATAGCTAAACACCTTCTTAGTTTGACAAGACTACTCGTATTTGCAGATGATAGCTTACTATTTTATGCTGCTGCACATATTGCTGATATAGCTGGTATAATTAACCATGATTTGCAGCTTTTGACAAGCTTGGCTAGACAGTGGCTAGTTACATTCAATCCACTATAAACTAAGGCTGTCTTATTTACTCTTAAAAAACTAGAATTCTTTCCTCAACTTGTTTTTAATAATATTCCGATAAGTTTTGTTGATAGTCATAAACTTCTGGGCGTTACCCTGAGTAGTACTGGCCGGTGGCACTCATATATTGAAAACATTGTCAAGTCAGCAACACAATTTATTGGAATTATGCGAAAACTTAAAATATCATTGAGTAGAAATGCGGTCAACCAGATGTATATGTCTTATATGTTACCTATTTTGGAATATGCTTCAGTTGTATGGGATGGATGCTCTCAGGCCCACCGGGGTTTACCTGTTGGATTTCTTTTGCACCGGTATTCAGTTTTATTTACCGTTGAGTCCTTATCTTTGCTTTATCTCCTTGTTATATCTTGATTTATATGTTCTAGGAGATGATGAATTGATAAGTTAGGGGTCTTTCATGCAAACCAAACATCTATGTGTCTTGATCCACATCTGAAATAAGGGTGAGGTTGGCGCCGTTAAACCGGTTTAAGCCCTCCAGTAAAATATTTTACCGACCGTTCCAAGGCGGTACTTCTTTTGTGGATCTTTTATGTTTTTGTTCTGTCTTGTGTTTGCTATGTCTTAGTGCGCGTCTGTTTATATGACTTTTTCGTCACCTGCTGTGAAAGGGCTTACCTCTTGGCTCTCGTTTATGGTGTCTAACTGTGAGTTTGTCACTTTCCCATTGGTATCCTGGGTCAGGTGTGGTACTTGATTGTATCGATTCCTGATCTTTGCACCCTTACTTACTTTCAGTAACACTCCAAAAGGTTCAAAATGAAGCAACCCGACTTGTCACAGGATTAACAAGATCTGTATCATTAGAAATCCTGTTTAAGGAGTGTGGATGGGCAACTCTATCGCAAAGAAAACAACAACATAAGCTTTCTGTTATGTATAATGTAAATACTGGAATGGTACCCTCATACATACAAGATCTAATCCCCCCTTAGTTAGTGAAGTTTCTAATTACCCTTTGAGAAATACTGGGAATATAACTGTACATTATAATCAAACAAGTATTTCACAAAAATATTGTATTCCATCATCCATTAGACTATGGAACTCTCTTGCAGATGATTTGAAAGATTCATCCTCATTATTAACTTTTAAGAAACATATCATTTCAAACTTTAACATATTATGTGTTCCTCCCTATTATATTATGGGAAACAGATATAGCTCTGTTATACATGCACGGCTTAGAAATAATTGTAGTAGTCTTAACAATGAACTTTTTAGAAACCATGTTCGTGATAACCCTTTATGTGAATGGTGTGGTGTGATGAAGGATGCCACCCATTTCTTCTTTCATTGTATTAAATATGTTAGTGAAAGACAGGTTTTCAATGATACGGCTAGGGAGTTTCAACCCTTAACCATCAATTTGATTCTTTTTGGAAGCGAAAACTGGAATATTGAAACAAATATGGTCTTGTTCAGGGCTATCCACAGATATATCCATGCCTCGAAACGTTTTTGATAAGTTCTTTGACTCTTGCGTTGAAACTAATTTTAAAACAAATTCTTAAAACATGTAAATGTAAATACGAGTACTTAGTGACCTGAATCAAAAACTTATTCCATGTTTCAGAGGTTCATATTGGCAGTCATATACTTTGCTTCTTTCTTTATTTATTTATTTATTTATTTTTATTTATATAATCTTGAATTTATCTATTTTCATTTATTTATTTACTCTTATGTTTATGTATTTTTTTATTAATTACTTACAATTCCCTAGTTCATATTGCTATCATCCTGTTTTGATCATAACTTGTATTCTTAATCAGATTGTATATATTAAGCCATGTTTATAAGCTATATTCTGTATGTATATAATGTAGGGGAAAGGTCGTAGGTAATGTTGTGAGAACTTGTGACCCAACCCCATTGCTGTATCATATTTGGCAATAAAATATATTTAAACTATTCGTTTAAATCATATCTTTGAATTTTCCTTGTATTATCAACCGAACTCGATACAGTTGAAAGATATAGAGAATGTTGATTGTGATAATCATGCTTGTGGTACGCTACTATATAATACACGTTCTTTCTTTGGTCAGATATTTTCAAAAGCCATTGGGTCTATTCTTTTCATACATAGAGGTTTCTTAGGTGCGTGTGTGCAGGATGGGATATGGTTGGGGAGGGTATGAATTTACCAAGATGCTTTAGACCAGTTGTAAGAAAGCCATACTAAATCATGGCATCGTTATGACCATAATGAAGGATTCGAAATGACGTTCAGCATTCGGAAAGCTTTCAACATTTGTAGACATACGCTAATTGTTTTTTCTGAAGAATGATCATCAACTACTCACTTTTTCCAACAAACTGGTTTGGATTGAATTGGTTCGGATTAAATGATCCCGTCCCACCCATCATCGCAGCAAACTTGTTAGGATCAAATTGACCGTTAGCGTTGAACCCAGAAGTACCCATAGAGTTATTGCTAGGCTGGCTGTTGAATGGATTTGTCATGGGTCCAGAGAATCCGCCGGTAGGATTTGTTCCTGTTCCTGACATACTACCACTCATAGGATTTGAACCTCCTGCTGGACTATTTCCTGTCGTGGATTGACTTCCTAGCGGTGAACCGCCACCAGCAGGATATCCAGAAGCGCTCATTTGCCCCGAGGATGTTTGGGATTTGAAAGGTTGTGTTCCTGGTTGTGTGCCATTTGAAGGTGTAGTTTGGTTTGTCTGAGCAGATTGCCCACCACCCATTGTGAATCCTGCTGCACTTTGTTGTCCGGTAGATGCATGTGGAGAAAAAGGTCCCCCAGAAGAAAACGGAAGATTGTTCATAAACGCATTTGGGTCAAATACTGGCATTGATCCACTGACAATCTGTCGAGATCCTCGGGTACCTGAAGGCAAAATATTGCTGCAGTTACATTGTGTATGCTTTTCTGCATTACTTGATTACTCATTTATGCCAAATGGGTTTTCCCATCCTGTACATTGGGTGAATCCATTTCCAGTTTTGGGTTGTAAGGTAGGGTTTTCAGTTTTATTCAAGTATTAATAGAAAATTATGCAAAGTGGAAATCCTGATCAGACACCGGGCTCTGTGGCGTCTGTCTGGGTCTGTACTGTTTACATATGCCCCAAGGTCGACGTTATGAAAAGGACGTTGTACTTATATGGGTTAAGCATAAGCTTGAAACTAGATACCTTGATGCAACTTGAATAATGTATCCCTTATTTGTTTGTTTCATATTTATGTATTCTGATGAATGCCATAGTTTTTCACTTCCTATAAAGGTTTATAGCTGTACTTGATAAGATACATTATTTTTCTGTAGCTCAAAATGCTACCTGCTTGCATCTGAAGACAATTTAACAAACTACGAGAGACATTCAATATGTAGTGGAAACTTGCCAATAAACCGAAAAGTTTAATATCAGTTAGCATATATTAATCACCAGGGGCGTGCCTGCGTATACTCAAAGTACGCAGCTGCGTACTTTAATTTTTGAATGTTCAAAAAATTAAAACGTCTTAAATCGCGAAAAATGCAATAAAAACATGCCTCACCCGGGTGAGGTCTTTACATTACAAGTATACCGATTTTGTAATAATCCTGAACCAAAGCAATAGGATTTTGACTGTTTTTCACTTTTGTTTGAAACAATTAAGTCGGTGTTTAGGTTCAGAAAATGCAGGAGAAACCACCATTTAGTTCATATTTTGATTTTTTTGCCTAACGTATGGGAGGGGGACACCCCCTCCCATTCCCACACCCTGCGTACTTTGATTTTGCCCTCAGGCACGCCCCTGATCACTTTCATAAAATGATCTGCTTCTTGGCTATGCAAATGTAAAATTGCAGTTTTCCAGCTCATTTCCAAATTTAGACACGCCGCTTTCAAGATAGGTTACTGAAAAAAATGCGATATGAAATGAAATGGTGTTTTCAAAGGCAGAATACTACAAGAGCTAAGCAGTTTTCAGTCTGTTTCTTCCTTCCGTGAATATATAAATATTAGTGATTAAATGATTGCAAAAATCTTTGATATTGTTTATATTCTACGAAATAATGAGGTCGTTATTTTGGTTAAAATCCTTCTAGGTGCCACATTCCCTAGCGTTCAATTCACATAGTCTTTTTTGCCTGAACGATTACATTGCAAAAGTGTTTACGAAAATTGATCGTAACATGTTCTTGGTACTATGGTGTTCGTTTCCAAGTAATACAATCGTTTTTGAAATTTCCGATTATACTTTAACTCATAAAGTACATCTAAATATACCATTCGAATTGTAAAATTACTTAAAAGAATGCAATCCCTGGTTTGCATTGAAATGAATCTGACAAAACATGGTTTTCCATTAATGTTTGCATTTGTATGCATTGTTTGGACATTATGAAACGTATTGACATGCAAATTGTCTGGCTTGCCAGTTTCAGATTATCAAATAAAAAGAAAAGAAACTAGCATACCACTCAGATGAGATATCCCTAGATATTGGTTTGGCCGCCTTTGCACTGAGCGTGTTCAAACTTCGATACATTACTTCAATAAGAAACTCGCAATGGGGATTTTAAGTTTTTTTGTTTATTTTATTTCAACAAAAAATACCACACTATGGATGTGAAATTCATGCTTATTAACTATTTGTTTTAGAAAATACACTATGCCTTCCAAACACAGAGATTTTTCTTCACTCTTATTTAGGAACTATACGTTTCTCATTATTCATAACTTATATGGGGAAGTATTGGTTAAACTTGGGATATAGAGTGGGATATAGCATGGATATCATGCGACAGTCTGCATGTCTGGTTGTGCACCCAATCACGGTTGATAGCTATGGTTTCATCTTTAAGCCCCGTTCTCACTGTCCCGGGTTAAGGTGCCGGTTCACCCCGGTTTGATGATCCGGGATGAACCATGATGAACCGTGTCACAACCGTGGCGGCACCGTGGACAACCTTGGAGATCCGGGATGAACCGTGTTGAACCGTGTTAAACCGGCTCATGTCCCCGGTTGTTTTAAAATGTTTAAAACAACCGGGACTCACCGGGAGTAACCGGGAAGGCTGTCAAATACCGTGATAAACCGGGAAGACGCCGGGAGCAACCGTGTCTCCACCGGGACGGCGTCGGGGCGATAACGGCGTAATCCGGGAACATCCGTGTCTCCACCGTGATAAACCGTGCGGTTCCACTGCCTATGTATATGTAATAAAATGCAAAATAAAATTGAAAAGTCACTCCTGCTGCACCTAAAATGAAATTGGATTCATCCAAATGATAAGGATGGGAAAGTCCATTCGTCACAAGTTGGTTAAATTGTCAGCAGTATAAATGTGCTCATTTACAAAGCTAAATACACTTATAATTACTGAAGAGTCAAGCATATATGAGCCACGACATGAGATCTCCAACAATGTGGTAGTTGCCATTAGCAAAGCCTCAGATCAGCCTGCGCCTAGGCGCAGTCTGATCAGAGCCTTTGCTTGTCGCTTGATTATTCTATGACTGTTAAGCTACTGACCGAACAACTTTACAGCTTAATTGGGGACTGCACAGGCTTGTCTGAGTCTACACTTCTCAAAATATCACGTTGTTGGAAATCACATGCCCCGCTCAAAGTGTTTATATATTCTTACGAAAAAGCAAGACAATCTGGGCTTAGAATTACAATGTATCCTTAAAGTTAAGGAGTACTTAAGTTAAGTATTGAATTTCCAGGATGCGAAAAATAACGTTTCCAAACTGATTAAAACCAAAATAGTTTCATTTTTTCTGTAGATCACAATGATATCTTTGACCATGAGTACTGCATCGGTCTTGGCAATTTATTAAGCATTTAATGTACATGTTGAAGTATCAAGACTTAAATTAAGTCTTCCTTAACTTTAAGGGGGCATTGTAATTCTGGGCCCAGATCAACAACATTTAAACCTCGTCGTAAGAAAACAGGTCTGCTTCTGCTTATTTGTCATGCAACTGAGCTGCGAGGTTACTATGCAATTTTGCTTTCGCTACTCAGATCATGATTCCTCTAGTAACTCGTATATGGATGTGCAGTCCAATTTGTGTCATAACTGTTATGCGATAGAGACAGAAGAAAACTGATGTTACTCCACGTTTTTATCCTGGTTTTATAGTGTAGAGTAGCACCGGGACGCAACCGTGGCCCTACCGGCATGTAACCGTGGCGCAACAGGCAGTTACCGGGACATCACCGTAAACAACCTTGGTAACACCGGGGTATACCGGTACGAACCGTGGCTCCACCGTGCTGCACCGTAAGTGCTCCGTGGTGAACCGGGGCTCAACCGGCGTCTTGCTTTCTCGAGAACCGGGGCTAAACCGGGGTAACGTCGGCACAGTGAGAACGCAATTTATTTTTTATGAAATGTGTCCCGGTGCATCACGGTATACCGGCTGTCCTGCATCGGGATGAACCGTGGCTACACCGGCACAGTGAGAATGGGGCTTTAATTGCACGGAAGTGGGTCAAGCCTCAGACGTAATGACGGCCCTGACGTAAAGCTTTAATCCGTTGGTTGGTGCCTGCTGTTTGTCATGGGCTGGGCCCACCGTAGCTCAACTTGAGGGCTTCTTTAGCTCTGACTATCTGTGAGTCATGAGCTATTTTTTTGTATCATCAAAGATACATTTCATTAGTAAGGAAGCCTCCATGCGAGCTAAGCAAGTTTGTTTTTAAACAACAACAGAGTCTAGGGCGAAGATTTAGCGCTAGTAAAATGCATTTAAGCCCCCTGGTGGCGTATTGTTTTATGTACTCCCCATTGTTTGTTGGAACTCTGTGTTTGTCTTTGTTTTGTTATGCATTAATTTATGTCCATTTTAGTTTTTCATTCATCTTGAAGTAGAGAAAGCTTGTTGCTTTGCTATTATTGTCTTACAGATGTATTGTTACTATAAATGTTATGTGGCTCTTCCTCACGGTGCCATAGGTTGGTCTGCAGTATGTGATTGTGGTATTTCCTGATCATACTCACTTACTTTTTGGAACATTCTACAGTCAGGATATAAAGTTTAAATATACAATACAAGAATACAAGCTCTTTTTAACGATTTTTCGGCCCATATATGAGCATATACGAGATCTGTTTCATGTTTATTTGAACATATAAAAATTTTACTTTTTGCGGTTGCATATAAATAAAACAAACACATTTTGCTTTATCATGATAACGTGTTCCAGGTAGTGTCAAATATACAAAATGGCAATTTAATGTAGAACCATAGAACGGCGGCCCAAAAGACACACCAGCCCCCTTTTAATGATTCTAAGAGCTAAAACGGGTGTCTCTTTCATGAAAATGCGCATTTAACTGCGCAATTTTCTTTTAAGTTTAGAGGAACATTAAGTCTATTAGTCAAATGAAAAACAGCTTCTGTGCAACCATTTTTGCTTGACAACTGCGCTTAATAAGTTCTACCATACAAGTGCCCAAATGGGTATTCCATGTATAAAATATGTCATAGAAGAAAAGCGAAGAACAAATTCTCAAAACTCACAGCAGGCTCAAGTTCTTAGATAATTTAAGTTTAGTTTAAACAATATTTATTTCGAAAGTACAAAGCATGTTTCAACAATACAATAATATATACTTAAGGAATAAAGAAACGCAACAAACACTTCGAGTCATTGTAAGCATACATTATGATGCAAGTTTTTCGTGCAAATGATATTTATCCATAGGAGCACTATGTGTCCGTCAAATTTCAGCAGGTTTGACGTAATTATCGATTACGTAATCATTTTGGTATGCGCGTAACCAGCCTGACCCCCGTAGTAAACTGCTGAATCGGGGTCAATAAAAGAAAAGTTTGAATCAGCCATCGGCTTTATTGTTTTAAAAAGTCTTGGCATAGATTGCGGATCGAGGAAATGATCAAATGGCGACGTTTTGTATGAATCTGAAACGGCTTAACGTCATTAACGTCAACTCTTAATACTGCGTGAAACGCGTAAACTTTCTTTTCTGCTTGAGATTTATTCATTACAAGGACGTTCCGTTCAAGAATTATGACTTGAGATCTTCAGATGTCAAAAAACCTAAATTCTGACGTCCAAATTCGTTATCCTACGTTTTAATAGTTTCCATGATATTTATCTGTTATTCTAATGATAAAGTGGTCCAGTGGCAAAGTTAAGGCCACAGTTAACAAGTTTGGTGTTCACTCTCAGCATGTAATCAGATGTTTTCTCTTCCATTTTGCCGTGTTCTGTTTGGCTAACGTCAATAGAAGCACCTTACCAGCGTATTTCTAAGGTCTCTGGAAAGTCAGTTTTCCCAAGAAAGCATGTTCTGATTTCTCTAGGTTTATCCTATCCCGTAAATTCACCAGCGACCCAAAACCGGCGGCTCTCAGTGACGTTTATCGTTTATTCACTACCATTGTGTATCTTGCCAATCAAGTAGCGTGTTTTGACGCAATATCTTAACTGCATTACGAATATGATTGGACGTTTGTTTAATTTGCACATTGTCTAGTCGACGCCAAATAACCAAACGTGGAAAAGACGGGCGTATCTTGATCTTTATTCTGACGTTAACGTCACATTTTACGTTTTCATATGTTTTCATCTTGTACCGTTAATGTAGCGTTAAAATGACGTTTTGGCATTTCATCAAATGCTTTAAATATTCAATAAGAAATTTTCAAAAGAGATTTCACCAAACCGTCATTTAAACAGTGAAAAATTAAATTTTTGTCTGTTGCGTTTCTTTATTCCTTAAGTATATAAGCAAATAACAGGATTTGAAAACAAGCAATACTGCTTTTATGAATCATTTCCTGCGTGGTATAAGCAATGTCAATTGCATGCCAAGTTTATAGCTGGTGCAATATTTCAAAGCATAATTCTATAATTAACAACGTCATATCGTCATTTTGGTAACTTATCAGCGTCCTGGTATTTTGCATATGGCGCTCAAGCGTTATCAATACCACGATCTTGACAGTGTGGTCCAGCTTTGAAATTGTATATGATTTTATAAATATACGAGGGCTGTTCAAATATGAATGCAAGTAGCTTCATAACTTTCTTCACATATATGCTACGACAAAATGGTAAAAGTTTCTATAAAGGACTATATGTCACCTTTAAACTGGCACCAGACTTAAAGAAAAATAAGTATACTTATCGAGCTATGACCCTTTGAATGCGGGTCACGTTATTATACTAAAAAAACTCAATGCTTCGAACATATACCAGTGATATAGACGAGCGTATAATTCTTCGATAAACAGGTGAAATTTCTTGAAATTTTTAAAGAAGTATCCCCATATTCTTATATAACGATTCTGTGAAAGTTGCGAAAATCCGACATGCTTTTGCTAAATTACAACGAATCGTTTTCACTAAAGTCTCCTTATATTTGCAAATAAATGGTAAACAAAACACCACCTTTCAGTTTTCAGTTAAACGTATCTCTAACAAAATGCACGAAGCAACATTTAAACTAGTTTTAACTCAAAGCCAATATGTTGATTGCTCATACCGAGTTGCTGCTACAAACCATTGATGGATAGTGGGTAATTTTTAAACGCTGAAAAGCGTTTTTATTAAGTCAAAAATGTCTTAAGTGAAGGGGTTATAGAAGTTATACTTAGTTTTTTGTCATAATATTACGGCTTTATTCTAAATTTGAACGTAAACTTTAAGTTTGACCACTATAGACATTATTTGCAATAAAATTACTCATCTGGTCTTGAGGACTAGACAGATTGAACATATTTTAATTAATGTAAACACGCCATTAAGAAGCAGAAAAATGCTTGAAAAATGATATAAATCGTGATTACTCTGTAAATAGAGGACGGCGCGTTTTGAAAACTCCCTTATGACATATTTAGCATGTTTTCAGCAAAACGCAAAGAAAACGACACAGAAATGTTCATTATTACATCACCATTAGATAACTCAAAGTGGCGTTTATAAAAAAAATAATGACGTCACAAACGTGCCTGTTTAGTCGATATTGAAACAGGATTATATAAACTTTTTTTCCTGCAAGGAACATTTGGATTGTTTCTTAAACTTGCATCTAAAATTTGGTGCCATTTTGTCTAATACTTACAAAGATTTGACACTATATCCGCACATGTACCAAAACGTGCATTGCAATTTGCTCCAGAAAAAATTCAGTATACTGAAATGGCCTTTATATAAGGGTCCGTAACTCGAGAAATATAGTGATTGTTACTTTATGTTTGGTGCCATTTTAAAGGCGACAAATAGTTCTTTCCAGAAAGGTATGACATTTTGTCGTAGCATATATGTGAAGAAAGTTATGAAGCTACTTGCATTCATATTTGAACAGCCCTCGTATGTGAAGTTATAAGAGGTTTAATAATGCAGTATTCTGAGAAAGATTAATAAATGTAAGAAGAAGAAGAAGAAGAAGAAGAGAGAGAGAGAGAGAGAGAGAGAGAGAGAGAAAGAGACAGAGAAAGAATAAAAGAAAGCGAGTCAAACTAAACGATGAAAGAGTCTTATAGCGTTATCATTGAATTCAGATACCAAGCACACACAGCAAAGCAATTTGTTCACCACCCACCCAAATATCCACGAAATCTATCAAATAGTGTCATTATAATTGTATTGTTCTTACTAAGAGAAACGCTTAGAGAGTTTAATATATATTTCTGCACTGCTTTAGAAATAGATGTATTAACCTCTTCTGAAACAGCGCCAGTGCCAAAAAGAAAAACATCTGTGGTTAGTTCAACGTTTGTTTTTCGTTGTATTGATAAGAACATTTCAGCTCTCATTTGATTATAACAAGGACATGTCAAAAGGAAGTGTTTGTTATCTTCAATTTTACCACATAAACATTAAGGGTTTTGTACGAGTTGCGTCTAAAAAGATGCTGGTTTAAGGAACTACATTTGGTTCTAAGGCGTGTATGTAAGATTTGTCACCACAGTCGTAATATGTGGGTACTTTAGGTGTATCAAGGGTAAGGAGGTGTTTAAATGCAGCTAGAGTATCTGCTGATCAAACTGCTTCAGGTAGATTATTCCATGCCTGTAAGGTTGAAGGGAGAAAGGATTCTGCATAAGCACGAGTGTTTGCATGAATGCCTATATAGTTATCAGCATTTCTAAATCTATAAGAAGATAATTCTCCAACGTGGAGAGGTAGAAGATTAGATAAATAAAGAGGCGATAAACAATGATTCATTTTGAAGAACAAGAAAAGTTTGTGAAGATCCCTTCTCTCAGAGAGTTTCAATCATCCAAGCTCTTTGTAAAGTTTGTCAATTTCTACAAGCTTTTTAGCGCCAGTGACAATACGTCCAACTTCAAGTTGGATTTTTTCAATTTCATTACACTGTTGTTGCGTACAGTTGTCCCATAGGACATCAGCATATTCTAATAAAGAGCGAATGTAAGCAAAGTAGATAGTTTCAAGAGATTTCCGATTGATTGTAAATTTTAACATTCTAAGGAGATTTATTTGAGACCCAGCTTTTCTTTGATAAAATCAATATGTTTTTGCCAATCGCAACGTTGAGATAAATACACACCTAAATGTTTATGAGATACAACTTCTTGTTTTGGAACATCATTAAAAAATAGAGTAGGGTGATCTCGTAGATTAACCCTTCAAGAGAACAACAATCATTCGGTTTTAATGGGATTAAATTTTACAAGCCACTGCACTGCCCAATTATAGAGTCTATCTAGGTCCAAATTGAGTATCTGCGCAACAGAGTCCAGGATATCAACAATTATATATAAGCTGGTATCGTCTGCAAAGAGACATATGTTTGAATGGATTTTTTTGACTATATCATTTATAAACATTATAAAAAGAAGGGGGCCAAGAATAGAGCCTTGAGGCACGCCAGCCAGTATCTCAAGCCAACCAGATACACCACCAGGTATAACAACTCTTTGAAATCTATTAGTTAAGCAACTAATAAACCAGTTCAGTAATGGGCGACATAAACCATAATGCTTCAATTTAGCAATTAAACCCCTATGCCAGACCCTGTCAAAGGCTTTACTAATATCACAGAAAACAGCACGGATTTCTTTGCCTTCATCCAGGGCCTGGCAAAAGGTATTGTACAATTCAAGTTGATTAACTGATGAGTCCCCAGCAGTGAAACCAGACTGAAAACAATTATAATATTATTGTGTAATAAGTAGTTATGTACGTGTTTATGGATTAGTTTCTCCATTGTTTTACCAACATTGTTTTACCAACAGAGATAAGGGCCTATAGTTATCTACTGAACTTTTATCATCTTTTTTACGGACTGGTCTAACATTAGCTTTTTTCCAGATATCAGGTACTGTGCAATGTAATAGGGATGTATTGAATAAGTCAGTTAGAACTGGAACAAGCTCGACAGATAGTTCTTTTAATATTCGGTTATTGATTTGATCAGGACCACAAGCTTTGGTGACGAGAGATTTCAATGTGCTTTGAACCTCCTCAATGGTTAGTTCAATAGAGGAAAGTGAAAAATTTGATCGTGGTAGTTCCTGAACTGGAATGTTGCTGTCTTCTAGTTCTGTTTGCGATTGGAAGTACTGGTTAAAAATATTAGCTTTGTCGTTTGGATCATTTATGGGCTGCCCATTTTGAATTGGTGGTGGTATATCGTCCATTTTGTCTTTACTTATAAGAGTTTTAATAGTTTTTGCCACCAATCTTTGCTCGGAAATTTCCCTGATGTGATTTTTTCTGAAAGTTTGATTTTATATTCCATTTTTGCTTCCCTCAAGGCAGAGATACTTTTGTTTCTAAGTTTTCGAAATTTTTCCCAATTATTCGGCGTATTCACTTTTTAGCATGTTTATTGGCACGTTTTTGTTTCCTTATAATTTTTCTTATTTTATTATTGATCCAAGGTGGATCTAAGGGTCTTACGGTAATCGTTTTATTTGGAATGGTGCATTTACAAAACTCTAAAATTTTTAGGGTTACATTTTCTGTATAGATATTGACGTTGTCACTTTTTAAGCTGAGTCAATCAAATTTGTTAACATATTGTTTAAGAAGATCGTAATTTCCATTATCATATTGCCAAATATTTCTTTTAAAACAAAGTTGTTTATGCTTGTCAAAGTTAAAAATTGCATACATTGGGCAGTGGTATCTTATGATTTGGTCTAGAAAAGCATCGACAACACCACAAAGAAGAAGAGAGGAAGCATTTCTAGTAAGCAAGAGGTCAATAATTGATTCAGATGATTCAGTATAATGGGTAGGCTCATCAATGAGTTGGACCAGACCATATGGTTCAAAGAGCTTATATCACCGATAAAACTGATCACCAAAAATTGCTTTCCTGTATTTTGCATGCAATTTAGTGTTGCCTTGGAAACTGTAAACTCAATTTGCTTCCAAAAAGTATATCTCTAACTTTTTATTAACAGAACACACTTTAATTATTTATGTACAATTGATATTAGATTTCCAGAGAAAAAAACTTCATCTCTTTAAGAGAAATCGTTCGAGAACGATTCAGAGCATTTCGATTCAGACAGCAATTTTAAATACTTTTTCAATTATTACAAAATACAATGAGAAATAAATGAGTTACAGCAATTTCAAATTTGTTCCAATAAACATGAAACACTTCTTGTAAAGAGGCATATAATATCTTAAACTGTAGGGTCTGGCCACCCGTCCATCAAATAATAGCATAGGCTGAAAGTCAGCAGACACAATGCAGGATTGCTAAATACCATACTCAATTGTAATACACTTTACATACAGTGAGAGCTATACCATCATTAAATTGAAGTTATGCACAACCGATATCACTTTCCATATTTCAATAGGGATGATATTGCTTTTGCAATGGCACTACTGCAACTGGTCAATTCAAATCGAATTATAGAATTTATTATTTGACATCACATAACTTTAAAAATAATCGTTTAAAACTTCAGGTGATATTACCTGAATGGTTGTAATATCGTAATGCCAATGTAAGTGAATTTTTAATCTGTATTGCTGTAATAGATACATGTAGAGCATTGGAAAAGGTATGTGGTAGAGAGAAGCTTCATAGTTATCTGGTATTGGAAGCGAATATAAATAATGTCGTCAGCGTAAGTATCTATTTCTTTTCAAAGGAATAAAGTTGTATCTAAGTGGTGTTACGCGCTACATGATTATCACTTGTGATGTGGTAACGCTTTGACCTGAAAAGTGTTCACTTATCTT
This sequence comes from Loripinus fragilis, assembly GCA_964019695.1. NCBI lineage: Eukaryota > Metazoa > Mollusca > Bivalvia > Lucinida > Lucinidae > Loripinus > Loripinus fragilis. Next base: position 127,606,711 of record OZ026514.1, read on the forward strand.
ATCAGATTTTGAACGTTTTAAGATAGTGTTAATACTTCCTGGTTTAATCAAAAGTGCGATCGTGATTTTTCATATCTCCACATCTTTCATATAGTAAGCGAAAGGTTTTAAAACAACTTTTTTATTTAGTTTTGGAGATATCTCCCCAGTGTCTGAGATATTTAGTAGATGGACTAAGTAGACTCGTCCAATATTTGATCCGTCTGAGGTCAATATAGTCTTTACTGTTTCCTTTTGTCACATGGACAAACGATATAGGTATGATCGGTGGGTTGGTGCCTGATGCTTATCTGTAGCTGGACCCACCGTGGCTCAACTTGAGGTTTTCTTTAGCTCTGACTATCTGTGAGCCGTGAGCCCTTTTCTTTGTTTCATCATGATGTGTTAATTTGATTAGAGTGTTTCTCCATGATGTTATATTGCAATAGTTAGAAGGCTTCCCTGCGAGCTGAACATTTCTTGTACTTTGACAACAACAGAATCTATGGCGAAAATTTGGTACCAGTAAAATGCAATTAATCTTCCAGTGGCTTAGGCTGCTGTCCGTCCTAAGGCGGCGGTTCTGTTGTTGGTGACTTGTTGTTAATTGTTACTCCTATTGTAGGAGTATGTAATTGTTCTATGTTTTGCTGTACGTTACTTTTTGTCCCTTCTAATTTTGCAATCATCTTGATGGGGAAGAGAGAGCTGGTTGCTTTGCTTAGTTTGTCTTCCTGGTGTCTCGTGGTTGTTGTGTGGCTGTTCCTCGCGTTGCCATGGGTTTGTATGCAGTTTGTGATTGTGGTATTTCCCGATCATACTCACTTACTATTTATGAATACATTTACTTCCCAAACACCACGTCACGCCACCAACCCATCGAGGTTTCGTTACTGCATACACTGAATTATCACTCGACGTCACGTCTAAAAGTGATATAATGCCATGGACTAAGTGGTTATACAAATTTAGTAATCTTACGTAGTGACGTCCATAACAACTCTGTGTACATACTGACAAAAAATGCGAATATAAAGTATTTAATATCATGTGCACTAAACAGTCAGGGGCATAACCTGTATAAGTTACAATATATATCACTCGAAGAAGTTAAAATTGTGTCTTTTCAACAATGATTTCAAAGTGAGGCTATCGAAAGTAACTTATTTAGGTTATATCTGAAATTATTTACGCCAAGGTCAAATTTTAGTCCGTCAAAAATATAACTTATTCAAGTTAAAAAGTAGCTTATTTTCTGATTTTCAATGACCTCGCGTACAAATTTCTAGACGATGCGTACACAAATTTATTGCATAATCGTAAAGTTATGTAAAAGGTCTTTCAGATAAAATTACCCACATGGCCGTGAAAATTGCAGTAACTCCGGAAAATGAAGATGAGAAAAGACAGTTTCACTCAAACAGGTTACTTTTGTTTTTGTTGCTAAAAAAATAACTGCTTTAAGTGATATATTTTTTAACTTTTGGAAGTTATGCACCTGACTGCTAAAGCGGGATTAAAACTATGATTTCAGTACACCTGGTCCCCCTATCGTTGATTCAATAAAGGAACCAAGAAGATAAAAACACATACGGGTTTAGGTGGTGATTGAACAAGGGTCATTCAACTTTTGGAACGAGTATGTAAGCATCTGAGTTATTTTTCAGTTATCTATTTACTGAATTTCCTTTTGGATCATAGGACACACGTTTAAAGCTAATTAGAATCGAACAAAAATAAAGTATTACATAACATAGGAGGTTGAAAGTAGAAGATTTAAAAATAAAATATAATTAATATGATAATGTTTAGCCAGGCTGAAAAGTACTAAAGACATAAAAGATAGTATACTCTTTCCAGGAGTCTAATTTATAACAATTAATACTGACTCAATATGCATTCCTAAACGAATAAAAATAGGCATAATATTAACATGCGCGGATCCAGACAGTTTTGTCAGGGGCTGGGGGTCCAGCTTGGACAGCGAATTTTTATATTTAATTTTTAGATGATGCAGGGAGGTAGGATCCAAATACCACAATAAGCGGGCCATCATCGGGGCCCAACATTGAATGCTGGCTTGGTACCTTTGTGGTTTTTCAGGGGATCCGGACTAGTATTGCTAAGATAAGTAAGTAAGGGTGCAAAGATCAGAAATAGATACAATCAAGTACCGCACCTGACCCAGGATACCAAATGAAACCCTTTACTTAGTGATTTTTCAAGGAGGGGGGTCCAGACCCCCTATCCCCCTCTAATTCCGCGCATGATTAAAACGTGTATTGCTAGTCAACTGTTTTTTTGAACGACGGTATATTCAAATGAGATACCTCAGGGTAGTGCACTTCATACAGTACAATGATGCCATAATTGTAGATCATTCTTTAGTTTTATGTTTCTTATTAAACTTTGTAAGATGTCCTAAAGTCCTCACTCATATCACAGCCAAATCTGTGTACGCTTGCACTCATTTATAAAATAGAACAATTTAAAGCTACAAGAACTTTCCAACAAATATTCGATGGAATCATCTAATTTTAGAAAAAAACCGTCCGCTAAGCTATATAATTGAGGCCAATTGAATTTAATTTCGTTTAATAAGTTTCATCGCTCTTAAAAAAATCACGGTGCTCAAAATAAATAGTTACGTTTTTCCTTAGAATAAAAAGAAATGTCATTTTTTGAAAATTTGAGAATTCAGACGTTCTACTCCTTTCTATTTTGACAAAAATGTATTTATAATTGTATTCGGATATTAATTGATATATTACATAAAGAGTTGTTAAAGGTTTTCCTTTCTGAGAGCTTCCAACATGTCTGAAAAGAGAAATGTTCCACTGTCCTTAACCATGGGTCACTTAATTTGGTATTGTGATTTATCAAATTATGCAATCTTATCGTTTTTTTTATACCACCATGTAGGCGACAAATTTTCCGTTCCATTGATATATTACACACGCTCACTTCATTTTTCATACTATAGATATTTATCAAATAGTAAAATTTACACAACAACCAAATTCAACGAAAGAACATCATTTGACTCATTTGTTATGCTTGAAGACGCGATAAAAATTCGACTAATAAACCAATAATGCTTAAATTTGGTACATATGTCTAAATATGGTGACCAAAAAAACTGTGAAAATCCAGTTAGAAATAGGCTAAGCTGGTTTCTCGTTGAATCACCCTCGTACCTCCAGAGGCGGTACAAAGTAAGTAAGGGTGCAAAGATCAGGAATCGATACAATCAACTACCACACCTGACCCAGCATACCAATGGGAAAGTGACTAACTCACAGTTATACACCACAAACGAGAGCCAAGAGGTCCGGCCTTTCCCAGCAGGTGACCACAAGGCACAATTAAACAGACGCGCGCACAAAGGCATAACAAACACAAGTCAGAAAAACATAACAATATCCATAAATACATATCTTGTCATTGATGTAAAAGCCTGGCAATATTTTGCAAAATACATGTTTAAAATACAGAAATAAAACACAATTTGTCTTTTTTATGATTTGAAGAAAAGATGTTTCAATCTTCTCATATCTTCCCACTTTTACAGTTTAAGATAGTTGATGCTTGTACAGACCTCTTCTGCTGTAATTTGTTGAGGTATGGAGTCATTTTCACAAATATTTTAAGAAACTGTCCGAGAAGAATACTGCAATATGGCTTAAATGATTTATATGAAAACTTTTTACCAGTAAAGCTCCAAGTGAAATTTGCTACATTTCTACCTAGGAGTAAATAAATACAAATCTTATTCAGCATGTAGAGGTGAAATTGGAATACTATCTCATGCAATGTATTCTATTTTGATAACTAGTTTCAAGAATGTAATTGTTAGTTTACTAGTGTCTCTTCCTTTTTGAACCATGGGTTTGACTATTATTTGTGATTGTGGCTTTGTTTGATCAAAGTACATGTTATTTTTGAAACCCTTGATAGTTTGTTTCACATTTGCCTTGGTCAGAGATTTTTTTTATTATAAACAAATGGTCATTTCCGGTCAACTTTCAGTACCAAAAATACGGTAAAATGGCCGTTTGCTTTACTATAATTATGCTCTTGGTGTCAAGTGAATATCTGTATGTCTCAATCTCGTGCTACCGTTCTGTTGTCTTTGACTGTGACATTTCCAGGTCCTACTCACCTGTTGTTTTCTTCAAAGTCAGCAGTCAATATTGAGAAACTGTTAAAATTTCTATTTTCTGTAAAATGCCATTAGCCATAGCATGTGTAAGGGTTTGGAGTGGGTGACTTAAATATAAGCGTAGTGCTCGAAGAAGAGTATCCACATGTTTTCGTATTTGGTATAAGCTTAAATTTTAAACTGATAAAAGATAGTATTGGTTGTTTTCTGAGGACTAGGCTAGTGTATATTCGTGTAAAGAGAAACTCACCGACAATGTTGGATGTGCCATGCTGTATCAGCAGCGCTATAAACAGCGCAGAGGTCCACATGTTACTTCTATAGTTCGCTATTATTTTCAATGTCTGTGTGCTTCTGCTTCAATATTGATAATAAATTGGGCAGTGCCTAACCTTTTTCGACCAGTTCTTATCTTTAATGCCGAGTGACGTTGTGTTTGATAAGAGAATTATGTTTTTCATATCATGGTGGCCTTGTCTTAACATAGAAGAACTTGTCCAATTTAGTAGTCAGGAGGAGGAAATGAATAAATGCGATTGACTCTTATAAGTCTAGCTTCTGTTTTGTGGAACATTCGCAAACAGTACAGATCCAGATAAGACGCCACAAAACGCGGTGTCTGATCAAGGCCAGCACTGTTTTATTACAGAATTGTCTATCAAAATTTCATTAAAATGAAAAATGCCGCCTATCAATACTAACAGGGAGCGCAGTGGCTCAGTGGTAGAGTGCTTAACTCGAGACCGAGGGGCCGCGGGTTTGAGCCTCACCGACGTCACTGCGTTGTGGTCCTTGAGCAAGACACATTTATCCTAGCTTAGTACTGGTTCAACCCAGGAAGACCCGTCCCTGTTTAACTGAAAGATTGTTGATGAGACGTAAAGAAACAAATCAAACAAAACAAACCAATACTAAAATTTGTTGTAAAACGGAAATGGACTGATCAAAATTATATGCGGTTAGAATGGCAACAACATTAAGCATGGGCTTTTGATAATATAGATAAAGTCGAGCATGCGTTATTTGGACTTATTGCCTCAATGAGCAGCGAAAGCACAGGCAAATCTGTGTATCCACACAGTCACACCAGAGACTATGTTGTTCACATGCACAAAGCTTGAAAGTTAAAAAATGCTTGGACTTCATACTAGACATGGGCGGATCCAGAGGGGGTGGGACAGAGGGTCCGAACCCCACTGAAAAATTATAAAAATATAGTGTTTCTTAGCAATACTGCTCTGGATCCCCTAAAAATCAGAAATAGTAAGTGAGTATGATCAGGAAATACCACAATCACAAACCGCAGACAACCCTGTGGCACCGAGAAGGGCCAAGCCAACATTCAATGTTGGGCCATCATCGGCAAGCAAGCGAAACGCCATTCCAATGGCGTTTTGCTGGCGGGGCCGACAATGGCCCGCTTCTGGTGGAATTTGGATCCTCCCCTCATCAACTAAAAAAAAAACAAAAAAAAAAAACAAAAAACGTTGTCATCCTGGATAGCTGCGCATGCACGCTTAATGAATGGCTTCACACAATATGTGATGCGCACCGAAGTAAGAAAGAGGGTAAAGATCAGGAATCGATAAAATCAAGCCCCACACCTGACCCAGGATACCAATGGGAAAGTGACAACTTCACAAATAGACATCAACCACAAGCGAAAGCCTTTCCCAGCAGAGGACCACAAGGCATTAATAAAACGACGCGCACGAAAGCATAGCATATACAGGACTAAAATAAAATAAATGATCCACAAAAGAAGCACCGCCTTGGAACGGTCAATAATATAAAAAAGCCGGTTTCACTACGCCCCAACCTCACCCTTAGTTCAGATGTGGATCAAGACATATAGATCAGGAGAAGGTTTGCATGTAAGTAAGAAAGGGTGCAAAGATCAGGAATCGATACAATCAAGTACCACACCTGACCCAGGATACCAATGGGAAAGTGACAAACTCACAGCAGACACCACAAACGAGAGCCAAGAGGTCAGCCCTTTCCCAGCAGGTGACCACATAGCACATATAAACAGACGTGCACAAAGACATAGCAAACACAAGACAGAACAAAAACATAAAAGATCCACAAAAGAAGTACCGCCTTGGAAAGGTCAGTAAAATATTTTACTGGAGGGCTAAAACCGGTTTAACGGCGCCAACCTCACCCTTAATTCAGATGTGGATCAAGACACATAGATATTTGGTTTGCATGAAAGACCCCTAACTTATCAATGCATCATCTCCTAAAACATATAAATCAAGATATAACAAGGAGATAAAGCAAAGATAAGGACTCAACAGTAAATAAATCTGAATACCGGAGCAAAATAAATCCAACAGTTAAACCCCGTTGGGCCCGACAAACAACCAAAGCAGCAGGCCCCTACCATCTCATCAATAGATAAGTCGTTAAGTCGGAACCATCATAGAGTCTGAAGTCCGACCCACCGGCGTGCAATTAAAGAGGAAAGCAAAGTTGCCAACCGTGATTGGGTTGACTAACAAGCATGCAGTCTGTTGCAACACATTAATGTTATAGCCAATCTTTTTATAATGGGAAATTATTTTAATGAACTGCGCTGAAAAATTATTAGAGCCAACAATCTTCTTCAATTTATATACCAAGTCACCATAGAAATCAGGTTCCGAAAGTCCTTGGCGCAAGAGAGATTTAAGTCCAACTTGGAATTTAGAAATCAAATCATAGTATCGTCTATAAAATTTTGAAAAAGTTTTGCGAAGTTTATGATACCGATAGCCTTGTTTAAGAAGTTTCTTAGTTAACAATTTATTGCGAGTGTTGAATTCAGCAACATAGCTAGATGCTCTAGTAAAACTAATGAGTTGAGAGATATAGACTCCATAGGATGTAGAACGAGGAACATTACCATCTAAAAATGGGAAATTGACAATTTCAAAATCAAAGTCGTCACGTTTATCATAAATTTTGGTAGAAACAATATCATTAGAAATAATTTGACAAATGCAAGTCTAAAAATGTGGCTTCGGTATCAGAGACATTGGCTTTATTTAGGTGGAGCTCTGAAGGGTATATTCGACTTACCATATTGTCAAAATAAACATTATCAATATCTTAAATATCGTCCAAATATCTGGAAGTAGTGTTAAACGCATCAATAACATCAGCCTGCTTATCATCAGAAATAGACATCATGAAGTCCCTCTCATAACAAAACAGGAATAAATCTGCAACCAGGGGAGCACAATTAGTGCCCATAGGAATCCCAACTAATTGTCGATAGAGCTTGGTGCCAAATCAAATAAAAATGTTGTCCAACAAAAATGTCAGCGCATCACATACATTTTGACACGACCATGCATGATATTTTTTTTAGCTTTTTCTGAAGTAAAAAATGCATTTCTGTCATTACATGCAAGGTAAGGAGAGCCTTTTCTCTGGAAGGTTCTATCAATAAGATCAATAAGTTTATCTTTAGTTAAATTATGAGGTAAAGTAGTGTAAAGAGTAGAAAAATCATAAGTAGACAAACTGGTCGCATTGAAATCTATAGCTTTAAGTTTATCTAAAATTTCACCTGAATTTTTAATAGACCAAAATAGGTTTTTACCGGATCTCTCATATACCTTTTCACAATATTTGATAACATGTTTTTTAACAGCTGTAAGACACGAGGTTAACAATTTAGAAAGTTCTGTTGTCGTACAAGAACTAGGATTAGCAATAGATCTTGCTTTATAGGTTTTTATGGGGTTTAGGCAACCAGTACAACGTAGGAACTTTGTCTTGATTTTCTTCAGCTTTGACACCAAAATGTAGGGCTGTACGACAACCATGCCCATCAACAACCACCCTAACTTATAAATGCATCATCTCCTAGAAGATATAAATCAAGATATAAAAAGGAGATAAAGCAAGATAAGGACCGAACAGTAAATAAAACTGAATACCTAAGCAAAAGAAATTCAACAGGTCATTTAAGTATCATGGTTATAGCTGTAGCTGTTGTTAGTTCTAAAGGTTCTGTTTGTTTCTACAACCTCTTTGTAGCTCAATACAATCCCGGTATGCAACACGTTTTGAGTTGTACCTAGTTAGGTGTTGTGATGATTTGTGTTCTTAGTTCGTCATTACGATGTACAATGTGAATTTTGCTGTCACCACTCTGTCGCGCGTTTACAAGCTTTACAAGAGCTTTACAAGGGCTCTGTAAGTTTTGCATAACAACTTCATACCTGGCCTTATGTTACTTTCTAGTCAGACGTTTTATACTATAATATTATCATATACTACGTAAGTGACCTTAGCCCATGTCACAGACTTAGAAATCATTTGCTTTATATCAAAATTTTAAATAGTATAATATGTATGATAAAATAATAATATATAATGGACCAGCCAATGAAATCAGCGTAAATATCGCTGCTAAATGCATCAGCGAGAATCGATGGTTTAGACGAGTTTGCTTGTATGCAAAGACTCACAAAGACATTCGCTGCTCACGAACACAAAGAAGAGATGCAGATGAAAGCTCAGGCCAAACTTTAGACCTCCAGCTGTGCTGACTATGTCAGAATGGACATTTATTATGTGTATTTGCGCATATACGACCAGAGCCGAAATCTCGTGCACTTGCCATTTCTTCCGAGGTGATCAAATGATGGTGTCATAGTTTTGTCTATAATCTGTGATGGCCGTGTACACGTTACTGCCGTTGAGTAATTTATATGGCTCATGTGCCTGTGACTGTGCAAGTAAGTGGTTGCTACCCTTTCTAAGGCGGCAGTTCTACTGCTGCTTTCCTTTGGTGCTATCATTTAGTGTTTTTCTTTAGTCTTTTAAGCTCACCTGAGCCATTCGCTCATGGTGAGCTATTGCTATAGTTGGATGTTCGTCTAGAATCGTGCGTCGTCCGTCGCCGGCGTTGGTCTTTTCTCTTGGCACTTAAGCTTTTTTCCAAATTTATACCCTGACAAAAAAGAAACGCATACAGTAACATTTCAGTTTGCCTTTGTTATGTTCAAGTTATTTTTGTCGATTTGAAACGAAATTTCAGCGCGACATTCAACCCCACTTATCGCATAGCGTTGTGTCTATAGGGGCAGACTTGATTTAGCTGTTCTCTTTACTCCTTTCACTCCGAACAGGCAGAACAGAAATCAAGTGCGCCGGAACATCTGTGCTGGCGTACGCCGGAGTACTCCGTCTTACGAGGTGGTGTAGACAGAACACACTGTAAAAAATGCGCTTACAGATTAAACACTTTCTGAGACGCATTTCTTGTCCCGTTTTTTTAACGCGTATACAGGTAAGACATGTATCAAAGCTAAACAATAGTAATACGATACTTTTCTGTACACGTTTAGACCTCAACGTGTACTTAACATGTTTAAATTCTATGCGCATTTTTTACAGTGCAGTCACGTGACCTGTTCCAAAAAAGATGGCGGATCACTGCCTGCATGCGCGGGAATATTTTGTATCGCTTGATTAATTCCGGAGTACTCCGAAGTGCCCAGTTTTACTTGTTTATGTGGCTGTTCTGGCGTCCGCCCAAGGTGTGTTATTGGATATTGTTTCTGTATTACTGACGTGCAGTGCTATGCCAAGACTGCAGCAGCCTGAAAGGTACAGGACAATCAGTTTGCTGTCAGCAGGTGTAAGCGTGTGAGGATGTTGAATGCGAGGTCATACTTCTTATTAAACATCCTGTGGCATTCAAAATGAACTATTTTCTGTTCTTTGACTAGTTACAGACAGTGTGTTGAATCTCAATGGGTAAAATTCCACAGAAACATTGGTCTATAAACGCACTAAATATACATATAAATCTAATAAATGAATTTATTGTAATTTTCAACAAAATTGGAAATTCTCAGTGTATGCGTTTCTTTTTTGTGGGATATATACACTGAAGTAGCCACCATACAAATTTTGCTCCCGTTCAAAAAGTAAAAATCACTTTTCCAAAATTTAAGTTGTATAAAAGGTCCAAGGCTTTGTCGAGACTCTGCTAATTTTGTCATGGTAGACCTTGCATAAACAAGGTCAGAGTAAAGGTACCATCATTTCAAAAAGTCACACTTTTTAGTGTAATATAAACTATTCATCAGATACTTTATCCATTTATATTTAATTAGTTTGAAGATGTTAATAACAGCTGTGATTTAAGATGAAAAGAATCAAAAGATTTTTGAAAATTAAACACTCCATTTTTCTTCTACGTTAACATGAAGACAGCCACGGTCAACAACTTAATCAAAGGATTTTTAGATTAACCATGCAGTTTGCATACTCAGTTTGCATTGCAATCTGTGCTTTATTATCTGCGGCACAGCAGTGCAATTTTCAGGGGTTCCTTATTATGAATAGGCGTCACTGTCCTGCTTAAAAATATGCCATTTAAATGACCTTTAAAGTTTCACGTTAAAATCGGAAGTGGATACCAAATTAGTAAAAGGTATCGTTAGAAAATGGGCTCATTAAGGTGCATGGTGTTTTGTCAAACATATTAACATAGAATAAAACACAAACAATGATATTTGTATGTGCAGCTGATGATTTCCGAAAATAACAGTAGTTGGGATTCCTATAGGCACTAATTGTGCCCCCATGGTTGCCGAATTATTCCTGTTTTGTTATGAGAGGGACTTTATGATGTTTCCTTCTGATGATAATATTGATGCTTTTAACACTACATCCAGATATTTGGACGATATTTTTAACATTAATGATGTTTATTTTGACAATATAGTATGTCAATTCTTTTTAGATCCAACTTAATAAATAAAACTAATACCTCTGATACCAGAGCCGCGTTTTTTTGACTTGCATTTGTCAATTTCTAATGTTATTGTTCCTACCAAAATTTATAATAAACGTGACGACTTTGATTTTGAAATTGTCAATTTCCCATTTTAGATGGTGATGTTCCCCGCTCTACATCCCATGGCGTCTATATCTCTTAACTCATTCGTTTTGCTAGAGCATCAAGCCATGTTGCTGACTTCAACACTCGCAATAAATTGTTAACTCAGAAACTTCTTAAAAAAGGCAATCAGTACCATAAACTTCGCAAAACCTTTTCTAAATTTTATAGATGATACTATAATTTGATATCTAAATTCCAAATTGGACTTTACGGTGCCACGAGGTTGTCTGCGGTTTGTGATTGTGGTATTTCCTGATCATACTCACTTACAATTTCTTGCGCCAAGGATTTTCGGAACCTGAATTCTATGGTGCTTCTTTGTGGGTCATTTATGTCTTTTCTGTTTTGTTTTTGTTATGCTTTCATGTGCGTCTGTTTATTGATGCCTTGTGGTCACCTGCTGAAACAGGGCTGACATCTTGGCTCTCGTGTGTGATGTCTAAGTGTGAAGTTGCCAATTTCCCATTGTTATCAGGAGTCAGGTGTGGTGCTTGATTGTATCGATTCCTGATCTTTGCCCTCTTTCTTACTTTATATATATTATAAAATTCGAAAAGCATTTTCTAAATTCTACAAAAGACACTCAGAGTTAATTGTTAAATACAACATTAGGTTAAAACTCTTCGGCAACCAGGCATATCAAAACCTATATCTTATGGTAATTTAGTTTATAAATTCAAAAGAATTGTTGGAAAACCTAGTTTTAGTGATCAGTTCAAAAAGAAATTATCGAACGTTATATAAAATTTATATAGATATAACTTGGTCTGCATGCCTGGTTTTGAACCAAAACCCGGTTTATAGCTATGTTTTCCTCTTTAATTGCACGACGGTGGATCAGGCCTTAGAGAGAGCTGATTGCTTTGCTTAATTTGTCTTCCTGGTGTCTCGTGTTGGTTGAGCGGCTCTTCCTCGCGGTGCCACGGGGTGGTCTGCAGTTTGTGATTGTGGTATTTCCTGATCATACTCACTTACTATTCTTAGACTCTGTAACGGCTTTGACGTAAAGCTTTGTTCGGTGGGTTGATGCCTGATGCTTATCTGCAGCTGGGCCCACCGTGGCTCAACTTGATGTTTTCTTTAGCCCTGACTATATATGAGTCGTGAGTCCTTTTCTTTGTTTCATCATAGTGTGTTAATTTGATTAGAGTGTTTCTCCATGATGATGTATTGCAATAGTTAGAAGGCTTCCGTGTGAGTTGAACATTTCTTTTACTTTAACAACAGCAGAAACTAGGGCGAAGATTTGGTAGCAGTAAAATGCATTTAAAGCCCCCCCGGGTGGCTTGGGCTGCTATCCGTTCTAAGGCGGTGGTTCTGTTGTTGTTGACTTGTTGTTTATTGTTTCTCTCATTGTGGGAGTCTGTAATTGTTCTATGTTTTGTTGTAAGTTTCTTTATACCCATTCAAGTTTTGCAATCATCTTGATGGGTAAGAGAGAGCTGGCTGCTTTGCTTGGTTGTCTTCCTGGTGTCTCGTAATTGTTGTGTGGCTCTTCCTTGCGGTGCCATGGGTTTGTCTGCAGTTTGTGATTGTGATATTTTCTGATCATACTCACTTACTATTTTTGCCGTCGATGTCGTGTTGTCGTGTGACTGATAGTGTTTTGTGTCTCTTCCTCGCGGTGCCGTCAGTTGGTATGTGGTCTGTGATAGTGAAATTTCCTGATCATACTCACATGCTTTTTAACAAAATCAATACTAGAATATATCGCAAAGTAAATACCTTAAGCTGTATTTTTCGAACACACTGAGAGCTTTATAACAATAAGGCCAACTGCCTTTTCGGTGATAAACGGCTTTCTTATTAACCCACTGTACACTGGAAACCCCACCTGTTCTCTTCTTTTGTTTTCAGCCAATCATGTGTAAAATAGCCCCCGATGAATCCAACTTTTATTTAGCATAGCCAATAGATTTAGTACCATGGAGCACTTGAAGGGACATGTTTGTACCGTGTTTATCAGAATAGAATTAAAACCCGTTAATAAGAACGGAAATCGAACCTAAAATATAAGGTCTCGTTTTGAAGACTTATTTTAAAAGTCGTTTATTGTACTTAAAGATATTGTTCTAACAACATATTACCTCATTTAAACGACATTATACTTATAATATCATCATTCAAACGACATAATAATGTAGAACATTAATACAATAAAACCAGAAAAGAATATAGAATAGAAATTAAAACGACACGATATCTCGTTTAAACGACTTGATATGTCGTTTGTGTAACTGAATGTGCTCGCATTTGAAATATAGCTTGTTAACCTCATATAATAGTTCGGGCATTTTGAATCAATGACAAGTCAACCAATGGGAGCACACCATTATGTTCAGCAAAGGATAGAACAAGCCGTTTGAACAAGATATTATCATTTTGTTTTAACAAGATTCTACTTAATAAGTCGTCAAAACGAGATCCTATTTTGATCTAAGTTCCATTCTGGTTTATTGCAGATGGAAAATCAACCATCCAGGGTTCCGTACCAATCAAATATTTTCAGCCTCAACAGCAAATGAATAGGATTCGATTGAAGAGGTTCTAAGACCTTGTATTATAGTTTTTTGCTAAAAGAAACAACAATATCGATTGTTCCAAGTGAAGTTTAGAATGTTTTTATCTGCCCGTGTATTTCCAAATGCCGATTCTCTTTTTTCTGTGATATAAATCTATCTGAAGCTCTACCTGTTTGGTGATGGGATGTATTTTAAACGGAGTAGGGCTATAATATTACATTGTTTTATCACATGACGTCGCGTCTGGGAGTGAAATAATGCCATGCAATAAAATCGATGAATAAGTGGTTTACAGATTTTCCGGAAACGTTGTGACGTCCATAACAATGTTGCATACATAATGACAAAAGTACATAGAACGTTTTACTGCAGAAATAAGATAATAGAATCTAATATTCGTGCTCTTGTATTACTGAATTTATTAAACTTGTTTCTAAAAAAGAGATAAAATGCTCGGCAAGCCTTGCATTTTATCTCTTTTCCCAAACTCGTTTAATAAATTCAATAAAACATGAGCACTCCTGTAAGATCCTCTATATCTGAAGCTCTGCCATGAATTTAAACTGGAGTAGGGCTAAAACATTACATTGTTTTTATTTGTGTACCACCTATGGCACATTTGTGGACATGTTTGACACCAGCATTGTCGTGAATATAGTTGTTGTAGTAGGAGTGTTCGTCGCATATACAGGCGTTGTTGATGTTGGTAACGCTGTCACTGGACTTGTTAAGGGAATGGATTTGGTTTTGGAAGCTACTGTAATTGTAGGATGTGGTCGTGGTGTTGAAGAAATAATTGCAGGGGGAAACATAGCTGAAGGGTCAAAATTCATCTGTTCTGTTCCTGAACTTCCTGGCAGAAAACGTCCAGAATCCTGCATTAGTTGTTGCATAAGCTGCACTGGGTCAAACGAAGGTTGGTTCTTACTGGTATGTACACTTGAACCGTTAGCTACTGGCATCCCCATCTGACTTGGAATAAAGGATGCTTGTCCAGCGGATGCAGGATCGAAGGTGGCTGCACCTTGGAATACACTAGAATTCCGACCTATGCTATTGTCTAACATACCCATTGGACTGAAGTTTATCTGAGTGTACTGATCATTAGCTTTGTTTGGATCAAATGAAGCTGATTGGAGGACGTTTTCATCCATTCCAGGATTTTTCGACAGCATTTCAAGAGGATCAAAGTTCATGTGTGCAGTGTTGAATTTATTAGGATCATATACAGCTTGATTTACTGAAGACGGATCAAACGCGCTGATGAATGCAGACTGGTATGAACTGGCTGGAGCCTGTCCTCCAGGACTGACACCAAGAAGAGAGGCCATACTGTTTCCTGTTACATTTGGGGCTGTCCCAGCGTAAGGGTTTTGTATCAATTGCTGATTGATAAGGTTGGCATTGTACATTCCAGTCCCATATCCTCCTCCATGTATAGATGGATATCCGGTACCACCAAAGCTATTCTGATTCATGCCAGAATTTGATGCATTTGTGACACCAGATTGAGTTGAAGGAATTCCAAATCCTGGTGTGTTAACAGCATTTGGGTCGAATCCATTGCCACCAAATGACATTCCAAAGCTAGCAGATGACCCAGAAGTACCACTGTTTGCAGCGCTTGCATCAAAACCCCCAACACCAAACGCATTTTCGAAGCCTGACATGGCAAACCCATGGCTTGTGGTGTTACCAAGCATATTGTTAAAGTTCATATTGGTAGAGGCAGGAAACGTATTGTCTGCATTCATGACACTACCTCCACTGCTTGTACCTAGACCTAGACCAGAATTGGTAGAGTTTGGATTATCCCGAGGCAGTCCAAGTAAAGATTGAAAATTAAAGTTTATTCCCATCGCTGTATTTGAATTCGGATCATAAGGACTGCTAAAATCGCCACTGGAAAGTGGCTGATTTTGTCCAGAGCCACCACTCAATGAAGGCATCATCTGCCCAGGTCTAAAACTTGATTGTCCCTGCTTGGAGTTGATCAAATTTGGATCGAAGCCCAGAAATCCATCGTTTGATGATGATGAAGGTGTATAAGTAGGTGATATTTTGGCGGTATTATTTGCTCGCTGTGGTACGGTGCTACTTATATTTATATGGTCATCCTCTTCATCGAGCTTTCCTGAGATATGACGTGATGTTCTAGGTTTTATCCAAGACATTGCATTTGGGTTGTACAAAGCTTGTGCTGCATTAAGTGCATTTGGATCAAAGCCTGAAGCTGAGACTGGAGAATTGCTTCCACCTGAAGATAAAAATGAGGGCCCTGAAAGTGTACGAGATGCATAATTGTCATTAGAATTCTGTATCCTACTAGGATATAAACTTCCTGGGATAAAACCGAATTGTTTCTGTGCCGATGATACCTTGGGTTCTGAACCAGAATGGGATGGTTCCGTGCTTGTTTCGTTATGCATTTTATTGTGTTTATGTTGTAGAAGATGTGTGTTATGGGATGTTTCTAATGTCTTCATTGATTCTGATGTCTGTGATTGCGACATGGGTTGGTGAAATGGTGACATATCTAATGGATTTAAACTGCCCCCAAATTGTGGATTTCCTCCAGAACCACCAAATGCACTACCTATTAGAGCATGGTTCAATGCATCAGGATCAAACTGCGGCTGTGTACCATACTCTCCATTGGAATGTTGACTTCCCTGTTCTGTCTGGCCTGATGCTGCACCAGGTGGATAATGAAATAAGCCAAGTTGCATGTATTGTTGATTAGTAGCGTCGGCATCATACTTCGATTGCTGGTTGTTGTTTTCTGGATCAGAACCAGTCTGAGTAATAAATGAACGAAACGCTGAATCTGGATTATATAACTGTTGTTGCCTGTTAATTTTGTTGGGATCAAAAGCTGTATTTCCAGACGATACCCATTCATTGTTTGAAGACAATCCTAGATTATTATCAAACGTCTGCGAGGAAAGTGGCTGTGTATTATCAAACGTCTTTGAGGAAAATGGTTGTGGAGTATTTGGAGCTGGTGTAGTCGTTTTCACATCTATAAATTGGATTGGTATCCGTTGACCAGAATCTTTAACAGAAGAAGTATTTAGAATGTTGGCATAGAAATGGCTCCCAGGATATTTGTTTTCAATCCTATGACCTCCCACTGAGCTTGAACTGGTGTGAGCAGGATAGAACTGAGAACCGCTGTCATCTTTATTTCCGGAAGACTGAAAATTATTGGCTGACACTTGGTTGGTCTGAAATCCTTGTACCTGCGATAATGTGTCTTCTGTTTGCTGTTGCTTTGAATGTACTGATGTTGCAGTGGTGGTTGGTCCAGTGGTAACAGGTTTATTATTTTGAAGTAGAGCTTTCCATCTACCGTCACCAAATATCCGGTTTAGTATGCGAGTGAGTGGGTTAGGTGTTTTTGGTATGGCAGTGGTTGTAGGGGGCGAAGGTGTCTCGTCTTCAAATGGTTGCATAATAGATATAGGAAGTAACTCCCCAGTCCTGTCGACACTGAAAAAAAAAAAAACGGATTATCTCACGTGACATTTCTTTTAATACGAGGGACATTTGGAAAGTTCTTAGTATGGTCTTATATCTCAGTAACCAATTTACAAACCCTATGATGTGTGGTATCATTTTACAGAGCTATCTTTTCTCTATATTGTGGCACACATTTAATGAGTATATTATAATGCAGACACGAAAAAATATTATTGTGAATACATGTACTGTTTGTATACTGGAAAACGCAAAATTCCAGTGGAAAATATAACATATTACCTATTGAAAAGTGTGCAGAATATTAACAATAGTTCATGAAATTAGATACTTTTGTACCATTTGGTAAACCACATTCTGGTACAGATATTACACAATTGATGACCGAGTTGGATGTTTCTAGTATCTAAATACCGGAGCAGCAATACCAAAACCGTCTAGAAAGCAAAGCAATGTGCAATTTTTTTCGACTAAAAATCGCATGTCAGAATGCACATATTTTGAAAATATATAACTGACAGTAGTTTAAAAATGCCTATCGTTGGTATTTTTGTCAAGCACACTTTATGTTCTTAGTATTGAAACCAAAATAAATTTTGTAAACCAGAACAAAGGGAAGATAACTCTTATAATCTTGCCATGGGGCAGAGTAAGTTTAGCTATAAGCTGACGTTCTGGTTCAATTTAATAAAAAAAACAGTGGCAAACAAATAAGTTAAAATACCTTGAGAGTAGAAATCAATCATTTTTGTGATGGTGAACGCGATACCATGAGAATTTCTTATGCCATCGACAAAATGGGAGGGGTTGAGTTACCCCACCCACTTCTAGAAAAGTAGGGGTAGTGTTATTAGGAATAATTTTCTTGAATACAGAACTAAACAAGCCACAATTTTTGCGCTACGAAATGATTTTTATGCATTGTTCGCTACAAATAAAGCAAAACATATACTCAATAGGCATCTTTCGTGCTCCTGTAGTGACACAATCTATAGTAAAAGTATAAAGAAAAATCGAAAAAAGTCCCATTTTTGAAAGTTTACCATTTCTCTATTAGTCAACATTTTTCGAATCTAAAGGCGGTAGTCGTGCAAGCAGTGATCGCATAATATAATTTAATAAAAAATAAGTTGGCACCAAATCGTTAATTTGTCAAATTAAGATCGCAAATAAGGTCCCCAATTTTCCTTCGCTTTTTCCAAGTAGTTTGCTTAAAATTTCCGCCAGTCAATAAACCCCTACTCATTTTGAGCGTGCGCTGCACGTGCACGCAAAGTCATTTTTCGATAAAAATTTAATCATCAAGTAGCCGTTGAATTCTAGTTTCCAAAAATGTATTATTTGATAGCATTTTATAAACGCATTGTGGAGTTATGATGCCATGCTAAGAACTTTCCAAATGACCCTCGTACATTACTTAACGCTTTGCGTTCTGGGTAAATTTGCACTCTATTTTGTCATCTACTGATCCTGTTTTTTAAAATTAACGAATCAAAATATATTTTCAGTAATACCATCAGCGTTCATCAGTGCGCATCTAAATCAGGCCCTACGCTTAGTCGGGTCTGATCTTGGTCCAAATTGTTTGCAAAGGTTATCAGCAGATGATAAAAGGTAGCCTCTACCAGGTATAAAGTTAAACGTCAAAGCATAGATAGTCAATGTTGCCATATGTAAAGTGCACTTTCGACACCTTTATCTGCTCTATAACTATGTATTGGTGAATAGCGAATGCTTTTTCTAGACTGTTTGAATGCATAGGCTCGTCTGAGCTAAATAAATTAAGAACCCAAATCTCATGCGTTTGTTTAGTTAATAAATTTAAAACAAAACAAAGCAAATATATCATTATATAATTTGACAGAGTAGAATAGTTACATTATTCTACTCACTACTCTGATTCATGCTGGCACAGTGGTCATATCGCAAAAACCCTGACTTTGTTGTGTGAGGACAGAAGAGTTTTCAAATCAGCATTGTCATTAACAAAGTTTCTTCAGTAAAATAGAATCTAGAACTGATTTACGAAGATTACGATACCGAAAGTCTTGTTTAAGCAACTTTGCAGACAAACATTTAATTCTATTATGGTCGTCAGTAGCTTTTAAACAAATACTCGTAAAACAAACAAATCACCATAAGAAGGGGGCGAACAATATCTATATTTAGAAAAAGAGCATTACCTATTTCAAATGATAAATAATCTCGTCTATCACAAAATTTGAATGCAACAATGTTATGAACAAGTCCACATACAAAGAATGTGTTTTAGGATCAGAATAGTTTCTTTATTAAGCTGCAATTCAGTTTTATATATAGAGGATTTTGACAAATGAATAGATATATGATATATTTTAGTTAAAAAATCGGAAGGATCATTGAACCATGACTAATCATTAAATGTTTGATATAGCTAAGTATAATTAAAAAAATATATATATTTTTTTCTCTGAAGACCAGTTTTGTCATAGCAAACAGTACAGACCCTAATATGATACTAATTTACAATAAGCAAAGCAACCAGCTATTTCTTCCTGTGAAACTAGAACGAACCTATTCAGCCACAGAGATTAGCTAGACAATGTTGCAAATTTAGATTACGAATAAGATACTTACCAACGTGCGTGTAAACAACTCAGTCGCTGATCAGACTGCGCGGATGTGCAGGCTGGTCTGCGCTGTTGTTACTCGCAAGCCCCGATGACAGGGTTCGTTAATATAAATTAGTAAGCGGCTTGAATTTCAGAATAAGAAACAGTTGATATACTTGGGAATACATTTTCTTCTCGCTTGGTATACCAGTAAAATATTTATTGAAATATGAATGTAAACTAGGATGGGTATGGTGAATAATATATTTAGTTTGCTCTTTTGAGCGAGATAAAAGAATGGTCAAACGCACCTTGCCAAGGGAATCCCCGATCTGTATCCCACAAATGGAAGGGTGTTCTCAAATACATTTCTTTGTTTGTCTAAATCATATGTTGAACCTGGTGCTACTGCAATCCCCGGGAGATGTATGCCAAAACAGCCTGAAAAATAGTTTTAACACATTTCTTTTTTCAAACAAGTTCATACATAAAAATAAAATAAAACCCACCAGCCTACTATACATTACTCATATTCCAAGGAATCGAATACATATACACGTACGTTAATGAACTAAGAGACAGACGTTCTGTACCGTATCGCTTTACAATGTAAAGTGTCATGAAATATCCATTTCTGATCAAATCTTACTAAAACTTGAGTGTGGCATAAATGAGTATCTGTACCTTCCCCTTGTAGGAATAAAACCCAGCAAGGCAAATGGTAAACAGGTTTTGTAAGCGTTTATTCAATGAAATTGTCTAAATGGAATTCTGAGTATGTTTTACGTTGGCGAAGTATGAAATAGATAGGTTGTCGTTATGTGAGACAACCAAATGTGTTTATTGATGCTTTTTTTTCTATTCCAAAACCCATTTACATCAGTTAGGACCGTTTAAATTGTTGAAATCTTTACATGTTTTGTAAGGTTTATCTTCAGTATGGAATCGTTATCAAAGGGTGGTTGCAAGAAAGGGGGTACCTAGCGTTCAATTATCGCGAATGATGAATTTAAAGATACAATTTGCAAAGAATAAGTGTCTGAGTACATTTTAATCTACTGGCTCTATTTCCATTGTTTGAACTTATCCAGCAAGAGAGCATTATAAAAAACGCTTATTTTCTGTGATTTTACAATTTGACCCCCACTTGGTTCATGACCAATTTTCTTTAACACATTTTTGACGCCTGGTTACAAAAGATGTGTAACGCAGCAGTACCTGACAAACCTTTGCACCAATAAAAACTAAACTGGCTTATCATTTGTGATCTTCCTCAGATTTGACCTGTTTACCTGGTGCGTTTCTTTTTTGTCGGGTATGTATATAAAGAATGGCTGAAATTCCTCGATAATACAAGGTAGAGCATGTACAAACACAATTTTGGTCAAAACTTGAAATTACAAAGTGCTGTGGTGACCTTGTGTAAAGGACACGGTCATAAAATCTAATTAACTCTTTTATGTCTCCAAACAATGTTTCTATACAAGTTTGGTGGATATCCACCTCTTGTTCAGAAGATAGAGCTCAGAAAATGCTAATTTTTGCAGTGTTTTAAAGGATGGTGACCTTGAAAATTAGGTCATCAAAATTAGGTTAAGGTCACCAAAATCTTATCAAAGTAAGTAAGGACTTTGTCACAATGATACATTGCATAAAGAATAGCTATAATCCATTGTTCAATTCAAGAGATATTATACAGAAGCCCAATTTTGGCATTTCAAAGAGCTTCACTGGGTCAGAAGGTAGTGTGGTAAAAAAGATGATTTTTACATTGAAATTTTGGTAAAGGTCACCAAAGCCTTATCGACTCTTTATTGTGCCACAAAAAAACTGTATGAGCCGTGACATGTGATTTCCAGCAGTGTGGTATTTTGACAAGTGTAGACTCAGACGAGTCTGTGCAGCCTCCTTTTAAGTTTAGAAACTCCAAATGATGTTCAGTCAGTAGCTTAACACTCATAGAATATTCAAGAGACTAGCAAAGGCTCTGATCAGACAGCGCGTATGCGCCGGCTGATCTGAGGCTTTTCTGGTCGCACATACCACATTGTTGGAAATCTCATGTCGCGGCTCATATAGAGATTGACTAGAATATATTGTTCGGTACAAAATACAACATGCAGAAACCCTATTTTGGTCGAAATTTGACATTTCAAAGTACTCGTGTCACCTTGAAAATAAGGTCAAGGTCATCAAAATCTAATCAGCTCTGCACCCCCTCCTAACAATACATCTATACAAGATTGGTTCCAATTATAAAGTCTATATAGGATGGTGACCTTGAAAATTAGGTCAAGGTCACCAAAATCTAATCAACTGTTTCTACCCTCCCAACAATATATCACCGCACGGAAACCCTTTTTGACATTTCAAAGTACCGCGGTTACCATGAAAATAAGGTCAATTCGCCAAAATCATATCCTCCCAGCGATGTATTCACGCAAGTTAAGTCAAAATACATCCTCTGGTTTAGAAAAAAGCCGCACGGAGACGAAGCTACGCGGACGTCAACGCCGACGGGATCCGCACCAAAACAATTTGTCTCCTTCCCTTCGGTTGTGGTGACATACTTCAAGAAAGAAGAGAGACGCTCAAATTTAAACTCCACATTATTAAAACGTTTTCTCACTTGATTTTTTTGAATGCATACTAATATACTGTATATATACCTGAACTTTAGTTTTTTTGCTGTGTTCTTGAAAAATAGAAACATTATTTCTAAAATTAAAAGATCAAAAGTTACAGACTATGCAGCTTTAAATGTGACAGGAAGGCCAAACCCAAGAAAGTCCGAATCTTATGTTTTTTGTTGACACATCTGATGTCTATACGAAATACGAATGTAAGCTATCGAAATAGTGAGCAAAGTTGACTTAAGCCAAACTAAAGGCAACCTATCTATGGTAATTTACATTAAATAGTGACGGTGCTTTCTACTCAATGTCCTGTCCCACGTGTATCAAACAGCTAACAATCAATGGAAATGATAGCTAACAATAAACGGAAACTTCACGTATTTGAAAGCGTCTTAAGATGAGGTGGTGAGATGAAGTGGTGATTTGTGTGCTGGTCTGATTCAATCATCAATCGAACTCGTTTGATCTGATTCGATCATTAACCAAATGTGTATTCTTCTTCCTCCAGAAGAGGTGCACGTAATTTCTGTATTTATTATTTATCACATCAACGAGCGAGCAGCAAAGGCTCGGGTTAGTCTGCGCATATGCGTAGACTCGCAATAACCTTCACTCCTTGCACAAACAAAGTATAGATGTAGGTAAAAATACAGACCAAATATTCGACTTGACTTGATACGTTTATTAGTTATTTTCGAAAATGTGATCAGCAGCAAAACCTCGTGTACCATTTATATTATTATATATACATGTAAATTCAAACTTTGTGAAGGTTCAGGCGAATCTGTGAACCGAATATGTGTAGACTCGCCTGAACCTTTGCTGCTCGCTGGTGCGAAAAGTACTGAAATCACCGGCATTGTCTCAGTAATATTCTTTTAAACATCTGGACCAAAAATTACAATTTTTCCTTTAAGCAATGAATATTCAAATGTTTTATATATTGCCAGGCTCGGTGCAGTACATAAGATCATATCTACAGAATACATTAAACAATTGCGTTTTACGAAGTTTAAATTCCTAAAAAAAGTCATTCATCACTTAACTAATGTAATACTTAAATGTAAGGGGGCATTGTAATTTTGGGCCCAGAAAAAAATACCATAATTTCACGAGTATGGGCGACATTACAAGATATGTTTCCATCATGGCACTGGAATTTATCTTACCATTGAAAAAGAGGATTCCAAAAACGTACGTGAACATGTCTATATACACTCTAAAAACTATCCAATTGGTCTTTTAACAGATTTTCAATGAAATTATATTTTCTATCCAAAGAAGATAAACAATAAATTCTATAACATCATGTCACATAATTTCGGCACAACAGAGCCATATTATTTTAGAAAGATATTATTGATCAAAAACTATCAGAAAAGTCGGGCAGATGCTCCTGTCCTGGACACTAGAGAAAAGAGACATTTGGCCACTCAACGCTACAGTTTTGTTGGAACCGTATTTACCCTAAATAATAGAATATATAACTATAAACGAAGTCAACAACCAACTTCTCCATAGGGAATAAAATGAAGAATCATCACAAAAAGTTTTATTATCATCCTTAGTCGTCATTCCTTCTTTTTGAAGATGATTTCTGATTTGAGCCGTGACTTGTGATTTCCAACAATGTGGCATTTTGACATGTGTAGACTCAAACGAACCTTTGTAGCCCCCTTTTAAGCTTATAAACTCTGTTTGGTCATTAGCTTAATATTCATAGAATATTCAAGCGACTAGCAAAGGCTCTGACCAGACTGCGCGTATGCGCAGGCTGGTCTTAGCCCTTGCTGGTCGCACATATCACTTTGTTGAAAATCTCATTTGCTTTAGTCAGTTACGGATTATCCCTACATGTACCATGCACTGTAAAAATGGTATCATCGGTAAATGCGAATACAGCAGACAAAACTGAATCGGTAGATAAAAAGGCAAAAATACATTGTATTATAGGTGTAGACCGGAAATATGTAATTTATCTTTTTTTCTAGGTAAGAAGTTTGCGAACTTTTTGATTTACCCTCATACATAGAGGTAACCTGAGAAAGCTAAGTGGCACGAATGTGGTGCACATGTGCTTTCCGAAGCGAACTTATAAATCAGGGTATTCATTATTTTGATTTCGCGTTATCCTTGTTGTGAGACTTTGGCATGTAAGATACAACTTCAGGCAGCATTTCTTTTATGTCAGCGTCTACTCCAGACACTAAACACCAACCCCACACCCACCCAAAGCAAAATAAAAAGCTGGAAGATCAGTGACCTTGTGTAAGTCAAAATATATAACTAGGCTTCGTATTAATCAAAAATAAAAACGAATACTTATTATCACTTTTGTGCTATCATGAACATTACTACTTAGGTCAGCCGGACAGGTGAAAAGATAATAAGAGCCACCATATCACATGATTCTATGTTTTCAGGTCATTACTGATTACCATGCCAACTTAATTATGAGCCAGTCCATTTGACAATGAGACTTATAACATATGCGATAATTCATTTTTAACCATTTCCATTCTGTAGTATTCTGCCTGCTTTTTGGTTGTCTGCTGTTTTCCCCTAATGTTAACGTTTCAAAAATGTTTCAGAAATACCCCTAATGTCCAACTGATTGAAAATTTAATGACCCGTCTATATCAAGGTCCAAACTAATTGCAAAGAAACCTTAAAGGTGCATTGCGCAGCTATTTGTGTATTTTTCTGTATCATTAGTACCTCTATTATTTCAGTTTGCGAAATGGAAAGGCTTCGACTCGCCCAGTGTATAAGTTCCAAACTCTATTGTGGTAGCGTATTGTGACTCTACTTCTAAAATCAGCCTGCTCAGCTACAGAGATTACGCGAAATGTGAATATGAAAATTTTAATCTTGTTTGACAATGACCAATAAATGCTATGATCCAAAAGCGCTGTCATCTACGTATGTTTGTTCGCATATTGCATTAAGAGGTTTTCTCAAGGCACGTTCAAGCTATGTTATCTCTAAGGATGCCAAGCCCAAAAAGTTTTATTGCTCGCTTGCAGTTTAGATCACGATCAGTCGATACTGTAAGGAACAGATTCATTCGCCTCTATAAACAATTTCATTCTGTTGTCGGAGTTTAACACATGTATTGTATACAAAACAAATAACCAGCGCAGAATCCAATGTTGGCTTGGCAAGGAGATGTATTAAGCAGGAAAATGGTCTAAGCCTACAAATGCAAGGCCAGACGAAATGGGAGGTCAGTCTAGCGACATCTTCAAAAGTTCACTCAGCGCTGATCGTCTTTGTCGTTATTCCACAGCGTATATCTGTGTTAGGCGACAACGAAACGTCAACTACTTCAACCAGGCATCATCCTGTGCTAGGAAATCAACATGAAGCTGACAATTAGTGTTTTGGCGCTGCTAATGGGAGTTGCACTAAGTCAAAGTGAGTATATTGTCTGTCCATGCTAGTGTTTGTGCTTTTATGAAAAAACGTGAACATCGTGCATACCATATCTTTCTCAATACATTCATTAAAATTAATATGGAACCATTATACTTTGAATAGTTATAGTTACGCTTCGACAAAAAAGTAGCAAGTACGACCAAGAAATGCCACAATCATACCACAGACCAACCCACGGCACCGCGAGGAAGAGATTATTTTGTTTATACGTTTCGCTCCAAAATAAGAATTGATATACATAACAGTACATTATTTACAGTTTACTATATTACAAAAAAATCATTCGTTCATGTGCATATTGAAAGCTCTTAGACAATTGTATCATTGGCAAATCATACATGAAAAGCGAGCCAGCACACACGAGTTTGTACTTATCGCATCAGCGAGCAGCAAAGGCCCAGGCGAGCGCGTGCGTACGCGCAGTCTCCCCTGAGTCCTTGCTTTTCGCATAAAAAAGATCTGAAAGTATAGGAATGCTCAGACCACAAGTTAGACCCATGGACTTTGAAAAGAGGCTTATGTCCATAAACGATAAGTACCTAAATCTCGCGTGCTGACCAAATATGATTTTACGGAGAGTACATGTACCGACTTTCCATGGGTTTTATACATGTAATAGTTGACAGTCATAAATCTGTTCATAACATTGTTCCATCACCATAATTGCAGGTTCCGGAACTTTTGACCCAAATGCTGCAAACTTCGGAAGTTCCTCCTCCATATCTGGCGGGAGCTCCTCTTCCAGCAAGGGTGGGTTTGGTATGACAGGAACTGGATTTGGAAGTGCCACAGGAGGGTTAGTATTCTCATCTTTTGTTAACGAGACAATTTATGAATATAAATAGAGGATTTTACATGAGTGCGCATGTTTTATTGATTTTATTAAACGAGTTGGAAAAAGAGATAAAATGCGAGGCTTGCCGAGCATTTTATCTCTTTTTCGCAACGAGCTCAATATATTCAATAATACAAGGGCACGAATATTAAATTCTATATTTATCATATGGCATTAAGAATACTTTGAAATCACATTTCTGGTATAAAAACGTTACAATTTTGTCATTATGTACGCAACTTTGTTATGGACGTCATAACATTTCCCGTACATCTGAAAACCACTAGTGGTTTATCGGTTTTATTGCATGTCGTTATTTCACTCCCAGACCCGACCTCATATGTTAATCTTTCTTAAACGAATGTATTTTGCCTGGCTTGCCAGACTTGTGCACAGGCCATTCTTCAAACGTTTGAGCAGAAAATAATGAATAACTCGGGATACATGATACACGCTTGTATAACAAAGTGCACTAAAATATGTGTACACCATTTTGCTTACTTGATGAATGCATTTTTTCGGCGTTAAATGTTAAACATTTTCTAAATAAAGGCGCCTGTAATGTTATAATTATCCTCCGGACATAACATAGCTATGGCTACATCTAGACAAGTGGTACATGTAGGGCAGCTGAGACTTAAGCTTTTGTGAAGCGGGAAGACCCTTGTGGTTTGGGACCCAGACACAAAAGGCTGATTACTCACTCACGACAGTCAAATTCATAGAAAGCAGGGTTTCAACTGTTTGGTTACTGCATGTTAAATTAAAATTTGAATGAGATATTTATAATACCATAAAGCACCACAGTAATTGGAAATCATGGATTTTCGTACAGTTGGTGAGAATTGGAATTCCGTCCTGCTTAAGGGATTAGTTAGAAATAGTAAAAAACTGTCTACTGTTCTGACAAGACTTTAGTTATGAGTGCGTATCGAAAAACTATTTTTCTTATTTCTCAACCAAAACATATATTGTGGGTACTCAAAAGAACCGTCTCAATGAGACGGTTCTTTTGAGCACTCGCAACATATGTTAAAATTGATGGGAAACAAAATATGTACAATTTTACGCTCAAAAGTTTCTTTTTCTAAACCTGTGTGTTCATCTATTTATAATGATATTAATTTCATATTTCTCTTGTGCAGCTCATCAAGTGGTGGATTCGACACTTCGGGTGGTTTTGGAGGCAGCGCCACTGGGTAGGACACTAATAATATTCCACTATCCAGTTAAGATAGTTTATTATACATTGATTGCATTTGTAAACTACTATTATTATTTGGTTATTGAAAAAACTCAGATTGATGAAATGTCGCATTGTGGGCCATCATAGCAGGGTTTATTATACATTGATTGCATTTGTAAACTACTATTATTATTTGGTTATTGAAAAAACTCAGATTGATGAAATGTCGCATTGTGGGCCATCATAGCAGGGTCAACCCTATTTTAAAATACCCATTAACGAATTTCAGTAAAGAGAGGTAACATGTAATTAATTCTTTTACACATTGCAAATTTATTGTAAAGGCATCTGGTTTTCATAATATTTCTTGAAATCACCATCAGATTAAATACTATTTTAATGTTTAATGTAATGATGTCTATACATTTCATATCCGCAAACGTTTTAGACTTTCACTAGGGTTGGCAAAATTTTCAGCTGTTAAAGCGGTATTCAGCAGCTGAAAAAAGAAATTTCAAGTTACACTTCTTACAGTGAATAAACTAATCAAATTCTTATTTGATAATGCCATTAGGAGTAAAACTAGAACGATATATCCAGCAAGAATGAGTTTATTTATTTACTATTTCACGCAATTACTATCTCCCAGATCAGACTGCCCTTCTGGTCTGTGAATATTAGTTTGCATATAGACATTAGGTTATGGCATTAAAATAAATATTGGGATAGACAGAAAGGATAACGACTAAAACGGTCGTATTGGGCCTTGTGAATCATATTTCCTTCCCCTGATGCCATATAAATTCTTTGTGCCAAACATCCATAGAGTGAGATTTCGGCACAATGAATATTTTTGCCAATTACAAAACAAGCAAAGCTATAGATGTCACTCATGTTCGCAGATGTTCGGATCCGACTTTCGCGCTCAGTGTGCACTAAATACGTGACACCGCACAACAATCACGAGACACCAGGAAGACAAACTACGAAAAGCAACCACCTAGATCTCTTATCCATCAAAATGATTGCAAAACTTGTATTTGACACAAAATAAAGCCAGCATTGGTATAGTATCAAAATTGCATCTGCAGATGCAATTTTGATATTATACCAATGCAGGCTTAGGCGAGTCTCACAGATACAACGGAGAAATTAATTTAAGTTCAACAAATGCCACAATCACAGGTGTCAGACCAAGCCATGGCACCGCCAGAAAGAGACTTTAGAGCACATGCACACAGAGGCACACGGATAAGAGCAGGAACAAAATCAAGCGAGATGATTACAAAACTAGAAATGACACAACGTTCTATGTCGCACGCACCAGTATCAACACACATAATGGGAGCAACAAATACAATAAATCAACAACAACAGAATCACCTCGTTCTTGGTTTTCCACAAATCTATTGAATATGTGCATATAAACTAAAAATAAATTGAGCCTCGATATTCGGGGTTTACGACAAAGCGAGACACAAACCAGTGTCCCCAGTCTCTACAGGGACTAGGAAGAACAATGACGTTTCGCATTTTGCAAGTTTTGATTTGATACTTTCCAAAACGCGAATAACAAAAGCGCTGATCAGTCTGCGTGGATGCACAGGCTGGTCAGCGCCTTTGTTGTTCACAAACCACCGAAGACAGGCTTTCTTGCGTTGATACCCATGTAATATATCTAAGAACTGACCTAAATTATGAAGCTAGCCTTGATAATGTATGCAATCTGCCAACCTATCTGTCGCTGCGGACAAAGTTGTGTCAAGGTTTATTGGTGCGCAATCTTTCGGGACATACTGCGGTGGTACTGCATGTACTAATTTGCTGTTTTGGTTTGCAGAGGTTCATCCAGTGGTGGCTTTGACACCTCAGGAGGGTTTGGAGGATCCGGCTTCGGAAGTAGCTCATCAGGGTATGTCATCTCTCATTACATGATTCTTTTTAATAGAAACACCTTACTGTGACATAGAACAAATCTTGATAAAACGGACAATTGTCATCAAAATGTTTTACATTGACAGATCGTTAGAGCCAGTGTATGTCAAAGCCAGCAAGATGATTTCAATGTAAAATGTATTCAGCAAATATTCTTGTTAGCCTTAGTTTCAAGCCAGGCAATCAAAGTCATATTCTTTACAATTTGTTCATTGTCTACCTTAGACTGCTAAGTGTCTGTGCCTGGGCCGATCTGAGTCTTCAATGGAAGCACTAGAGTCTTTCATTTCATACACTGAATCAATATTTTTGATAAATGTAAATCGGGAAATTTTCTCAAGAATTTTATTTTCGCGTTAAAAGACATATTTACAACACTAAAAATTCGCGACTTGGGCATGATTTACCTGCATCAGTTAACGACAGAGTGATTTCGCCATTTCTCGAGGATTTTAGTTTCGCGAAAATAAAACCGTCGCGAAAATTTCCGAATTTACAGTATATCGTGTGTGCCTCATCGCAAGGAAAACCTAATTTTGTAGCATGCAAACAACAAAGCCGCAGACAAGCCAGTGCTTCCGAAGAAGTGGTAGATGGTGTAAGTTCCTTTGTTATTCACTTTCTAGAACATACGGTATCCAAAGAGAAATGCTTTAAGCTTGTTTACGCTGCTGCATGTCTAATTCTAGGCGCATTCCTCCATCAACTACAATACATTGTGTATATGAAAAGCGAAAACTCAAACAAGACTACATGCTTCCCTCAAGCCGGACCGAGACTTCCCTGTCCGTTAATACGATAAGTATTCCAAATTTCTTTATTTCTTTCCTGTCTTGCAATACGGCTCGATAAAGTTAGGTTTTCAGGATGACTGATGAAATATAAAATGAGAAAGGGAAATGTGACTTTTGCAAGAATACGTTTTACTGTCTTTACAGTGGTTCTTCGAGTGGTGGATTTGACACGTCGGGAGGATTTGGAGGTTCTGGTTTCGGCAGTAGCTCATCTGGGTAAGTCCTTTATTGGTTCATGTCGAGCGAAGCTCCAGTGGAGTCATGTGCCTGTCCGTCCGTCTGTCCATATATTCATACATGTACGTCTGTTAGGATGACCTCAATCAGTTGTACAGAGGTATTTTGACTAATAATGTACATGTATTTACATTGTAAACATACAGGACACTAAGTACGAGCCAGTACATGCTACTTTGGTACTTAGCACATATGTGATCAGTGAAAGTTCAGTCTTGACAAAGCCTTCACTGCTCCCACATATAACGAGGGACCATTAATGACTCTTCATGCTGAAATTTATGTCTCTAGCCATAGCCTACCACGCTAGATAGCTGCGTGTGTAAAATTAAGGGGATATACGAGTCGTATCTTTCAAAAGCTCTTACTTGCATGAAATTATTCCTGTATAAACATAAAATGCTTTTTATCAAGGAGACTGCTACCTTTGGCCACATTGTTGTATGAGCAATTTATACATCTCACATATATCACTTTACGCTCCAACATACAACTTTTGTGCAATCAGCAGCATGCTCATCAGTCTTTTTAGAGTTACTTCTTGGTTTGATACCGTTTGCAATGTTGTGACAAGCTGGGTAAACTTAGAGAATCCATTTGCATGAACATGAACTACATTTATCTGACTGCAATATTTAGAAGTATTTTGACCCAAATATTATGTATTTCTGGTATTATTTACAATTTTCCAATTTGACCTTGAAAAGTTCAAAAACTAAATGTGTGTATATATATATATATATATATATATATATATATATATATATATATATATATATATATATATATATATATATATATTTCTATCAGAAATTTTGTACATTTGGGCGAGAATACTTCTAAATATTGTAGTCGGATAATTGTAATTCATTTTCATGCAACTGTTTCTTTCTAAAGTTCACCCAGTCTAAAGTGTTTTTTTTTTGTTTACACAGGAAAAATTTCATGCAAGTAAGTGCTTTTGAAAGATATATCCCCTTAAAGAGACTTTACAATTATGCCTTTAGTTCCTAATTCTCATGAAAGGGCAAAGGGCACATATCAAGTACTGGACGATTGTTCTTACATGCAAACGATCTTGGCATAACTGCAAAAACACAGTACACTGTCTCACTACATATGTCAAGAGATTTCTG
This sequence comes from Loripinus fragilis, assembly GCA_964019695.1. Lineage (NCBI taxonomy): Eukaryota > Metazoa > Mollusca > Bivalvia > Lucinida > Lucinidae > Loripinus > Loripinus fragilis. Next base: position 127,638,555 of record OZ026514.1, read on the forward strand.
ACAATTACTGTGGGAATAAAATGGTTATTATAGCTAAATCTACACAGGAAAAGCATCAAGCATAGTTCGTAGCATAATATTGACCTTTACAATCATATGCGTCTAGTACACATTTTATATGATGGGTGGTCATAGTTTGCATCCTTCCATATCCATACGAGTTGCAAGATATAGTTAAATTTTAGAAAAAATGTTCCAAATTCATTTCATTATTTTTACACTTTATTTTTGTTTCAATGTTTTAACTGAGCATTAAAAGAGGAAAAATATCCTTTGGATTGCAGACTGCTTTAGATATTTATTGTCCCTTTGTGCTCGATGTAACATTGCTCTAAACTAAACTATATCCTCTTATCTTGCCAGAGGTGACTTTTGTCGTCTGCTGATAACATTTGCAAACAGTTTGGATCTAGGTCAAGACCGACAGAACGTCAGGTCAGCCCTGATCTGGATCCAAACCGTTTGACACGCTGATAGTATTCCTGATTTATTTTTATTTGACAAAGTTAATTAAAAAAAGACCACATACGACAATAAAAGCATGATAAATTACCAAGCATGCAAAAAGTAAACATAAATTTACGATAAATTAATTTATTATCTTGACAGCAGTTCCTCATCTAGTGGCTCAAGTGGTGGTTTTGGTGGATCAGGATTCGGGGATTCAAGCGGTGGATTTGGCGGTAGTGGATTTGGCAGTTCATCTAGTGGAAGTAGTGGAAGTAGTGGAAGGTAGAATTAAGCACAGCCAAGATTAGACTTTTTTGCTTATTTAGTTATCAATGGTTAAAGTTTTAGGAGGGAGGCATTCATTTATGACATATTCCGCTCAAAACGTGTCAGATTGTTTCCGCTTTTCAGAAAATTAGAGAAAGACAACCTCTCTTCTCAAGCGAGATCAATGCCTAACTTAAATAACAATATCAAAGTAGTTTAAGGTGCAAAGATCAGGAATCGATACAATCATTATTCACTATTCATTACTTTTTTGCCCATTATTCATTATAAAAAAGGGCCATTATTCACTAATCATTATACCCCATCCAGACCCTCATTAAAGTCCACTATTCTCTGATTACCCGAAAAGTTTAATCAGCAGAATTAATGAAGTTTATGTATTTTCATTTATAATCATTGATTTGCTGCAAACACACTTGTATTGTGTTGACATGGTTTCTGTGACGTCAGCGTCACGTTATGTAGCGTCAGCGTTACGTTATCAAAGTAGATCCTCAATGCACATCCGAGGTGTGATTCCACTGAATTCGGAGGAGTAGGCTGAGACAGTTCCAATTGAGACAAACAAAGACAAATGCACCCAAAACGAAAAAATACATCAAGCGAAACTGTCAGATATTCTATCGCCAAAATAGGACTATACACATACATACCCAAACGCAAGTGGAGCTTTAAAACGCAGACGATGGCGAAGTTGAACCGTTACAGTAGAATGGACAACAAACCACTATAAACTTTGCATGCACGTCTATTCATATAGAATATGTATTAACGTATATATGAAAGGTACTATTATCACAAGGGACTGTGATTAATTTTGGTCTGTGACTAATGGATAAATGGAAACCATAAACATTGAGATATTGTTATCTAAGCCCCTCGCCTATCCCCTAAGCATTGTACTTGGTAATTCTGTTCTTTCTTGTGGGACGTCGCAGTTTCTACTTGGCTCCAAATTGAAGAGTTTAACAGCAACTATGGCTCAGTGATATCAAAATGCGAAATAAAATTAAGTCAATAGATAATTAAATTTGCCTCAGTACAGTGATAGATAAAGCTATGTTTTTATCAGGAATAGTTCTCAATTTATTTAGTATTTGATAACAGCAGAAGTAGTTTCAATGGATTATGCTAAAAACACAAATTCAGAGTTTCATAACACAGAAAAATAGTATATCAATATAAATGACAGAGCTTGTTTCTACCAGATAGCTAAGTTAAGGAAATTAAAAATTCGAGCATGATCTTTGATGCATTTAACTCCGAGAGTAAAATTACATTACTTGAACTTGAATTTCAGCTCTTCGTCTGGTGGATTCGACACCTCTGGAGGATTCGGTGGTTCTGGATTTGGCAGCGCCTCAGGGAGGTAACAACACACCTTTACCTAGGCTTAGGGGATAGTTTCTTTCTTAGAACTAAACAATGTTATAAGCAGTGATCAGTATACACTTTCAGTAGAAAGTGTCAGAAAATGCCACAGTCAGAGACCAAACCATTGAATTGAGAGGAAAAGATGGAGAACTCACCCACCCACATGACAACAATAATTCAATTAAATTAAGCAACCGGTTCATTCTTCCTCAGTCAGATGACTACAAAACTGGAAATAAGAACTATATCACAAAACAAGCACCAAAACATAGCCTCCATATGTAATGTGTGTAACGACAAACAATGAACCCAAAATAAATTAGAAAAGACAACAGACAAAGCCACCGAATGATTGTGCATACGAGCCTGGACATGTGATTTCCAACAATGTGACATTTTGACAAGTGTAGACCCAGACGAGCCTGGACAGCCTCCCTTTAAGCTTAGACACTCCAAATGGTGTTCAGTCCGTAGCTTAACAGTCATGGAATATTTAATCGACTAGCAAAGGCTCTGATCAGACTGCGCATATGCGCAGGCTGATCTGGGCCTTTGCTGGTCGCACATACCACATTGTTGAAAATATCATGCCACGACTCATATATACTCTACATAATTTAAAAAAAAAATAAAGTTAGTGATTTTTGCAGATACTGCTGCAGTATTGGAGAACAATCTGATTGACACCAACGAGTATATTTGAACTTTACGGTTGTAACCAGCCACATAACTTATCCACCATAATTATTAGATATGTCTGATATACCAAGACAGTACACACTTATTTTTTTAATAAAGTGCATGCTTTGCTGTAAATGTTTGAAATCACAAATTGGTCAACATACATTGCGTACCTTCAGTAGCTTGTTATAAACCTTGTATTTAGTAGTTTTTTTAGAACTCCATTAATTTACCAAAACTATCCGCCTAAATGGTTGTGATTCCTGCTAAAAGGAGAAGCATAAATATGACAGCATGTAATGTTTGAAGTTAGCAGTAGGATATTTGATCAGTATATAAAAATAAGTAATATAATAGTGACACTCACAGATCACTGATCAATCCAGTATACAATGGGGAAAGAGGCACTAGTACACAGACAAACAAAGACATAATAGCTGACATACACTAAGCGATACAACCTTTTATTATATACCTATAAATGATACAACGTTTAAACTGTCTGTTTTCTGGCCATCTGATAAAGAAAGCTGGATCAACGCACTGAGGTTTTCTGATTCCATATCACTATCCTTTTAAACGAGGCTAACGTTGGTTAACTGTTTTTTGCGGCGACGTTGCATAAAGTAAATTTTAAACATGGAACCAGAGACGGAAAACATGATGACGTGAGGTCTCGAAACGTAACGTTATGGCAAATGTTCCCGCAATTTTCAGGATTAAAGAACAACACAAGTTATAAAATCAGAAATTTTTCAGAAAAAGGCATAATAATAAATTTATTATCATAATAGTAACTTGATCTGGCGTACAGTATCACGTCTCGTAGATGAGGCCATACCAATGCATCACCCTCGACGCTACGCGTCTCGGGTGATCCGATTATATGACCTCATCCACTCAACGTGATAAAGTACACCAGATCAAAGTAAGTAAGGGTGCAAAGATCAGGAATCGATACAATCAAGTACCATCATTAAATCAGGATACCAATGGGAAAGTTACTATTATGAATATGAGTATATCTCTCTTCCTAAATAAGCTGATTGTCAAACTAGAAAGGACACCAGGGGGTACGTTATCAAACCAGTACCAAACATAAAACTCCACACACAATAGGAGCAACAATAAACAAATAACTAACAAAAGAATCACCGCCTAAAAAGAACAATATCTATAGACATCTTTTATATAAGCAACAGCCTACAGCCTGTAAGCATTGCATGGACTTTATTATATATAATTTTTTTTTTTGATATTTTTCCTTACAGTTTGTACAACAGGTTTTTAGCTTCCGTCTTGCATGAAACTGAAGCAAAGACAGCATAAACTAGATGATTAAATATTATTCTGATAACACTATTAAATTATTAAATTTCGTTCATGTTAACTAGTCTGAGATAATAAGGTCCAAGCTTAGCATACTTTTTAAAATAACCTCATTTCAATAATAAAGCTAAGTGTTTTCCATTTCAGCGGTTCTTCGTCGAGTGGATCAAGCTCTAGTGGTGGCTTTGGTGGCTCTGGCTTTGGCGATGCTAGCAGTGGATTTGGCAGCTCATCCGGTGGAAGGTAAGAGTCATTCATATTAGTCAGTATAAGTTATAAATACCCATATGTCCTGTATAAATTGGAGCACAGCAAGTTTTGAACAGTATCTTTTATTGTTTTGTGACAAGCCTCATTGTTGCATGCACTTTATAATTTTACTGGATATTCCTCACTTGCCACTTCATCAATTATAATTTGGCCGCGTCAGGACAAAACCTGTCGTCGGGGTTTCAGACAAATCAAGTTTCAAACCGGTCTTCTAAGCTACAGAGACTAGCTAGAAAATTAAAATTTTACCTGTGCAAAGGTTGAATATGGTACTTCACAAAAAAGTGAATTACAAAGGCGCTGATCAGACTGCGCGGATGCGCAGGCTGGTCTGCGTCTGTGTTGTTCGCAAACCCCAGAAGACAGTTTTTTTGCGTCGATGCCCATATGATTGGCAAACATAAATAATGTTTCTATAGATTTGACATAATTCTGGTACATAAAGTTATGTATATATTGATCATATGATTGGCAAACATAAGGTATGTTTCAATAGATGTAATACCATTATATTGCATTCGGCAAAGTTTTGGAGCTTGTGCAAGATAAGTTTTAAAAGATCTTGGCTCGTTTTAAAACGTTTCTTTTTCAGCAGTTCTTCAAGTGGCGGATTTGATACCTCAGGTGGATTTGGCAGTTCTGGATTTGGAAGCGCATCTGGAAGGTATGAGATTTTGATTAGTTTTCAATGTGATTCCTTTTTATGTACCTCTCATTGTTTGTGTGAGATTCTGTGTTTGTTCTTTGTTTGTTATGCATTACTTAGGGTCATTTCTAGTTTTGCAATCATCTTGACGAGGAAGAGAGAGCTGTTTGATTTGCTTTAAGTGGATTCCTGGTGTCTTGTGGTTGCTAGTGTTCTGTGGCTCTTCATCACGGTGCCATAGGTTGGTCTCCAGTGTGTGATTGTGGCATTTCCTGATCATACTCACTTACTTTTGGACATTTTCTTAATTTCGATGTAGCACAATTGATTTTAAACAAATACTGTTTTAATCATACATTAAAATTTTATTGATTTGAAGGTTGCACGAAGTTAATGATATAATGATGACCTAATGGACATTCATTGCATTATCACATGTCAGGTCAATAAATTAAAGACGCCATAACATTTAAATGTTTTCTTTCGAGTGACGAATATCATAGTTTTTGTTCTGTATAATTGACTACAAATGGTGCTGTGCACTAAAACAAATGAATGGCTCTAGGTGTTGTTGTTTGCTTTAACAGTAAATACCTTGTTCTCTTTAAGCTGGCAACAGGTTCCATAGATCTGTGCGCCACCTTTCAGTCCAAATCTAATAATTCTGTAATATTTCTCATCAAACATTTAATTGTTTTGGCAAATACTTTGTCATAACACTTTTTATGAGGAGTATCTATATAAGATGTTGGTGTAGTCTGCATTGATAATTCCTGGAAACCTTTTTAAATAGTGTTTAATCGAATGATAAAAAAGTAAGTGGGTATGACCAGGATATGCCACAATCACAAACTACAGACCAACCCATGACACCGCTAGGAAGAATAAAAGAACGATAACATCGACATGACATTTAGAACACAAGAAAAGCAAAGCAACAAGCTCTAGTAAAATAAGTCTTTGTAATTCAACATTCTACCATGAGTCTGTACAGTTATGGCTGACAAATGGTTGTTAGATCAATGAATATGACAACTTAAATAGAGTGAAAAATACCTATGGGAAGAAACAAGGATTCAAACAGTTCTATCATACAGTGTATCAACATATAAAAAGTGGTTCTCCATCCTGTCTAAGATTAATTCATTTTTCTGAAACCATAATGTTATAATTGAGGCATAACACCTTTAATTTGAATGTTTTGGAATTTCAATTGCCCCAATATCTTATAAAATATACTTTTATTTACTTTAAAACAAAAAACAACAATACTTTCACAGTTTCTTTAAACACCTGCCATTCGTAATTATTTCAATTTTATTTGGGTACATTTGATTCAGTGTCACAATTTTCTTATTTAATCTACAACTGTATTTAGTTGTAAAGATTATGGATTATCTAAGCCTTGTGTTGTCATTTACATTTTAAATTTATTATGTATTTATGTTGAATATTAGTGGCTATGGCAAGGCATTTCCACAATCACTGATTCAGCACTAACAACATTCCATCTGCATGCAAAAAGAACTATATAATGGTAAATACTTTGAGTATATTTATTGTTGAATAAGCTAGCATTTTATTTGGGCTCACTATATATTTTATGTATTTCTTTGAAACTATATTTTATGTATTTCTTTGAAACGGTGTGGAATATAGCCGTTATTGATCCTTAAGACTTTTGATATGAACACAAGTCTTATGACAGCCTTTCTATGTCATATTTGAACACCATTAGAGCATGTCAGACTGAGTACCTCTCAAGTCTGAACAAGTTGATTTGTCAATCTTGGTTACACTCGCATGTGACATTTGTTTGATAATGCTGTGGGCCATATTTGACATTTGAATATAATAATTCCAGTAGTTCTTCGTCGAGTGGGTCGAGTGCTAGCGCCAGTGGAGGATTTGGTGGATCAGGATTTGGAGATTCTAGCGGTGGATTTGGAGGAAGTGGGTCTGGTAGCTCATCAAGTGGGAGGTAATGTAATATCTGCTTATTATATAAAATATTGCGCTTTCAGCCATTATTATGCAAGAATAAACACATTTGAAACTCAAAGAAGGGACTCCTCAATAAACGAATATGCATGAATATCATATTAATCACTGTCTATATACTTATGTATTTGTGCATTGTTTTTTACAGTTCCTCAAGTGGTGGGTTCGACACCTCAGGTGGTTTTGGTGGTTCTGGATTTGGAAGTAGCTCATCTGGGAGGTATTTATCCTTTGTAAATCAATGGAATTTCCATAAGGTTGGAATTAAGTCAGTATGATCCATAGTATATATTAAGGGATCGGATCACAGGTTATGAATTTTCAAAAAATATTTTTTCTCTGAAGAAAGGTTCTTGCTTAGCAAACAGTGAAAACACTGGTGTGATGAAATTGATCTAGATCTTGACCGATTGCAAAAGTACCTATTTAGGGGGTTCCAGTCAACATGGTATTAAAATGTCTATGCCACATCAAATTATTTCATTGTTTGCAATCTCGGGCATTGTAAATAATATTTGCATAGTTTTAAATTAACATTATGAATACACCCTTGTTGAACTGTGAGACTTCAATCATCTAAGCCTACTAACATTTTTGCAATTAAAATAGTAATATCTAACCAAGCCTTATATTGTACACTTGACGTACAATACAGCGTAAGCTTTGACATTAAAGTTTTCACGTTGTTATCAATAGTAGGGGTAAAACAGTTTTCATTGCTTTTCCAGATGAGTTTGAAATTTTATGTTCATACTTAGTTTTGTTATGTGGTGTTTTGTCCCATCTCTTGTGTGACTGTTGTCTTGCAGAAAAGGAGAAATTTGGTTCATTTGCTTAATGAGATCATACTTCTTTGTGTATCATTTTAGTTTGCTTGTTTAACCATATAACTCATAGAAATTACTTTTAAAGCTTTTGCGAACAGAGCAGACTCAGATAAGGCAGCTGTTGTAAGAGTTGCCTGATCAGTGTCTACTCTGTTTGCTTATGAAAATATTTATATTTGATTCTACACAAGTAGTAAACTTGACAATCTAGGTACCAATGTGAAAGTTTGTTTATATGATTATTCATTGTGGGTGGAGGTTAGTGTGAATATTCATGAAGGAAAGGTACTTTAATTCTCAGAACCCATAAAAACCCAAAACAAATAAGTATGACTTTAAAATGCCAGGGTCGCAGATCGTGCACTAACTCACGACACGATGTGCATTTTAATAGTATTTATAATATGAATTTGTTACCAGGGAGTGTGATATAATACTATGCATTAAAATCAAGAAAAAACACACTAGTGAATTGCATAGTCTTTATCGTTAAGTAAAAACGTCACTAAAACGTCGTTTATATATGTCAAAATCATAAAGTTTTACCGCAGAACACGACATAACATAATACTTTTAATGTCATATCGTTAATTGAATTAAACATTTGGGCTCCTGTATTATTGTATTTATTAAACTCGTCGCAAAAGGGCATTTTATCTATTTTCTCTTACTCGTTTAATAAATTCATTTATACAAAGTAAGTAAGGTTGCAAAGATCAGGAATCGATACAATCAAGTACCACACCTGACCAAGGATACCAATGGGAAAGTGACAAACTCACAGAAGACACCACAAACGAGAGCCAAGAGGTCAGCCCTTTCCCAGCAGGTGACCACGAAGCACATATAAACAGACGCGCACAAAACATAACAAACACAAGACAGAACAAAAACATAAAAGATCCACAAAAGAAGTACCGCCTTGGAACGGTCAGTAAAATATTTTACTGGAGGGCTTAAACCGGTTTAACGGCGCCAACCTCACCCTTAATTCAGATGTGGATCAAGACACATAGATATTTGGTTTGCATGAAAGACCCCTAACTTATCAATGCATCATCTCCTAAAACATATAAATCAAGATATAACAAGGAGATAAGCAAGGATAAGGACTCAACAGTAAATTAAACTGAATACCGGAGCAAAAGAAATCCAACAGGTAAACCCCGGTGGGCCCGACAAACAGCCAAAGCATCAGGCCCCTACCATCTCATCAATAGATAAGTCTTTAAGTCGGAACCATCATAGAGTCTGAAGCACTTATATAATATTCTCTATGTAAGAAAAGTAAGTGAAATACGTTCTCTGAACTGTATCTTATTGTATTTCTAATTTACTTTGATTTAGGCAAATATATGGACTTATTGAGAGTCTAATGTATCTTGCGGTCTATCTAAATACCGCAAAGACACGCAAAGACGGGCAAAGACGGGCAAAGACGGGCAAAGACACGCAAAGACGGGCAAAGACACGCAAAGACGCGCAAAGACACACAAATAAAGCGCAAAGACGGGGACAACCGCAAAGACGGGACAAAGACACCCACACTGCGCACACCACACCCCCACATGCAATGAACAGTCCCCATATTCATAGCTCACATCAAACGCCAATCTTATCTATGCTTAAATAATAAGGTGAATAAGCAAATTAACGTCTCAGTCTGTGTGGGACCTGAAAAGGGGTAATTAGATTAGAACAGGTCTATTATTGTTTATTTGATCTCCATAATCCTTGCATTTGAGTGTCCGATGTGACTATACTGAGAGCAAACTAGAAACTTATTTTTTTAAATGGAAAGGTGGACTTTATGGAAGCTTTAACACCGTGAATTTGACCCCCATTAACGTATCACTGACGTTGACGTTCAGGCGATCGATGCTATCATCAATTCTGTGAATTAAATTTGTTAAATGAATGTTGAGAATATCAGATTTTGTAAGAAAATAATGAATTTGAATTATTATTTTTCATCCAGACATGTTAGAAAACTTAAGTATATAGTTCCTCTCAGTATACATTGATTCGCTTTTTTGCATGCTTGGTAGTATTTCTATTTTTGTTTATTTCTGCTAACTTTTTTCCAAAGTTTTTCACATTCTTTAAAAGTCTTTTTGCCGTCTTTGCGTGTCTTTGTCAACTTTAAATTTCTTTTTGCCATCTTTGCGTGTCTTTGTTTGTCTTTGCCTGTCTTTGTCAACTTTAAACATCTTTTTGCCGTCTTTGTGTGTCTTTGTCAACTTCAAACCTCTTTTTGCCGTCTTTGCGTGTCTTTGTCTGTCTTTGTGTGTCTTTGCACGTCTTTGCCCGTCTTTGCGTGTCTTTGCCCGTCTTTGCATGTCTTTGCGTAGTTTGGGTGTCTTTGCGGTATTTAGATAGACCCTGTATCTTGTATGTAATGAATATTGTTGCATTGTCAATCACGTCACCATCCATGCCTTAAGATAACAATGTGTAATTGATTGTTTTCTTATTTCAAAATCAAAACATATGTGATGGCAACTCAAAATAACCATCTTATTGAGACGGTTCTTCTGATCACCCAAAGAAGCACACTTTTATGCTCTAAAAAGTACTAATATGGACCTTGTTCGCTCCCAGATCACCCAGTTACTCATATATATATTGTACATATTCAGTTATATGATATGAGGCAAAGCAAGGTGGTCAAATTATAATAAAATACTGTGCTTTAATACACACATTGATGCTAACGAATGATTCCTAAAACTACTTATTAACAATTCACTGTAAACCTAAAAATGTACAAGGTTTTTGTTTCAAAAGTTCTGAACTTGACCTCATAACTTTGTCCTGATATACTTTTGAGAGGCATTCTAAAGATTCATCTTTTACCTTGCATACGATGCAAATATCTTCTCGCTATAGTGTTTCGTAAATAGTTACAGCATATAATATATATATATATAACTCCTACTCCATACCACTGGCCTGGTTTCATATTATAGAATCATAATCATTTTTGAATCTGAATATTTCATGCCATGCAATTTTTAAACCCAAAATAAAACCCCATTATAATTATTATCTTCTAGCCGGGTTTTTCGAAGAAAAAATCCTGTTGTTAAATTAGTGTTGTCCGGCCGATGGGTGGGCGGAACGCTCCTGGTTAATGTTTTGGTTAACCTTTTTGCAGATTTGATTTTCTCCCAAAGCTTTCAACCTGCGTTCTTAGAATTTCACACATGGTTTTTTTCAGGGTATCTGCTTTCATGTGATGCCATGTTATTGTCAGTTGGTTCCCAATTTTTTGTGAAAAATGCATTTTTTTGGAGATAGATATTTTTTTATATTTATTTTTTTTCACAAATTTCTGGGTATATTCCATAACTCCAAAACTGTATAAGGTATTTGGATGGGCATTTATAGGGATGTAGATCCAGATTATCAGGCACGCTGCACACAAGTGACATAACTCTAGCTTGCTTAATTTCTTAGTTATTTCCCTTTGCATTTTTCACAATTTTTTGTGTATGCTCCATTACTCTAAAACTATTCAAGATATTTGGATGATACCTTATAGGAATGTAGCACACATAAACAGACACACTGTACACAAGATGGATAACTCTAGCTTGCTTACTTCCTTAATAATCTCCATTTGCAGTTGTTTTTTTCAACTTAAGACATTTTTGCATCTGTTTTTTTCACAGATGTCTGTGTATATTCCATAACTCCAAAACTATTTAAGGTATTTGTATGGACCTATATAGGGATGTAGATCCAGATGATCAGGCACGCTGCACACAAGTGACATAACTCTAGCTTGCTTAATTTTCTAGTTATTTCCCTTTGCATTTTTTTTTTTACAATTTTTTGTGTATGCTCTATAATTTCAAAACTATTCAAAATATTTAGATGATACCTTGTAGGAATATAAACCCACATAAACAGGCACACTGTATACAAGATGGATAACTCTAGCTTGCTTACTTTCTTAATTATCTCCCTTTGCAATTTTTTTAACTTTCGACATTTTTGCATCTGAACTCCAAAGCCATTTCAGGTATGTTGACAATACTAAGTATGAATGTAGATCCAGATGAGTAGTTAAGCTACACACAAGTTGGAAATGTCTTGGTTTCTTTTTTTATTTTAATTATCTCCCTTACCAGTTTTGGCCTTATACTATTTATTTGCATGCTGCTCCAAAACCCCGAGGTATATTTTGATAATACCTTGTAGGGATGTAAACCCAGATAAATAGGTGTACCACACATGACGAAAAACTCTTGTTCTTACTTTCTCAGTTGTCTCCCTTTGCAATTGTTAGCTTTTGACAATTTTCCTTCTGTAATTCACCATCTCTTTTAGTTATATTCATATTACTTCATAGATATGTACAACCAGATGAAAAGGTGAAGTGTACACAAGATAGATAACTGTAGCTGACTTTTTCACTTATCTCCCTTTGCAATTTTAGACTGTGCTATTATTTTAAAACTAGCATCTGTAAATTCAAAACCCTTTGTGGTATTTTGATATTACTGAGTAGTTTTTCCAGTTATCTCCCTTTGCACATTTTATTGAACTCCACAGCTATACCCTGATGTATGTACATCTTGGTGAGTGGGCGTGTCCTGTGCGTGAGTGTGCATGTCCCGTGCAAGAAAAGCAACTCCTTCTATGTTAATTGACTTTACTCGTTTGTATTCAATGTAAGTCTAATACCTTCATAGATATATATAATGATGTTTTGTAATTAATATATGAATTTAGATATTACACTTAACATTCGACATGCTATAGAAGTTATAGACTGTAGTGCACACGCTAAAAGATTAAATTATTTGAATCAAAACATGTTCCTCCATATTACTCATAAATATCCTTAGCAGATATGCTTAGAAAAAAACCCTGACTATAATGCCTTTTGGCATTTTTTTTCTTGTTGTTACTTATAATGTCCATTCAAATGTCAGAATGACCACAGGATATGCCGATTCAATATTTACCACACAATGCACAACTCTTATGACGTCATTACAATTGATAACTACGTCATTTTGAATACATTACAGAATTTTAATTTCTGAGAACATTTTATTTTTGTCTATCCAGTTGGACTCAAAATATGTCAAACCTAATATCTGCAAAATATTTAAGACCAAAATTATTTTAATCACAAAAATAGTTTCAATCTAAATTGGAATATTGTAAAAAAAAAAAAAAAAATTCCAAAAGAAATTTTGATTTTATATTAGAATTTTTAAATTTGTAATTGATTTCAGACAGATACTTTGTGCTCATTTTAAACCAATATTGTCATAGCTTAATGATATACCACACATTCAGACAATAAGACGGTTTTGTAAAAGAAATTCACATGCAAACTTCTCATACCTTCGAATATTGAACTACTTTGTGGACTTGTTAGGATTTTCTTTTGTGGATTACTGGTAATCTCCAACGAAATAGACTGGTCATAACTGCTTCAGGCAAAAGTCAGCTCTTCTAGCATTTGCCTCAATAAGATTTTACTTTTAATACAGTCGTCGATACAACGTTTTAGGCAAGGAAAAACTTAAAGTGGCAGATATTATCCAGAATTTGCTCATAGCTGGCAGTTGCATGGCAAAACGTTCAATACCCTAGGCAACTCAGATCTTATAAAAACTTTGTCATATTAACAGGGCATGTTTGATGATATATTAACTTTGAGCGGTCATAAATGCAACTGATTGAGACTGCGTAAACTGTAGGGTGTCTAATGTGCACGATCTGCTTGTCAAGCCAGTGCTTTGAGTGTTTTGCTGTTTCGATGTAGAATTATAGTCGCTTCTTCAAGTTACATAAATAAAATTAAGAGCTGTGTATACGACAATTAGTATATTTTGATTTGGTACAAAATTCAGAAATTGTTAGTGGTTATTGAGATATTACGCCAGTTGCAGAACTTTCGAACAACCCTCATATGTAAAACGTTACTTTACTATTTCTTAGTGTCTCATTTTAATCAGCACTGTTTACAAAAATATTCTTATTACGTACATTCTATGCAATTATTGAAAGATTATACAGTGAATGAGGTATATCTTCGTTTTAATCTACTCTAGTAGATATTGCAAAGTTTAAAGTAATTGTATCACATGAACTGACAATCTCTTGAGGAGCGATTGGCAACAGACTCCATTTTTCACATTATTTAGAAGTCAAAGTTCAAGGTGGAGTTGGTAGAACATTTTCTCAAACTTCTATATATATATAGTCTTGATAATGTTTTCATACTTTTCATATATTAGTTCTTTAGGAATATATTTGGTTCTGACAGAAATTATAAAACAGCTTGAGCTGATGCTGTGCTGTTACATACTCACTTACTTTTTAAGAAGATATGGACTGGACAAGAAAGTATACCCAGCAAAAAAAGAAACGCACCACTTAGAACTGTTCAACTCTCAGGAAGATCACAAGTGATAGGCTAGTTTAGTTTATATCAGTACAAAGGTATGTCATTGATGGTTGCGTCACATGTCTTTTGCAATCTGGTGTCGAAATTGTGTTAAAGAAAATTGGTCATGAACAAAGTGGGGGTCAAATTGCAAAGTCACAGGAAATAAGCGTTTTTATAATGCTCTTTTGCTGGATAAGTTCAAGCATTTGGAATCATCTCAGTAGACCAAATTGTACCCAGACATTTATTATTTGCAAATTCTATCTTTAAATTCATCATACGCGATAATTGAACGCTAGGTACCCCGTGTATTGTGACTACCCTTTGGATAGTGATTCCACACTGAAGATAAACCTTACAAAACATTTAAAGATTTCAACATTGTTTTCATCAATTTAAACGGTCCTAACTGATGAAAAGGGATTTTGGAATTACAAAAAAAAGCATCAATAAACACATTGGTTGTCTCACATAACAACAACATATCGTTTTCATACTTTGCAAATGTAAAACATACTTGTAATTCCATGCAGAGAGTAGCGCTAAATTAACGCTTCCTAAACTCGTTTACCATTCGCATTGATGTGTTTTGTGCCTACACAGGGAAAGTATGGATACTCATCTAAGTCATACTCAAGTTTTAGTAAGATTTGATCAGAAATAAATATTTCATGACAATAAACATTTTCGTATTGAAAGGAGATCTTAATGGGGAAAATCGTAGTGGTGCGTTTCTTTTTTTGTTGGGTATATTACATACAGATATACTGATAAATGGACAGATGAATGGACTGAAGGAAAGACAAAGGCCATTCCTATGATCCCATATCCGCTTCATGTATAGGATTAAAAAGCACGTCACACTTATTTTATAATTTTAGCGGCTCTTCATCAAGCTCAAGTGGTGGTTTTGGTGGATCAGGATTTGGAGATTCCAGTGGTGGGTTCGGCGGTAGTGGATTTGGCAGCTCTTCAAGTTCTAGTGGAAGGTAGCGCATTCAAAAACATAATATCCATACTTTCCATTTTATAAAGGAAAACCCTCCCTAGAAATTAAACGTGTAAATGATCAGTGTTGTTTTATTTTTAGGCACAAGGCTTTGTTTTTAGTATGATCTATTCGGTCAGATTATATGCAAGATCCTTACTGCGTTTGAATTGTCATTTACCCGTATATCCATTTGTCCCTGACACTTTTTAAGGGCTTCTAAAATTTTGAGTCCATGCATGTTACATTTATATGGACCCTATGCCAGATTACCCAGTAAGTATCAAATTATGTTGCTAAAGAGATAAAAAAGGGCATAAACAGTCAAAAGCGTAATGTTTACTCTGATTAATAGATAGTATCTTAAGAGCCCACTAATACGTTCCTATAGATCACGGAGTACACATTAGAATGGCTGACAGTGTAATGTGAAGTTTCCTAATTTGTCAAATTTGAAATAAATCATTATTTTCCAGTAGTTCGTCCTCAAGCTCCAGCTCATCTGGCAGTTTTGATCCAAATGCAGTGAATGGTTTTGGTGGTTCTAGCTCTGGTGGATTTGGTGGCTCTGGTTCTAGCTCTGGTGGATTTGGCGGCTCTGGTTCTAGTTCTGGTGGATTTGGTGGCTCTGGTTCCAGCACGGGTGGATTTGGCGGCTCTGGATCCAGCTCTGGTGGATTTGGCAGCTCTCGTTCTAGCTCTGGTGGATTTGGTGGATCTAGTTCCAGCTCTGGTGGATTTGGTGGATCTGGCTCCAGCTCCAGTTCTGGATCAAGCAGCGGCTCATTTGATCCAAATGCTATGAATGGCTTTGGATCAAGCTCTGGTGGATTTGGAAGCAGCTCAGGATCAAGTTCTTCTGGTTCATTTGACCCTAATTCTTTTGTTGGAAAACGTTGATGTTATTGTAAACTAGAATTACCAGAAACTATATTTAAGTGTGTTATGACTTGGAATAATGATATTTAAAAACCAAAATAAAGTATAAGGTTTGTTTAGAATCTTGCTTCGAATTTGTATAACGTTGAGCTTCATTATGACAAAAGCCAACAAAAAGGCATGTGCAGACTCAGCTCAGCCTATGTGTCATTATAGTCTATGCATACGGACACTGTCGCTAGAAAACACGTCAGTATTGCTTGCTTGCGAACAGCAAATGCGCATACCAGCATGTGCATCCGCGCAGTCTGCTCAGTCCCTTGTTATTAGTTTCAAGAACGTATAATAGCAATTGTCAAATGTAAAATTGCAATGTACTAAAATGTCTATGTAGCTGTGCAGACTAGATTAAGTCTTAGTCGAAAATCGCGACAAGTTCCATATCTGTGCTGTCCATCTACGAGGGATGATCAGAAAGTTTGCGGAAAATAGTCGTAATTTCCAAATTGTTTAATCAATAGAGCTGGAATACCAACACACAATACTGCAACACATATGCAGTTGATCGGTAACAACATGATTAATGTTAGTCGTCTACGTGCGTTACAGCTGTCGTCAAGGCAACGCTATATAGCGCAAACCGGCCCAGTTTACGTTGGAGTTTGACGTTTTACTACACAGCCAATTAAACTTCAGCGTTTTGTAAAAGTTTGTTACGTTGCGATAGCCCATATTGCGTCCCATGCATATTTAATGATATATTTACTCCTCTTCTTTGCAAACTTTCAAAGATTTATACCTAATGGATGTTGTTCTAAATCTAAACGAATAACAGTACTGTCAAAAGGCAAAGCATTCAACTTCTGTGAACCCATTGCCTGTTTTGCCATGTCGATTCTTTTAAATAAACTATTTACATTCTTCAAGAAACACCTTTTTTCAGGACAGTAGATCTAATACTGATAGTTAAGTGCAATATTATAATTAGTTTGATGAAACTGACTAAAAAATAATTTTTTTTATTTAAAATTTTCATAAACTCGAAAAACTGACGCATTTTAGGAAGGCCTTGGGACTGAAACCTATTAATTTGAATACATAGCGCAGTGGAATAACATAAAAAACCTCATATTAATTTCAAAGAATAACGGAACATTACTTTCCATTAATAATACAGATCAATTCAAACACAACTATGAGTTTTAGCCCTGAGAAGCAACCCAGGGGTACAGATGGGCCGCTTCCAGCGAAATGACGTCACAGCGGCGCTTCGTGCTCATACGTCTGACGTCACATTTTCTAAATTTCAATTTCAGTCAACTTGCTATTAATGGTAGTTTGTATCTATGAATTTTCATTGCAATCGATAAAAGCAATACGATTTAATAGCACCTTTCTGCGAACTTTCTGATCACCCCTAGTACATGTACCAGGGATCCTTAACAATCCATAGAATTCACAGCGAAGACTTATCATACTACGTTGATGGGCAGGCTCTGTTGCCTTTACCATATCACTACTAGTATTTGAACTTAGCACATTGAAATATATGATTTTATCATGAAATGTTTGCTGCACTCAAATGCAGAATTGCTTGAAGAGTTTAAATGCAGGTGATGTATGTTTCGCCAAACAATATATTGGAATTGAAACCCAAATGTCAGTTTTGAGATTTATGGGGTCTTTTCAACCTCACCCGTGATAAATAATGATTTTTATTTATTCTTATGTTACTACTAAAGATGAGCTGGTTGCCCTACTGTTAGTAAGTGAGTATCACCAAGAACTGTCCCAATCACTTACTGCAGACCAACCCACGGCATCTTCAGGAAACTACACAAACAGCCACAACACAATAAATGTTAAGGACATATGCTACTAAATACTTCCCATATTGAAATATTTTCAATACTTTGCATACAGTTTGTTTTATGCATGGGCTATCCATTTATGAAATAAAAAGGATATGTCACCGTGCTTATTTTTTCAGAATCACATATTGAAATTTACAGCATTTGACCAATTTTCTAGAAATATAAAATAATAACGCTAGTCCTATTTATCGAGCTAAAACGGTTTAAATCTTCAGCCAGCTTCTTTCTTTTAACTTAAATTACTGCCCATGACCTCAAACTTTTAAGAAAATGTGCATGTTTACTTGTTATCCCATGCTGTGACAAGATACTGCATGATATATTTTGGCAATTCGTCGAAAAAATGGAATTTGTTTTTAGAATAAATCATGTATTAAAAAATCTGATATTGAAAATCTTGAAAATTTATTTTTAATTCATGGACTATTATAATACCTTTCAGAAAAAAGAATAAAAATCTGGGGTCACCGAACTAATTCTCTTTCTAGAGGGCCAAATTTAACCCCACCCCCATAGGTTTCATGTGGAATTCAATATAAAAAGTTCGGGGATGACCATTTCGGTCGTTTTGATGATACCATTTTACTAGTATATGAAGTAATTTAGCATTAAAATGTTAAAAAAGAAAGAAAAAACACACTGAAAATATGTGCGCATCCGGGAATCGATCCTGGTCCTCTGGCTTTGTAGCCAGACACGCTAACCACTAGGCCACGAGGTCAGGTCGTGTGCCGCTTGAAATAACCATACAAATAGTATAGACTCGGCCACTATCGTATTCGTAACCAGGGTTATTGTGTACGTCGTTTGATTTCGACTGAGCTACATCTATCTGTCTTTAGTGCTGAGACGATCAGTTCTGAAAAGATGTCAATAGATGTTTCGAACACACTTTAATTAGTTATTTTGTGAAGAAAATGTCGGAACACCGATATGACATAAGAATATCGGAAGCTGTGTTGATCCGAATCCGTTGAGGGTCGAAAGACAGGACCCAGACAACTTTCCCCGTTTGCAGACGCGGAAAAGGTGCGCATTGGAAATAGCCGCATATGTCTTTAAGCAGTTAGCTCCCTCTTCCTCTGCAAGATGATTACTTAACTAGAGAGAACACCAATAGCCACATCACAAAGCAAGCGCCGTATCACTAAACCCCCACAGAAAATTGGAGCAAAAATAATCAACAACAGAAATACCGCCTTAGAAAGACCAGCAGGCTATGCCTCAGAAGGAGGGGGACTTAAATGCAATTTACTGACCAAATCTTCGCCCTAGATTCTGCTGTTGTTAAAACACAGAAATTGTGCAGCTCGTATGAAGGCTGGTTGCTTTGCTAAGTATGTCTTCCAAGAGTCTCGTGATTGTTGTGTGACTCTTCCTCGCTGTGACATGGGTTTGTCTGCAGTTTGTGATTGTGGCATTTCCTGATCATACTCACTATTTCTAACGTATTCTTAATCACAGAGAATAATGAAATAAAATACTATGGTGAAACAAAAATGTTTTTGACCCACAGACAGTCAGAGCTATGGAAAATTTCAAATTTAGTACTCTTGATTGTTAAATAAATACCTTACAAACACATTTTGAAGGGTACTACAGCATGTTTTAACATATCCTTAACCATAAAGTATAGGTCGCATGAACCTGTTTACAAGTGCAAAAACCTCATGACTGTCCATTTGATAATTCGCACCAAAGAATATATGAAACTATTTGAGCTGCAACATGAGAAAACACAATGTGCATGTGCATCACGAGAAGACTCAGATCAGCCTAGGCATTAGCTCAGATCAAATCTTCATTGTCCACATGAAGAATACTTGGGTTCTTAGTAACGCTCTGGGTGCACAGTGAGGACTCTGATCAGACTAGGCAGGGTGTTCAGGCTAATCTGAATTTTTCGCTTTGCGAACACTGATTTTGTTGGTTTGGTCATGTCATGGCTCAAATTATGGGTTCATAGCTAGAAAACACCATATACATAAATATAATGAGTCACTATTTACGCTTAAAGCTCTCAGCAGTGCCATCAACGAAGTTCCGACTTTCGCATCCTTTTTTTGACAGGACGACTCAAAGTAATGCATATAAGATACATTACATAAAGAAGAACGGATCAGGATATCCATTCCCTTTAGGAATTGACATAAGTAATAGGTATAATATATTTTCTTTTTTATGAAATCTAAACTTTGTTAGATACGCCTCGTTGAGTGTACCTCTCTTACAGTACGGAAATAAATGTTGCACAAATATTTTCCTTGAGTGCCTTAAAGTGGCCACAAAATCGTCAACGTCAACAGGTAATGAATTCTTTCACATTTCTTATAAAAAGGAAAGTTACAATTATCCTTTCTGTGATGTTTCTGGATAAGTTATGTTTACTCCAGCAGCAAATCTAGTTAACATACAACAGATTCACTGCGTTTTGTCTTTGAGCAAGCCATATTTATCCTTGCTTAGTACTGGTTCAACCCAGTGAGACCCGTCCTGATAAAACTGAAAAAGTGTTGAATGGGACGTATTGAATCAAATCAAACATACAAAACAAAATATACACCAGACCATAATCCTACAACTGTTCGAGTGTGCAACATTATAGAAATGGAAAATAATAACAGTTTTAAATATGTGTTTTTTTAATGCTTTGTAGATAAGATCAATATTATGAAATGCATAGAGACCTATGCATGGTCTTCCTTTTTACACTGGCATAAGTGTCTTTTAACATGCGTCAAACAAACTGTTTGATGTTCAATAACAATGCCATATACGTTGTTGCATATTTGCCCAAAGAGTTAATAAAATGTTATCATTTCCCAAGTAATACTTTAAGATAGGATAGCACAATCATAGTAAAATATGAGCACCTAAAACAAGATATGAGCCGCGACATGAGATTTCCAACAATGAAGTATGTGCGGCCAGCAAATCCTCAGATCAGCCTGCGCATACGCGCAGTCTGATCAGAGCCTTTGCCAGTCACTTGAATATCCTATGGATGTTAAGCCACTGCCTGAATTTCATTTGAAGTTGCTTAGCTTAAACGTAGGCTGCACAGGTTTGTCTGAGTCTACACTTGTCAAAATTCCACATTGTTGGAAATCACATGCCACAGCTCATATGATTATGACCAGGGGCAGGGAATGATACAACCACACACTGCAGATCAACCCGTGTGAAAGACACACAGAACACTAACAGCCTCAAATTATCATGAAAACAATAACAGTAGAGAGACCAGCTCTCTCTCCACCAGCAAGATGATTGGAACATTAAAAACTAAAAATTAAGACACTAAGTGTTACATAACAAAACAATGATCAAACCTAAAAAAAACAATGGCAGTTACAATAAACAATGAATCAACAACAACATAACCTCCGCAATAGAACGGACAACAGCCAAAGCCATCGATTGGCGGCAAATAAATTTTAATGACCAAATCTTCGTCCCAGAGTCTATTATTGTCAAAACACAAAAATATATTTAGTTTGTATAAAGACTCTTACCTATACAATTTATCATCACAAGGAAACAATCGAATCAATAAACAGACTAAGATGAAAATAGAAAAGGTCTAATAACCCTGTTCAATTTTGGTTTTAAAAATATCATTATTGTGGCCAGGCGATTATGCCATCATGCGAGAACTGATATTTTCGACAAAGCTGAAAAATATTTTGTTAAGGATTGTTGACATATTTCTATCCAAATTTAGTGATTTACCTACATTGAAAAAAACACACTTAAAATTGCATGTTCGCTATGTAGATGTTTCTTTCAATACAATTGTGCAACCTTGGAAAAGTGGCACACACGTTTTGAAATATATAAAGTACTCGTGCTGGTCTCTAATTTGGTGTTACACTAGTAGGAAATATACAAAACATAAAACCAACCTGTGAAAAATTGCACAATGTCATGCAATATATTTTGTTCAAGCCAACAAACGTATATCAGGATATCTATAATATATGATAATAAGATAAATGGAAAAATTTGAAATGAAGTAAATAACAAATATGCATAAACAGAGACAAACATTCGAAAACAAACTTGCATTCTTATTGATACTTATGATACTTGAATTTAAAAAAATGTATAGAATAAAGGCAGGTAACTTGGGACATCAGCTAAATTCGGACAAACATTTGCAACCAGTGAAAATCCAGATGAGCCGTCTCATCAGGATGTCCATTATTTGCTTACTAATAGTTCATCTTTTTTATTCCAATAATAAAATATGAAACAAATAAGGTCGATGTCCAAATTCCTGATGTCTAAAATTACCTTTACTTTACCCTTATAATAAACAACTGAGTATAACAAGGAAATGCCTGGCCAACCCACAACACCGCAAGAAGTTTGCAATGTAATTAAGGCCTTTATTGGACTTGACAACACTTAGATTTAACATTTTTGAATTGATCATGACTTTCATATTTGATGTTGGATTCTGATTAATTTGCTTTTAAATGCAAGCTCTAATAGAGAAGAGGTTCAAGATGACCCTTTTGTCCAGGGTTGAACCAGTACTAAGCTAGGATTAATGTTCTTGCTCAAGGACACAATGCAGTGACGCTGGTGAGGCTCAAAACCCCGGTCCCTCGGTCTCATGTCAAGCACTCTTCCACTGAACCACTGCGCTCCCCAAGATGACCCTTAATTGCTCACATGAGATACGTACATAAGAAAAACTGGCCACGCTCCCTGGTGGTCGTGAATTTAATAGTCAAATTTGTTTTAGTTAATTTGGTAGATCATTCAGTGACTATTTCTACCAAATTATTTCGCATTCTGACCGTCAGTTTCACAGAAGATTTTCAAAGTCTTTGTCATTATATTACATCGCGATAAGCCACGCCCCTTTGTGACCATGTTTTTGACGGATCAGATTTATTTAAGCTATTTTTGTAGAGCGTCATGCCTAATAACAATTTCTGCCAAATCAATTTCAATTCCGACCACTGATTCAGAAGAGTAGATATTTAAAGTTTCTTACATAGGACATAAGGCAAACTGGCCACACCTACCGTCAGCCATGAATTTTGGCGAATCAAATTCGTTTCAGCTATTTTGTTGAAGGTCATCAAGTGATTACTTCAACCAAATTATTTTTGAGTTTTAATAAAGTTTGCCTTACCGCGATGACAGACAACTTTTTGGATGGATTAAATTTCTTTTAGCTTCTTTTGTAGAAGGTCATCTAATAACCATTTCTGCAAATCATTGTTAATTCTGACCACTAGTTTTGGAGGAGAAGATGCTTAAAGTTTCTTACATACGTACATATAGGATACCCTTGGCGGCCATTTTTTGACGGATCAAATTAGTTTTTGCTATTTTTGTGGAACGTTATTTATGATCATTATTACCAACTTATTGAGAATTCTGACCACCAGTTTCAGAGGAGAAGATTTTTCAAATTTGCCTTACCGAGATAAGCCACATCCCATGGTGGCTATTGTTTTTGAGGGATCAAAACGTTTTAACCATTTTTGTAGAGGGTCACCTAGTTATAATTTCTGCAAAATTATGTTTAATTCTGACCACTGGTTTACTAGTTTAAGGGGAGAAGATGTTTTAAGTTCATTATATGGGGACGTAATGGAAACTGGCCACAACCATTGGCGGCCATTTTTTGACGAATCAAATTTGTTTTAGATAATTTTGTGAAAGGTCACCCAGTTTCCATTTCCACCATTTTCATAAAAGATTCTGACCTCCAGTTTCAGAGAAGACATTCAAAGTTTTTGTTACTGCGATAAGCCACGCCTCATCATGGCCATGTTTTTGGACGGATCAAATTTCTTTTAGCTTTTTCTGTAACTGGTCACCTACTGACTATTTCTGCCAAATTATTTTTTAATTTTGACCACTGGTTTAAAGTTCTCCCATAGGTACATAATGGAAACTGGCCACGCCCCATGGCGGCCATGTTTTTTGACGGATCAAATTTGTTTTAGCCCTGTTATGTAGAAGGTCACACAGTGACCATTTCTACCTAATTATTTTAAATTCAGACCACCGGTTTTAGAGGAGAAGATCTTCAAAGTTTTTGTTACCGCGATATTCCACACCCCATGGCGGCCATGTTTTGATGGATCAAAATTATTTTAGCTACTTTTGTAGAGGGTTCCCTAGTGACCATTTATGCTAAAAAATTTAAACACTGGTTTCACATAAGAATATTTTTTAAGTTTTACCATAGGTACATAGTCGAAACTGGCCACACCCAATGGCGGCCATGTTTTTGAGGGATCAAATTAGTTAAAGTTAATTGTGTAGAAGGTCATCAAATAACATATTCTACCAAATTATTTTGAATTCTTACCACTGGTTTCAGAGGAGAATGTCTTCAAAGTTTTGTTTTACCTGTATAAGCCACGCCTCCTGGCGGCTATGGTTTTGACGGATCAAAGTTCATTTAGCTATTTATTACAATCGTCCAGTTTATCATAAATTTTAGTTATCTGCGCCTCTGCTGTTCTTATATGCGTAAAGCATATTCTCTCTTAATGTGACCTCATCAGAGGCCTAAGTGTTTATTTGCTGCTAGTTTACAAATGGATACCTATATTTCCTTTAGTATGCTGCGCGTGTACGTCCTTCTCACTTCTGATTTGTTTAATGAATGTGTTAGGTATGCTGATAAGCAGAAAGCATTTTTATGTATTTTTTCACAATCTGTGCACATAAGTGACCTTTAATCCTAGCCTGTTTGGCCTGTAGTTACATTAGATCATTCATATAACCATGCATAGTTTCTTCCATCCATATGCGGTTTTATTTACCTGTTGGATTTCTTTTGCTCCGGTATTCAGTTTTATATACTGTTGAGTCCTTATCTTTGCTTTATCTCCTTTCTATATCTGAATTTATATGTTCTAGGAGATGATACAAGGACAAGTTAGGGGTTTTTCATGCAAACCTAAGATCTATGTGTCTTGATACACATCTGAACTAAGGATGAGGCTGGCGCTGTGAAATCGGTTTAAGCCCTCCAGTAAAATTGTTTTACTGACCGTTCCAAGGCGGTACTTCTTTTGTGGATCATTTGTGTTATTTATATCTTGGTTTTTTATGCTTTCGTTTCTATGCCTTGCTTCCTTGTGGTCACCTGCTGGGAAAGGGCTGACCTCGTTGCTCTTGATTGTGATGTTTAATTGTGTTTTTGTCACTTTCCCATGTGGTATCATGGGTCAGGCGTGGTACTTGATTATATCGATTCCTGATCTTACTTCCATCACAATTTTGGATTGTTGGATTGGTACAATACTTACAAAAATGCAGCATTCACATTTCATACTTTAATTGTACGAAATTTGCACTTAAATGACCTTGAACCTTGCATGTGCATACTATCAGTTCTTGTCTAGGTTACGTATTAAATGCAACATGCATCTTAAGTACATCCTGGATAGTTTCAGGGAATTAGATGGGTATCATGTGGTCAGAAGATGACATAGAAAGGAGTGTTTTATCTACTTTGTTTTATTACGCAGCCAGTTGACCTTTGACCTAATTTGGAGACACGGGGACATTTTCAGACTTGGCATCCACCCCTATCGGTTTTACCTCACATATAGAAACTAAATTACATCTACCCAATTTTGCAATCACAAGTGTTTTCATGAAATGGACAGCCAACTATATAGTAAACATTTCAAAAGGAAACAGCATGTATCATGTACTATAAAAATAGTAAGTTAGTATGAATAGGAAATACCACAATCACAAACCACAGACAACCCCATGGCATCGGGAGGAAGAGCCACTCAACCATCACGAGATACCAGGAAGACAAATTAAGCAAAGCGACCAGCTCTTACCTCTTATCTATAGGTATATATATATATAAAAAACTTGCCATGCCCCTGGTGACATCCTGGTAGAGTTAGTTTTGTCCTCAGTTCCATATTTTCAGCAATATGGTTCACTGGGTGATGATACATACTCAGGGCTCTAGAACTAGTGGTTTCAAACATGAGGATTTTTATGGTTATATTACGTAAGTCAATGAAACTCTGTGACCTCCATGATGAAGCTATTTCGACCACAGAACCACAATCAGAACAAACTTGGTAGAGTACCTTTGGGTGATGTTACATGCCAAATACCGAAATTTTAGGCATTTTGTTTTCTGGCAAGAATTTTTTTAGTGTTTTCCCTATATGACCTATTGATAGAGCACAATCTGGCAAATCATAGGTCGCGTATTTAGGCCGAATCTCTCCCCACCTGTAAAAGGACCATGATATATCAATGGAAAGCTTTTTAACTGTACATTATGAAACCACTAGAGTTACTATTCAAAACAGGGGTAGTGACTCTTTATTAGGCTTCGAAGAGGGACACCCTCATTCAAAGAATCATAACATCTAAAATACGCAAAAGTTTGCTGGGTGGAATGAAATGCAAACAAAGGCAAATAATATCATTTTTTAAACAGTAAGGGTGCATATTTAACCAAATAAGCTATGCATTAAACAGTTAGGCCTATTTTAATGTGAAATGAATGTAGCGTTTGCGGAATGTAAATACCTGATTTGTTTAAAACTACGCTTAAATCCATTTTTTCTTAAAAAAGAAGGTTTTTGCATTTTTAACCCAAAAACTTCGGAGTAAAAGAAAAAAAATGGTCCAAAACAACGCTAAACTTTCGCCAATTAAGATACACATATTTAGGCAAAGTTTCATTTCAATTTTGTTAGCGTTTGGGCAGAAATAATGAGTTTGAAAAGTAAAAATTAGAACTTGGTTTAAGTTTATGTATACCAAACTTGATTTTCAAATGATACTGCCTTTGTGGGTTCGATCAAAAACAAGTCAGAAACAACATAAATGATCCACAAAAGAAGCACCACCTCGAAACTGTTAGTAAAAATATTTTACTGGAGGGCCCTAATCAGTTTCATGGCACGCCAACCCCACCCCAGCTCAGATGTGCATCAAGACAAACAGATGCTTTGTTTGCATGAAAGCACCCTAACAAGGCTACAAAGAATAAACACGTGTAACATGTATGTTGTTTATCTGTTTCTTATTTTGTTTACTTAGTTTCTGTTGACCCAGATATTGGAGACATTGATGGTAAATAAGTTGTTGTAAACAAGGTATTTATTTGGTTATAAGATTTTTCAAGAATGATGACTAATCATCTAGAAATTAAAAATGCATTGTCATGGAAGTTTCCAGAAAAGTCAGGAATTTTCTAGAATTTTCTTTCCATGCCTATAGAAGCTTTGAGAAGCTTCTGGAATTAGTGGAATCATTGAGTAATCTCTGGAACTTTCCAGAATGAATAAATATAGCATATGATATCATAGTTCTCTCCTGATTATACCAAAACTTTCTTAAAGGGTATATATAACAGTAAATCTTTGAAATAATTTCACCATTTAAAAGTCTAAACCTTTTATACTGGAATTCTATAGTAGAATACTGTGTTTAATTTATTCATTCTGGATTACTTTGGATTATTCAGTTTGGGATTCCGAAGTTAGTGTTCATTTGGATTTAACTTCAAAATCTGGGGATCAGAAGCTACTGAAAAACCTGTGTTGATAAATATTCTGAGGGACAGTTTGGACATACAAGATATTATAAATTAGACTTTTTTGATAGTATAACTATTTTCCATTGCTTATTGTATGATAATTCTGCTTTTAGTCAATTTTGTTAAATTTTAAAAAAGTGTTTTATGCTGACTTTCCAAATAGCAAATTTTGGTTTCCTGAATTTGTTTCTAGTTATGCCTGGCGCGTAACAGAAATTGGGGGCTCAGAGTCATGGATTGAAATTATTTTTGCAGAAAAATAAATTTGAAATTTAAAAGAAATTTTACTGTTTGTTGTTTAACTAGCTGAAGCCAGCAGAAAGCAAATATGTCATTCAAACTTAGTGATTTTACTGCATCACCTTCTCAGGATCTGTTAGACCTGGCGAAAAAGTCTGATCTTTTTGACATTGCTGACCATTATGGCCTACCCAATGTCAAAAAGACTATGTTAAAACATGAAATTAAGAATATTCTCATTCAGTTCTTTGTGGACGAAGAAATATTTGATTCCTCAGCCACATCTCAGATTCTGGTTACCCAAACTGATTTGCAGTTGAGGGAATTAGAAATTAAAAGGCAGGTTGAGATAGAAAAATAAGGTTAGAACATGAAGAGAGATTGTGGCATGAGAAAGTAGAGCGAGAGGAAAGAGTAAGGGTAGAAAATGCAGAGCGTTAGAGAAGATCGAGAGGATAGAATAAGGCAGAAAACATTAGAAAGAGAAGATAGGTTGCTGAGAGAAAAATTAGAACAAGAAAAATTAAGGTTAGAAATGGAAGAATGAGAGAAGGAAAAACAAAGAGAAATGGAAGAACGCATTGAAATTGAAAACAAAAAATTAGACTTTGAGTTAAAAATGAAAGAGCTTGAGTTACAGGGCAAATCTAAACCAAATCCTTTGCTTTTTGATTCTGGCAAAACTTTTGATGTAACAAAACACATCCGACTCGTTCCTCCATTTCAAGAAAAAGAAGTTGACAAATATTTTTTACATTTGAGAAGGTAGCAGAAAACCTGAAATGGCCTGAGAGCACTGGATCTTACTTTTGCAGAGCGTTGTAGTAGGCAAAGCTCGAGAAATTTACACTCAGCTTTCACTAGAACAAAGCTCAGATTATGACAAAGTAAGAGAACTTATTCTTAAGGCTTATGAGTTGGTCCCTGAAGCTTACAGGCAGAAATTTAGAGATTGTAGGACAGAACCTAACCAGACTCCTTTGGAATTTGCTAGAACAAAAGAACAATTATTTGATAGGTGGTGTTCTTCAAAGAAGGTAGGTTCTGATCATGCAAAACTAAGACAGCTCATGCTTGTTGAAGAATTCAAATGGTGTATAAATTCTGACGTCAGGGCTTTCTTAAATGAAAAAAAAAGTTGAAAAAGGATGTAGCAGCTAGACTAGCTGATGATTATTCTTTGACTCATAAGACTTCTTTTGTTAACAAGCCATTTCCTAGGAAACCATCCAACCCTCAATTAAAATTTACACCTCAATGAAGACCATTTTCCCCTCAGTCAAAACCATATTCCCCTCATTCAGGTCCAAAATCCAACCCAAGCAATCCATCTGATAATTCCAGTCATTCATTTACTCCCAAACCTAGATTTTCTGGAGAAAACAAAGGTCAAAGTCCTTTATCCCAGCCAATTTGCAATTATTGTAAACAATCAGGCCATATCATTTCTGAATGTTAAACTTTAAAAAGAAAGAGAGAAAAAGAAAGACAGGAGAGTCCTAAACCCACAGGTCTCACCTCTTTAAGGCTAAAATCACAGTCTTCTATTCAGGATGAGAATCCTTTTTTGACCAAAACATCTGAGACTGATGCCGTTATGGAGATTTATGAACCATTCTTATCAGATGGTTCTATGTCACTAAATAGTGACTTTGCCCAGTCTACCCCTATTAAAATTTTACGAGATACTGGTGCTTCTCAATTCCTTATCTTGGCAGATACCCTGCCTTTTTCTGAGAAGACTTCTTCTGGGACAAGTGTCCTTATCCAGGGTGTAGAGTGTGGATTCATTAATATACTGCTCTATAACATTTATTTGTCCTCAGACTTAGTTACTGGTCTCGTGGCTGTAGGTATTAGACCATTTTTACTTTTTAAAAGTGTTCACTTGCTGTTAGGCAACGATTTGGCTGGAGATAAGGTTGTGGTTGACCCACTTTTGACCAGCACACCTTGTGTTGATCAACCACCTGATCCTATTGAGCAGGAAATTCCTGACCTTTACCCTTCTTGTGTTGTCACTAGGGCAATGGCAAAGAAAGCCAAACAGAACAATTGGATGCAGGATATTGATTTAGCTGACACTTTGATAGGCCAGTCCTTTAATGATGAGATTTCAAATTCTCTTTCTTCCAGCCAGTCTGACATTCAGACTGACTTTGACACTTCAAGGTCAAACGTTGACCTTTCACCTTCAATTTCAAGCTACCAGCTCTCAAGGTCACAGCTTTGTAAGGAACAACACAGTGATCCTGAGATATCACCTTTATTTGATAGAGCTTTAGATGATTATGAAATGTCACAAGTCCCGTTTTGCTATTATGTCAAAAATGACATTTGGATGAGAAAATGGCGTCCTCCTGATGTCTCAGCAGATGATGAGTGGACTGTTAACCACCAGATTGTGGTTCCTAGGGCTTATCGTCCTGAAATTTTGAATTTAGCTCATGAAACTCCCATGTCAGGCCATTTAGGTGTAAATAAGACCTATCACAAGATTCTTAATCATTTCTTTTGGCCAGGATTAAAATCTGATGTTTCTCAGCACTGCAAATCCTGTCACACTTGTCAAATGGTAGAAAAACCGCATCAGACCATTCCAAAAGCTTATTTACAGTCAATTCCTGCTTTTGATGAACCTTTTAGCAGAATCATTATTGACTGTGTAGGTCCCCTACTCAAAATAAAGTCAGGTTGTCAATATCTTTTGACTATTAAGTGTGCTTCAACACGCTTCCCTAAAGCCATTCCACTCAGAAATATCAAGACTTAGACAATTGTTAAGGCACTTGTGATCTTTTTTTTTTTTACCTTTGTGGGACTTCCAAGGTCTGTACAATCTGATCAAGGTTCAAATTTTATGTCGATAATTTTTCAACAAGTCATGCATGAACTTGGCATTAAACAATACAAGTCATCTGCTTATCATCCTGAAAGTCAGGGTGCCTTAGAAAGATTTCATCAAACTTTGAAAAAACATGATCAGATCTTACTGCTTTGACACAGAAAAGGATTGGGATGAAGGCATATATTTACTTTTGTTTGCTGTCAGAGAATCTGTACAAGAGTCTCTTGGGTTCAGCCCACTTGAACTAGTATTAGACATTTTACCCACAAAGGGAACTGCTGATAGCGGATAACTGACTGCGGATTAAATTTTAGGGAACATCTCAACATTCATTTTGATGTCAAAATTACAACACCGACCATTGGACGGCGATTCAGGCTTTATACAATGATGTACTGTATATACACACTGGGCTTGCGGCAATCGTGAGCTCAGCTTTTTTTAACAAAACTGTTTTTATGCCCCCAAAGGAACTGTGGGAGGCATATAGTAATTGCTTTGTCCATTCCTCCGTCCGTCTGTCCGTCCGTCAGTCCGTCCAGCGCATATCTCCTATATTCTTTGAGGTAGGAATTCCAATTTTGGTGTGTGGATGCATATTGAGATAGCAAAGTGTCTCGTAACATGTTCAGGTCACTGTGACCTTGACCTCAACATCTGACCTAGTTTTTAGAATTATCGTGTCCGAAGCATATCTCCTATATTATTTGAGGTAGTAATCCCAAATTTGGTATGTTGATGCATCTTGGGATGACAAAGTGTCGCGCACCATCCTTAGGTCCCTGTGACATTGACCTTTACCTCTGACCTAGTTTCTAGAAACTGCTTTGAGTCTGGTGCATATATCCTATATTCTTTGAGGAAGAATTCCAAATTTGGAGTGGAAATGCATCTTGGGATGGCAGAGTGCCACGTACCATATTCGAGTCACTGTGACATTGACCTTTGACCTAGTTTTAAGAATTCTTGTCTGGAGCACATTTCTTACCTTCTTTAAGGTAGGAATTCCAAATTTGGTATGTAAATGCATCTTGGATGGCACTTTGGTGTGTGAATGCATCTTGAAATGGCGGATCGTCACGTTCCATTTTCCGGTCACTGTGACCTTAACCTCTGACCTAGTTTCTAGAATCGGCATCAAAGTCTGTTGCAAAACTACTATATTCTTTGAGGTAGGAATTCCAAATTAGATGAGTCGAGGCATCTTGGGATGGCAGAATGTTGCATACCATTTTTGGGTCATTGTGACCTTGACCTCTGACCTAGTTTATAGAATAATTGTGTCCGGAGCATGTAACCTACATTATTTGAGCTAGGGATCCCAAATTTGGTGTGTGGTTGCATCTTTGGTTGGCAGAGTGTCATGTGGTAAATGTGTTTTAGGTGAGTACTTCTTTCGTTATCACAAGTCAATCACAATCAATGTAAGCTGGGCTGGCCAGGACCTTGCTTGTTCGCCAGAAACAGTGGAAGGTATTCTATTTATTGAAACTGTATTGCCACTGCATTGGAGGTCAGCAATTTAATACATTGCGACACTCAGTATGCCTGGTAGAAAACCAAATCACGGTTGAGCTATGGTTTCCACTTTAATTGCATCACGATGGAGCAGACCTCAGTCTCACAAGCTTTCGTCTTTATGCTGGCCCCTTATGCTTGTTTTCAGCTGGGCCCACCGTGGCTCAACTTGAGGTACTCTTTAGTTCTAACTCTCTGTGAGCCATTCTCTTTGTTTCACCAAATCATTGATAGTCTGTTCCTCTGTGGTAATGTTTTGCATAAATTAGAAATCAACAATTCGAGCTTAACACGTTTGTGTTTTAAAAGAAACCCAGCAGAATCCAGAGCAAAGATTTGGCGCCATAACGCACTTTAGCAACCAGTAGCTTCTGCTGCTGTCCTTTCTTTGGGGGGGGGGGGGTGATTCTGTCGTTGTTGAATGCTCATAACTTTATAACCAGATGGTATACTAGTTTGATCAAATTTTGCATACGTATACATTTCAACATTGTCCAAACACTGGCATGCTTAAAAGTTTCGTTTGGCGGACAAGGTTATGCTGAGCATCAGTCAGACGGGTAATGGCAGTTAGTATAAATGCTCATAAATCTTAAACCACATGGTATATTTCGATCAAATTTTGCATAATTATTTCTTAATATTCATTTTAATATTGTTCAGACACATGTATGCAAAACGGTGACGACGCTTTGCCTAGCTTCATTTATGCCGGTCGAGGTATTTTAGTGAAAATGCTCATAACTTTGAACGGCATGTTATATATGTATTTTGATCATATTTTTCATACTTATCCTTAACACTGGTATAATATAATTATTTTGAATCTTATACAATAGTCGATAATCTGATGCTGTGTAAAGTGGTGTTCTTGTTTTAACTCTGGTAGTCAGCTGATCAGAACCGATTGAGAAATCTAACCAGATGACTTTATAATAAACCTTTGCGTGATGTGTTTTTGAATTGGGACCAATGGCTCGAAAGAATATGGCATTTTAAGATATTTCTTATCTACAGTTTTGGCAGCCAGCTTGTTTGCTGGAGCAAAATCATTAAGGCAATTTTGTTAGAGGGCATTATGGGAACATTTCTGCGAAATTATTTTGCATTTGTACCAGTGTTGTTTGATGTAACCTTTGTTTCGCATTTCATTTCAATTTGTAGAAATACCCACCCTACAAGTATCTTTAGCT
Organism: Loripinus fragilis; assembly: GCA_964019695.1. Classification (NCBI taxonomy): domain Eukaryota; kingdom Metazoa; phylum Mollusca; class Bivalvia; order Lucinida; family Lucinidae; genus Loripinus; species Loripinus fragilis. Next base: position 127,671,941 of record OZ026514.1, read on the forward strand.
GAAATTTACTCATATATAATGATTTTAAACTCAAATATGATATTTTGGACCCCTATACTAGAATATCTTAAAATTCTTTCACTCCCAAATTCAAACTATCCCTTTCTTAACTAGTCAAAGCAAGAAAGAAAACTAATACAAATCTCAGGCGAAATGTATGAGAACCGCAACTGCAACATATCCCAAATGATGCTCTCGCTTTCTTCAGTCTCGGCGCAGTCAGATCAATAAAAACTGATTTAACTTTAAAATGTTGTTTCTAAGATATACGTTCACCACGGGTCGTGCACATTACGACAAGTTGATTTTACAGTTTATTGTTGCTCTCATTGTGTGTGGAAGTTTTGTGTTTGTTCCTTGTCTTGCTATACAGTACTTAGTATAAATTCTAGTTTTGCACTCATTCCGCTAGGGAAGAGAGAGCTGATTGCTTTATTTTAATTGTCTTCTTGCTGTCATGCGACTGTAAGTGTTCCGTGTCTCTTCCTCACGGTGTGGTTGGTTGGTCTGCAGTATGTGATTTTGGTATTTTCTGGACTCTTAGTTTTAAGAATTGCGCACAGCATCGCCGCCTACCCGAATTATACCTCACATATCGTGAACAGATTAGACTTTAGCTTAAAGAAAGATGGATCATATATCACTTTTAAATCTGAAACTGCGCTTACAAATATATACTATGCTAAAAAATAGTTGACGCCACAACAACTATTATATGCATGCTATTTCATGAGCACCACAAATAATCACATATATGACTGTGAATGTTTTCACATGCCATGGAACAGTCTGATAACTTCAAAAAGACCGTAGCTGAATTTCACAACCGACCATTGACACAAAAACACCTCAAACCACATTGTCGACCATGTTAAAAACGGGATACTTCTAAATCAGTTAGCGTCTTTGCATGCTAGGTAATTTTGCATGCTTTTTTGAAGTCTGCTCAATTTCTCTGAATTAGTATTTCAAAACATAATCCAGAATACCACCAGAATGTCAAATAGTTACAAAGTTCATGTTGTCCTTAACTGAAGCCGAGGACACAACTCGCCACCAGCGCGGAAAAAGCTAATCTCGTCCGATACGTTGACAAGATAGAAGCATGTATGAAATGGTACAAAATCTTGAGCTCACGAGAAAAAAGGCATTCGAGGTCGTCATTTCTAAAACAGTGAATTCAGCATCCAAACTAGGTACAGCTGCTCGGTACATGTACATGTAGGATATTCCACATATTCTATATACATCCGCTGAGTACATGTACATGTAGGATATTCCACATAAGAGAGAAATCATCGGTGCAGCAGTCAATGTTTAATAGAATAATCTCATATTAATGTGTCCTAGACAGTATGGATAAAATTTATAAGGACAACGGGAACGACTTACTTTGCCGCCATAAATTGGAGACTCTGAAGCATGTAAAATGACGAGCAAATGTCATTGTATCAACAAGCGTAGACAACGGATGGACTCTGCAATTCAGTGTCCGACAACTTTAAACTGCAGAGCTTAGTGGCTCAGTGATAGAGTGCTTGACTCGAGACCGAAGGGCCGCGGGTTCGAAACTCACCGGCGTCACTGCGTTGTGGTCCTTGAGCAAGACGCATTTATCCTAGCTTATAGTACTGGTTTAACCCAGGAAGACTCATCCCTATATAACTGAAAGATTGTTGATGGGACGTAAAGAGTCAAATCAAACAAACAAAACAAAAGCAGACGCATAGACCGTAACGACGTACATGTACATGTTGTATGAAAAGTTATCCTGCGTATTCTGAGAAAATCCCCCAATATCTTAACCCGAGCATGAAATTTAGCGATTGTGTTTTTGTGGTCAATAATTCCTGTTACGCCAAGATGTCTTGTTTACTCGGAGGTTGTTATATGGCAGACTGTTGGTCTTATATTATGATGTTTTCTTATAGCTCAAAGCACATGAAATAGTGGCTGAAATATTTTTAATTCACAGAAACATGTCATTTGCAGTTTTGTGGTCATCACTCTTAATTCACATTAGGTTCAGTGACGATATATACAGCAGAGCATTCTATAAATACAGCCTTTTCATAATGCACTAAAGCATATAAGACAACATATCTGCGTATAAGTTTGCTTGGTAAAAATTAAAAAGTTGACCGCAAATGCACAATACACTGCACCCATAAAGTCAGTGTAAGGTGTACGCGTAAGGTGTCAGCCTGTGGGTAAAAATGTCTATTTGGACATACTTTGCGCGGACCCTTGAAACTTCTAAAAAGAAAAGTTTCTCTCAGATGATGACAGTTCTTTGAACTTACTTCAGTATGTGTCTGTTTTAAAAAACAGACTATCAAAATCCTGTGAAGCTGCTCGGTCCAATCTCAAATCAGCGCAAAGCAAAATGAAAATGCATTATGTTGAAAATGCACAGGATAGTAATTTTGAACCTGGAGACAAGGTGCTAGCTCTTTTGCCCATTCCTGGTAAGCCATTGCAAGCTAGATATTACGGTCCTTATACTGTTGACAAAAAGTTAAGTGATGTTAATTACACTGTCAACACTCCTGGGAGGCGAAAACAAAAACAGTTGTGTCATATCAACATGCTTTAAAAGTACATTGATAGGGATAGTTCTGTTATTTCATCAGTAAATCTAGTTAATTCTGTCCCTCTTGAACAAAATCAAATGGACTCTGAAGATATGAACTTTGTGAAATCTGATCCGGTATCATCCAAACTCAAGAACTCGGATATTTTAAAGGATCTTGACCAGAAATTGTCTCATCTTAGTACAGACAAGAGACTTGAACTGAAGCAGATAATTTTTGAATATGAGCACTTATTTCCAGACATTCCATCCAAAACTGACAAGATTTATCATGACGTCGAACTTATTGATGGTTCAAAACCTGTGAATCAACATCTATACAGAATGAACCCTGTAAAACAACAAATTCTCAGAGAAGAAGTTCAATATTTGCTGGACAATGACTTTGTAGAACCTAGTCAAAGTGAATGGAGTTTTCCTTGTATTCTTGTACCAAAACCTGATGAGACATTTCGCAAGTGTACAGACTACTGTAAAGTAAATTCTGTCACCTAAACAGACACTTTTCCCATCCCACGAATCGATAACTGCATCGAAAACATTGGACAAGCCAAATATGTTATGAAATTCGACCTGCTTAAAGGATTTTGGCAAATACCTCTGACAAACAGAGCAAAGGAGATCTCAGCATATGTTACTTCAGACGGATTGTCTCAATAAAAAGTTATGCTGTTTGGAATGAAGAACTCCCCAGCAACATTTCAACGCTTAGTTAACACTTTGATTTTTAATCTGGCTGGCTGTAAAGCCTATATCGACGATGCTATCATCTTCAGTGAAGAATGGGAACGACACTTACAAACTATCAGAAATTTCCTTGACAGACTAAGTGAAGCTAAATTAACAATAAACTTAACAAAGAGTTAATTTTGCCATGCAAATTTGACATTTCTAGGTCATCTGGTGGGACAAGGTCTGGTAAAACCTGTAGAAGCTAAGGTTGAGGCTATCTCAGATTTTCCCGTACCTTCTGGCAAAAGACATCTGATGCGCTTTCTCGGTATGGCTGGATATAACAGGAAATTCTGTAATAACTTCTCTGTCACATCAGAGCCTTTGACAAACTTACTTGGCAAAAGGGTCAAGTTTATTTGGACTGATAATTGTCAGAAGTCTTTTGATAAGCTTAAAGCCATACTTAAAAGTGCTCCAGTTCTCTTAGCACCAAGTTTTGACAAAGAATTTAAGTTGGCCGTAGATGCCAGTGATGTTGGAGCAGGCAGTGTATTTTTACAAGAAGATGACAATGGTGTTGATCATCCTGTTTGTTACTATTCTAAAATATTAACAAACATCAGAGAAATTATTCTACCATAGAGAAAGAATGCTTATCTCTCTTCCTTGCACTTCAGCACTTCAAAGTTTACCTAGCCTCTTCAGTTGCACCTATTGTCATATTCACTGATCACAATCCACTGACTTTCATTCATAAAATGAAAAACAAGAATCAGCGTTTACTCAAATTGAGTCTCATGTTGCAAGAGCATAATCTAGATATCAGACATATTAAGGGAAAAGATAATTTGATCCCAGATGCGCTCTCTAGGGCTAAGTTGCCACTATACTGTAGATGTGAGTTTGTGCTATTGCTCTTTATTGATCTGCTGTGATTTTACATTATTTTGTTGTATAATTGTTCATTATTGCAAAAGAAAGCTTTACTTCATAAAACTTTCTTTTCTTTGAGGAGGGGAAGTGTAACATGTATGGTGTTTATCTGTTTCATATTTTGTTTACTTAGTTTCTGTTGACCCAGATATTGGAGACATTGATGGTAAATAAGTTGTTGTTAACAAGGTATTTATTTGGTTATAGGATTTTTCTTGAATGATGACTAATCATCTAGAAATTAAAAATGAAGTTTCCAGAAAAGTTGGGAATTTTCTAGAATTTTCTTTTAGTTTAAACATATTTTATTTCAGAAAGATAATTGTACAATTATACATCATCTGTAAATACAAAGTATAGGATTAGAACGTAAGTAATACTACTTATATAGTTCTTCTCCATGCCAATAGAAGCTTTGAGAAGCTTCTGGGATCAGTGGAATCATTGAGTAATCTCTGGAACTTTCCGGAATGAATAAATATAGCATATGATATCATAGTTCTTTCCTGAATAATCCAGAACTTTCTTAAAGGGTATATATAAGAGTAAATCTTCATAAGGGCATCTTTGAAATAATTTCACCATTTAAAAGTCTAAACCTTTTATACTGGAATTCTATAGTGGAATTCTGTGTTTAATTTATTCATTCTGGATTACTTTGGATTATTCAGTTTGGGATTCAGACTTAATTTTCATTTGGATTTAACTTCAAAATCTGGGGATCAGAAACTACTGAAAGACATGTGTTGATAAATATTCTGAGGGACAGTTTGGACATACAAGGTATTGTAAATTAGACTTTTTTGATAGTATAACTATTTTCCATTGCTTTTTGTATGATAATTCTGTTTTTGATAAATTTTGTTAAATTTTAAAAAAGTGCTTTTTGCTGACTTTCCAAATAGCAAATTTTGGTTTCCTGAATTTGTTTCTAGTTACGCCTGGCACGTAACAACACGACATTACAACACACACCAACATGAAGCATAACTTACTCCACAAAAGAATCACCACCTTGGAACGGTCAGTAAAAACACTTTTACTGGAGGGCTAAAATCGGTTTCACGGTGCAAGTTTCACCCTTAGTTCAGATGTGGATCAAGACACATGGATGGTAGGTTTGCATAAAATATCCCTAGCTTATCAATGCATCATCTCCAAAAACATATAAATCAAGATATAAAAAGGAGATAAAGCAAAGATAAGGACTCAGCAGTACATAAAACTGAATAACAGAGCAAAAGCAATCCAACAGGCGAACCCCAGTAGGCCTGACAACAGCCAAAGCATCACGCCCCTACCATCTCATCAATAGATAAGTCATTTAGTAGGACCTGTTATAGTGTCTGAAGTCCGACCCACCGTCGTGCAATTAAAGAGGCAAGCAAAGTTGCCAACCGTGATTGGGTTGACCAAAAAGCATGCAGTCAGGCGCAATACGTTAATGTTATAGCCACTCTTTTTATAATGGGAAATTATTTTAATGAACTGAACTGAAAAATTATTAGAGCCAGCAATCTTCTTCAACTTATACACCAAGTCACCATAGAATTCAGGTTCCGAAAGTCCTTGGCGGAAGAGAGATTTAAGTCCAACTTGTAATTTAGATATCAAATTATAATATGGTCTATAAAATTTAGAAAACGTTTTGCGAAGTTTATGATACCGATAGCCTTGTTTAAGATGTTTCTGATTTAACAATTTATTGCGAGTGTTGAAGCTAGTAATATGGCTAGATGCTCTAGCATAACGAATGAGTTGAGAGATATGGACTCCATAGGATGTAGAGCGAGGAACATCACCATCTAAAAATGGGAAATTGACAATTTCAAAATCAAAGTCTTCACGTTTATCATAAATTTTGGTAGAAACAATATCATTAGAAATTGACAAATGCAATTCAAAAAACGTGGCTTTGGTCAGTGTTATAGGTATTAGCTTTATTAAGTTGGGGCTTTGAAGGGTATATTTGACTTGCCATATTGTCAAAATACCGTCCATATATCTGGATGTAGTGTTAAAAGCACCAATAATATCAGCCTGCTTTTCATCAGAAAGAGACAGCAAAAAGTCCCCCTCATAACATAACAGGAATAAATCGGCAGTCAGGGGACCACAATTAGTGCCCATATGAATCCCAACTTTTTGTCTATACAACTTGGAGCCAAATCAAATAAAATGTAGTCAAACAAAAAGGTCTGCGCATCACATACTTTTTTTTAGGGTATTCCACAGTAAAAACGGGTTTCTGTCGTTACATGCAAGGTAAGGAGAGCCTTCTCTATTGAAGGTTCTTTCAACAATATCAATAAGTTTATCTTTAATCAAATTATGAGGTTAAGTAGTGTAAAGAGTAGAACAATCATAAGTCGACGAAACTGGTCGCATTGAAATCTCTAGCTTTAAGTTTATCAGGAGCGTGGCCAGTTTCCAATAGATACCTATAAGATAGATAAGACGTTTAAAAAAGACAAAGGCGAGCGATCAAGGGTCACTTGGCCTTTTTTTATTGTGTCATTGCTTCATATGATACCATTATGCATTATAAATGCTGTTTCCATTTGAAATTACATGTATATACTCGTATGTAGGTCATTTTCTTAATATGGTAATGCCCAGGTATTCAAGTAATGGCGATACATGCATTTCCAAAAATAAACCTTAATGTCAAAATGAGGTAAATACGAAATCATTTTGGCGTTTTTCAGTATGCACGACAAGATATATGCAGGTTAAATAATGCAGAATCAAATTTGAAACAAGTAAAATAACAACAAATTTAAAACTAAAAATTCGTGTATAAATTACTAAAAACACTGATTATCACCCCAAAATCAAGGCATTACAATTTCGGATTTGACATCATAATAAAACCAGAGTCGGATTATATAAGACTCAATAATCAGTTTTCAGTCTTTCTTTGATGGTGTCATTTATCTGTTTCAGACATTCGCAATTTCACTTTTAAAAATGAAGTTATAGCCAAATTTTAACACCGCTGCCCCTCTTTGAAAATTTAATTCCTGCGATCCATGAAACTTCAACATCATACAATCGTTTTCCATTTTACTGATCGGTCGATTTTCGCTAATTTTGCTCTACCACTAGGGCAAACAATTAAAGTAACTGCTTTTTTTGAAAAATCCCACAGATGTACATGTCCTTGCACTGTATATTATTTATTAAAACACCAATAATAACACGATCGGCTGCTTATCGACTAAATGTAGTCTGTTGGTCAATTTCAAACGTTTTTGTAGCAAATAGTATGGATCCAGATCGGACTGCTTCTCTAGACACTGTCTGTATGATGAAATTACCCCCTAACATAAGCATTATATTTACATGTAGCAGACAACTACAGCAGACATTTTCAGATGCACTTTTTTCGTAGTAGATGACCAGCTAACTTTTTCAAACCCGTTTTAAATATGGTATGAATTATTTCTGTATCTATGTCAAAATGACAGACAAACGTACATGTAGCTTTACTTTTTTCTTCGATAAAAGAGTATATCTGGCACCTGTAGCTCTCGGGTGATAAAAGCCACCACTGTGATATCATTGTCACGATTTAAGTACAACCTGATATTTTACAATAAACTGGTTTTTACAAAAAAAGTCGTGGCACAGTAGAAGAACTATTAAAATTAAATAAAAGGCTACAAATGAAAATCAGATCAGCCTACACACATTCTTGAATTGTTGCCTACATGCTGAAAGAGTTTAAAAAATAAAACGAGCCAGAACATTAGGTTTTGATACTTATCGCATCCAACTACATGTAAGTCTCAGACGAGTCTGGGCATCTGCATGATATACATGTATATTGACGGATTGACATTTGTTTTTTTTTTCTGAATCCATTTAATCCATTATCACAATTAGAATTCAAAAGTAACGAAAAATGGCCATTCCTGGCCCAATGTTATAAAAAATGTTCATGCTCAACTCAACTGAGCATCAACTTTATCTTGATCATAAATGTTAAAATGCCAACAATTGTTGGCATTTTAACATCTATAAGCATGATAAATACATCTAGAAATTTAAGAGCAAGAAAAGTCATTATTTATCAGCATTTTAGTTTTATGGCAAGATGAAATTTCGTGCTCAGCTGATTTGTGCATGAACTATTTTATAACCTTGAGCCAAGGTCGCGCTGTAACGCCATACACACAAATAACAAGCGGGTATGACTAGTAAATGCCACAATCAAAGATCATAGACCAACCCACAGCATCGCGAGAATGAGACACGTAATACTGACAGCCACACACAATTAAAGTAGAGCAACCATCTCTCCCTCTCTCTCTCTCTCTCTCTCTCTCTCTCTCTCTCTCTCTGTAAAATTATTATGCAAGAGCATTTCATTACAAAACAAGGACCAAACACAAAACCCCCACACACCATGGGAGCAACAATTAACAATAAACCTAACAAACTCCAAAATAAACAGAACCACGCCTTAAAATGGATAAGACGGGAACCGTTTTGGCAAACCCTATGCCTAGACCTTATCAAACAGATTAATCTGTTTGGAAATATTATCTAAATAGTCCAAGACTATTCTGAGTTATTGAGTTAAGGCTAAGTGACCTGGGATGAACAGACCGACTGACATACTGAATATAGTGCGTGCCGAAAGATCTCAGTTTTAGGTCTTGCAATGAGAATAATAATCGTAAACAGTCATAATTTCTGTGCATTGCCATGCGCGGATCCAGAAGGGGAGCAGGGGTCTGGACCCACCCTGAAAAATCAGAAAAATATAAGGGTTCTAGGCAATACTAGTCCGGACCTCCTGAAAAATCACAAAGCTACCAGTTTAAGCCACCATTCAATGTTGGGCCATCATCGACACGCAGGCGATAATGGCCCGCGCATAGTGGTATTTGCCATCAACTAAGAAAGAAAAAAATGCAAAAGTTGGACCCCCTCTGACAAAACTTCATGTATCTGCACATGATTGTGGTGGTTGTTCTATACATAATTGCCCTTTTCCCCGCAAAACAGAAAGTAATAAACTGCTATATATTTGGAAGCACCTGTAATTTGTCTTTTAACGCAAGGTGTACAAGATGTTGCCTTACCTTCTTGTTCTAGTGGTGATACCAATCTGTTTGGCCCAGTGTAAGTTTAGCTAGCATTTTTTATTTGGGTATTATTCAATTAGATAAAGCATTATTTTAAACATTTATAAAAAAAATTATTTCAGAGAATGCAATTAATAATGCTTTAATTATAAAACGAGGTCGTTGAAAGTTTAATAAATATTAAGGAATAATACCATAAAAATAAGATACCAGGTAAATTAAATTTTAAATGAAAATTAACTGATCTTAAGAAAAAAAAGATTACCAACATACGACATAAAAGATTTTGTACTGGTAGAATAAGGCACAGATAAACGGTTTATAAACTCGCCAAGGGAGAACATAATTGTCTGCTTAGCTCAATATTTTCTTACACGTACTGTGCCTTGTTAGGAGGCTCAAATCAATTGGGATCCCGTCCTTTACTCTGTGTATCATGGATCAGGCCTCTAGATAAGGGTTCGTGGTTTAAAATCATTTGTTCATATTTCTCAATCAAACCATATTTTGTAGGTACATTTAAAAAAAAGTTACAGCTATCTCACTTGTGCCAGGGGCTTTTATGGCGACTAAGTATATAACTTCAAAATAACTGATTTTTTTTTCTTCTTCTTCAGGATGTTGTAGGCAGTTGACGTAGGTTTGACGCTGCACTAGTAATCAATCGCTGCACTAAACTTTTATTTTTTTTTGCAAAAGTTGGACACTAAGTGATAAGTGATGCAACAAAAAAAGGGTTGGACAAAAATGTGGAGATAAAAGAAAATTGTTGGCACTAATAATTTTTCAGCACAGTTTATTAAAATATTTTCTTATTATAAGAAGATTGGTTATAACATTAATGTATTGCAACAAACTGCATGCTTCGTGGTCAACCCAATCACGTTGGCAACTTTGCCTTCCTCTTTAATTGCACGCCGACTGTAAGACGGTTCTGACTTAAAGACGTGTCTGATGTTGTGTCTGTGGTCGGGCCCACGGGATTTAACTCAATGTAAACTCACCCATATCGTACATGTGGGTTCTAAATATTAATTCGATATGGTAAAATAATATTATTGGTTTATTTTAAGTTGACCCAAATGCAGCCAATACCAACTTTGGCGCCGGTGGCTTTGGAGGAACCAACCCTAACTCAACTGGTGCAGCTTCCGGGTTTGATCCCAGTAAGGTGAACCAAGGATTTGGGTCCGGCTCTGGATTTGGTAACACCAAGTAAGTGATTTATTTGTTCATTAAGGTGGTACCTCACTTATGTGAAAAGATAATATAATACTTCTATAAATATGTTATCTAAATTATTTGTCTTAAAATGTACAAGTAATGGCGTTCACAAAAAGCCTTCTCCCCGTTTATCAACACATCTCTACAATGCAGTCTCAGCTATATTTTGACAGTCGTCACCAGTTCGAACCATCTATAGAATTGAGCGATACCTGCGCAGAGAATCCTTAAGTTCATAGTCATGTGTACATTGTAATAATGTCTATAACTACGTCCGTAACAGGTGCACGTGAAAATTGCCACCTATGTATATTAACCCAATACACGCTACAGTTTGAATAATATGCTATTTGTATTATGCATTTGTGGAAATTAAAAGCTTGATGACCCTTCACAAATATACAGGGTGGTCGATGCATCTGCTATTCCATCTGTTGCACTCTGTATACTTAGGCTGGTTTACAGTATCTGTCTTTGTTTTCTGGTTTAAACCAATACCAATATGAGGACAATTAAGGAAGATTCATGCCTTATTAAAGCTTCTATTAATACATAACTATGGATAAGAAAATTGAAAATCTTCTAGCAAACAGAATCTTAGGACGAACTCCCCAGAAGACGCTCCAGTGGACATGCAGGGTTGAAACATTGTCTTGTCAACGTTGATGCGGCGCCAGTCCTTATAAAATCTGCATTGAAACAGTGTTATTTCAATGTCTGTTTTTCGTGTCTCAATTTCTCAAGATAACAGGTTGTTGTTAATGTCGCCATTTAAAGTGATTCAGTGGAAGAGGATGAAGTCCTGTTTGTTCTTGTAGCCAAGCAAGCCAATTCAGTTTTTGCTGTCCAGTTTGTCATCTTGTGAGCGAAGTATCCAGTTTATGTCTATCACTAGTTATGATGTCTTATCAGCGAAGCCTCTGGTTTATGTCCATTTTTTTTGTTTTTTGTTTGTGTTGATGCTTCAAGTCCCAATCAACAATTTAGTCATGTGGGATCAATTTCTTGTCTCCCTGTGTTGAACCACTAAGCGGTGGATAAAGTGTCTTGTCCATAGACATAACACGTTGACTCCGGTTAGTCTCGTACTAGCAACTCTTCGATCCCCAGTCTAACACTACACTAACTGAACCACTCCATTCTTTACGTCTATTTGTAAATATGACGTCTTGTATGGGAGGGCTCCCTTTTGTAGCTTGGATGAATCCCAAGGGCCACATAATTGGAACCGTTAAAACACTGGCCGAATGCTAGGGTGTGCCTTTGCTCTATTTTAGCTATCCAGTGGGACGTTATATGTTATTTTTGTCTGTGCCTTTAGCTGCGCAAGAACTTTGCATATGTAAATGTTCTAGTATGCCTGAGCACATGCGCAGGCTTGTCTGAGCATTCGCTTATCACCTACGAGGGTCATTTGAAAAGTTCGTAGCATGGTCTTTTATCTCAGTAACCTATTTTCAAACCCTATCATGTTTGGTAACATTATAAAGAATTATCTTACCTCTATGTTAATGCACAACTTTCATGAAAATATAATAATAAAGACACGAAAAATATTATTGTGAATACATGTACTGCTTGTATACTGATAAACGCAAAATTCCAGTTGGAAATATAATTTTACCTTTTGAAAAGTGTGCAGAACATTAACAATAGTTCATGAAATTAGGCAATTTTGTACCATTCAGTAGGCCTTAATCTGATGCAGTGGTCATACAACTGATGATCGAGTTGGATGTTTCTAATGACTAAACACCAGAACAGCAATACCAATACCGTTTAGAAAGCAAAGCAATGCGCTTATTTTTACGACTAAAATCACATGCCACAAAGCACATAGGTTGAAAACCGACAGTCGTTTAAAATGCCTTGCGTTGGTATTTTTGTCAAGCACACTTTATGCACTTGTGTTGAAACCACAATATTTTTAACCAAAACAAAAGGGAGGATTACTCTTAAAATATTCCCATGAGACAGAATAAGTTTAGCTATGAGTTGACGTTCTGGATCATTTCAATTGAGAACAAGTGCAAACAAAAAAATAAGAAATACCTTGAGAGTAGAAATCAATAAATTTGTTGATTGTTAATGCGATACCATGAGAAGTTCTTATGCCATCAACAAAATATGAGGGATTGAAAAGTAGGTGTAGTGTTATTAGGAGTAATTTTCTTGAATACAGAACAAAACAAGCCACAGTTTTTCCGCGAATAAATAAAGTTTATGCATTGTTTGCAACAAATAAAGAAAAGCATATACACAGTAGGCATGTTTCGTGCTCTTGTGGTGACACAATTTATAGTGAAAAGTATAAAGAAAAATCGAAAAAAATAAATCCCATTTTTGAAAGTTTACCATTTCTCTATTAGTCAACATTTTCCGAATGTAAAGAAGTAATTCGTACAAGCAGTGATCGCATAATATATCTTAATACAATCAGTTGGCACTAAATTGTTATTTTGTCAAATCATGACCATAAATAAGGTTCCATATTTTCCTTCGTTTTTTTTTTAAATTAGTTTGCTTAAAATTTTCGCCAGTGTATATCCCCTACTCATTTTGAGCATGCATTGCAGGTGCACGTCAAGTCCTTTTTCACACAAATTAAACCATCAAGTAGCCGTTGAATTCTAGTTTCCAAAAAAGTATTATTTGATAGCATTTTATCAACGCTTAGTGGAGTTATGATGCCATGTTACGGACATTCCAAATGACCCTCGTATATGATAAGAACCAAACTCGCGTACCATGTCTGCTTTCCCCATTTGCTCAGATGTAGAGTGCTCGACTTGAGATCGAGAAGTCCCTTATTTGAGACTTACGCGGTTATTGTTAAATTGTGTTCTTGAGCAAGCCACTTCACTCTTACTGCTCACTACTGGCTAGTACCCAAGAAAATATCAGCATTACTGATTTGGATTTTCTAGGACGCAAAACATCAAACATTGCTGCTTTCTGAACGAACTCCTTTCCATGAATGTCCACGCCTATTAACCCAAGAAATCAGTATTTGAGGAAGTAGAAAGAAAAGAACATACCTTGTAAAAGCATAAACACGAGCATGGTTAGATGTACTTTTTAAATAATTATAAATTTATATAAAATTCCCTTCAAAGTAATAAGTTTTCTGTTACTATAATTATTTTATGTGACATATTTATTCTAGATAATAAACGATTTTTTGGCCATGATATTTTCAGAAACAATAGGGTTTAGCTTAATAAATAAGATTATATGCATATTGTTTGCTGTTTTTGTTTTCACTTAATAGGAAATAGCAAATAGTGTGTTCTCTTGTTCAATTGTTTAAAATATGAGAAATTGTTGTTGTTTATTTAATAAAAACCTCCATTTTTTCTACTTTTAAAATCAAATAACTTTTTAAAGAGGCTGGTAAGGTCATTTTTTTGTCTTAAAATACGAGGTTCGAGATATGTTTATCATATCAAAAGAAGGTGAGTGCCTTTTTGGGCACATGCCCATAAGTGAGGTACTACCTTAAATATACAAAAGTAACCCTCAAGGGCGAGCTTACTCTTTTTTATAATCTTTATAATCTGACTTACACCTATTTAAATCGTTCAACCCTCGTAATACTAAACTGTGTTATCCAGGACTATTGTTTCTATCCCAAGCTGACACTCATGATACATGTAGATTCTTAAACTATTGATATTTTAGCTGTTCTGCGAGGAACTTTAATTCGTTTTGGACATCAGAGGCGAGTTCAACAATGCGAACGCTTTCATGCGCTCGTTGTACTGATGTCAGGCTTTACACATTACGAAACAAGATAGGTACCAGAACAACGAGCGTCCGCGAGCTCTCGCCTCTGATAATTGCACATTAAAGAATCAATCGCGACGCATCTTCTTTGATTTTCTGGAAATCAAATGTGACTGGACATTTCATGTGACTCATCTGCCTGATGTAAAACCACAAGTTAATATGTTATAATTTACAATCATAAGAAACAATTGCTGATTCGACAAGATATTAGTAAACTATAAAACCGACACATTAAATACTTTATGAACAGAATACAGTAAAGCCTGTGTAAAAACTGCCACTCAAAAATAGACAAATAAAGATCTTAATGACAAATGGTAGCTTACATATAACAATGAAGGTTGAGCGTATTGCAGAATGCCCATTCTGCTTGGAGCATTCTGCAATACTTTTGACCTGCATTAAGCGATAATTGGTCTTGGAAACCAATCTGTGGCCTTTTTGAGAGTGGCCGTTTTACACAGGTTTTAGTTACTTGCTTTCGGACCAATAGACATATAATATCGGCTCGACAAAATCATACGTTACCATTACTCTATTTGTTCTAGTGGCTTTGGTTCAGGGAGTGGATTTGGCTCAGGATCCACGAGCAATGGCACCTTTGATCCAAACTCCTTTACTAGTGGAGGTACCGGCACGGGGACTGGAGGAACTTTTGACCCGAACTCTTTCACCAGCGGAGGCGGAGGTACTGGAACATATGATCCCAACAAATTCTCAACCGGCGGAGGAACGTCTGGATCATTTGATCCTAATTCCCTCAACGGCTTCGGAAATAACACGGGCACAATGGGATTTGGGAGAAGACGATAAATAAAAGGCATAATTCCATACGTTGCATTGGTTATGAATAAAAGTACAAAATACACGTGTTTAACATTGTATCCTCGCGGCGTTTACATGTACATGTCGGCACAGCCCCGACAGTCTGTTTGTCAATGTATCGAATATGTATCAATGGGCCAGCTCATAGGATTCGCTAGCAGCTGAAGGCTCAGACAAGCCATGTCCTTTACTGCTCACACGCGCAAAGTAGGGCCGCAGGTAAAGGATCAGACTAAACTTAAGGCTTCTAGAGCCTGCAGCACTGAACAGGGTGCCCGCCACGGGGATAGCTTGGGTCAAGCCGTCAATATTGTGGCAATAATTTCTTTCTTTTGCTAATATTTTAAAAAAAATATGAGCATAAAACGTTACCACATCAAAGGTATCGGTAGTCCGTTATTGATTTCCAGTCATTTTGACCAAGAAACGGAAAAATAGAAAAGAAGGAAAAAATATCAGACTGGGACCCAGGCTACCACAAGGATAGTATACCGCCAAATGTATTGTTTTAAACACATACGAGCCACGACATGTGATTTCGAACAATGTGGCCTTTTGACAAGTGTAGACTCAGGCGAGCCTGTGCAGCCACCTATTAAACTTAGAATCTCCAAATGACGTCCCATCAGTAGCTTAATACTCATACAATATTCAAGCGACTAGCAAAGGCTCTGATAAGACTGCGCGTGTGCGCAGGCTGATCTGTGGTTTTGCTGGTAACACATCTCACATTGTAGAAAATCTTATGTCGCTGCTCATACATTGTTTTCCTCGCATTAATAATTCCTAACTTGCCCAACGTATTATTATTTGCTTTGCATCGTTGTTGTTGTTGATGTTGTTGTTGTGGTTGTTGTTGTTGTTGTTTTTGTATTGTGCATTTCACCGCATGCGTCATCTTGATGTCTGAAGCATGGATGATCTCTAAAAAACTGCTATTTACTGAATGTCCGAGAAACTATCATTCATCGGCCATCTTTCGATATGATGTAAGCAGTTTACAATGTCAAAATACAGATTCCTCATAATTGCTTACCATTATTCATGTAAGCATTTCTTTGCAAATATAAACAAATTAACGGTATAAACAAAATATATGTTGCACCCATGTTAAATAAGCATGTATAATGTCAGCATACAGGATTTCGGTTCGTGTCGCATACAATGTACACTTAAAGCCTCCAATAAACGGTAATGCTGATCTAGTCTAACTTGAGTCTTCATCTACATCTACTTCAATACTTTGTGTATGCGAACAGCGAAGGCTCTTGTGAGTCTGCGCATTTACACAGGCTCGCGTGAGCCTTCGTTGTTCGATAATGCAATACATACCAAGTCGTGTGGTGACGCATATTTATTTGGATCATGATTTCTCACATTAATAAAACTCCCACAATTTTCGCATTTTGACATTTTTCGAACTAAACTATCAATTTTGTTACACATTCCGATGAGTGATGCATTTTCTATGTTAGTTTATTAAAATTTCTGTTTACCAACGCTTTAAACCGCGATTCTTCCAGAATTTCGTACAGAAATATCTGATTTTTCAAAACATGTTGATAGACAACATTGAATTATAATTTATCACTTTAGGAAATCTATGGAGATTTTAATTCATTAATATCATATTTATAACTGCCGTTTCTTGGCAGAGTTTACTGAAAAAAAAAATCATATGGAGCAGCACACGAGATTTCGATACTTACAGCATCGGCGAGAAGCGAAGGCGCTCTCAGGCGAGCCTGCGCATATGCCCAGTCTCGCCAGAGCCTTCGCTTCTCGCATACATAAAGTATGGATGTAGATGAAGACTCGGACCAAAATTTAGACCTCTAGTCCCGCTGGTCACATCAGCTGGGCTTTAAAAGGAGGCTTTTACGCATATGCGATAAGTGTCAAATCTCATGTGGTGGCCAATATACAGATTTCTGTACAGAAACTGTTTTGTTAGAGCTTTTACTAATATGACATAGTTTAAGTGTATTTCGGGAAAAAGTGTCGTTAACTAGAATCCTTGATACATGTACCTGCAACCCTATATACATGTACCTGATGAGTCAAAGTAAAGTGGCGCATTGAATACAGACCCTCTGATGCATGTACCTTGATTAAATTCCGAAATTATAACCTTTGGTTTGGATTTCTAAAAGAACTGTCTAAAAGGGTATTTTAAGTACTTTACACATTTAACGTTTATAGCAAGATGCAAGGTAACGCATAGGTATATAAACTGCTCACTTTCCCATTGATTAGATGTTTAGATGATCAATTTGTTTGGCTAGAATAAGTAACTATTATCATCACTGATAAAACATTCCATCAGAATTGACAGGCTTATCAACATTGCCTTTTCTTTTGATGCTTTACGCCCCAGTTAACAAATTTCAGTATTGTCGAGGCAAGTTTCTGCCTTCATGGAACCAGTACTAAGAAGGGGAAACATTGTTTTGCTCAAGCACACAACACAGTGTCACACAGCCGTTGGTTCACGGCTCCAGATAATGTCTTTATAACATTGACAAGACTTAATGAAAGTTCAAAATGTAATAGTGTGATCGTATAGTGGAATCTTGTATCGTGTGAAACTGGCGAGCTTGCTCGCCAAGCTGGATAACAACGTCTCTCGAGAACTACGTCTCTAACTTAACTTGAAATCTCAAAATCTCTTAACGCAAATCAAATCTAACTGACAACAAGACAAGGAGGCGATATTATAGATATGCAACCAAATCGAGTACATAATGCTTAGTTAACACCCTTATATATTCTTAGGTATATATTGCTCTCGTGTTAAGAGAATTATTGCGTGTTTCTTAGTCACCAGACTACTTTGTTATTGTTCTAGTGGTTATAAAACTCCTAGCTCTGCCAGGCTGAACTACACCATTCCCCAATTTAATCATGTTAACCTGCAGCATTCAGTTGAAATCATGTTCTTTCAATCAGAGTGGAAAACAGTGTGGATCCTGATCAGATGGCCTTGCCAGAAGCCACGTGATCTGATTCTGCAGTCTTTTTAAAGAAGGACAAATCTGGTCTTGCAGTGAAATGGCTAACTGCGTAGCAACAAACGCAGAAAAGAAGTATTTGTTTTCTCATAGTTAAGGAAATTCCTGTGCCATTTTAGCTGGACCATCAAGTGCTTTAGAAGTGTTTTACCTAACCATACATCAATGGTAAAGATTTAGCTGACCAAAAACCACAAGTAGAATTTTACAGAATTCTTCTGGTACTGAAGCGCCGTTTTTGGACTTGAACTTGTCAATAACAAATGGCATAGTTTCTTCTAAAATTTATGATAAACGGGATGATTTTAATTTTGAAATAGTAAACTTCCCCTTTCTTGATGGAGATGTTCCTCGCTCTCCTTCCTATGGTGTATATATTTCTCAGCTTATTCGTTTTGCTAGAGTGTGTTCTAATGTTGATGACTTCAACAACAGAAACTTATTTTTAACTGCTAAGTTATTAAAACAAGGTTATAGATATCATAAAATTCGAAAAGCATTTTCTAAATTCTACCAAAGACACTCAGAGTTAATTGTTAAATACAACATTGGGTTAAAAACTCTTCTGCAACAAGGCATATCAGAACATATATTTTATGGTGACGAATTGTTGGAAAACCTAATTTTAGTGATCAATTCAAAAAGATAGTAAAACGTTATATAAGGGTTGGATATAACTTGGATATCATGCGACAGTCTGCATACCTAGTTTTAAACCCAATCACGGTTTGTTACTATGTTTTCCTCTTTAATTGCACGACGGTTGGTCAGGCCTCAGACTCTATGACGGCTCTGACGTAAAGCTTTAATCGGTGGGTTGGTGCCAGATGCTTATCTGTAGCTGGACCCACCGTGGCTCAACTTGAGGTTTTCTTTAGCTCTGACTATCTGTGAGTCATGAGCCATTTTCTTTGTTTCATCATGGTGTGTTAATTTGATTAGAGTGTTTCTCCATGATGATACATTGCATTAGTTAGATGGCCTCCATGCGAGCTGAACATTTCTTGTACTTCAACAAAAGCAGAATCTAGGGCGAAGATTTGGTACCAGTAAAATACATTTAAGCCCCTCGGTGGCTTAGGCTGCTGTCCGTTCTAAGGCGGTGGTTCTGTTGTTGTTGACTTTTTGCTTATTGTTACTCCCATTGTGGGAGTCTGTGGTTGTTCTATGTTTTGTTGTACGTTACTTAATGTCCATTCTAGTATTGCAATCATCTTGATGGGGAAGAGGGAGCTGGTTGCTTTGCTTAATTTGTCTACCTGGTGTCTCGTGAGGGTTGAGCGGCTCTTCCTCGCGGTGCCACAGGGCTGTCTGCGGTTTGTGATTGTGGTATTTCCTGATCATACTCACTTACTATTTTTGCTCTGCTGAATTAAAATAATTAACTTGATATCCCCCTTTTCCTGCCACTAAGTGTATGCAACTATGCTACATACGCCGGCTGGTGACATTCGATCTCCAGTCTAACGCTCTACCAACTAAGCCACTGCTCTCTGCCAACAGGACCTCTCAGAGAGAAAAAACTTGTCATTGACTTGTTTTTTTTCTTCTTCATGGTCAAAACAGGACCTTTACGAAAGAAAAACAAGTCAGTGCAAAAATTCCCTGACAAAACATAAACATGTCTATCATCAGTGTCAATACCAGACATGTGACATTGTATCCACATCTAAATAATTCTCAAGCACTCAAGTATTCACAAATATTGCATGGTGAATTTCAAACATTGTGAATCCTCTTACAAGAAAACTACTATTTTATAACAATAACATATTATATAGCTGTCACGGCTTTAAGGCGGTGCTTCTTTTGTGGATCATTTATGTTATTTCTGTCTTGTTTTTGTTATGCTTTCGTGCGCGTCTGTTTATTGATGCCTTGTGGTCACCTGCTGGGAAAGGGTTGGCCTATTGGCTCTCGTTTGTGAGGTCTAATTGTGGAGTTGTCACTTTCCCATGGATATCCTGGGGCAGGTGTTGTGCTTGATTGTATCGATTCCTGATCTTTGCCCTCTTTTTTACTTTAAAATATATCTAAGGATTAAAGACGTAGCTGCTTTTGAGACTTATATTACATTCAGGTGTCTGAGAATTTGCGAAGATTTCTTGTCTTGGAATATTATGTATCACTATATCCCACTGTCTGACCCGGAAATCTCTAATCAATTAGCGTTATTATTCATTTAAAATTACATTATGGCTGAGTGCATCAGTCTATTGACGGCTTTTAAGTTTATGTTTGCTGCTAAACCATTAAATATGTCTGCGATCGATCTTGCTTTTTCATTGCAGATTCAAATCGCGAATTCTAAGGCATTTGCGAGTTTCTTGGTAATATAAAACATTTACGACAGTCTCTCCAGCGATACATTGTCGGAAAAGGATATAGGGATTGTACCTGTTAATACATGCATTATCATTTGTCGGGTACTGAAAATAGAGAATACTAGGTGAGTGTCTTTTGATATCAAGTATACCAGGTAAGGCTTTGAGAACGCTTATTGACATCGCGAGGCATTCCGAGCAATTCAACATGCGTGCTCGAAGCCGAGACTGGTAAACCTGATATCAAAAGACGCGAACCTGGTATTCTATTTATCAGTTTACATATTGTTTCACTCTTCAAACTAGCGATTATGACGTAATTTTCGATTTTTGTGTTGATTCAGCGTCATTAGCGACGTCGTTCAAAAAGTGCAACGTCATCATGACCTGATTAAAGCACACGCTGTGAGATAGACAATGTTTATCTGGCAACGTGCAGCAATACTGTCAATATGAGAGGTAACTGATAAAATTGTTTTCTGGTCAGAGTGCCCTGGCATATTTTCATGCAATTGAAGATTATTCTTGTTTTAAACCTGATTCCAACCAAGCATCGAACTGAAAACGCTGCTACAATATCAAAGCATCCATTTTCGAACATTGGATCTCTATACAAAGTAGCGTCAGCTTGCAAGCTCCGGAACGTCCCAAAATACGCGATTTGTTACTAAGAGCCAATCTTTGTGTAAAGTAAGTAAGGGTGCAAAGATCCGCACCTGACCCAGGATACCAATGGACAAGTGACAAACTCACAGATAGACACTACAAACGAGAGCCAAGAGGTCAGCCCTTTCCAAGCAAGCGGCCACAAAGCACATATAAACAGACGCGCACAAAGCAGGCATAGCAAACACAAGACAGAAAAAAAACATAAAATATCCATAAAAGAAGTACCGCCTTGGAACGGTCAGTAAAATATTTTACTGGAGGGCTTTAACCGGTTTCACGGCGCCAACCTCACCCTTAATTCAGATGTGGATCAAGACACATAGATATTTGATTTGCATGAAAGACCCCTAACTTATCAATGCATCATATCCTAAAACATATAAATCAAGATGTAACAAGGAGATAAAGCAAAGATAAGGACTCAACAGTAAATAAAACTGAATACCGGAGCAAAAGAAATCCAACAGATAAACCCCGATGGGCCCGACAAACAGCCCAAGCACCAGGCCCCTACCATCTCATCAATAGGTTAGTCTTTAAGTCGGAATCATCATAGAGTCTGAAGTTCGACCCACCGGCGTGCATTTAAATGTAACTATTCTGTCACTGTATCGCCACGTGGTATGGAATGTCCGATCTCTTGTAAAGCTAACGTAGATAGAGAACAGTTGGGCGACCTAATAGCTGAATAATACAGAGGATTCTTTTTCAGTGTACCACGTATTGGTTAAACATTAGGCCGACCTTAAAAATGTTGGTTTGCGGTGCTCCTACCTAACCACCCAAAACAGGCCCTACCCCCCCAAAATTATTGCCTTTCTGCGATTTTTTTCCATTTTTTTCTTATTATGTTAACACAAATAGTAAGTGAGCATGATCAGGAAATACCACAATCACAAACTGCAGACAACCTCGTACAGCATTTGTAGACCTCTAAAAGTCATAGTAAGAAGAGGTCATAAAATTATGCTGAATTTCAAAAAAAGACCTACTTACCTACCCAAACTAAAATTGATGGGTAGGAGCACGGCAAACAAATATAGTTTTAAGGATGGCCTTAACAGTAGCTTACTTTATGGATACACAGTCCTTATTATATAGCCAAGAAACAACACTTTGCCTTCATGTGTCATCTACAATCGCGCGAAATGTACAGGTACAAAATATGAAACCTGTAAAACGTTGCATAAATTTCCCTTTTTGTACATTTCACACGGTAGTCTGTCTTTAATTGAAGATGTTTACGAATCTACTTCAATTATACGTTGATGACTATAATTTAGACTGACATCTTTAAATCCTCAAATAGTAATCAATATTTCATTAGAGACAGGATATTAAACTCCGTCTACAAGGTTCTTTTTTTAAGACAAATCAGATTTGAGCATTAATTAATGTCGCTCTTCAGACAAGTTGATTTCACGCAGTGTTTTGATTTATTATATGAACCGTTGCATGTGATTTCCAAGAATGTGGAATTTTGACAAGTGTAGACTCAGACCAGCCTGTGCAGTCTTCTTTTAAGCTTAGAACCTCCAAAAGATATTTGGTCAGTAGTTTAACACTCATAGAATATTTAAGCGACTAGCAAAGGCTCTGATCAGACTGCGTGTATGCGCAGGCTGATCTGAGCCTTTGCTGGTCGCATATACCATATTGTTGGAAATCTCATGCACTGGCTCATATATAGTTTTACTTTAGATAGGAGTTGCAGCATGTCACTGATCTTATAACCTTGGGTTTGAACATATATTTTGAAGATACACAGACGAGGGTATTTTCATAAAGCAATTATTTTAGCATAAACGTGCAGCTATTCAATAAGGTTAGATGGCTATCAAATATTTAACCCTTCGTATACTAGTGACTCCTAAATACATGTGACTACTTTGACAAACAGTGAAAAATTATATAAAATAACGCAAGTTGCAAAATTCCTTTGGGTCTATCCTAATTTTTTACGACAAAAACGATCTTCTAAGGCAATTCCAATTCGTACCAACAACATTTGTTACTGGAAATAAGGTAAACTATTTTGAAAATTAGACTTAGGAAGAATCATGTCCATTGTCTACATCTTAGAAACACCCCAAGCTGCCAATCTGTCTTACACTACTTGTCCCTATATATTTACATGACAGCTACATTACAAAATTGATTTCTGTTTACCTGCTACTCTCATGGTTGTAAGTTTCAATTAGAGTATTCGGGGTCAAAATAAATTCCCTTTTCACATACAGAATAGTAGGAATAATAAAGCCAGTAAGTATGAGCAGGAAATACCACAATCACACACTGCAGACCAATCCATGGCACCACAAGGAAGAGCCACAACTAGAACACTGACTGTCACAAGAGATCGGGAAGACAATTAAAGCATTGCAACCAGCTTTCTCTTACACCTCAAGATCATTGTCAAACAAGAAGATGACAAATTACTGAATAACAAAAGAAGGACTAAACATAGAACCCCTAACTAACAATTAAAGGAACATTTAACAATGTATCAACAACAACAGAACCACCGCCTTTCCATTGTTGTTGATCTATTGTTTACTGTACTTCCCATTGTTTGTGGGAAATCTGTGTTTGTCTTTGATTAGTTATGTATTACTTTCTGTCGATTCTAGTTTTGAAATCATCTAGAAGAGGAAGAGAAAGCTGGTTGCTTTGCTATTATTGTCTTACAGATGTATCATTTCTATTTTTAGACAAAAAAGTGGGCATGATCAGGATTAACCACAATCAAAAACTGCAAACAAACCCATGGCACCGCGAGGAAGAGGCGCACAACAATCATGAGACACCAGGAAGACAAACTAAGCAAGCACCAGTTCTCTCTTCCCCATCAAGATGATTCCAAAATTAGTAAGTGAGTATGATCAGGAAATACCACAATCACAAACCGCAGACAACCCTGTGGCATCGCGAGGAAGAGCCGCCCAACCACCACGAGACACCAGGAAGACAAATTAAGCAAAGCAACCAGCCCTCTCTTCCCCACTAAGATGATTGCAATACTAGAACGGACACAAAGCAACGTACAACAAAACATATAACAATTACAGACTCCCACAATGAGAGTAACAATGAACAAAAAGTCAACAACAACAGAACCACCGCCTTGGAACGGACAGCAGCCTAAGCTACCGGGGGGCTTAAATGCATTTTACTGGCACCAAATCTTCGCCCTCGATTCTGCTGTTGTTGAAGTACAAGAAATATTCAGCTCGCATGGAGGCCATCTAACTAATGCAATGTATCATCATGGAGAAACACTCTAATCAAATTAACACACCATGATGAAATAAAGAAAAGGGCTCATGACTCACAGATAGTCAGAGCTAAAGAAAACTCAAGTTGAGCCACGGTGGGTCCAGCTACAGATAAGCATCAGGCACCAACCCACCGATTAAAGCTTTACGTCAGAGCCGTAATAGAGTCTGAGGCCTGACCCACCGTTAGCAATTAAAGAGGAAACCATAGCTATAAACCGTGATTGGGTTTCAAACTAGGCATGCAGACTGTCGCATGATATCCAAGTTATATCCAACCCTTATATAACTTTTAACTATCTTTTTGAATTGATCACTAAAATAAGGTTTCCAACAATTCTTTTGAATTTATAAACAAAGTCACCATAAAATATAGGTTCTGATATGCCTTGTTGCAGAAGAGTTTTTAACCCAATGTTGTATTTAACAATTAACTCTGAGTGTCTGTGGTAGAATTTAGAAAACGATTTTCGAATTTTATGATATCTATAACCTTGTTTTAATAACTTGGCAGTTAAAAATAAGTTTCTGTTGTTGAAGTCATCAACATTAGAACACACTCTTGCAATATATATAAGCTGAGAAATATATACACCATAGGAAGGAGAGCGAGGAACATCTCCATCAAGAAATGGGAAATTTACTATATCAAAATTAAAATCATCCCGTTTATCATAAATTTTATAAAAAACTATGCCATTTGTAATTGACAAGTTCAAGTCCAAAAACGGAGCTTCAGTATCAGAAGAATTTGCCTTATTTAACTGAAGTTCAGTGGGATATATCTGACCTACTATTTGTTCAAAATAAGGATTATCAATATTAAGTAAGTTATCTAAATATCTGGAGGTTGAGTTAAAAGCTTCAATAATATCAGTTTAATTATTGTCTGACAGAGACAACATAAAGTCTCTCTCATAACAAAACAAAAACAAATCTGCAACAAGAGGAGCACAATTAGTACCCATTGGAATACCTACAATTTGTCTATATGATTTCGAACCAAATCTTATAAATATATTGTCCAAAAGATAATGGAGCGCATCACACATTTTTTGACATGACCACAATTTATATCGTTTAGGTTGTTCAGAAGTAAAAAAGGCATTTTTATCATTACAAGCCAAATATAGTGAGCCCTCTCTGTTAAATGTTTGTTCAATTAATTCTGTTAGTTTTTCTTTGATTAGATTATGAGGCAATGTAGTATAGAGAGTAGAGAAATCATATGTAGACACACCAGATGCTAGAAAACCTCTAGACTTCAATTTATTAAGAATTTCACCTGAATTTTTTATAGACCAAAATAAATTTTTACTACAATGGGCATAAAGTAACGCACAACCAAACATAGAACACTTACAGAATCCAACAATGGGACTAACAATCAACAGCGAATCAACAACATCAGAACCACTGCCTTAGAATGTACAGCAGCATAAGCCACTGGGGGACTTAAATCCTCACATTTAAAAAATTCAAGAAAAATTTAAGCTAAGTTTTTAATACTTTTGAAAATTTTGAAGGCGTCAAAAGGCGTTTTTATTGAGTAAAGGGTAAAATACATTTGATTGGTACCAAATATTCGCCCTAGATTCCGTTGTTGTTAAACCACAAAAAATGATTAGCTCGCATGGAAGCATCCTTATTATTGCAAAGTATCATCAAAGAGAAACAATTTTATAAAAACACACTACCATGAAATAAATAAAAGGGCTCACGACTCACAGATAGTCCGAGCTAAAGAAAACTTCAAGGTGGGTCCATCTAAAGACAAGCATCCGTCACCAACCAATCATTTAAACCTTTCTACCAGAGCCGTCATTGAGTCAGAGGTCTGACCCACCGTCGTGCAATTAACGTGGAAACCACAGCTATAAACCATGATTGAGTTTATGTTGTCTCATGATATCCATATTATATCCAACTGTGTAATTATCCATTTGAATAGATCACTTATGTTAGATTTACCAACAATTCTTTTGAATTTAAAAACTAAATCAACATAAAATACTGGCTCCTATATGCCCTATCGCAGAATAGTTTATAGTTTTTAAACTAATAATGTATTTAACAATCAACTGATTGTTTGTGGTAGAATTTAGAAAACGCTTTACGAATTTTATGTTTTAATAACTCAGCAGTCAAAAATTGGTTTCTGTTGTTGAAGTTACTAACATTAGAACATACTCTCGCAAAACGAATAAGCTGTAAAATATAAATACAATTGGCAGTGGAGCGATTATATATGCTTCCTTGAGCAATTATATGGGGAAATCTTCATCAGTAATCCGTTTAGAAACTTCTGAAAACAAATGTTGTAGATGCTTCCTTATGCAATCATATGGGAAGATTGAAATATCTGATGCTTCCTTATTCAATTATATTGGAAAATTGAAATGTCTGATGCTTCCTTATTCAAATATATGAGAAAATTGAAATACCAAATACCAAGGTTGATGGTCCTTGATTTGTGTTATAGAAATTGTAATGATCAGGCAATGTCTATTTTTAAGTCATTTCTATTCTAAAAATGGCCATAGTAGAAAATTTAATAAACCCTGATGATATTAAATACAGCTCATTAGTTTTTTTTTCATAAAATGTTTTTATATATTTTAAGTGTTATTTCAATTGGAATGTTATATGTACCACACTCTTCAAGTTGGCAAGCTTATCTAAATTACACGATAAACTTGCCACTAACCTGAAGACAAACCGCACTGGTTGTGTTTTGACAACAACAAATGTCTTTTAAGACAAGCAATATGGTACAGACCAAAACAGTTTGCTATTATTTCCTGATCTGACACTAGAAACTCGCCAGTTTCATGAATATATTACTTAAAGGTACACAATTAGCATGAAATTGACAGTTAAATGGTTCAACGTTCTTTTGTTCGATTATGTTTAAAATTGAAAACAGATTACAGGCGTGAAATTGATGAAAGGAATTCTGACGAATCGATCAATGGAATCGGCGGATGATTGATCTGGAACAGATTCCTTGTTGAATAACTCGACTGTAGGCTTATTGGAAATAACAACTTTGACACAATATTGCACTGAATTGATGTATTAGGCCAACGGTTAAGTTTGCAGACCATTACTAATCAAATCAATGAGAAGATCTTTGACTTTTGCCTGATCGCATATCACCCTTTCATTTTGTTTACCGGTAAAACATGTACTTTGGCAATTAGTGAAGACCCAGATGAAATGTTTGGTAAGATAAAAAAAACTTCAGGGACAGAAAAAATCCTTTTATAGAAATTTCGACTTGCGACCCGTAAAATACAAAATGGGCAAATCCATACTTATTGTAGCAATGTGCACGAGATATATCATCTGAATTAAAGTGGATTAATGGTGTTCATTTTGGTTGCTGTCAGTTGCTGTTATATATATATATATATATATATATATATATATATATATATATATATATATATATATATATATATATATATATATATATATATATATATATATATATATATATATATATATATATATATATATATATCAAAGTTCGTAACGAGAAACTACAAGTACAAACTTGCTGCAAAATGCAGCAAAAAAGATGCAGGGCGAACAACACACCTCTACTGGCTTGTATAAACTTATTTCGCCTACTTTTCTTTCACACCGTTTCAGTAATTGGTTTTGACAATTATTGCATTATCTTTTAGTTTCGAGCACAAACATTGTCGATATATGAAAAACAGGTAAGCAGAATCCTTTCCAATCATAGATTTTTAAAAATCAAAACTTTGAAAGGGGTTCTAGTTACCTGTATTTTCAAGTACTTATTATTTTTCAGACCGATGCATACACCGAAATACCTATATGATGTCACCCATATGGTTTATAAGGCATTACAGAACAGAAGAGAAAAGAAAAACTAGACGACCTGAAGTACTCAACTGGGTCTGATATTAAGCCACAGGATCTCTTTAACAATGTTTGACCAGATCATGGTCAATGTAGGCGTATTATTTTAACATATTTTGGAAGGTCAAATATTCAAATGAGATATACAGACACAACCACCTAATGCTTCAAACCAAGTCTCAAGGCCATTGAAATTTATATAGGTTCCAGAAAATATTTTAAGTGTTTTACCATATATGGGCATGGTGGCCATTATAAAGTAGGTCTAGGTCAACACAGAATCATCATTGGTGAATACTTGGTAGAGCCCACATTCCCAAAGTGGCATACAATGTCCCAAACACATTGGCCTTTTGATTTTAGAGATGATTTTAAAGGGTTTTACCTTATATGGGTGAAGTGGCCATCTTGGTCTTGTCACCATAAACAAATGGAGATGTTGATCCGGTTTTGTCACGGGCAGATTTCATTTTAAATTTTGAAGCACAATTCACTTACATCTGCTCAGACATTCAATGAGATGATACAAGATAAAATAGTGGTATTCTAAAGTCTGCGTAGCCATGAATAAAAAGTTCCTTGTCATCGTCAATACTGCACTAAATATTAATGGTATTTTTAGTCCCGGGTTGGTCCCGAGCTGGTCCTTGGCTGAAATTGTCGAGGAATTTCAGAGGATTTTTTCAAAATCTGTAGGAAACAGGAAAAAATTATGATAAAAAATGTTTCTGTTGAGCCTATATTTGCATGATATCGTCAATATTTTGAAAACAAGTCATGCGTCTAAAATGCTTGACATTGTCGATATTTGTGTTGTTAATTTTAACGAAAAGGTAGTTTAAAAAAACGACCCATATGCATTTTTAAGATAAGCTCCAATAATGAGCAAGTGATTCAATTTTTATTTTAGTATTTGCATGTTGAAGCCAATAAATTTTGGTACCGGGCATTGGTCTCGGCTTTTAATACTCCCCATTTTCCTTAGATTTGGTCAAGACCCATTCAGCTTTGGCCGAAAATATTACGTAAAATATACTGTATACATTCTAATTGTTTTGCTAAATTGCGTGTCGTATTTACTAACTATTATGCAATGGATTTATTCATTAGTACCAATTTTTGTCATTACATAATAAACAACATATTTAACTTTTAATGATTGTTTTATGTCAAAAGCAAAGCCTGAGGGAAAATTCGACGATAAAAGACACAGCAACAATTTTAAGCACGACGGGAGCCTGCTGTACCAATGACAAGAAGCTCATTGAGTCTATAACGCTCACTGAGAAGATTTTTTTTTGCATTAACGGGCTATGGGAGCAAATGACTCCCAGTTGTGGCCAAATTAGACCCCAGGGGCAAAGTTGGCAGGATATACGTAGTGTTTGGGGGAGGTGTGTGTATGAGGGGGGGGGGGCAATAGCTAATATGCATTGCTATATACTAGATAATTATTATAAGATGTGGGTCTCATGAATTGCTACGCACTAAATAAGCTATGTGATTCATCTTTTCACAGTAAAGGATTTATGAATTGTATTCCCATTATTATAATAAGTCTGTATGGGAGCTATTGGTCATCTGGGCGCAGCCAGTTTGGACCAAGGTGCTTAATTATGAGGATTTATACATGGTTTTAAAGAAGCAGGCAAGATTATTGTTCTAATCGCATCGGCGAGCACCCGTGCAATCTCACCAGAGCAGCCAATGCTCGCATTTATGAAGTTTGGAAGTAGAATATGCCTTAGACTAAAAGTTTGATCTCGAGTCCCACCATGTAGCTTTATAGAATAGCCACTGGTTTCGTCTGCGAGGGTTCATAATAATTGTGAATTGCCTGTGGGTATTTACAATATTTGTGAATGCTTGGTTTGGATAGGACACAGGTGTTCAGCCCTTTGCGGTGTTGACATCTGTGATTGACATGTTTATGTTTTTATAGGGAATTCTGACACCAGTTTGTTATTGTTTCACAAATGTCATATTTATTAGCCTGTCAATTCTGATGGGATGTTTTAAAACTTTCAAAAGGTCATGATGACAGATGTTACTTAGTTTAGTAAAATTACATAAGCCCAATAAATAGATCGTGTCAATTCTGACATTGATTGGCAGGATTGTGCAATACTAATCGTACGACCTTTGGGGAATTGCGCAACTGGTGTGACTATGAGTCACTTTTGTATCTTCTGATTGGTTGATATAAATAGAAGCTTGCCTATGTAGAGGGCGCTTTATAGTAAGCTTGAAATATGATTGGTTAGTTATGATGTCTTTAGGTGGCGCTGTAGTCAGCTTCTATCACGTGACTTCATGGTATATTAGATGAACCTCAGTGGCAGAGCTTCAGACTTTGGTTAGACTTTGGGTAGATTTCGGAACTTTGGGTTATAGTTAGTTTATAGAAGTATTTTAGTTGAGCTTAAGAAGATTAAATAAAATTATAAAATTGCGAAAGTTGTTGCTGAATGGGGGGGGGGTGGCAAAATGGCCTCTTAATGCACGTACCCCTTTACAAGAATTAAAAATTCTAAAAAGACTTTGAAAACACAACGCGAACTTGAAGATTAGAATCAACTTCTACGGAATATTCCGTGTCTTCTTTACTCATGTACGTTTTATGATAAATATTCGTGTGCTGGGCCTTATATAATTAAGTAAGGCAACAACAGCGGGCCATTATCCGCCCGCCAGCGTAGCGCCATTTAAATGGCGTTTCGATAATGGGCCGATAGCGGCCCGTGACGGTATGCTGGCTGGGCTGAAGAAACATAAGGGACACTTCTGGACCACTGCGTGTTGTTAGTGAACTAGTTTGAGGACGCTGCTAATTTGAAGATTCTCGTGAGGAGACAGACGAATGCATTTCAATACACTCTACACGCTGTTCGTCAAAAAAGCAATATTGGAAATTTTATTGACAATCCAATAAAGATACCGCTTTGATAATTTTCGGTCAGTCTCGAGAGGAAACCTAAGAAGTAGTCATAACTGTGGTTCTGTTTGGTGAAAATGGTCCTTTTAGTGGTATACGAAAAGCTGAACTTTGGAGAACCAAAGAGGTCTACTCTCGACTAGTAATATCAGCTGGTCTGAACAGGGACCTCATGGTTTCCAAACTTGCGTATAGTCTTCAAGTTCGTATGGTGCATTTGGTACATTGACAACAACATAGGCGCACTTCGAATCGAACTTAAGTTCCTACTATAGTTCTTACGTAATAGATGTGCACGCACGTTTACACCAGAACGACTAAAGTTAGTACTTTTAGTTGGTTGGAAAGTAAACAAAAATAATAGCCTTGTATGCTTCACTTCAATTCTTCGTCTTAAACAAAAAGGATGTTATAACCTGCACAGCGCTTTCTAATAATCAATTACGAATAAGTGGGACCAAAAATTATGCTTAGCTAGGTTTATTTTACAAAAACATATCATTTTGGGCTACCGACCGATCTTGAACCCATAATGCTAGATCTTGAACCCATCGTGCTTGATAGGTCTAGAGATCTACTAGTAGCGACTATAGGTGCTCAAATCAAACTTAAGTTACTATAGTAGGGACTATAGTTTGATTCGAAGTGCGCCATAATCATTCGTCCAGTCTCGCCAGCATTGATTGACCAGTGCATGAGATTTCGGTACTAATCGCATCAGTGAACCTTCATTGCTTGCGACATATACAAATTAGGGATTCAGATGAAGGCCTCTAGATTTGATGGATACATCAACATGAGCGTTTATTTGAGGCACCTGCGAATATAAATGGAACTGCCTCGGCCAATTCCGTGGAACCAGGTCTCGGATACATAACAAGACGCTGACGTCACAGAAACCATGCCAAAACAATACCAAGCGTGATTGCAGCAAAAACGGTAAGGAATGAATTTCATGTTTTTTATTCAGTAAAATATCGCTATATAGCGTTATTTTATTGAAAAATCATAAATTTAATTCATTCTTTTGATAAAACGTTTCGAGTAATCAAAATAATTGATTTTGATAGGACTTCACCCACGTGCTACGGTTCTATTTTTCCTCATTCTAATAAAATGGAGCTTTTTCATACATAGTACTACGCCTTACATACATCCAAGGCTTGATTTTCGAATTGAACTGAAGTTTTCCGATTGCAGCGGATATATGCAATAAGCACCGAAATCGGAATCACTCCTAAGACTAGGGTCAGTACTATTTATAGAACTCCATTTGGCTGCAATGAAAACCTGATCAGATCTTATCTGTTTATTTACTCTAGTCGTAGGAGTGGAATGATATTTCTATTACCAAAAGCAGCAAGAGTTGTCTAACTTATTTGGGACACGTTTCTTAGACAAAATGCACCTACCTCTGCAGGGTCATGAACATATTTCAAATAGTTGAAGAGATATGCTTAAAAACTGGCAGGGTACCTAAAACTACATTTTTTGCTCAGAAAATATTTTGCAGAATCATTTACAAGGCTAAGTGAGGCGTTTCTTTTAAGCACCCAAAACATATATTTTGATTTTAAAAAAAAGTATGAAATACACTCTATGTTCTGAATAGTATATTAAAATCAGTTATCTGTAAGTGAGCGAAAATAATGATACAAACAATTAAAAATGTCTGACTAAGTATTTGGCCAACGTGGGAAGTATTAAAGCATCATTTATTGATCAGGTTCCTTATCCTATATTCCTAATTGCATGGCCTGAAGCCAGCTATGGCGGCTCAAAAGACACGACGCTCATAGAGGATCTTGCCTTTTTAGTATACCTGGCCAAGTATTACGTAAACAGTTTTTCTTTCCAATTGATACATAGCGAGCCAGTCTGTATTGCGGAAATCTGTTTATATTGCACGCGAACAATGCACAGGTCAGTCTTACGATACGCACAACTTGATCAGTAAGCGTTGGGCCATACTTGGTACACGGAAAGTATGAATTTAGCAATACATGTTACCTAGAAAATATGAGTATATCATAACATATTACCTGGAAAAGATGATTATATCATTACATTCTACCTGGGAAGTATGAGAGTAGCATCTAATGATATAACCATACATTCCAGGAATGTATGGTTATATCATTACGTGCTACCTGGAAAAGATGAGCCTATCATTACGTGTTACCTGGAAAGTACAGGAATATCCACAGGCTGGTCTGAGCCTGTGCTGGTCGCACATACCACATTGTTGGAAATCTTATGTTGTGGCTCATTTACTGGACCATCTTATTATACGTGTAGCAGTGTCAGTACCATGTTATGTTTGCCTTTTTCATTTGTGCTCATATGTAACATTATTGATCTCTGAGGTTTGTTTGTTTGTTTTGTTATTTTATTGGCTACCTGTAAAACATAAGTATAACAATACGTGCTACATAGAAAAGATGATTATATCATTACATGCTACCTGGGATGTAAAATTGTATCATTTCATGCTACCTGGGAAGCATGAGTATAACATTACATGTGGAAATATTCGTTGACCATTAAAAGCTTTTAATTGGTCAATTCTATCGCAGCCCAAGGTCTTTCAACGACGTGCTTATTGCGATCGAAAACTCAATAGGTCTTGCAAACGATACAAACATACACGACATATTAATAACTGAATACTTCAACTGAATACTTCAACCTTGACATCCTCAAACCAAACACTTGGTCCAAAATTGATAATCTCTGTCAGTATTTTGGACTTGAACAATAAATTAAGGAACCAAACCATTACACAAAATCTACTTCATCTGCTATAGATCTGGGTTTTTTTTTACATCTAATAGTAATATTGTATTCCTAACTGGAGTTGGAGATCACTTCTTAGAGCATAACATACGTTACCATTGCCCAACATTTTGTTTTCTTAAGTTTGATAACAGTGTGAAGTCAACATTTTCACGACACATCCGGCTATGCCCGTTAAACTGGTTTAAGCCCTCCAGTAAAATATTTTACTGACCGTTCTAAGGCGGTTCTTCGTTTGTAGATCTTTTGTGTGTTTTTTTTCTGTCTTGTGTTTACCATGTCTTTGTGCGCGTCTGTTTATATGTGCTTTGTGTTCACCTGCTGGGAAAGGGCTGACCTCTTGGCTCTCGTCTGTGTGTCACTTTCCCATTGGTATCCTGGGTCAGGTATGGTACTTGATTGTATCGATTCCTGATCTGTGCACCATTACTTACTTCAATTCATTTCGCGATGAAATCCAGCAAACAGGTTGGCATGTAATTAAGCATGAAAACATCGACAAATACACTGAAAATGTAGCTACTTGCATAACAGAATTAGCTAAAAAACACACGTTCAAAACAAAGCAATAATTTCCAGGCCATCCGATCCACCTTGGCTGACTACACATATAAGAAAACTAATAAGAAAAAGGAAACGACTCGTCAATAAATTCAAAAAATCTAAAAATGCTAATGATTTTGATAACTACAAAACATTTAGAAACATGGTCTCAATTAAATACGAGTACGTAAGTCAAAAAAGGAGCAGATTGACAAACTCAGTGAAAAGATTAATAATAATACGAATTGTTCTAAAGATTGGAGGAAGACACTAAAGACTGTTATCAAATCTTACCAAACTTCAACAACAGCAGAATCTAGGGCGAGGATTTGGTACAAGCAAACTGCATTTGAGCCCCCCCCCCAGTAGCTTAGGTTGCTGTCCGTTCTAAGGCGGTGGTTCTGTTGTTATTGACTTGTTGTTTATTGTTACTCCCATTGTGGAAGTCTGTAATTGTTCCATGTTTTGTTGTACGTTACTTTATGTCCATTCTAGTTTTGCAATTATCTTGATGGGGAGGAGAGAGCTGGTTGCTTTGCTAAGTTTTCTTCCTGATGTCTCGTGATGGTTGTGTGGCTCTTCCTCGCGGTGTCATAGGTTTGTCTGCGTTTGTGACTGTGGTATTTCCTGATCATACTCACTTACTACTGTAATAGTACTGTAAATGGCAACATATACTCTTATAATACAGATAAGTCAAATATATTAAATGATTATTTCACTCATTGACAGAAATGCAAATCTCCCTGCAGATCTAAATATTCCAGGTTTCAGCTTAAACTCCATATCTTTAACAGCTTACGAAGTTGAATCAGTCCTAAAAGCTCTTCAAACTGGTAAAACGTCTGGTCCTGACGCTATCAATAATAGAATTCTTAAAGAGCTAATGAAGCCCTTATCCTTTCCTCTTTCTGATCTTTTCAATGCCTCCCTTATTAAGGAACAAGTCCCAGCTTTATGGAAGCAAGCCAATGTTATTCCAATTCATAAGAAGTATGACCCTTCAGGCATCACAAACCACAGACCAATATCACATTTAAGCACAGGCAAAGAACTTGAAAAAATGTTCACAAATATGTCTTCAATTTTCTTATGGACCAATAAGTCCTAACTTCTCTTCAGCCAGGCTTTATTTCCGGAGATAGTACTGTAAACCAACTTGTAGACATCCACAACTCATTCTGCAAAGCAATAGACCTAGGAGGTAAAGAAGTGTGTGCAATATTTTGCGACATTAGCAAAACGTTGAATCAAGTATGGCACAAAGGTCAGTCTACAAATTGCAAGCAGTAGGAATAACAGGTCATCTTCTGCAATGGTTCACTGATTATCTCAACAACAGGAAACAGAGGGTAGTATTGCCAGGAGTCTTCGCACATTGGACCGACTTAAAATCTGGTGTGCATGAATGTTCATACTTGGCCCTTTACTCTTCCTTATTTACATAAATAACATTGTATGCAATATTAACTCATCAATACGCCTCATTGCTGATGACACTAACCTCTATATTATAGTCGAAAATCCAATCCATTCAGCAACTATAATAAACTCCAATCTATCACAAATACACATGGGCATATAACTGGCGTGCTACTGGTGTGTTACCTTTAATCCATCAAAGACGGAGTAAATGCTATTCTCACAAAAACTTTACATGAATCAGCAAGACATTATCACTGTTGAGTCTCACAAACACCTGGGTCTAAACTTTACAAATGATCTTGCATGGCAGGAACACTTTAATAATATCAAAACAAAATCTTGGCATCTTACAAATGTAATAAGAAAACTTAAATTCCAACTTAACAGAAAAACACTACAGATCATTTATTTTTCTTTTATCAGACCGTCACTTGAATATGCTGACGTCGTGTGGGTTACTGTACGCAATACGAGGCAAACGAATTAGAAAAAAAAAACAACTTGAAGCTGCACGTAATGTCAGCGGTGCCACTAAGTTAGTTTCAATAGATTTTTTTTTAAAAAGAAAGTTAGATGGGATACCCTCTTTTGCTGGAAAAAACATAAACAAATATTACTCTACAAAATGATAAATGGACAATGTCCTGACTACTTGTCTTCACTTGTCTACCCTTTTTGGAAATAATACAACATAAAATCTCCCTAATGCATCTGATAACAAATATATTCGCTCAAATTCTAAGTTGTATTACAATTCCTTTCTTCCTTCAGGAATACGCGATTGGAATGAACTACGCAATACTACTAGAAGTGCAACAAATATTAACGCTTTTAAGCGCAGTCTTAGTTCTACCCTTATCGGTGTCCCTCTGTTCTATCTGGACGGCAAGCGCATTGGTCAAAGGGTGTTATGATGTCGAATGTCAGGAACATCAGAATCATTGAGGGTTGCGTATACGCACAAATACGCAAAGGTTTAGATATGCACCTGGTCACCTATACGAACCGTGATACGGTACCTTTTCTACTATTAGTCCAATATAAGGGCGGTTTGTCTGAGATAGAGTTCACTGTTACTTTATTTAGTAACGCGTGCATGATTTTGTTATCTTTCTCAAAGATCTTGTGCATTTCTTCCTATATAAAGGGTGGAATTGCCCATTTTTGTTAGGGGACATTATAATGTTATTGTAAGGAGCTACGTCGTAGAGACGCTATTCATTATCATAGAAAGGTATGTGAAGTTATATATATTTGACTGTGTTGAAATTGGCGGAGAGCTATGGCGATTTAGTGTTATAGCATTGAATCACGATGTCTTTGGCAGGCCGCATTTTACTGAAATAATAAGTCACTCGTTTTCTATTTTGTCGTCTGTTGGATAGGCCAGCATTCCGTGTATGGGTTCTATCGGGCGTTATCAATAACGTCCCGGTTTTTTTTTTGCAAAAATAGTGAATGTTATGCACTTACGTATTAATCTATGCACATGCATAGTGCCTAAAAGTCTTTTGGGACTGTTCTTGGGGCTATAGTAAAGCTGTCCGAATGGACTTGAAGGGTTATTTCAGCCAAAGGTGCTCGCAGGCTATGTCGGGTCTGCACATAAAACCATAATTGCATGCTGTAGGATTTTACCTGAGACTGATAGGTGAATAAACATTTTAGCAGCTAGGTTTTAAGTTGTTGTGATTTATATCACGTTGTTTGGAAAGATGATTTGACTTCCAGAGATAGTCGGCTTTCTGTAGAGACCAGTATGTGTCACATCGAGTTATATCTAACGCATATACAAGTTAAGGGTTAGGTGCATACACTAAAACACACTTACATACTCGTAGCTGACATGTACGCTTTGAGATTAGGTGGTTTTTCACCAAAATACATGTAGAAATATTGTACATTATTCACGCATAAAACAGCAGAATGTAATCTCGCAATATTGATGTAAATATTATGTTTGTTGATGGGTCATAATTAGCTGTTTACGACTGATACGGTATGCAAGTACAAAATTAGCACGTGGACAGGGTGATGGTCGACGTAACGTCCAAACGTTATGTCGGCACCAGGTTGTTCAACGTTTTTCTGGAATTTCAAATGAATAGGTATCAGTATTTGTAAACCTCGAAACTATCTAGATTACGTGACCTGAAAGGGAAAAAGGCCACGGGTTCTTGGTGTTTCCGCTACGATAATGTCACAAACCAGGGTGACGTTGCGATAGCATACTGAAGATTTTTGTAATGTATGGGTTTGTTCGTTTGGCATATGAGGTATTGTTTAGCACTGACATAGGCCAGTCACTAAAATACTTCTCTATTACACTTATTTGAGTGTGGATATTTAGAAAAGCGGATCCATCCTAACCCCATGGGAGCTGTTAGCCATACACCCACGGTGGGGTGGGACCACTGAAATTATTTTTATTTTTTGAACTTGAAATGAACAACTCCATTTTTGACGCAACAGAGTGATTCTGAGTAACCAAGATTCTAAAAGTAGATTTTTTTTGCAGAATTATCTCTGATTTGTGTCCCCTCCTACGTGCAGGTAGAATGTTGGTGAACCATTGTATCTAAAACCTGAGGGCACCTAACAGTCGCCCCCTTAGGCCACAAACAGTGTGGGATCGGGTTCCAGGATTCGTAAATTCCAACGTAGCCAGAAGTCAACTACATACCCTATGAGTTGATATCCAACCGGCTGGAATCGCGAATAAGCAAACAAAAGTGACTTAAAGAGTCAAGATCGTGATCCAAAATACGCGGGTTATAAAAGAAGTCCCATAGAAATAGATCTGACGTCTCAGTGGAATGTGACGATTAGATATAAATTATCTCAGAGCCTATTGACTAAGAGTCAACGATCGTGTAGCCAAGAAGATGAAGTTTTTGCGAAACGCGTAAATTAAAGGAAAAAAAACATTTCATACCGCGATACTTAAGATTAGATGGGCCCAGTTTTTTTCTTAGATCTTAGATTTGTATGTGAATTATATTCTTTACGTTTCTTATTTCTGACTAGTTGACGTACATCTAGAGCAGGACACTCTAAGATTAATTCTTATTGAAACTAGCTTAGAGTGGCAACTTGCCCTAGTATAGGATGGTCAACTAGCCAGAAATAATAGCGTAGGTGGTGTCATTGTATTATTAATGTGTTGTCGATGTTTTTTAGTACATAAAGTACTGAAAAGTTATTACTAGTTGTGTGCATTATTTTTCCCTGGTAGCATCGTCATCGCCTAAAGGAATTTTCCAATAAAATTTCCCCTCTTCCTTCCTGACTGGCTTTATGTCGTAACAAAGGGATACGTGCACTAAGAGGCTATTTTGCCCCCCCCCCCCCCCATGAGGTCAAAAAATAAAAGTTGCTCTTCACAAGTTTCTTCTTATTAGTTTATTAGAACAATAGCCAAAGTGTAAAGATCCTGTATTGATTCGGCGTTTACGGTTGCTATGGTAGCAAAAATGGCCACCAAAATAGGCTGAAAATATGGAAAATGTCCATTTTGGAGCAAATTTGAAACATGTAACAGAGGATTTTATAAAGAGCACAAGCAAATACCAAAAAATATTTTAACAGATGATGAGAATTATCACGGCACACAATATATTAAAATGTTTTTTTTGTATTTGCTTGTGCTGATATCTAATTCTTAATAAACGGTCTCGTAAAGCCTCAAATTTGGCCTTAAATGGCAATTTCTCTATTTTAAGCCTATTTTGTCGGCCATTTTGGTCACCAAAGCAACCAGTAAAAGTAAAATGAATGCCAGAATTTTACACTTGGACTATTCTTCTAATAAGCCAATAAGATGAAATTGGTGAAAAGCAACTTTCACTTTTTGGCTTTAGAGGGGGCCAAAATAGCCCCTTAATGCACGTACCCCTTTTTCATGCTCGACTGAGAATGAATTGTAGCTCTCTTGATCACCACCTCTTTTCAAAAATCATCATTGGCAGTCCGCTTTGCATTTGTGGTAGGCCAGAAACTACCAAACACTTCTTGTTTGAATGTAATAGATTTAATAACTTGCGCCAGGAAATTATGCAATCAATATCTCAATTATGTGAACCAACCTTGAGTGTTTTTTATATTGAGTCACAGATAAGTCAGACGAGACAAATAAGCAGCTCTTCATCATCATACAGGAGTATATAATAAGGACTAAACGATTTAAATAAATTGCCTTTAAAGAGACTGAGTCTGCAACTATGAACATTTTTTGAAATTTTTTATTTTCTTTTTAAATCATTTGTAAGAGTAGAATTAAGTTATGTTTTTACAATAAATCTGTTCACTATAGCTGAAAACTGCACGGAAAAGTGAATTATCTTACAAAAACAGGTATGTTGGTAATTATTTGCGTCCCTCCAATAATTATAGACAGTTAATTTTAACGTAAATGCTGTTGTTTTGACACTGATAATTTGTTAAGGTTTACGAAATTGGTAAAATGTATACCTGAATTTTAGATTTTTACTGTCTGTTTGAAAAATAGAAAAATTAGTCCAAAAATTAAAAGATCAAAAGTTACAGACTATGCAGCTTTAAGTAATAATTTATTACTACTCTTTGGCCTTGAGATAAACGAACTATTATACATTTATTATCAGTGTAAACGTTAGAAAATGAGCTGTTTCATCCCCGTGGAGCCTCTTGCTATATTACATATAATTGAAGAGTTTCCAAACTCTCGTAGTACATTTGAGTACCAAAAGGTAGCATTGGTACAGAAATGCATTTCTCTTCAAATTTCGATTAAATGAGTGATGGGATACAGATTCGTATAAGTCTGAAGACTTTCTTCTGAATCCCATTTGTGAACTGTTTGTTATTGTATGTCTTTATATATTGTTCTATGTACAAAGTATACAAATAAAATATGTTTAAACCAACATAACATGCTACCTTGGAAGTATAAATATAGCATTAAATGCTATCTGGAACAGATGAGTATAACCTTACATGCTACCTGGAATGTATGATTATATAATTACATGATACCTGGGAAGTATGAGTATAGCATTACACGCTACCTGAGAAGTATGAGTATAGCATTACATGCAACACTAAAAAGCTGATTATATCATTAATTGCTACCTGGAAAGTATGAGTATAGCATTACATTCTACCTAGAATGTATGATAATATCATTATATGCTACCTGGATAAGATTATTATATCATTACATGCTACCTGGAAAATATTATTATATCATTACATGCTACCTTGAAAAGTTGGTTTTATTATTACATGCTACCTAAAAAGTGTAAGTATTACATTATATGCTACGTCAAACGAATGAGTATAACATTACATGCTAAACTGAAAAGATGATTATAACATTTCATGTTACCTGAGAAGTATGAGTATAGCATTTCATGCTACCCGGACAATATCATCATATCATTACATGCTACCTCAGAAGTATGATTTTAGCATTACATGCTACCTGGAAGATATGATTATATCATAATATGCTACATGAGAAGTATGAGTATAGTACTACATGCTACCTAGAAAAGATTTCTTTAACATAACATGTTACCTGGGAAGTATGAGGATAGCATTACATGCTACGTCAAAAAGATAAATATACCATTTAATTCTAC
This sequence comes from Loripinus fragilis, assembly GCA_964019695.1. Taxonomy (NCBI): domain Eukaryota; kingdom Metazoa; phylum Mollusca; class Bivalvia; order Lucinida; family Lucinidae; genus Loripinus; species Loripinus fragilis. Next base: position 127,713,569 of record OZ026514.1, read on the forward strand.
CTAGGAAGTATAAGTATATCAATGCATGTTACCTGGCTTGTATGAATATATCGTTACATGCTACCTAGAAGAAGTGATTGTATCGCATTTCATGCCACCTGAGAAGTATGTGTATATCATTACATGCTACCTGGAAAGTATAAGTATAGCATCACATGCTTCATTAAAAAGATGGATATACCATTACTTTCTACCTGACATGAGTATTTCATTACATGTTACCTGGAAAGTTTAATTATATCGTTACATGCTACCTGAAAAAGGTGATTTTTTCATTACACTCTACCTGGGAAGAATGAGTATATCATTACATGCTACCTGGAAAAATGAGTATATCATTACATGCTACCTGGAAAGAATGGTTATTACATTGCGCGCTACCTGGAAATATGCTTATATCATTACATGCTACGTGAAAAGTATGATTATAACATTACATACTACCTGGAAAGTATGATGCTACCTGGAAAGTATGATTATAACATTACGTGCTACCAGTAAAGTATGATTCTATCATTGAAAACTACTTCACAGTATCCAAGATTCCATCTGATGTTTATAACTTAGCAGGTATTAATAGCCCCTGCTTGGTCGCCTTCCCCAAGATAGATTTTCTTGCGATGACGCACATACATAACAACATGTTGACAGTATTTACTTCATTGCACACTATTTTGTTTATGTCATTTTGACACGCTTTAATAAAATGATTAGTTTTTCCAACAGAAATGTAAATTAAAGCAGACTTGGACATCAGAAGAACACTTTGTTCTGGATTGTGTTAAGCAAGATTATATATATATATATTTAAATGAAAATAACAGGAAAAATTTACTCTCTGCTAAAACCTATGCAAACAGTTTTGATCAGGCCCGACAAAACGTTCTATTGCACAATAACTTTTTTCGTTTCAATGTAACTTGCTTCAATTAAGTGATTTATTATTCTAACATATGAAAAATAACCAGACTTGGACGTCACGAGGACACATTGAGCTGGTTTAATGTGTTAAGACAGAATAACTTAATTAAAAATAACAAATCGTTATTTCATGACAGAATTAACTCATTACCTACTAGTGCCGTCTGCTGAAAACCTATGCAAACAAATTTGGGCCCAGATTAGACCCACAAAGCGTCTAGCATGATCTAGATCCAAACTGTTTGACACTCTGGTGGTATTCCCGGAATATTTGTTGAAAAAAGGTTGATTTTGACGAAAGAAAATCAGCAGACGACAAAAAGCATGAACAATTTCCCAGTAGGCAAATAGTCAAACCATTATCTTTGCGTCAGTACCAAATGCGTCACAATTCAAAGCTGCATAGTCTGTAAATTTTGACCTTTTAATTTTAGAACTAATGTTTCTATATTTCAAGAACACAGTAAAAAACTAAAATTCAGGTATACATTTTACCAATTTCGTAAATCTTAACAAATTATCAGTATCAAAACAACAGCATTTATGTTAAAATTAACTGTCTATAATTATTGAAGGGACGCAAAAAAATGAAGGTCGAAAGTATTGCATAATGCTCCATTTGGAGCATTCTGCAATACTTTTGACCTACATTAAGCGATACTTGGTCTTAAAAATCAATGTTCAGTCTTTTTGAGAGTGGTCGTTTTAAACAGGTTTTACTGTAATACTTATAAGTGAGAGCTTCAAATCTGACAATACTGTATCCCTTTGGAAGGGAAATAGTTTGAATATAAAGTGTGAATAAATATAACAATTGAAAACTGCCTAGAGCTTGCTGTGAGATTATATACAATTATTGACTTCAATGAGGAAGACATGTGGATTTATCTACCCCAAAAAATGATAATTAACCGAGGCCGCTAGGCCGAGGTGAATATCACTTTTAATGTAGATAAATCCTCGTGTCTACCGAAATTGAAGTCAATAACCGTTTTGTTATATGACTTTTCAACTAAGAATGAAAATTTTCTACTTTCACTATTGTTGTTGAAGTCATGTTCAACCTTCAACCCAAGGCTTTTCTCAAGTTTTATCAATTGTTATTAGAATAATTTAATGTAGCATTTTGCATTTTGAAATGTATGTTAATTCTCTGAATGCGGACTGTAAAATTTAATCATAAAACTTTTTTAAAAATTTTGTTTATTCAAGCAAAGATAAATGAACAATCAAAACAAAACAAAACAGTTGTTAAAATTCATGAAAGTCTTTAGTTTACCTGTTGGGATGTGAAACAGCAAATCATGTCAATGTCATGCAGCACATGCTAGTTTTATACTCATCATGCTATTTTGAGCTTTTCAGAGGGTGATGTTGCAGAAGTGTCAAAAATATTAACTTCTGGAAACCAGTTTGAGCTGGTTTCCATGCAATATTAACTTGTAAGTCAGCTTATACCGGTTTTCAGGTAGACATAGATTTATAAAGATAAATTGAGCTAATCAGGAATTCTCTCCAGTCATATAACAGTAAGATTTATTTCTCGATATTCTAGGAATTTTCACACCATAGTCTCAAGATAGTAATCAATGATACCATGATCTTGGGTTATCATTAATTTCATTCGCAAAAAGGCAAACAAACGTTGCAATTAATTTAACGAAACCTAAATCCAGTAGTTGATAGTAAATATTTTATAGATTGAAGCTCTTTGAGTAACTCATTTTGAGAGAGAGTGCCCGATCGGGAATTTCTCGGTCCAATGCGTGAATCAAGCCTCGGCTGTATGTATGGCGTAGTATTATTTATTAAAAAGCTGCATGTTATTAGAAGGAAAAAAGTACTGTAGCATGTGGTTTCACTCCTATTCAAAAGTCATTATTCTGATTACCCGAAACGGATATATGAAGTATATTGTTTCAATAAAATATCGCTACTTCATTGATAGCAATGTTTATTGTGGAATGTTTCGCTGCAATCACACTTTTATTGTGTTGGCATGCTTTCTGTGACGTCAGCGTCACGTTATCAAATTAGACCCTCGATGAACATCCGAGGTCTGATTCCACGGAAATAGTCGAGGCAGTTCCGATTGTGAGAGTGTCTATAAATATATAGCAGATGCTTATCAGGGAGTAGGTTTCTCCATAGAACTGTAAATAGTGAGTAGGACCAGGCCTCGAGGTTATAAAACTTGAGTTCATTCTCAAACTCAAAATAAAGTGCAATGATTGGCTGCTTGAGGACACGTGTCCGCAAGCAAGCAGCCAATCGTTACGCTTTATTTTGAGTTTGAGACTGTACTCAGCAAAGAGACCGCATGAAGCCTCTCTCATAACAAAACAGATCTGCCAAATGAAAATAAGGGTATAATTAGTACCCATTGAAATACCTAAAATTTGTTTACACAGTTCAGAACCAAATCTAATTAATGCATTGTCCACATGATAATGGAGCGTCACAAACGTTGGGACATGACCGTGGTTGTTTAGAAATGGAAAAGATGCGTTTTTCTCGTTACAAGCCAGATAAGGAGAGCCTAAGAACACACGTTAGACCTCTAGCCCACTTGATATGCCAGCATATGTATTTATTGTAGGATGATGCGCACATGCGACAAGACCCAAAACCTGATGGGGTGGCCCAGATGAGTTTGTTTTATTTAAGAAAAAAATCGAAAGGTTATTATCAGCCAGGCAACACTTACAGTCACAAGACAACAAATAAATCAACCAGCTCTCTCTCTCCCCCCCCCCCTCTCTCTCTCTCTCTCTCTCTCTCTCTCTCTCTCTCTCTCTCTCCATCAAGATGATTACAAAACTAGAAAGAACACAAAGTGCTGCACAGCAAAAAGGACCAAACATTAAGAATGAGAACAATAATAAACAATGTATCAACACCACAACTGAGTGAGAACCACTGCCTTAGAACGGACAGCAGCCAAAGCCACTGGGGTGCCTTAAATCATTTGCCAGCGCCAAACCTTCACCACAGATTCTGTTGTTGTTGTTGTTGTTGTTGTTGTTGTTGTTGTTGTTAAGTCACGAAACCAGAATACAAAAAATACACTCATCACAACAAGAGCTCAAGAATCTCCTTACATTAACAAGATGATCACCGAAAACGGCACAACACAACCACACTACCAAGACTAAAACACAGCAGCAACAACCATTGGAACAACATTATTAGAATGGATAGCAGCCGTAGCCACCTAGGGGCTTAAATGCATTTTACAGGCGCCATAATTTCACCCTAGATTCTGCTGTTGTTAAAACACAAACATTGTTTAGCTCTGCTTTATTGTGACAAAACAGAAAATAGTTGTAAGAATGGCACAATGATACTAAACCATTAGGCGTTTTGCCGATATCTTAGAAAAAATGAATCCAATGATTTACACTTGTTAAAGCAGCAAAAATCTTACCATAACGTCTCTTATGGCCAACAGGTCAAATAGTCAGCATGCACGTGAGGTTCACAATATATTCGTGGCTAACAAAGTGATACCCCAGATTCGCTTAGGAAATTAAAGATACATGTACGTTATGTTGAGTGCGTCTGAAGAGGAGTGAAAGCGGACGGAATAGGCCATGCAGGCAATTTTTACATTCGTATTAACTGCAAAAATACACTCACCTAGTATTCTTTATTGTTACGTGCAAGGCGTAACTAGAAACAGATTCAGGAAACCAAAATTTAGCTATTTGGAAAGTCAGCAAAAAGTACTTTTAAAATTTAACAAAATTTATTAAAAACAAAAATTATCATTTACAATAAGCAATGGAAAATAGTTATACAATCAAAGAAAGTCTAAATTACAATATCTTTTATGTCCAAACTGTCCCTCAGAATATTTATCAACACAAGTCTTTCAGCGGTTTCTGATCCCCAGATTTTGAAGATAAATCCAAATGAACACAAAGTCTGAATCCAAAACTGAATAATCCAAAGTAATCCAGAATGAATAATTAAACACAGTATTCCACTATAGAATTCCAGCACAAAAGGTTTAGACTTTTAAATGGTGAAATTATTTCAAAGATGCCCTTATGAAAAATTTACTCTTATATATACCCTTTAAGAAAGTTCTAGAACGGTCAAGAAAGACTATTATATCATATGCTATATTTATTTATTCTGGAAAATTCCACAAACTTCTACTGAATTCTAGAACCTACTCAAAGTTTCTATTTGCATGGAAAAGAAAATTCTAGTAAGTTCTGGTCTTTTCTCCAAGGTTCAAGAACCATCTAGATGATTGGTCATCCTTCTAGAAAAATCTTATAACCAAATAAATACCTTGTTTACAACAACTTATTTACCATCAATGTCTCCAATATCTGGGTCAGCAGAAACTAAGTAAACAAAATATTAAATAGATAAACAACATACATGTTACACTTCCCCTCCTCAAAGAAAAGAAAGTTTTATGAAGTAAAGCTTTCTTTTGCAATAATGAACAATTATATAACAAACTATACTGTAAAATCACATCAGATTAATAAAGAGCAATAGCACAAACTCACATATCAATAATGCTGAGGCATCTAAGCCCTAGAGAGTGCATCTGGAATGATATTATCTTTTCCCTTAATATGTCTGATATCTAGATTGTGCTCTTGCAACATGAGACTCCATCTGAGTAAACGCTGATTCTTGTTTTTCATTTTATGAATGAAAGTCAGTGGATTGTGATCAGTGAAAATGACAATAGGTGCAACTGAAGAGGCTAGGTAAACTTCGAAGTGCTGAAGTGCAAGGATGAGAGATAAACATTCTTTCTCTATGGTAGAGTAATTTCTCTGATGTTTGTTAAACTTTTTAGAATAGTAACAAACAGGATGATCAACACCATTGTCATCTTCTTGTAACAATACACTGCCCGCACCAACATCACTGGCATCTATGGCCAACTTAAATTCTTTGTCAAATCTTGGTGCTAAGAGAACTGGAGCACTTTTAAGTATTGCTTTAAGTTTTTCAAAAGACTTCTGACAATTATCAGTCCAAATAAACTTGACCCTTTTGCCAAGTAAGTTTGTCAAAGGCTCTGCTATGACAGAAAAGTTATTACAGAATTTCCTGTAATATCCAGCCATACCAAGAAAGCGCATCAGTTGCCTTTTGCCAGAAGGTACGGGAAATCTGAGATAGCCTCAACTTTAGCCTCTACAGGTTTTACCAGACCTTGTCCCACCAGATGACCTAAAAATGTCAAATTTGCATGGCAAAATTCACTCTTTGTTAAGTTAACTGTTAGTTTAGCTTCACCAAGTCTGTCGAAGAAATCTCTGATAGTTTGTAAGTGTCGTTCCCATTCTTCGCTGAAGATGATAGCGTCGTCGATATAGGCTTTACAGCCAACCAGATTAAATATCAAGCTGTTAACCAAGCGTTGAAATGTTGCTGGAGAGTTCTTCATTCCAAATGGCATAACTTTATACTGATACAATCCGTCTGGAGTAACAAATGCTGAGATCTCCTTTGCTCTGTCTGTCAGAGGTATTTGCCAAAATCCTTTAAGCAGATCGAATTTTGTAACGTATTTGGCTTGTCCAATGTTATCGATGCAGTCATCGATTCGTGGGATGGGAAAAGTGTCTGTTTTGGTGACAGAATTTACTTTACGGTAGTCCGTACACATGCGAAATGTCCCATCAGGTTTTGGTACAAGAATACAAGGAGAACTCCATTCACTTTGACTTGGTTCTATAAAGTCATTATCAAGCAAATATTGAACTTCATCTCTGAGAATTTGTTGTTTTACAGGGTTCATTCTGTATGAATATTGTTTCACAGGTTTTGAACCATCAATAAGTTCAACGTCATGATAAATTTTGTCAGTTTTGGATGGAATATCCGGAAATAAGTGCTCATATTCAAGAATTAACTGCTTCAGTTCAAGTCTCTTGTCTGAACAAAGATGTGACAATTTCTGGTCAAGATCCTTTAAGATATCAGAGTTCTTGAGTTTTGACGACGCAGGATCAGATTTCACAAAGTTCATATCTTCAGAGTCCATTTCATTTTGTTCAAGAGGGACAGTTTTAACTAAATTCACTGATGAAATAACAGAACTATCCCTATCAATGTACTTTTTAAGCATGTTGATATGATATAACTGTTTTTGTTTGCGCCTCCCAGGAGTGTTGACAATATAATTAACATCACTTAACTTTTTGTCAACAGTATAAGGACCATAATATCTTGCTTGCAATGGCTTACCAGGAATGGGCTAGGTTCAAAATTTCTATCCTGAGCATTTTCATCATAACGCAATTTCATTTTGCTTTGAGCTGATTTGAGATTGGACCGAGCAGCTTCACAGGCTTTTGATAATCTGTTTTTGAAATCAGAAACATACTGAAGTAAGTTCAAAGAACTGTCATCATCTGAGAGAAATTTTTCTTTCAGAAGTTTCAAGGGTCCGCGCACAGTATGCCCAAATACCAGTTCAAATGGACTGAACCCAAGAGACTCTTGTACAGATTCTCTTACAGCAAATAAAAGCAAATGTATACCTTCATCCCAATCCTTTTCGGTGTCAAAGCAGTAAGATCTGATCATGTTTTTCAAAGTTTGATGAAATCTTTCTAAGGCACCCTGGCTTTCAGGATGATACGCTGATGACTTGTATTGTTTGATGCCAAGTTCATGCATGACTTGTTGAAAAATTCCAGACATAAAATTTGAACCTTGATCAGATTGTACAGACCTTGGAAGTCCCACAAAAGTGAAAAACTTCACAAGTGCCTTAACAATTGTCTTAGTCTTAATATTTCTGAGTGGAATGGCTTCAGGGAAGCGTGTTGAAGCACACATAATAGTCAAAAGATATTGACAACCTGATTTTGTTTTGGGTAAGGGACCTACACAGTCAATAATGATTCTGCTAAAAGGCTCATCAAAGGCAGGAATGGGCTGTAAACAAGCTTTTGGAATGGTCTGATTAGGTTTTCCTACCATTTGACAAGTGTGGCAGGATTTGCAGTGCTGAGAAACATCAGATTTTAATCCTGGCCAAAAGAAATGATTAAGAATCTTGTGATAGGTCTTATTTACACCTAAATGGCCGGACATGGGAGTTTCATGAGCCAATTCAAAATTTCAGGACGATAATCCCTAGGAACCACAATCTGGTGGTTAACAGTCCACTCATCATCAGCTGAGACATCAGGAGGACGCCATTTTCTCATCAAAATGTCATTTTTTACATAGTAGCAAACAGGGACTTCTGACATTTCATTTTCATCTAAAACTCTTTCAAATAAAGGTGATATCTCAGGATCACTATGTTGTTCCTTCCAAAGCTGTGACCTTGACAGCTGGTCATGACCTTGGTCATTTGAAACTGAAGGTGAAAGGTCAGTGTTTGACCTTGGAATGTGAAAGTCAGTCTGAATGTCAGACTGGCTGGGAGAAAGAGAATTTGAAATCTCATCAAAAAAGGACTGACCTATCAAAGTGTCAGCTAAACTAATATCTTGCATCCCATTATTCTGTTTGGCTTTCTTTGCCATTGCCCTAGTGACAGCATAAGAAGGGTAAAGGTCAGGAATTTCCTGCTCAATAGGATCAGGCGGTTGATCAACACAAGGTGTGCTGGTCAAAAGTGGGTCTACCACAACCTTATCTCCAGCCAAATCGTTGCCTAACAGCAAGTGAACACCTTTAAAAGGTAAAGAAGGTCTAATACCTACAGCCACGAGACCAGTAACTAAGTCTGAGGACAAATAAATGTTATGGAGCGGTACATTAATAAATCCACACTCTACACCCTGGATAAGGACACTTGTCCCAGAAGAAGTCTTCTCAGAAAAAGGCAGGGTATCTGCCAAGATAAGGGATTGAGAAGCACCAGTATCTCGTACGATTTTAATAGGGGTAGACTGGGCAAAGTCACTATTTAGTGACACAGAACCATCTGATAAGAATGGTTCATAAATCTCCATAACGGCATCAGTCTCAGAAATTTTGGCCAAAATAGGATACTCATCCTGAATAGAAGACTGTGGCTTTAGCCTTAAAGAGGTGAGACCTGTGGGTTTAGGACTCTCTTGTCTTTCTTTTTCTCTCTTTCTTTTCAAAGCTATACATTCAGAAATGATATGACCTGATTGTTTACAATAATTGCAAATTGGCTGGGATAAAGGGCTTTGACCTTTGTTTTCACCAGAAAATCTAGGCTTGGGATTAAATGAATGACTAGAATTATCGGATGGATTACTTGGGTTGGATTTTGGACCTGACTGAGGGGAATATGGTTTTGACTGAGGGATAAATGGTCTTGATTGAGGTGTAAATTTTAATTGAGGGTTGAATGGTTTCCTAGGAAATGGCTTGTTAACAAAAGAAGTTTTATGAGTCAAAGAATAGTCATCAGCTAGTCTAGCTGCCACTTCCAAATTTTCAACTTCTTTTTCATTTAAGAAAGCCCTGACGTCAGAATTTATACACCATTTGAATTCTTCAACAAGCATGAGCTGTCTTAGTTTTTCATGATCAGAACCTACTTTCTTTGAAGAGCACCACCTATCAAATAATTGTTCTTTTGTTCTAGCCAATTCCACATGAGTCTGGTTAGGTTCTTTCCTACAATCTCTAAATTTCTGCCTGTAAGCTTCAGGCACCAACTCATAAGCCTTAAGAATAAGTTCTTTTACTTTGTCATAATCTGAGCTTTGTTCTAGTGAAAGCTGAGTGTAAATTTCTCGAGCTTTGCCTATTACAACGCTCTGCAAAAGTAAGGACCAGTGCTCTCTTGGCCATTTCAGGTTTTCTGCTACCTTCTCAAAATGTAAAAAATATTTATCAACTTCTTTTTCTTGAAATGGAGGAACTAGTCAGATGTGCTTTGTCACATCAAAAGATTTGCCAGAGTCTAAAGGCAAAGGTTTTGATTTAGATTTTCCTTCTAACTCAAGTTCTTTCATTTTTAACTCAAATTGTAATTTTTCTTTTTCAATTTCAATGCGTTCTTCAGCTTCAAGCTTTAATTTCTCATGTTCTAATCTTTCTCTTTCTATTTCTCTTTGTTTTTCCCTCTCCCGTTCTTCCATTTCTATTTTTTGTCTTAATAACCTATCTTCTCGTTCCATTGTTTCCATTCTTATCTGTCCTCATGTTCTAACCTTAACTTTTCCATCTCAACTTGCCTTTTAATTTCTAATTCTCTCAGCTGCAAATCAGTCTGGGTAACCAGAATCCGAGATGTGGCTGAGGAATCAAATATTTCCTCGTCTACAAAGAACTGAATCAGAATATTCTTAATTTCATGTTTTAACATGGTCTTTTTGATATTGGGCAGGCCATAATGGTCAGCAATGTCCAAAAGATCAGACTTTTTTGCCAAGTCTAACAGCTCCTGAGAAGGTGACGCAGTAAAATCACTAAGTTTGAATGACATATTTGCTTTCTGCTGGCTCCAGCTAGTAAAACAGCAAACAGTAAAATTTCTTTAAAATTTCAAACTTATTTGGTGCAAAAATAATTTCAATCCCGGACTCTGAGCCCCCAATTTCTGTTACGTGCCAGGCGTAACTAGAAACAGATTCAGGAAACCAAAATTTAGCTATTTGGAAAGTCAGCAAAAAGTACTTTTAAAATTTAACAAAATTTATTAAAAACAAAAATTATCATTTACAATAAGCAATGGAAAATAGTTATACAATCAAAGAAAGGCTAAATTACAATACCTTTTATGTCCAAACTGTCCCTCAGAATATTTATCAACACAAGTCTTTCAGCGGTTTCTGATCCCCAGATTTTGAAGATAAATCCAAATGAACACAAAGTCTGAATCCAAAACTGAATAATCCAAAGTAATCCAGAATGAATAATTAAACACAGTATTCCACTATAGAATTCCAGCACAAAAGGTTTAGACTTTTAAATGGTGAAATTATTTCAAAGATGCCCTTATGAAAAATTTACTCTTATATATACCCTTTAAGAAAGTTCTAGAACGGTCAAGAAAGACTATTATATCATATGCTATATTTATTTATTCTGGAAAATTCCACAAACTTCTACTGAATTCTAGAACCTACTCAAAGTTTCTATTTGCATGGAAAAGAAAATTCTAGTAAGTTCTGGTCTTTTCTCCAAGGTTCAAGAACCATCTAGATGATTGGTCATCCTTCTAGAAAAATCTTATAACCAAATAAATACCTTGTTTACAACAACTTATTTACCATCAATGTCTCCAATATCTGGGTCAGCAGAAACTAAGTAAACAAAATATTAAATAGATTAACAACATACATGTTACATTTATATACGTGTAGGGTTTCAAGCACATGCACTGGATATACTTATACCGAAAATTAAAACCCTGTGCTTATGCTTCACAAAGATGGCAACAATGGTAATGTATCTAAACGCAGACATGGCATTAACAAAGCATCTTTATATATATATATATATATATATATATATATATATATATATATATATATATATATATATATATATATATATATATATATATATATATATATATATATATATATATATATATATATATATATATATATATATATATATATATATATATATATATATATATATATATTTCATACACAGTACATTAAATACGGCATAAAAATTATTTTGTTAAATGTCATATAAATTGTATTACTCCGAGGTAGTATAAAAATGAATAAAAAAAGTAAAAAAAAATAACAAGAAAAAGGAGTGCGTGATATGGACCTAAACTCAGCCCAAAACAAACGAAACGTGCAAGACACCCAAGGTGCTATGAGGCAAAGGATTATTAACTACTGATCTGGCCCCTTTACTTTTCTAGAAATAATACGCGAACATCAAGTTCAACGCTCTCCTAGTTACACATTGGAAGGGAAATAGTTTGAATATAAAGTGTGAATAAATATAACAATTGAAAACCGCCTAGAGCTTGCTGTGAGATTATATACAATTATTGACTTCAATGAGGAAGACATGTGGATTTATCTACCCAAAAAAGTGATAATTAACCGAGGCCGCTAGGCCGAGGTGAATATCACTTTTAATGTAGATAAATCCTCGTGTCTACCGAAATTGAAGTCAATAACCGTTTTGTTATATGACTTTTCAACTAAGAATGAAAATTTTCCACTTTCACTATTGTTGTTGAAGTCATGTTCAACCTTCAACCCAAGGCTTTTCTCAAGTTTTATTAATTGTTATTAGAATAATTTAATGTAGCATTTTGCATTTTGAAATGTATGTTCTCTGAATGCGGACTGTAAAATTTAATCATAAAACTTTTTTTAAAAAATTTGTTTATTCAAGCAAAGATAAATGAACAATCAAAACAAAACAAAACAGTTGTTAAAATTCATGAAAGTCTTTAGTTTACCTGTTGGGATGTGAAACAGCAAATCATGTCAATGTCATGCAGCACATGCTAGTTTTATACTCATCATGCTATTTTGAGCTTTTCAGAGGGTGATGTTGCAGAAGTGTCAAAAATACTAACTTCTGGGAACCAGTTTGAGCTGGTTTTCATGCAATATTAACTTGTAAGTCAGCTTATACCGGTTTTCAGGTAGACATAGATTTATAAAGATAAATTGAGCCAATCAGGAATTCTCTCCAGTCATATAACAGTAAGATTTATTTCTCGATATTCTAGGAATTTTCACACCATAGTCTCAAGATAGTAATCAATGATACCATGATCTTGGGTTATCATTAATTTCATTCGCAAAAAGGCAAACAAACGTTGCAATTAATTTAACGAAACCTAAATCCAGTAGTTGATAGTAAATATTTTATAGATTGAAGCTCTTTGAGTAACTCATTTTGAGAGAGAGTGCCCAATCGGGAATTTCTCGGTCCAATGCGTAAATCAAGCCTCGGCTGTATGTATGGCGTAGTATTATTTATTAAAAAGCTGCATGTTATTAGAAGGAAGAAAGTACTGTAGCATGTGGTTTCACTCCTATTCAAAAGTCATTATTCTGATTACCCGAAACGGATATATGAAGTATATTGTTTCAATAAAATATCGCTACTTCATTGATAGCAATGTTTATTGTGGAATGTTTCGCTGCAATCACACTTTTATTGTGCTGGCATGCTTTCTGTGACGTCAGCGTCACATTATCAAATTAGACCCTCGATGAACATCCGAGGTCTGATTCCACGGAAATAGTCGAGGCAGTTCCGATTGTGAGAGTGTCTATAAATATATAGCAGATGCTTATCAGGGAGTAGGTTTCTCCATAGAACTGTAAATAGTGAGTAGGACCAGGCCTCGAGGTTATAAAACTTGAGTTCAATCTCAAACTCAAAATAAAGCGCAATGATTGGCTGCTTGAGGACACGTGTCCGCAAGCAAGCAGCCAATCGTAACGCTTTATTTTGAGTTTGAGACTGTACTCAGCCCAGCCCAAAACAAACGAAACGTGCAAGACACCCAAGGTGCTATGAGGCAAAGGATTATTAACTACTGATCTGGCCCCTTTACTTTTCTAGAAATAATACGCGAACATCAAGTTCAACGCTCTCCTAGTTACACATTGATTGCTAGTGTCTTCTGCTGACCTTTGCAAACAGTTTGACCAGTTAAAACGTCGTTCTTGTTCCTGATCGAAACCGGTTGGCATTCAAATGGCATTCTTGAAAGAAAGTTTAGAAAAGGGTAATTTGAAGAAAAAAAAATCAGCAGACGACATAAACATGAAAAAATGACCAGCATGCAAAAAAGTTGATTATAGATATATTCCTTCGAGAAACGGATGTGATTAGGAAAGCCACGTATAATTATGATCATAATTAATAACTATGACTGAATTCAGCATGTAGAATAGTTTGAAAAACGCTGATAAATGTTTTGTATGAACATATGTATCGATGTCAACTATCACACGTTTTAAACAAGCTGTGTTTACGTCACAAGCAAATTTCTTTCCTTTCAAATGTTTCATTAAGTTTAAAACAAATTCAACACTCCCTCCCAACTCCCTCCAGCCAACTAACTAACACACACAATGAAACTTTCTTCTAGTCCACTTGTTACTAAGACGATCTGCGAAATACACATCCGACATCTGTGCAAAGCTTGTTTTGAAAACTTTTCTCGAGGCAATAGATCTGTTGTCTAAAAGTGTGACATTTCTGGTCCTTTTCACTTGTGTAGTAATTGAAATGGAATCTTAAAAGTCATAGTTGTCAAAAAGGAAACTGGATTGATGCATTTTGTCATAATTGTTAAAGTCAATCAGTAAACACTTTCTACAGATATGATTAATTTAATAACAGCAATGAGATTAAATAGTACTGGAACTCCAAGTAGATATAAACAACGTAATGACGTCGTTGCTAGTGACGTTGATGACATCACAGTTAAACAGTTACAATAACTCAATGCAGTGTCAGTGTATAAGTAATTTCCCTTGGATAATGTTTTGGTAATATGAACCAACATTAATTATACTTTCTTTTTCTTTTCTTTTCATTTTTTAGGGAAATATTCGGACAATTGCAAGTTATGGTAATGTATATAAAAGAAATCAGTTTAGTTCAGTCATTATTAAAAGAAAATTATTGATATCTCTCTTCTTCGTCAAAAAATCAGTCAATTTAAAAAAATGTTACCATTTCAGCAAGCTAGTTCCTTTAATTATATGACATAAATTGTTGCATTTGAATAATGTCGTCTCTACCATGTGTTATACAATTGTTTTCATCCATGTTGTGTGGGCAGTCTGCAACAAAATGTCAGTATGAACCACAACATCTACATGTTAGTACCTTACCAGCTGGTCCTACAGGATTCAATTTCTTACTACAGGTATTTGTTTTGCCTGTCCGTGATGCCTGTCTGAATTGCTGCCGCCTTTTCCCCACCTTCCTGTCTTTCCTTCACAAAACTGTTTCACGTAACCTGCAGCTAATAATGCTTCTTCATGCTCTGCTAGAAATGCTGGTTCCAATTTAATACCTGAGCTTAAACCATCTTGTCCTACAGCAATACTCCCTTGAACTTTTTCAGTGAGCTCTTTGCTGCCTCATATATGTATTCTTATTTGTATAATCCATGCCTGTCAAAACTAGCATTTTCTCTTCCTTACTGATATTCGCTTTCTTCAGAAGCTTAAACGCCAGTATTTCTGATGGCAAAACCATCTTTAATTTTTCTATTTTTCTGATTCTTGAATCAAATGATGCAATATATTCTGTAATGATCATATCCGATTTTCGCTGAAAGTCCTCAAATTCATCAAATTACTCCAAACCATCAGCAAGATCGACCTTTTTGAGATGATCATCCAGAAATACAATCAAAGTATCAAGTCCATCATCTTCTTTCAAATCATCGATTGGTATCTGATCAAAGACCTTTTCTCTTATCTGTGTCTTGTCATTCTCCGGCAATGACAAGGCTATAGCTATTCCTTGTTTTTCTTTTCTTATTTCTGTCACCTCCCTCCAGGCTAACAGTTCTTGTCTGTATAGCTCATATGTTTTTGAGCCCAAATTGGGTTGATCAATTCTCATCGCCATAACAGGATTAATTATAGTTGTTCAAACTAATCAGCTATTTTTGTAGTTATCTTTGCCGCTATCATAACAACAGTCAGCAATCCTCAAACTGCTGAGCACTGTACAATATTGAATCAACTCTTTCAAATGGTAAATACTGCCCTCAATCAGTAATGAGTCCTCTTTGAATATAAACACCTTATCTACTCCACAAATATTACTGCCCTTAAACAGTAATATGCCGCTGCCCTCAGACAGTAGAACGTTAAATGTTATCTCCCACTTGAAGATATACTGCCCTCAGACAGTAGAACGCCAAATATTGTCTCCCACACTGAAGACATACTGCCCTCAGACAGTAGAACGCCAAATATTATCTCCCACACTGAAGATATACTGCCCTCAGACAGCAAAACGCCAAATGTTATCCCCTACACTGAGGATATTATATTGCCCTAAGACAAAATTTAATCATGCTCTTCCTCTAAAAAATCAACACTTCCCTTTCTTACTTTTTCCCACCAGCCACTGTTCTTTCTTGTTCTTTCTGTTTCTTGTTTTCCCTTCCTCTATGATTTTCTCTTCAATTTCTTTTTATTCTTCTTAATGTTCTGCAAGTTTATTGTTCCTGACTGCATCCTTGGTCCATATTGGAGGATCTCTGCTCTGCTACCATTATTAAAGTCAAACAGTAAACACTTTCTACAGATACAATTAATTTAATAACAGCAATGTGAATAAATAGTACTGGAACTCCAAGTAGATATAAACAACGTAATGACGTCGTTGCTAATGACGTTGATGACATCACAGTTAAACAGTAACAGTCACTCAACAATGCAGTGTCAGTGTATAAGTAATTTCCCTTAGATAGTGCTTTTGGTAATATAAATCAACAATAATGCAGAATGATAGGCTGCAGTTGTCAAGCTGAAGAATCTTAAATGCATTTGTAAAAACAGAGACAGACATTTTGCAGTTGTCAAACTAAGTCGAGAGAAAAACTTATTTTAATTGATATTGCTTATGAAAATAACCTACATGTATGTTTAAACTTATTATTGGAGTAAATTCTGAAATGGATTTATTTATACCACTTATTACCCATCATAGATTTTGCATCATTAGTATTGGATGGCTGCACACAGCAAGACTCTAACATTTTATAAAAGATACAAAATGAAGCAGCTCGTATTGTAACGGGATTGGTATCGTTAGTAACATCATATAAAGAAGTGACTGGACATATATATCAGTAAGAAGACACCAGCAAAAACTGCATTTTATGTATAAAGTCAATAATGGGCTAGTTCCATCATAGTTTACTGATTAATTTCCCACATAAGTAAGTGAAACTTCGATTTCCCCCCTTAGAAATAACAACAACTGCTCTAAACCATTTACTCTAAATAATATTTCATTAAGCTCATGTATATCATCAGTCATCAGAATGTGGAACACTCTTGACGAACACAGGTGCTCGAATTAATGAAAATATGCTACCTTGTCTGATGCTTAGGGGCCTTTTCTTTAATTCCAGCCAAAAAGTTTGATTAAATATCAGCCAAAGAAAAAATGAAAAAAAATGACCAAAGTGATTCATAGAAAAAGTATTTTTCTTATACTCGATTCTAATATTTAATAGTCGAATTTTCGACATTTTAAAGTATGAGTCACGCTTCCCTAGGCCTGTTCAAGCCCCTGTGTTGACGAAGGTCTTATAAACCAACAAACGATATCGTCCTACTAATTTTCCTAAACTACAATAATCTAACTCTTTCGAATTATAAACCGATATCTATCAGTTAGTATCACATGCCCGAATTAGAAACGGCTGTAGCTACATGTATCTGGATAATGATTTATTTATCAATCACCTCTCTGTAAGTGGTGCAATGAAATAGAGGATTGTAAAGCCTACTTCTTCTATTGCAACAATTACAGAACTGAGCGTGGTCTATAGACTTTCACCATTAAACATAAACTTACTGTTATATCGAAATGATACGTTTAGCAATACACTTATTTCATCATTTTTAGAGCATTTCATGGTTATATAAAGAGCACTAAACGTATTGACGATACATTATCATATTTTCTCGATTTGACTAGAACGTTTAAATACAATTGCTTCACTTAACGCTATACCAAATTTCCTTTTGCCAGTGGAGATAGCCGGTGAGTCCAATGACAGGGAGAACAGTGATATGGAGCATTTGATCATTGCAATTAATCCTGTGAGTGTGGAAAAAGTAGTAAAGGGTCTCTGCAGTTAGTTAGCCAAATTGAAACGCATTTTGTAAATAATCTTGATATATCATTAGCCTTCTTATTGTACCTTAATTTTGGCCAAAGTCAATATACTGTTAATACCTAAAAACGAGCAACATCTGAACGCATATCAGAAAATTAATGACAAACGATATGGATGTCCATCCACTAAGATGGACAGAGGCAGATAGTTTGTCTTTAAAAATCTGAATCATGCTAATCCGCACTCAAAAATGTATTTATTTATATGATTTTGTATAGCTGAAGATATGTTCTATAGCCATGTTTACATGCTTTGAATGATCTGTATATGTAGGTGGAGGGTCGTAACTAATGTTGCGAGAACTTGTGATCCAACTCCATTTCGTAATTTGTGGCAATAAAATATATATAAACTAACTTCCAATTTGATACATTAAGGTATGGATGTTCCATGAGCCACAGATTGTAACAATTTTAAAATTATACTGTAACCATAGTTTATCTTAGCAAACAATGTTAACCCTGAGGGATAGATACATTCATCTTTATATACGTTGTTCGGCTATTAAATGATTAAATCGGCTACTGTATGCAAGGGTTAAAAAGATAAATCTACTGAATTCAGTCCAAATGGCAATTATTTCATCGTGATCCAATAATGACATCTTCGTATTCTCATGATGCCGATCATTTACTTTATAAATCAATTGATAAAACTGAGCCGCGACATGAGATTTCCAACAATGTGGTATGTGCGACCATCAAATTCTCAGATCAGCCTGCGCATACGCGCAGTCTGATCAGAGCCTTGCTAGTCGCTTGAATATTCTATGAGTGTTTAGCTACTGACTGAACATCATTTGGAGTTTCTAAGCGTAAAGGGATACTGCACAGGCTGGTCTGAGTCTACACTTGTCATAATGCCACATTGTGGGAAATCACATGTCACGGCTCAAATGTAGGGTTAATTCATAAATTGATAAATCGTTTATGTACCAAAGTGGTAACGTTAACAGAGTTTCTGACATTATTTCAACCGCATATTCCGCTCCTGGAATCTAGATAAAACATATATAGACAATCCAATGGTTGTTTTATAGCTTGCCAGTATATGACTCGTTGGTATAATTGTGTTCTAGTATCTCTCTGTTATAGGTCAGCATCTTGGCAGTTACTGGATTTTGGGTTGATTTGTTTGATAAAGGAGCTTATTTGTGTTTGTTTGTTTGTTTTGATTCTTTACGTCCCATCATCAATCTTTAAGTTAAACAGAGACGGGTCTTCTTGGACCAGTACTAAGCTAGGAGAAATGTGTCTTGCTCAAGGACCACAACGCAGTGACGCCGGTGAGGCTCGAACCCGCGACCCTTCGGTCTCGAGTCAAGCACTCTACCACTGAGCCACTGTGCTCCCTACTTATTTGTGTTTGTGATATGTGGCTACCCTAAACGACACTGTAAACTCAATTTTCTAGCGGTGCCCTTTAGCTATTCTAACTTGTTGTCGTTAACTCATTAGTTGTTGCTGCTTCAATTGTGTGACAGTTGGTGTTTTATCTTTAGTTTTGTGGTGTATTGTGCCGTCTTTGGTCTAGTGATCATCTTATGCTTTTGAGCAGTTGGTTGCTTGACTAAATGTGCTCTTGTTGTGGCGAGTGTACTTTTATGTCATGATTTAACAACAACGTTATCTACGGTGAAGGTTTGACACCTGTAAAACGTATTTAAGCCCCCCCTCCCCTGGTGGCTTAGGCTTGTGTCCTTCTAAGGCGGTGGTTCTGTTGTTGTTGATCTATTGTTTGTGGGAGTTCTGTGTTTGTTTTTGTTTTACTATGCATTACTTTGTGTCCATTTTAGTTTTGCAATAATCTTGAAGAGGAAGAGAAAGTTGGTTGCTTTGCTACTACTGTCTAACAGATGTTTTGTTTCTATAAAAGTTCTACGGCTCTTCCTCATGGTGCCATGGGTTGGACTGCAGTGTGTGATTGTGGTATTTCCTGATCATACTCACTTACTTTTTGTATGTGTGACAAGTTGATTTAACCCATATGAGCCGAATGTAATTTTCCACAATTACCAAATGGACCAATCTATTTCTCTTTTAAGGGGTGTTGGGTAGTAAGTTTAAATTTCATTCAAATTTAAAAAGTACATTATGTGCGCCAACGGTGAAGAAATTGATCAGACACCACGTTCTGTGGCGTCTGGTCTGTGTCTGCACTGTTTGCCAATGTCCCACGAAAAATCGATAGGCTTATATGGGTTAACTCTTTGCTATCTAGTGTCGCTTGCTAATGAATTTTGCAAACATTTTCGAACCAGATCATGCCCGACAAACAGTCGGGCCTCTGGATCAAAGTTGTTTGACAAACCGATGGTATTCCTTAAATAATATTTTGAAAAAAAAGTTGAGTTGAAAAACCAGCAGGCGACAAAAAAGATTACGAGCAAGCAAAGCTTTAATTGTGTTATTCTCCTAAATGCTATGGAATGGCTGTAGTTACAGATAAACCAAAAGCTTTGAAGCGTGACTGTATTTACAATATTTTATATGTTGTTCTAGAAAAAAGGGTTTCAGTCATTTTTTTTACATTTACTATAACAGTTTCGACATACATAGATGTTCCAGCCCGACTGGCACATTTTACCCATTCTGCACCAATATTTTGAAATAGAACGAAGGTCATTAATCAGAGGTCGTGGTACATATATAGTGACTGTGGTATTTCCTGGTAATTTACACCTGTTGTTGATGTCACCGCTGGTGGCCCTAACACACACCGTTCACGTATTAATCTAAAATGTAATATTCACGTGGCAATCCTACTAGATATTCCATGTTTATTTGTACATGCGCCCTTCAGCTATTTTCACTACTCTATAAGTACATTTACATGCGTCTAAGTCTCAGGCCTCCATTTAAGTTTGTGCATTTTTTCAATTTTCAACTAATACTTCATGAAACGGTTCTTTTGAGCACCTAAAATTATGTTTAAACTAATGGATAAGAAAATATTCAAAATTTTAAAAACTCTATATATTTGAGTTAGCTTAGACTAATCCTGTACTCAGACAGTGGTCATTGGATCAGCTGACGTTGTGTAATTCCAACAGACCGAGGAAACACTGCCATTAGACTTACTTCAAACAACCTTTGTAGAAAACATTTTTACCAGACTTTGAATTTTCAAGTAATTTACAAGCTAATTTGTATGTGTTTTGTGACCAAGTCATAGATATTGAAAAGTGTTATTGCGTCTTTGTTTGTTAATAAATGTTATAAAAATATGTTTGTAAGGCCTGGGTGCTTAACAAAATACTTTCCTCTATACAATTGTATAAAAAGTGTAAATCCAGATGCACATTACCAGCATTTTCATAAATATGCAGAAATCATGTCAAATCAATAAAACGTCTTAAAATACATGTGGTAGATCGTAGTTTTCCATTATAATCACATGCCATGTACAAACTATGGAACATGTGTAAAATTGTTTCATATTTGGTATATTTCGCGTACATGTGTATTCTTTTAAAAGGGATGATTTGCCCTTAAATGTCTCCAAACAAAGCTGCAGGACAATGCCATTTTGTATTTTGGCAGATCATACCATAACAGGGAGCAGCTATAATATTACAAAACTAATATTTTCTCTAAAGTTTAACGTAAACTGTATTGAGTCTATTCATGAGAATTAATGGAAACTGCCTGAGCAGTATTTTGACAGTTATCAAGCGGATGTTACTAGACGAAGTCTTATAATTTCATTGCTGAACTTAAAAGCTGACTTGATCTCTGTATGGAAGAAAGTAGATGCCATGAAATGGTTATTAATCTATCGCAGAGATGGTGTGGTCTGTTATTTCATTTGTTTGTTGTTTTTGCACTTTTTTCATTAGTTCTAAATTTAATTTTCACATTGACGCTGAAAGAATGATAGTTAAAACGCGAGAAATGTAAAGAAATATCTGCGTCCATGGTTTCAAAAAATAATTTATGGCACGATACGTCTTCCGTAGGGAAGAATTGCCGATATGTTTAGGTTACGGTCAACTTAAAGTCCTGCAGCACCATAATACAGGACGAGACAGAGGATACAGACAGTGTAACAATAATCACAGTGTATTGGATTTTAGTGCATACAAGGACTAAACAGAGAATCTAGCACTCCTATAGCAGAATAAACTTACTTCAAGTGCAGTTATAGCGAGATTCCAGCATTCCTGTACCCTAGAAGCATCACTACAGATATTTTGGAATAGCGTAGATTACTTAAATCAAACGCTTTACTGGGCTAAGCTGACCGAAGACATAACAAAGTATAAACATCCCCCATTTTTTTCTTCTCAGTTTCTTTAAAAATTCTCACGTTACTCATATCAAATATATCTTCTTCACTTCGTCGTATATCTTTTTTAAAGATATTTCTTGTTGGAGCATTGAAATCTTAACTCAAATTTATAAATGAGGTTCTCATTATTGCTAATTATCATTTTGATTAAATTGTTCATGCAAGTCAGATACATTCCGCTGACGATAATGAAACCCACCTTTTGGATTTGAACGTGTCCATTAAAATGGCATATAATCAACTAAAAAAATTTTAACGAGTGTATTTTAATTTCAAAATTGTTGATATCTCTTTTCTGGATGAAAATAGTCCACGATCCCCATTTTATCACAATATATCCATTTTGGGAGAGCACTTTCTAATGTTAGTGATTTCAAAAAGCCTTCAAATTATTAAACAAGGATACCATAAAATAGACTTTAGCACTATAGTAAAACCTGTGTAAAACGGCCCCTCAAAAAGACAAAAACAAAGATCTTAATGACAAATGGTAGCTTAATGAAAGTCGAAAGTTTTGAAGAAAGCTCCCTTTGGAGCATTCTGCAATACTGTTGGCCTGCATTAAGCGATAATTGGACTTGAAAACCAATTTTCGGTCTTTTTGAGAGTGGCCGTTTTACAGAGGTTTAACTATATTTACATTATACTTTAGAGAGTAAGAAATGATTCTGCAATAGTTCAGAGCCAGTATTTTAGGTGATTCAGTGTATAGGTTCAAAAGAATGGCCTTCCTTCCCCGTTGAAGTCAAAACATAATGAAATGTTATAAAGGAACAGCTAGGTTACAACATGGATATAATACGAGGGTCATTTGGAAAGTTCTTAGCACGGCATCATAACTCCGCAATGCGTTGATAAAATGCTATCAAATAATACATTTTGGGAAACTAGAATTCAACCGCTACTTGATGGTTTAATTTTTGTCGAAAAAGGACTTGGCGTGCAGGTCAGCGCATGCTCAGAATGAGTAGGGGTTTATATACTGGCGGAAATTTTAAGCAAAATACTTGGAAAAAGCAAAGGAAAATTGGGGACCTTATTTGCGATCTTGATTTGACAAATTAACGATTTGGTGCCAACTTAGTTTTTATTAAAATATAGTGTGTGGTCACTGCTTGCACGACTACCACCTTTACATTCGGAAAATGTTGACTAATAGAGAAATGGTAAACTTTCAAAAATGTGACTTTTTTCGATTTTTCTTTACACTTTTACTATAAATTGTGTTACTACAAGAGCACGAAAAATGCCTCTTGAATATATGTTTTGCTTTATTTGTAGCGAACAATACATAAAAATCATTTCGTCGCGCAAAAAGTTTGGCTTGTTTAGTTCTGTATTCAAGAAAATTATTCTTTTAACACTACCCCTACTTTTCAAATACTGGGTGGGGTAACTTAACCCCTCACATCGTGTCAATGACATAAGAACGTATCATGATATCGCGTTAACCATCAGAAAATTGATTAATTTCTACTCTCAAAGTATTCTTATTTTTACTTTTTTGTTTACGACTGTTTTTAATTAAAATGAACCAAAACGTCAGCTCATAGCTAAACTTACACTGCCCCATGGGGAGATAATAAAAGTTATCTTCCCTTTGTTCTGGTATACAAATTTTATTTTGGTTTCAATACAAAGAGCATAAAATGTGCTTGACAAAAATACCTACTCAAAGCACTTTTAAACTACTGTCGGTTATATATTTTCAAAATATGCGCATAATGACATGCGATTTTTAGTCGAAAAAATCAGCACATTGCTTTGCTTTCTAGACGGTTTTTTGGTATTGCTGTTCTGGTATTTAGTTATTAGAAACATCCAACTCAGTCATCAATTGTATAATAACTGTAACAGATTGTGGCCTACGAAATGGTACAAAAGTATCTAATTTCATGGACTATTGTTAATGTTCTGCACACTTTTCAAAAGGTAAAATGTTATATTTTCCGCTGAAATTTTGTGTTTTCCGGTATACAAACAGTACATGTATTCACAATAATATTTTTCGTGTCTGCATTTTAATATCCTCATGAAATTTGTGCCATAACATAGAAAAAGATAGCTCCTTAAAATGATACCAAACATGATAGCGTTTGTAAATCGGTTACTGAGAAAAAAGACCATGCTAAGAACTTTCTACGAAGTCTGCATGCCTAGTTATAATCTCAATCACGATTTATAACTATGGCTTCTCAATATGGTTGCATCCTGAGGATCGGTGACGACCTTGGCCCACTTCGAATCGAATTAAAGTTCCTACTATAGTTGTTACGTAATAGATGCGCACGCACGTTTACACCCGAACGGCTACAGTTGCAACCTTTAGTTGGTTGCCAAGTAAACAAAGTGAATAGCCTTGCACGCTCCCTTTAAAGACAAAGATTACTGTCTAATTGAGATCATTAAAGGATTAACTGATAAGGGACAGTTTCAGTATCTCACAAAATTAATGGGGCCTCAAGAGGGGACTTACCTGTATGCAACACAATTTCATTCACTAAGATAAGATCAATATCTTATCATAAAATACCTAATCCCTTTATGAGGCCACTTTATTGCCCCAGTAAGGAAGTCATAATCACCTCATTATGGCTGCTCTTTTGATCTGCCCAGTATGACCCCTGGAGAGAGTCATAATGAGTGGTACCAGTATTATTGCTCTAATATTTGTCCCTTTAAATTCTTCATTGCAGACAAAAATGATGTTCATATGCTGCACAGCCAACTCTTTTTAACAATTACGAATAAGTAGGACCGCAAATAGAGCACGGAGAGTATGTATTTTCTAAAACAAGTAATTTTGAGGCTACTGACAGATCTTGAACCCTTCTTGTTATATATGGCTAGAGTAGGGAACCAGACAATCTACTAGAGTAACAGTGCTCTGACCCACCGTGGATCTCTAGTAGGACTATAGTAGCGACTATCGATGTTGGAATCAAACTAAAGTTACTATAGAAGGGATAATAGTTCGACTCGAAGTGCGCCCTTGGAGTAAACCGCTTATCGATGCGCTGGTGCCTGATGTGTCTCTTTGGCTGGACACACTGTGGCATAATTAAAGATTTTGTGTTTTGGGTTATCAGAAAATTTCTGTTTTTTTTTTATAATAGTCAGTTTATTCAAAATGAATTTGTCCCTGTAAGTATAGTAAGAAAGACTCTTTTAGAGCTTAACACTTTATGCGTTTCAACAGGATGCGGAAATATAATAAAGTCGCACTGCGGGCTGTGGCTGCTGTCCGTTCTAAGTTGGTGATTTTGTTGTTGAACATGTAACATGCAAAGAACCAGAGGGGTGGGACAGGGGGTCAGGACACCCTCCCAACCCCTGAAAAATCACAAAATATTATGGTTTCTTAGCAATACTGTCTGGATGCCCTGAGCAATCACAAAGCTACCAAGCCAGAATTCAATGTTAAACCATCATCGACACGCCAGCTAAACGCCATTTAAATGGCGTTTCGCTTGGCCTGCCGATGATGGCCCGCTTATGTTGGCATTTGGATCCTCCCTCATCTCAAACTTAAAAAAAAGAAAAAAGAACGTTTGACTTTTTATAATTATTCCCATTGTCTGTTTTGTGTTTAGTTCCGGTCTTGGGATATAGCTTTTTGTGTCTTTTCTGGTTTGGAAATCATCTCGACGAGAAAGAGAGAGCTTGTTGTTTTACTTTTAATGTGTATATTTTCGATTTGATCCATGACATGATATTTCCAACAATGTGGTATGTGCGACTTGCAAAGCCTCAGGTATTTATCAATTTATGAAATAAGCCTACATTTTTCAATTGATTTATAAAGTAATGATCGGCATCAGGAGAATATGACGATGTCATTATTGAATCACGATGTAATAATTGACATTGGACTGAATTCAGTATACTTGTATTCTATAGCCGAGTTAGCCATTCAATAGCCGAACAGCGTATAAAAAGATGAACGTGTCTATCCCTCAGGGTTTACACGGTTCGCTAAGATGGAAACGATGGTTACCGTTTACTTTTAAAATTGTTACAATCTGTGACTCATGGGTCATCCATACGCACAGTCTTATCAGAGCCTTTGTTAGTCATTTGAATATTCTATGACTGTTAAGCGTCTGACCATTTCTAAGCTTAAAAGGAGGCTGCAAGGGGTCGTTGCAGTCTACTCTTGTCAAAATGTTACATTGATGGAAATACCATGCCTTGGTTCTTTTTATGAAGGTACCTTTGTCTGTGTTCTATTGAATCTCTCTCTCTCTTTGCCATGAGTTGATCTGTAAGCTGTGATTATGACATATCCAGGCCATACCCTTATGCATTCTAAACATGCATGTACAACAATTATCAACAGGGACATGTCTTGTCTCAACGATTGCTGACTTGTCTTTGGCTGAATGTATGATCGTATTTTGCTGGGTCCACCGTGGCCCAACTTGAGGTTGTCTTTAGTTCTGACTGTCTGTAAGATCAGAGCCCTTTTTTGTTTCATCATAGTGTGTTAATTTGATAAGATTGTTTTTCTATGATGATACATTACAATAATTAGAAATCCTCAATGCGAGCTTAAGATTTGGTGCCAGTGGAATGCATTTAAGCCCCCCCCCCCCCCCACCCCCGGTGGCTTGGGCTGCTGTGCGTTCTAAGGCGGTGGTTCTGTTGTTGTTGACTTGTTGTTGATTGTTGCTCCCATTGTTGGATTCTGTAATTGCGCTATGTTATGCTGTACGTTACTTTGTGTCCATTCTACTTTTGCAAAAATCTTGATGGGGAAGAGAGAGCTGGTTGCTTTGCTTTGTTTGTCCTCCTGATGCCTTGTGATTGTTGTGTGATTCTTCGAGGTGACATGAGTCTGTCTGCAGTTTGTGATTGTGGTATTTCCTGATCATACTCACTTACTGTTTTTCCAAACTTTGTGTGTAAACAGTTATTGATGGTTCTGGTGAGATTGCGCTATGTTAGATCCTGGTCTCGAGATTATAAATCTATTTTCGTGTTCAACTCAACAGAGCATGATATTAGAACTAGTTTTTTTGGCTTTGAAACAATCTGATGTTACATTAATCCTGCTTATAAATGGTCAAATGCCAATAACTGTTGGCATTTTAACATTTATAAGCATGATAAAATCCATGCTTAGTTTAGTTAAGCACGACAAAATTGCCTGGCCACCTTTGTAATAAGTATAAACAGCTCATTGACTGACTCAAATATGCATTATTCATTTATCGTCGTGGACATATGTGACCAGCCATGAGATTTTGGGTCCAAATGAGGTACCTGGTCGAAATTGAGATATTGATATTTTCTGATACCTATATACATGTATCCCTGGAGTATACATGTGAAATTTCAGTTCGATATCTTAAGCGGTTTCTGAGAAATAGGCAATAGTTCATAGGTCCCTACGTCAAGGAATTGTAAATAAAGTGTTTGCGACGTCAACGTTAATTTTCTGATATATAACTTGGCGAGCTTATTTCAGGATGTTCGAAACGAATTGATTATTCTTTTGGGAAAGTTCAGTTCACTTCAGAAATTCTCGATTAGAACATTTTGGGATCATAACGTGAGCGGATAAATCCTCAACATTATTTCTTTAAAAAAATGTATTAGATAAAGCATTTTTCCTGGGTTCGAAAATTTTGAAATTCATTCAGATAATATTATTGCTACAGTATGAAATGTTTGAATGCGGTCTTTTTATTGATAAAATGGGTATTTATGCAAATCAGAAAGTTGTTCGTTAGCTCGTTTAAAAAAGCAATCAGATATGATTCATGCGCGGATCCAGGAATTTTCGTCAGGTGGGTGGGGGAGGGGGGGTCCAGGTCCATCTGGCATATAAAAAAGCTCTGACAACGTTTTTTTTATTATTTTATTTTTTTAGTCTTCAACTTATTTTACAGAAGTCCAGTGGTTACTTTCAAAGAAAACTATTATTTGCCAAGGTTCCAGTGGGGGTGGAATTTTTTCCAGGGGGGTCCAACTTTTTACAGGGGGGTCCAATTGCTTTTTCCCAATAGAAACCCATATAACTTGTGATTTTTCAGGGGGTCTGACCTCCTCTGGATCCGCCCATGTGAATCCGCGCATCGCGGTTTAATCAATCTACTCGTTTTTCTCTTTTCTTTTTCAATATAACCTTTGCTAATTCATTTGTAGAAAGAGGGAGGAACGTAGCATCAGCAGCAGTGCTGCCAGTAGTAGTAGTTATAAAATACTAAGGTCAGTTTGCACTTTCAGTGGTGTGTCGCATGCGGTAGTCACCAAGTCAAGAGCTGATCCCGGAACCCATCACGCGATATTCAATTCGTAAAAGTCGGGCACCGATAAATTAGTAGTTTAGCCGTGTCTCTTCTGTCCAAAAATTGTGTAAGATCTCTCGTACTACTACAGATGCATTGCTTCACTTCAATGTTCCCTTAGAAAACCAAAGGAAACTACTGAGTCTACTCTGTCTTGGTCTTAACATGCGCAAATGCTGATCAATCTTTTCGCCGATTGCGCATACCTTCCACTGAAACAAAGTTTTGAATCTTAAAGGCAGTCATAATTGAAACGGCGAGACATCTCGTATAATCGGTGTAATCAAATTCTATTATGTACATGTACAATGTATTTTCAGGCATGTAACGTGCTGTGCAGCTTAAAACAAAAGCAGAGAAAAGAGTGGATGAGCTTCCACAAAATATATCAAGCCAAATGTTTTGTTGAGAGTTCGATATCAAAACGTGACGAAATTATGTCCTCCTATCGCTAGATGCATCGGATCAAAGAGATTCATGCGGATGTACCAGTCCAGTCCCCACCACATCCCTATCTTCATATTTCTTTGGCTGTCACTTGCTAATATATCTTTGCAATACAAAAATGTTTAGAACCAGGTCAAGAGCAATGGATACCCAAAGGGCTATTTTCTTATTTCTCAAAGAAAATGTTTGCAATAGGTACTCATTAGAAGCGGCTCTTTCTAGTGTGAATGCTGTCCACTTAGGATCACATGCTAAAATGTTCAAATTACAGTCGCGGAAGTTGTGAACAGTGTAGCCTATGAATTTGCATCTTATATGTCGAGGTACATTTAGATCCAATGCCAGGAATACATGTGTACATGTACCTATCCGAATAATTTTGGTTGCATATTTATCAGCTATAACCATAAATAACTACAATCAGCTTGGGCCCATGTACACACTGAAGTTACAATTAATTAAACGCAGATCAGATCGAAATGGATCCAACTCTAAACTTCGGAATTATTGAAGTAGATCAGATACGGCGCGGATAAAAAAGGGTGTACCTGGCTTAAACGCTACAGAATATGAATTTACAAAACTTAAAAAATGTCGGTACTTGGCTCGTATGCGTTAAAATCGTTATATGCATACATGCTTCAACCACCACGACCTCTAAGGAATGACCCTCGATTCATTCAATACATTTACCCGTAACAGTCACGCCTAAATACGTTTTGTGGATATATAGCTGCATAGTTGGGCTACAGTAGCTGTGTAGTGTTTGACTTCAGCCTTGGTCTACATGCTCTGGTTGCGCTTTGGAACAGGCTCGTCTGAGTATTTGCGGTTGGCAAATGCAATAAGTGATAAGCTGGCACAGTTTTCAAGTGGCTCTAACACACGCATGGGACAAAACGGATAGCACGAAAGTCGAGCCTGAATATACGTAGTTAAATGTAATAAGAAAGAATTTCTAAATTTCGTGCAAAAATGCGCTCATGGCAAAAGCTCGTGACGTCATCTTAAAGCATATAGTAATACGCACATCACCGATTAAGCAGTCTTGCATTTGTCACGCCGATTCATTACACTTGTTACATGTAGCATACACGGAACAGTCAGCGTATCAGACTTGTAGCCCTATTAGCACACACGGAGCAGTCAGCGCATCAGACTACATTGTACTAACCCAAATATCGATATTGATGTTGATGTTTGTGTTCATACATATTCGCCACTTCGTGCCGTCGCAGTTTAAACAGTGCATTTCCAGAATGTTTGTGAAAATTACAATGGCAATGTAAATGGGTGCATTTTTTTAACAAATCTACGGGGATGGAAGTCAAATATAAAATAGCAATATACAATAAAATATTAAAATGAAAAAAGTCAATAAGCAATGCTTATTAGATACCCCCCGCACAGTAAGAGTCGGTGAAAAAACTTGGCAAGTTATAGTTCAAACCAGCAGACCTTAGTTTTGAAAAGAAGACTTCAGTAGAATCTGTGCAATCAAAAATTATTAACTCCTTCATGCATATGTTCAATGTGTCTACATTGTATTGGCAAAGTATCAAATTGCTCCATCAAAAGCTGTGGTAGGAGTTGATCGGCCCATGATGGCACTATCCATGCATATACAAAAGCCATATAAGGGAATAATTGTCAAAGTTCTCATAGCTGTCATTTTGTCAAAAATTATTTTTTTTAACCAAACTCCATCATGCATATGGTCAATGTGTCTTAATTGTATAGGTAAAGTATCAAATTGTTCCATCAAAGGCTGTAGTAGGAGGTGATCGGCCCATGAAGGCACCATCTATGCTTATACAAAAGCCCTATTAGGGAAAAATTGTCTAAGTTCTCACAGCTGTCATTTTGTCAAAAAATATTTTTTCTGAACCAAACTCCTTCATGCATATGGTCAATGTGTCTGCATTGTATAGGAATAGTATTAAATTGTTCCATCAAAAGCTGTGGTAGGAGTTGATCGGCAGTTGATCGGCCCATAAAGGCACCATCTATGCTTATACAAAAGCCCTATTAGGGAAAAATTGTCTAAGTTCTCACAGCTGTCATTTTGTCAAAAAATATTTTTTTCTGAACCAAACTCCTTCATGCATATGTTCAATGTGTCTATATTGTATAGGAATAGTATCAAATTGTTCCATAAAAAGCTGTGGTAGGAGTTGATCGGCCTATGTATGGCCTATAATAGCATAAGCATAAAACCCTATATAAAAACCCATTTAGAACTACAAAGGGAAATAACTCTACTAGAATTGGCCCCTAGCCCTAACTTTTTTGTCTAAAGTATTTGTCTTGCATATATGAACATGTTTGCAAGGTTTGATGAAAATCCAGCAATGATAAAACCCTATATAAAAACCCATTTAGAACTACAAAGGGAAATAACTCTACTAGAATTGGCCCCTAGCCCTTACTTTTTTGTCTAAAGTATTTGTCTTGCATATATAAACATGTTTGCAAGGTTTGATGAAAATCCAGCAATGACTCTTCAAGATATTAAGGAAACAAAACGTTACGGACGGACGGATGGACGGACGCACACACGGACGCACGCACGCACGCACGGACAACGTGAAAACAGTATACCCCACCACAAACTAAGTTTGCGGGGGGTATAATAAATCATGTCGGACTTTTGAGGACATCGAGAGTTCGTATCTCATTCTGCCAGGACACTACCTGTATTTTTAATTCCTTAGCAGGTGGCAGGGTCGCCATAGTAACCATGCATAGCTTAAGGCGATTAATCCACTGGACTGTTACAATGTTTTAAAAGTGAAACAGATTATCGAAAATTTGTAGCATTACTATTAGAATATTTTTCTGCAAGTGTGCATCGAACATTGATCCGAGTGTACATCAGATTTACATCAAATGAAACAAGCATAAATTTAGTATCATTTATAGTTTTAATACATTTCATAACAAATAAAGAAAAACGCGTTGATAAGTCTACCCAACACGTACACAGACACAGTCTGATCATCGGTTGACCTATGTTAGGTGCTGATAAAGTATATAGAGAGATCTGCTGTATTTTGGCCCTCCCTGATCAGTAAGATTTAAGCCGAATGAACGTTCCCCATTTCATCAATCGGACGGGTTCATTTCAAATTTTACAGCTGTTGGTGTCGGTTTTTAATTTTTATTGAACTTTTAGAGGAACCATCTGAGAGCGAACATTTAAATAAAATAATAATAACTCTACGATAGGCAATTCGAACCAGACCATGTGGAGTAACTGCTTGTATAGCAAACAGCGTGGACCTAGATCAGGCCCGACACTTCATAATAAATTTGATTACCGTCGCAAGAAAATCGCTTTCTTGCATGCTGACGCGTAGATGAGTCTACACAACTTTTGCAGTCTGATCATCGCTCGGGATATTAAATTTATTCAATAGTGTGCGCGAACAGTGAAGACCCTGCCTAAACGCCGCATTCTTTGGACGTGCTGTTTCGCAAGTCAGTAAGAGATAGCGAAAAATAAAGGCGATGATCAGACTGCGCAGATGCGTATTCTGTCCTGCACCTTTGCTGTTCGGAGGTAACAATGTCAGGTTTTCTCGCGACGTGTACAGTCACGAAAACTGATCATTTCCACTGTCCACAAATGGGAGTGGTAATCAAAACAGTTTAAAACTGTCCATATCACAGTGGAGACACTGATCAAATGTACAAAGGGTTACAGTGCGTCCAAACGGACGAGGAATGATCGTTGTGGCAGCTTTTTTCATGCGCTGGTGTGTCAAATGATAAAGTCGTTTTAGACTCACATATTGTTGCGAAACAAAATTGTTAAGATTTGGATCAGATCAATTTGAAGTAAACGGGGACTATGACAAACAGTGAAGACCTAGAAGAAATACTGCATAAACGACTTTTCATCGGGGTCTACACTGTATTCTAGGACAGATTCGATCTCCAGAGAAAGAAATGAAATATTTTTATGAAATCCCTCAATATACAAAAAGGGCCGTCCTTACCTAACCGTTCAACTTTACGGACAATTCAATTGATCTATAATCTGGTACTGATCGCACATGCGCAATTGCCACTCATTAACGCACATGTTTACGTATCCAAAGTGAGATATTCAATGGGATACTTTGACAGTGAAAACACGGGTGGCATTACAACAGAGTCTGCTCTGTTTTCTATGACAATATAGATCTTCAGAGAAAGAAGTGTGGAATATCGAATTTAGTTGTAAAGGGAATAAAGATCCGTCTACAGGTATACATAGAAAACATTTGTATATCGCACATGCGCAAAAGCCCCTGATAATAGCTGATGTTGGAGAAGCCAGAAAACCGTGTAGATCCAAATCAATTAATCACTAATGCGAAAATATGTTTATACCATATGGGAGCATATGAGAGCATTAGCATGCATATGCATGCACACGCAACATTGACATTATTTTATAAGCGTCTTTTTTTTCTTGCAATCTTTTTTTTTTTTTTTTTTTAAATTTTACCTTTTTCAAAAACAAATTTCAGATATACGATATACCATCTGTTTGAATCCAATAAAAATCCCGTTGTCGTGCCTGATCTGGGTCCATTTTGGCTGGGGGAAAAATCACCAGATGACACAAATCACCTCACGCAACCACACAGCACAATACGGCGTGTTGGTTTATTGGTAAATACGGCTTATCCAATGCAATCAGTGAAGACCCGAATGAGCTGACTGAGTTCTGTGGCGCTTCTTAAAAGTCAAAATAATTTCAAGATTCTGATTGTGATATAACATACTTGTAAATAATGGTGCCAGTCGAATTATAATTATTTATATTACAAAATTAATGCCGTATTTTCATAATTTATAATTTAAGAAATATAAATATCACCCGAATTTCCCACTCTTATAAGTTGGACCAGTCCATTTCTGAACCAAGGGTTGTATGGTGATACTTATATTTTTTATTTAGTTATTAATAGAACCTTTTATAGGAAAACGTGGGGACCATGATCAGACGCCGAAGAACAATTAAATTAGCTAATGAGTCCAATTTCCCACTCTTATAAGTTGGACAAGTCCATTTCTGAACTAAGGGTTGTATGGTGGTATTTATATTTTTTATTCAGGTTTTAATAGAACCTTTTATAAGAAACCGTGGAGACCCTGATCAGACGCCGAAGAACAAAGTATAAATGATCTAATGAGTAGTAGATACTGACAAGTCGGCTCTTCTTTAGATAATCTTTTCGCAGTTTTTACACCGAATAGACTCCGTCAATTCTCACATTATATAATTGACAATAAATTGAAGCCATTCAATTAGAACAATGTGTCAATTAACTCTTTGCATGCTGAGTAATTTTGCCGGCTATCTAGTTTTCTGCCGTCCCTTCTTAAATGGGCCTATGAAACAATATTTCAATGTTTATCCTTTAATTACAGAAATACCAACACAGTGTCAACGTTTCTCACTCAAATAGTTTGAATCCAGATCAGTTCGACGCTTTTTCGGGCCTGATCTGGATCAACACTGTTTGTACCAAATTTATCGCCACTAGCAAGTGAAGAATCTTAACCAATTACGGTCAACTGAATTTCCCACTCTTGTCATTTGGGCAAGTTCATTCTGTTTTAAGTCGGGTGGTATTTTTTTTTTATTTAAAATTTAATAGAATATTCTTGATGCAAACAGTAAATACCCTGATCAAAGCGCAACTCTATAGAATAAATAAATAAATAAATAAATAAATAAATAAATAAATAAATAAATAAATAAATAAATAAATAAATAAATAAATAAATAAATAAATAAATAAATAAACAGTCTTTGACGCTCAAAAAAGCTGAGTTACAGACAGGCGATTACTAAAGTGTATGTGTGGTCAATACCTGTTGTTACCTTGGATACAGTTGCTAAAAAAGACTATCGTGGAAAGCTTGTGAAAAATGTCAAAAGGTTGTATCAGGAAAAATTAAAAAGGCTACATCAAATTTTATCTTAATTGTATGAAACTTATACCAATTTGTTCGCAATTGAACTGAGCATAGTGTCCCGTTTGCACAGGGAAAATATATTGAATACTTTAATAACTATGGCCGAATATCTACCAATGAGCTGATCTCAAAAAGCCTGTTTTACTATATAATTTAATCATTCTTAGGGTTCTATCAAAAACCATCAAAAAGGACGAAGAGTTTGCAGAGGGAAATTCATAAAAAATATACCAGAATAATCGCAAGATATTTAGGTAAAACATTTGTTTGCACAGGAATTCTGCTTTAATAATTTCAAAAGATATAGTATAAAAACTAACACCTTCCATTATAATTCCCTATTACCGCTTCAGCGCACCGCAGCTACCTGGATGTCCGTTAAAGTCCCGTATGTATAATTTTAGTTCTCAAGAAGGTCCTGTTTAAAGCGAACAGACATTTTTAGTAAGATTTCACGATTCCCATTGACGGTAAAGTTAACATCGCCAAAATACCATTTAAATTTGTCGTCGTATTTAAATGGCTACAATACGAAAACAACAGACACCAAGAAGCTACAATAAAATTGTATATTGCTTAAATCAAATTTCTTTCATTTGGTACTTTTATCGAGGTTGTAGCTTCTATTTTTTTGCGACAATAATTTTGCCAAAAAATCTGGAAATACATTGATTTAAACGGCGACGTTGTGATACGGCGAATAATTATGTCCTGTGACTGTACCTCAAAGTATTACGCTTATTGCATACACTGAAACGAGCATCGTATGCCCCATTACCCATAAGTAGGATAGAACTTTCCACTTGTAGTGTGTCGCCTCAACACAACAGGCAACAAAACCGCTCACGTGCTGTACGACAACATTGGGGACAAATGGTACTGAAACGGACACACATTTTTGCGCATACAATTTGCGTTCGAAATGGAATTGATTCCGTTGTTTTATAATATACACTATAATATCAGGCCTGGTCTTGGTCTGCAGTGTATAATTGTGGTATTTCCTGGTCATACTCATTTCTTTTTCTTTCTGGTCTTTAATATGCACAGTAGAAACAAAATAAAGATGCACTACGGCCGATACAGAAAGTGTCGGAGAAACGGTGTTTTTTATGGGGTTTTTTAATACATGCTTGTAAATAGTCATCTCATCTGTAATTCCTCCAACTCCATGATTTAAAATATCGCATGTACATGTATAAATCTTCTAATCCATAATTAAATATTTCTTTGCGAAGAAATGCACCTCTTGGGCTTCAAGTTGCATAAATTACGTCACTTTTGCAGCGCGTTTTCCCGACGTCACGTTTTACCGCATTTGGGCACAAAATGTCATGGCGCGTCACATATCTCCCTTTTTCTCTACTTATTTTAGCAAAATAATGAAGGAATTGAGAGATTGAGCCGGGACACAGCCAGATACTCAGACGCCCACCAAAGACTCAGATCAGACTACGCATCCGCAGACTAATTAGAGTAATTGATGCATGCGCGGGTCCAGAGGGGGGGGAACAGGGGGTCCGGACCCCCCTACAAAATCGCAAAAAAATGAGGGGTTCTTACAGTTAAGCAATACTGGTCCGGATCCCCTGAAAAATCACAAAGCTACCCAGCCAGAACTCAATGTTGGGTCATCATCGGCACGCAAGCGAAACACCCTTTAAATGGCGTTTCGCTGGCTGGCCGATGATTGTCCGCTTATATTGGCATTTGGATCTTCCCCCCCCCCCCCCCCCATGAAAAAGTTTTGTCAAATTGGGACCCACTCTGACAAAACTAACTGAATCCGCGTATGTGAGGAACTTGGTTTTTGTGATGATACACTGCATGGATCCATAAGTAAATTGCCTTTTCTCTCATTATAGGCAATCATCCCCCTTCGATTTATTCCGAATCATTGGATAACATATAGATCCAAATAAAGGCTTCTACTTTGAACAAACCCTTTGTCAATAAAAAATTCCAGCGAGGCCGTCCGTGCAGTGTACCCCGGCATTTCGTCAATTCAAGTTTTGTGATTGAGTGTTTGCCCAAAGTAGATTTTTTTATGAAAATAGTATGGCATCATTAGGGTATGTATTAATGGATACGATTGCCAGAACAAAGACAAAAAAGCTCTTAACGTCACGAAATAAAGACTATTCTTTTTTCTCCCCGCAGTGTATCAAAACAAAAACCATGTTACACCCCACCGCGTCTATATGGGTAGCAAAGGTTTTACGTTTCTTTAGACATAAAACTAAGACTCTTATCAGACTGTGCGGATGCGCAGACTGATTTTAATTTTCGCTGTACGCACATGCAAACTTTTACCTGCTGGATAACAGCTCAATGTCAATAGAGTTCTTAACCCATTTAGGCCGAATGGTCTTTCCAATTCTTATTAATTGGACCAGTCCATTTCCATTTTAAGGGTTGTTCGGTATTATTTTTCATTTTGATTCATATCTTAATAGAAAATTCTGTAAGCAAGCATATAGGATAAAATCAAAGTCGCATTAAATGGTTCCTATTTTTTTAAAAAATCATCTTACATTGTAGATGACGACACAGATTATTATATTTATATCTTTATACCACCAATATCGACATCAGCACGAAACATCTCCTAATGTGCAAGGTCTAGATTGATGTATGTGGTATACAATAGTTATACCATATTTGTATACCTGTTCTTGAAATAATCCAATCGCTAAAACGAGTGGATTATCTCCACGTCAGGGTTGGATCCAGGATTTCTGGAAAGGGGGTTCATATGGATAAAGGGGTTGGGTTCACTTGGATGGGGGGGGTTCGAGCTAACCCCCTGACCGCCCTCTGGATCCGCCATCGCACGTACAGGTGAACAAACCATGGTATAACAACTACTAAGCCTTGGAAAGCTTTCACTAGAACACGGATCCGTCATCGGTCACTGATGAAGCTTCACTCTCCTGCTTACGTTCAATATTCATATCACCCATTATGTTTGTTAGTTCAACTTCTTCGTCCAAACACGGTTTCCAGTAAAACTTATGTCTCTGTGGGTCTGATCTCAGTTGAATATGTTTGTGTCTTCCATCCCCGAGGTCCACATCCGCCATCAGTACTTGCGGAAGTGCTTGTAGAGATTGTTTCCGGTCCGATTCCGAGCTTCCTCGCCTACTTCCGCTGTTTCCCGGCTCTGCTATGTCAGGTAATGACAATCTCTTTTCCGTTGTTTCCTTCTTTGTTGTTCGATTATTTGTAACTTCTGGTCGCTTACTTACAGAATAGCCGGTCAATGATCCTTCTGATAATCTGTTTTGCTGTCTGTTCCTGTTCTGCATTTCTCCACGAGGTCCTTTCTTTGAGTCCGGATCAGAGTCAATATCTGATGTCTGTGTCTCTTCCGATATCATATTTGCATGAAACAGTCTATAGTCCATGTTTTCATCCGGGAACCAATCCTCTTGGCATTCATCCTTGTATGTATAATAGCGAGCTACGTCAGTGGCTGGTGCCCCGTCATCGCCGTAATCATCCGTTTCTCCGAAATCTTCAAGTTGTAGGCCTTTGAGCGGATATTCAAACTCCTGTGATGGCTGTTTAGCCAGTTGAGCCAGTTTCTTGCTCGCTGAACATATAGCCGCGATGTTACCAAACTTAACAAATCTTGACCTCCCCCTGCCTTCACTGACATAAGGAGTAACATCTTGAAGACTGAACCCTTTCTTTTGAAGCCACTCCTCGAATGACAATCCATGTACTTTATCTCTATGCCGCATGGAGGATTTACCGTGCCCAATTAGAATCTGTGCGCATGTCACATTACCATGTTTGGCGGCACAAAGAAGCGCTGTAAATCCATCGTCATTGACAGCGTCAACGTTCAGCCCAAGCCGCCGGAAGTGACGTACCAATATATCGCAAGCTATATCATTTCCAACCATGGCACTGTATATCAAGGCTGTGTTACCTGTAAGAAATAATCATATCGTACAGTAAAACCTGTTTAAAACCTGTGTAAAACGGCCACTCAAAAATAGACAAAACAAAGATCTTAATGACAAATCGTAGCTTAATGAAGGTCAAAAGTATTGTAGAATGCTCTCTTTGAAGCAATCTACAATGCTTTTAACCTGCATTAAGCTATACGTTGTCTTAAAAACCAATTTTGGTGTTTTTGAGAGTGGCCGTTGTATACATGTTTTCTATATATTCATCTGTTAAAATGTATTTTGGTATTTGCTTGGGCGCCATGTTAATGTCTCTGTCAGAGATCTCAAATTGGTCTAAAATGAGTGCTTATGTTTTATTGATTTTATTAATTGAGTTGGAAAAAAGGGATCAAATACGACGCTTGCCGAGCATTTTAGGCCATTTTTCGCAACGAGTTTAATAAATTAAATAATACAAGAGCACGAATATTAGATTCCATCTCGGACCCAATAATCTTACAAATAAAATTATACTGGGTTCGAGATTCTATTTATCATATGGCATTAAGATTACTTTGAAATCTCTTTTCTGGAGTAAAAACGACATAATTTTGTCATAATGTACACTACGTTGTTATAGACGCCATAACGTTTCCAGTAAATCTATAACCCACTGGTGGTTTATCGATGTTATTGCATGGCGTTAATTGACACCCAGACGTGACGTCATATGATAAATTGTGATCTGTGATTGTGGAATTTCCTGGTAATAGTCACACATTTTTAGCGTAACAAAACAATGACAAGATTAGATACGAACTAATTATTCAGTTGCTATGATAGAGTGTCGGATTGCCGACCAATGTGTGGTGGTTTGAATTCAAGCGCTAGAGCAATGCTGTGTTGTGTCCATGAGCCACGTAATCCTCAATGCTTTGTACTGGTTCAACGTCTCGACATAACTAAAAGTGTGACTGGGACTTAAACCATCAACTGATGTTCCCTACTGATACATGGGCAAACTTTTATCCCATTTTATCTGTATTTTGCTTAATCATAAAATAAAGTTATAGAACAATTTAATGTTAAGTCACCGTTTAGTTTAAGAGTAATACGTCACTCCACATGCGAGGATTCAGACAGTTCTGTCAGTTTTTTCCTAATCATCAACGTAGGACCCGATTGTCCAATTGCTTCTCAAGGGGCGTCCGTACCAGAGATTTTAAGGAAATTTCAGCCATTTGTGATCCCCCTCTGGATCCGCCCATACTTCAGAGACATTCCCAATTGGCCACTTTTCTCCAAAAATGTTCAGAAGCAACGGTTGAGAGAAAATATTAAAATAATTGCTAGTGGTAATGGTATATTGTGAATTATTGCTTAAATGCATGGAATGTAAATTGCAGTGGATTTATCTATTAGTAGAGCAGACGACTGGCCAAAAGTCCTCTCCTTAAGGACTTTACTGGTCAGATCGGTGCAACATCTAGTGACATATACCAAAATGTTTGTTTGTATGTTCAGCTTCAGAATCCGGTTGATGACATCGTCGCTGATGAGTACTAACAGAGTTACGGCCCTTGAACCGTACATACCCATTATAACAGGTTATTAGAATTTTGCATACAGTTGGCAGATAGCATTGCATTTATTTCTAATAAGCATACATAATTGAAATATTTTTATGATTTATATGGTATTGTATTAGAAAACAACATTGAAATATAGTTTCAACATGTACGATACCTAAAGGTGTGTTTGTCCGTGTGTCTTTTTGTAAATAGTGTCAATGTAAAAGGGCAATGCTAATATTTCATAAACACAATTTTTAACCATAACTTAGTTCAAAATGCCAGTTTCATCTTTTTATTTTTATCAAGGTAAGCAACAGCATACACTTGTTTTAGGTCAAGCTTCAAATCAAGTTGTGACCTTTCTCAAGGCTAAAGGTCAAGGTCAAATAGGCATACCCCCCAAATCACAAAAAATGCGTATTTTATGTATCTGTTTATTAGTAAAAGTATAGTTTGTGCCTGTTTGAAGCTTAACTTATAAGTACTAGTCTTACATACTTAAATTCAACATATTCTTTGCCACCAAAGAGGAAAAAATACCCCAATCAAGCGAGGCGTGAGCTATTCCGTAACGGCCTCAGTTTGAATCACGTCAAGATGATAACCGCTTTATACTACCACATACGACTGGCCAGAATTCCTCTCCTTATGAACTTTGCTGGTAAGATTGTGCTAACATCAAGCGTCATATATACCAAAATATTTGTCTGTATGTACGACTTCAGAATCCAGTTAATGACATCGTCGAAGATGAGTACTTACACAGTTAAGGCCCTTGAACCGTACACACACGTTATATAGGATTATGCATATGCTGTATACAGTTGGTCTAGAGCATTGCATTTATTCATAAGGACACGTTAATACAATATTGTTATGACTTGTATGGTATTGGTTGGAAAACAACATTTAAAATAAATTATCAATACCAATGATACATGCACCAAAAGCTGTGTTTGTCCGTGTGTCTGTTTGCAAATACATGTAGTTTCAATGCAAAAGGAAAATACGAACTTTTCATAAAAAATCTTTATCTATATTGAAATAGTTCAATTGCCATATTTCGTCAATTTTGTTTCATCAAAATAAGTGATAGTCTATACTCTTTGTATGTGAGAGTTAAAATTTGTGTTATGACCTATTTAAATGTCAAGGGTCAAGGTCAAATAGACATATTTAAAATCTCAATATTTAGTATATTTTATTAGCCACCTGAGTCATAAGCTCAAAGTGAGCTATTGTTATCGTTGGATGTCTGTTGTCCGTCGTGCGTCATCAACAATTGCTTCAAACGATATCTCACCCTAAAATAATGGCTTGAATTTAATCAAATTTGGCGGAAAGGAATAGTCCTTATATGGCCCTCTCAAATAATTGATGAAATAGTATATCTAGACCACATGGGTAAAAATAGATAAAATCTTCTCGTCTGAAACCACAAGGCTGATAGCCTTGATATTTTGTGTAGGATTATTTAGTAGATATTTTTCTTTTTTGTTCAAATTATGCCCATGGGGCCACAAATTGTCCCGCCTCTGGGTTCACATGTTTTACATAGGCTGTGGGTTGGTCTGCAGAGTGTGATTGTGGTATTTCCTGACCATACTCACTTGCTTTTTTTAAAATGGGAAACATGAAAAAATATTGTCTGAAACCATTTGAGTCTTGATATTAAATATGTAGCATCATCTAGTAGACCTCTACTAATTTTGTTAAAATTATGGTCCTAGGGCCAATTGTGGCCCGCTCCAGATTCACATGTTTTCCATAGGTTTATATAAGGTACACATAGCAAATCTTCTTGTCTGGAACCACTTGGCATACAGCCTTGATAATTGGTATTTGTATCATCTAGTAGACCCCTCCACCAGGTTTGTTAAAATTATGCCCATTTTGCCAAAATGGA
Organism: Loripinus fragilis; assembly: GCA_964019695.1. NCBI lineage: Eukaryota > Metazoa > Mollusca > Bivalvia > Lucinida > Lucinidae > Loripinus > Loripinus fragilis. The sequence continues at coordinate 127,755,682 of OZ026514.1, forward strand.
CCCATCCTGGGGGCCACGTGTTTTACATAGGCTTTAATAGGGAAAGCATAAAACAATATTCACAGAGTTAAAGCGTCACCTAGTGCTACTTTACCAAGTTTGTTCAAATTATGGCCCTTGGTTTTATATAGTTTTTTACAGCAAATATAAAAAAATGTCTGAAACCACATGGCCCAACGCCATTATATTTAGTATGTAGCATCACAAAGTAGACCTCCACTGAGTCTGTTCAAATAATGGCCATGCAGACAAAAACAAGCCATGAAGGCTATATAGGTTTATTAAAATAAAGCACAAATTGACCCTTCTTGTTTGACCCACAAGGCCTGAAGCTGCCAAGTTTATTCAAAAATAGCCCCACCCAGGGGGATCACATGTTTTACATTGGCTTGTAAAGTTAAAACATAAAAAATCTTCTCTGGAACCACTTAAGTTCTAGAACAATGTAGTATCGTCCAGTGGTTCTCTTTTATTATGCTTTATTGTTGTCACCTTTTTGGAATACAAACGCGAATAGCATCAAAGTACTGTGAGGTTTCCATTATATAAACGTTGCCATTAGAGAAACATCATACATACTGTATATGCTAAATTTTCTGAGAACTGGACAGGTTCAACATAATTTTGATTGTACTGTCATCACTACCAATGACTTAAGATTCAACACATACAATGTTTTGTCTACATCTTGGTGTGTTATAATCTAGATCTGATAGAAATAGTGTCAACCATTTGCAGGCCCTGTTTATTTGGTGTATTTTAGAAACATGTTCTTGGAAAAATATGATTAATTTATAACTTCAATTGCAATAAGGTAATTGAAAGTGGTATGAAATTGAAGTACATTTATTTCTGAGTAAGAAAGACTGAAAACAGCTCATTGTAAATTTATAGAGCGGACTTTTGACGAGAAAATGTGAGTAAGTAAGGTTATCATTTGAGGTTAATGAAATAATCTGTAGGTTACAGTATGTCTTGCAGGATCGTCCTGAAAAGGATGTTTAGCAAATTAATTTGGTTTATCTAAAGTGTTAGGGTACCTAAAACTAACAAGATACAAAAAAGCATTAGTTTTCCAAAGCATAGACGAAAATCTAAGCAAAGCAGGAAAATGATACATAATATCTGTATATAGAAAACTTAAAAGCTACATACTGTTTAGATTTAGAATAGTCATCATTTCTGATGAAATATGAAGCCATTAAGATTGTCAGTATATTCGTACCTCACCCACTTTGTCAATGATCGTTTACTCTGATTTAATGAAAGAATAAAATGTAGATACACATTTATGTTGGGTGATACAGGAAGACAAATGCAAACGTCATCAAATTATATAAAATGAAGGAAATTTCAATATTTAACCAATATTTTGGGACCATTGATTCATTTATTTATAAGGCCTATTATATTGATTTTTAATCTTAAAACGACGCAAAATCAAGGGCAATAATGCATGTTCCATGCAGTATTTTATATCGCTAAAGCAATACAAAAGATGCTGTAAAGATGTGTAAAACCAAATGTCTCGTATATTTTATTGCAATCAGATCCTCAGTAAGCAAGTTATTGGAGGAAAATTCGATTGTAGATCCATTTTCTATGTGTGAGTCTTGCCATTAAGGGACAACAACTCGTGGTTCAAAAAAATAGAAATATGTAGCAGAAACAAAGGGTACATGCATTAAGGGGCTTTTTTGGCCCCCTCTAGAGCAAAAAAACCCTGAAAGTTCCTGGGTCAGGTGTGGTACTTGATTGTATCGATTCCTGATATTTGCACCCTTACTTACTTTCACCAATTTCATCCTAGTGTTTTGTTGTAGAATAGCCCAAGTGTAAAATTCTTGCCTTTATTTTCCTTTTACCAGTTGCTATGGTAACCAAAATGGCTAAAATAGGCTTAAAATAAGGAAATTGCTATTTTAGGCCAAATTGGAGGATTTTGGAGACCGATTTTTTAAGAATAAGATATCAGCACAAGCAAATACCAAAAAAAACCTTTTAATATATTATGTGCCGTGATAATTCTCATCATCTGTTAAATTTTTTGTTGGTATTTGCTTGTGCTCTATATTAATTCCTCTGTAACCTGTCTCAAATTTGCTCCAAAATGGCCATTTTCTATTTTCAGCCTATTTTGGTGGCCATTTTTGTTACCATAGCAACCGTAAAAGTCGAATCAATACGAGAACTTTACACTTTGGCTATTGTTCTAATAAAGTGATAAAAAGAAACTTGAGAAGAGCAAATTTTATTTTTTGACCTCATAGGGGAGCCAAAATAGCCTCTTAATGCACGTACCCCTTTTAATCTGCAGTTTGGCATAGTATTGGTTCAGGATAGATTTAATCCTATTTAGAAAATAAGTTTTAAATTTAACTTATTGAGCTATTATTATTTACTTCATTTTTCCATGCAAATGGTAAAAATAATCAAGGGCAGTAACTCTTCCTAGAATATCTAGATAGTTTAATGCATTATAATTGTGTTTGGCGTACTAAGTATATTAACCCCAGTAAGTTTCAGGTATAAATGGTAACATATATTCAAGTTATAAGGTAAATTGTGTTTAGCCTTGCAAGAGTTATGGTTATAGGTGCCACTAGTGACCTAAAATGATTTTCTTGGGTGTGCTTGACAATCTTGATAAAGATCGTGTAAATGCACTTGCAATACAGTTACACTGTCAGAAATTATTCTCTTCGTATTTAGGCTATAAAAAATTTGGGTGATTTAGTATTATAAGACTTTTATCAATGTTAGCGTTTTCACATCATCTTATAGGTGGGTGGGGTATTTGCATGCTAGTAGTTGCCCCAGAGCATTCTATTTGTAGAAATTAGAATCTAGAAACCCTGTTGACATAACTGAGGCACTGATCTTTAAATTATTATTCATTTTTAAAGAAATAAATCTAGCGGGCAGTTTCTTTAGTTGAAAGTTTCTAATATATGTTTATTCAAAGCAGCTTGGTTTTGAAATAGGATATAACTATAATATACGAAGAAAATAGTTCCAAACCCTTTTTCTCTGACTAAAACTAAATTTATTTACTTCTTCAAGTGCTGTCATGAATAGTGATGGCTATATTTATTTCCTGAACGCATGATTTTGATTATATTCCAAAACTGACACCCATAATCTCTCATAATATGATAAAAAATGGGTGGGGTATATCAAAGGGACTTAACTCGGTCAGTACTCAAAATCAGCGGTGTCATCAACTGCTTCTATTTACTAGAGACTCTACATTTTTGTTTGGTACATGAACATGTAAATGACACTAGATGTTAGCAAAATTTAACCAAGTTCACCCTCAAACAGCCCTGAGATCTGCAGTAGTAATAGGTGGGTGGGGTATTTACATGCTTAGTATTGTCCCCAAAGCATATCCGTATACAGAAATTGGAATCTAGAAACCCTGATAACATAGATAAAGAAGTGTTCTTTAAATTCTTAGCTATTTCTAAGGACATAACACTAATGGGCAGATTCTTAAATTGAAAGTTTCAAATATATTTTTATTCAGAGGAGTTTTGACACCAAATTTACTTTTAAAGACCAACAAAAAAGTTTGAAAGCCCATTTCTCTGACAAAAACTTAACTTTTCTACTTTTTCAAGTACCGTTATGAGCAATGACAGGCATTTTTTTCTTACTGGATGTTTCATCTCAATTACTTAACAAACTAATGATCATAACCTCTTATAATATGATCAAAATGGGTGGGGTAATTCAAGGGGAGATAACTCGAATAGTACTCAGAATCAGCGGTGTCATCAACTATTTCTATTTACTAGAGACTCTGCATTTTTGCTTGGTATATGTACATGTATATGACACCAGATGTTAGCAAAATATGACCAAGGTCACCCTAAAACAGCCATGAGATTTGCAGTAGTAATAGGTGGGTGGGGTATTTACATGCTTATTATTGCTCCCAGAGCATTCCGTATACAGAAATTGGAATCTAGAAACCCTGATAAGATAGATAAATAAGTGTTCTTTAAATTTTTAGTCATTTCTAAGGACATACCACTAATGGGTAGATTCTTAAATTAAAAGTTTCAAATATATTTTTATTCAATGGATTTTAACACATAATTTAACTTTAAAAGACCAACAAAACAGTTCAAAAGCCCATTTCTCTGATCAAAACTTAACTTTTCTACTTTTTCAAGTACCGTTTTGAGTAATGATGGGTATATTTTTCTTCCTGGACGCTTCAACTCAATTATTTAACAAGCTAATGATCATAACCTCTTATAATGTGATCAAAATGGGTGGGGTAATTCAAGGGGAGATAACTCGGTTAGTACTCAGAATCAGAGGTGTCATCAACTACTTTTAAAAACCAGATACCCCACATTTTCATTTGGTATATAACACTAGATGTTGCAAAGATCTGACCAGTAGACCCTTCTGACAGCCTTGAGATCTGCAGTACTATATTACAGATTTGATGACCTGACCATTGTTACATTGGAAAACTGGCCAAACTAAGTAACAATGATACATTCAATAACTAAATATAATGACCCCAAATGAAAACTGTACACTTAATTAGTTTGGATATCTGTTTTAGTAGTATACGCGCTGTTGTAAAATTTGCATATACAAAGTTAGGGTCATGTTCTTCAGGCTTGGATGAAAAAATAGACCTATGATTTAGAACAATTGCATAATCGTTATCAATCTTATATCAAAATGTATGCTAACAAAACACATAAAAATATTCAAATAAATAAAATTTGTTAAGTTTTCATTTTGGGTCAGTATAGTTTAGTTTTAAGGCAATTCCAGTTGTAAAATGCATTCATTAAGCTGTACATTTGTATCATTACGAAATCAAACAATTTTCACCGTCTCAGAAGAGAACAAATTCTTGATCACCACCCCTACCCTCTGTATAATGAAGTTCTATTTTGAGTAAATATTATTACTTATCAAGCAATAAAGTTAATTCCAAAATAAAACAATTGTGTGTTACAGTACTTTTTATATTGTATGTACGTCAAAACGTTTCCCGAAATTCTGTAAACCACTAGTGGTTTATCGATTTTAATGCAAGGCGTTATCTTACTTCCAGACGCGACATCATGTGATAAAACATGTATTTATTGGCAAAAGGCCAATTTCGTACGAGGGGCGTTCAATATGTAATGAAAACAGCTAAGTATATCCCGAAGTTTTATATTCACTCACCTCAAAATTACTTTCTTTAAACGGTATGTTTCTTGGCTAAATAAATGTAAAATTGCAGTTGTCCAGCTCCTTATCTAATTTACACAAGTCGCGTTCAAGATAGGGTACTGAAGTACACTGCGATATGAAATAAAACAATGTTTTTAAAAGCAGATAACTACATGAACGAGGGATGTTTTCAGTCTGCTACTTCGTGTGGTAAATTAACATATATTGGTGATTTATACCTGCAAAAATTCTTGATATTGCTTTATTTTCTATGAAATATTGATGCTGCCATTTTGGTTCAAATCCTCCTTGATACTACATTTTCTGGCATTCCAGTGACAGAGTCGTTTTTGCGTGAACGAATACATAGCGAAAATTTATACAAAAAGCATTTGTAACATTTTTTCTGGCCGCTTTGATGTTAATTTGCAAGTAATACAGCCGATTTTAAGTTTCCATATTTAATCTCACTCATAAAGTAACCCCAATACGTCATGTGAAATAAGAATATCACTAAAAGAATACCATCTCTGGCTTACACTGAAATGAATCAGACAAAATACCGCGTTTCATCGATGTTTGTATTCTGATGCATTATTTGGACATTCTTACACGTATTTTCATGTACATAATCTTGCTGGCTAATTTCAGACAATAAAATAACAGGAAACGAAAATGGTATACCACTCAGATGAGATACCCCTAAATATTGGTTTCAGGTTAACTGGTCTGTTGCCTATGCGCTGTGTGTATTGAAACTTGTCCTTTCTTGGTACAAAGCCACATTTCCAATTTTCAAGAAACGTGCGTATTTTAGTGTTACGTCCTTTGCTTTAAACGACATCAACGTAAGAGGGGGTAACGTAATTAAACCGTTTGCACGAGAAATCGGTAGCGTTCAAAAGTTTGTATCGTTATAGCAGATTAAGAAGAAATGAGTCAGAAAACTATGGATATGTGATGCATGCATGTTAAATGTTTGTTTTAGAAAATACAGCATGCTTTTCTACTATTGTTAAACTTAGTCTTTACAATTCTGAGGAAAATATATGCAGTGTATATTAGTGTGCTTTTTAAAAAGTCTGTAACTTATTAAATTTGGAAAGATAAATAATGCTTCATGCACCATCATACCGGCGACACTTTGATCTTTCGTTTGGTATATGGCATAAAATCCTAACGCGTTTGTGGAAGGAGTTATGAATGAGTTTTCATTACATATTGAACCCCCCTCGTACGTTTTATTATGTGACATTAAAGCAATATCAAGGGCACTGTCGAATGCAATGTTTTACAGGAAATGAATCGTATACACTTTTAGCTTACTGTCAGATCTTGGCCCTTTGATCTTTTAGATGTCTAAAAATATGTTTGAATATAAAGAAATAGAATAATGTTTAGACCAAAGGGAAATGGTCCTTAGCGTATAAAAATACACATCCTCCTTATTTAATTGTTATATTATCAGACGTTATGAAATACTGTAGATTTAAGCGGCCGTCTAAAAAAGAAGACCCAAAATTAATTTTCAAGACAGATTATCGCCTAATGCAGGTCAAAAGTATTGCAGAATGCTCCAAGAGAGCAAGAGAGCATTATGCAATACTTTGGACCTTCATTTAGCTACAATTTGTCTTTTTTACCTCTGTTCTGTCTATTATTGAGTGACAGCTTAAGACAGGGTTTACTGTAGTACTGGAAGTTGCAAATATGCATTGCTGATACAAACCCACAATAAATAATGGTAGGCACATTCAATATTTATTCACCATTTTGCGAACATTAATGTATTTGTAAGGCCTGTTTTGTTGATGTTTTCACATAAAGCGCATAAATCAGGGGAAATGCCTGATGCAATGTTTTTCATCGTTTATTTCAACATAAGTATATACACTGCTAAAAATATTTAAAGGAATACCTGATAATTTTCCATAGGTGATAATGTTAACCCCTGTCCAATAAACAAGTAACGCGTTTCACTAGACAATACGGCAGAACCCCAGTTTCTTTTGCCATTTTTCTTAAGATAGTCAAAGTTTGGGATCAAAAAAGTTTTTGATAAAACAATTGCTGCTTAAGTTCATGGCTCAAGTTTTGTACTTTTTAATTTTCCTGAAAATGACGATTTTTTATGGAACTCTGTAGAATCTTCCGAATTTGTTAATATCGCAACCTAATGGTTTCTGCAACATTAAAAGACTATTGACTGTACATATATGATGCTGTTGTGGTGCTTGATTGAAAAATTCATCTTAAAATTTGGCTTTAAAAAAGGGGTATTTTTAACAAAAATCCATTTTTACATACAGCGTTCCATGGGGACAACTACATTTTTTATCAACAAACATCATGCTTGATAGGTAACCAAACTAATCACGGGGCAAACATGTTTGGCGCCGTGAAACTGGTTTAAGCCCTCCAGTAAAATATTTAACTGACCGTTCCAAGGCGGTACTTCTTTTGTGGATCTTTTATGTTTTTGTTCTGTCTTGTGTTTGCTATGTCTTTGTACGCGTCTGTTTATTATACCCACGCCTTTTAAAAAAAGCGAAGTGGATATTGTAATTGCCTCCGTCCGTCTGTCCGTCCGTCTGTCCGTTATGCTATCTCCTCCTTAACCGTTGGACGAAATTCAACCAAATTTGGTGTGTGAGTTACTCATGTGAATGGGGCGTGCAACGGCAAACTTTTTTTGCCCCGCCCCCTCAAATTTTCATAAATATTTATGAATATGCAAATTAGACCATTTCCATATGCAACAAGGGGATAATAGGCATATGTCTAAGCTTTAATTTGGTATTAAGTTTAGTAGTCTAGGATAAGTAACAGCTGAGATATGAGTTATTTTATAGGCAGACCCCCCTTCTCAAATTCGCTATGGGTTGGCATAAAAACCATGCAATTTAACATAGCCCAAACCAAATTTTTTTTAAAGACACCTTCGTTTCCCATCCAGAGGGTCCCAATGAACAATTTGGCACCTATGAAAAATTGTCCTGGGGGGTGCAAGGTAACCTAAATTGGATGCCAGGGTATTTGTGTGTGTTCTCATGAATGAAAGGTACAAAACATATCAGACGTGATTTTTATTTGGTCGCCAGGGTCATGCTCCAGGGTGCCCAGGGAGTAAAAATTTTCTTTTTCCATACATGGTCATGTGGGATGACAAGCAGAACAGAATGCAAGTAACATTTTTATCTTAGGGTCAAACCGATGACCTTGGGGGAGGTTGAAAGGTCAAATATCATTAACATGTCAATTTCAAAGATTTATATACCAAACTTTGTGCGTGTTCTCACAAATAAAAGGTAGAAAACATATTGACCAGAATTTTCATTCTGTTGCCAGGTTCATGCCCTGGGGTGGGACTGGAGGGAGTAAAAAACTTAGCGTGGGGATTTGCGATGGTGCCCCATCGACTGCGCGCTCTAGTATATGCTTTGTGGTCACCTGCTGGGAAAGGGCTGACCTCTCGGCTCTCGTTTGTGGTGTCTACTGTGAGTTTGTCACTTTCCCATTGGTATCCTGTGTCAGGTGTGGTACTTGATTGTATCGATTCCTGACCTTTGCACCCTTACTTACTTTGCCTTATTAATCTAACTCTCGCTATGAGTCCAACTATTTGTATTGTGATCAATGACAAAATATGGAGTGTTCCTTTAAATATTTTGAGCAGTGCATATGTTAAGATTTATCATACAAAACCTATGTTATCTTATTATTGCAAAATTCGTCTCTGAACATAGTATGGTCATAAATAACGGATTGACATTTGAGCCGCGACATGAGATTTCCAATAATATGGTATGCGCGACCAGCAAAGGCTCATATCAGCCTGCTCATACGCGCCTTTGCAAATCACATAAATATTCTATGAATGTTAATCTACTGACCGAACATCATTTGAAGTTTCTTAGCTTAAAAGGAGGCTGCACAGACTCGTCTGAGAGTCTACAGTTGTCAAAATACCACATCGTTGGAAATCACATGTCACGGCTCAAATGTAGTTGTCGTTGGTTGATCTGTTAAATAAAATTTGGCGTTTGTTGCAAGACAAAGTAAAATAGCAGACATTGTTAGTTAATTTAAAACTTTATATATTATTTTTGTGATTCTGTGGCATGACAGACATGTGCAGAACAGAGCTTTTATAATTGCTTTTTCGTATTTTGTGTTTTTGCTATAAAGCGTTATTACCAAATATCCTCGTCCAAACGTGGCCTCAGCTTTTTACTACCTCAAATATACTTAAAACCAAAAGTAACTTTACACATCTTATTGGTGTTGAATCGATATTTAAGTCGGATCAATTATTCACAAGACAGTTATTTTTTTATGTTTTTAACTGTAGCATTGAGATTGGACAATTTCAGTTTTTAAAGACCCAGTCTGAAAGACATGCTATCGAACTGTTATTTAAAGTTCAAATCAGTCCAGATTACCCCGAATTAGAGTGATGTTTACATCCATCCCATTTTTGTAAACTTAACAGAGCTTTCAACAGAATTTCCCATTACAAATTGTTTGCCATTTTTTTCTTCAACACCGATAGAAATTTTCAGCAGATCATCTTGTCACACACTCTGGACAGAGGTCCAGACAAATCACTGATTAAAATCTTCAAATGTCATAAGAGATAAAGTTTTTAGAAAGGACTGTTTTAATTCAAAGGGAGATAATTTCAATGGATGCTGCCTGAAATTAACCATACGTCATAGACAAAATGTCTGGCAGTATTTTTACGAACAATTGATGGCACTTAAAAAAGCGTGTTTTAATCCCAGGTTTACCAAGGATTTGGTTAAGTAAGGCTGATTTTGAGTTTTTAATGAAAGCTCAGATAATTCGAAAGAAAATTAGTTAACCTAAGTTGTTGTTCGTGAATAACAATAGGGCGGGTAAGAGGGGTTCATTGCAATATTTTATTTGGTTAAAATAAAAAAAACAGTAAAGATATATTTAACAATTAAAAGTGTTATGTTACTTTTGGTTTTAAGTATTGCATACTTCTACTAAAGGAATTAGTTAGATAATTAAGCTTGAAGGCGGTTGGAAATAAATCAGGTATTTTGGAAACAGCGTTCTCGTTTATGAGTTTGAAGTTTGGAATGTGGAAAGAAACCTTTGTCTATTTTAGAGTTAGACTTTGCAACACACTAAATTCTCCCTAACTGATAACACTTTTAAATAAAATTCTCCCAGTTTTGTGTCAGTCTACGCCACACGCCTATCGTATATTTATTAAGTGTTCATTATAAAGGATATGCTGAACACTCCTAGATGAATGCCTTTACCAAATGCGGCTTTCAACCGTAGACACCCTGGCCAGGGCCCTGGCTAAGAAAAATTCGGGCGACAAGGTCACTTCTTTCTTACAGACGTCGTCTTACGCGCTCAGAATGGGGACGCCAATGTTGCCCTCTAATTTTGGGTAAATTTGTACACAATAAAAGTGGTGCCATTGCCAGGCCTCGATGTTATAAAAGGTTGACTCAGACTCGTTAAAGCATAATGATTGGCTGCTTGCGGACACGTGTCCGCAAGCAGCCAATCATTGCGCTTTATTTTGAGTCTGAGAATGAACTCAAGTTTTATAACCTCGAGGCCTGAGGGCTATTCCAGACAGATCAAATGCTAATCTTCATGAGCTGATTATGACCTCCTTACAGGATGTACGAAAGTGGTCCCATAAAGGGTTTAGGTATTTTCTGATAAAAAATATTGTGAAAGAAACGTTTTTTATACAGGGAAGTCCCTCTTGGGACCCATTTAGTCGATGTACTAGAAGAGTGTCATCAAAACAGGCAACAGAACATGACTAAAGCATATGCATCGTTTCAAAACAAAATGTACAAAACTGCTGTAGAAGTTGCGCTCTCATTGAGCCCCTTTCTCCAATAATTTGATAGTGTTGAATGCCAAACAATTACAAATGAACTATGGTTTCAACCTAACAATGTAATAAAAGTGACCAGAATAACAGCAGAATCTAAGGCGAAAATGTCGCCTGAAAATATATATGAGCCGCGGCATGGGATTTACAACAAAATGGTATGTGCGACAAGCAAAGGATCAGATCAGCCTGCGCAGAATATTGTTGCAATGTTGAACAGTCGCGAATGCATTAATTGGTCTTCAATATTGGAATATTGCGAACATGGTGTATGCTAGGTTTTTATAGACGATACTATGATTTGACATCTAAATTTGAAAATGGACTTAAATCTCTCTTGCGCTAAGGACTTTCAGAACCTTAATTCTATGGTGACTTGGTGTATAAATTGAAGAAGATTGTTGGCTCTAATAATTTTTCAGCGCAGTTCATTAAAATAATTTCCCATTATAAAAAGATTGGCTATAACATTAATGTATTGCAGTAGACTGCATGCTTGGTGGTCAACCCAATCACGGTAGACAACTTTGCTTTCCTCTTTAATTACACGCCAGTGGGTCGGACTTCAGACTCTATAATGGTTCCTACTTAAAGACTTATCTATTGATAAGACGGTAGGGGCCTGATGCTTTGACTGTTTTTTGGGCCCACCGGGGTTTACCTGTTGGATCTCTTTTGCTTCGGTATTCAGTTTTATTTACTGTTGAGTCCTAATCTTTGTTTTATCTCCTTTTATATCTTGATTAATATGTTCTAGGAGATGAGTCATTCTTTCATGCAAACCAAATATTTATGTGACTTGATCCACGTCTGAACTAAGGGTGAGGTTGGTGCACCGTTCAACCGGTTTAAGCCCTCCAGTTAAATATGTTTACTGACCGATCCAAGGTGGTGCTTCTTTTATGGATCATTGATGTTATTTTTGTATTGTTTTGTTATGCTTTCATGCACGTCTGAGTGTTGATGCCTTGTGGTCACCTGCTGGGAAAGGGCTGACCTCTTGGCTTTCGTTTGTGATGTCTAATTGTGACGTTGTCACTTTCCCATTGGTATCCTGGGTCAGGTGTGGTGCTTGATTGTATCGATTCCTGATATTTGACCTCTTTCATACTTAGCATGCAGCCGTCTCAATAAAAAATGTAATATGATTGGAACCCTTCCATATTATCAAGTCTAACTCAAAAGTGAAATAGACAGAAAATTTGAACAATATTGAGTGATATTGCTATAACTTGAATAATGATGATGTTTGTGTGAATTGTTATTGTTGATATTGAACGTTGAAAAATATTTGAACGTTTTGAATGGTTAAATATTGTGTTTATGTCGAAAGAATATCTTTTAAATTAAAGTGAAACGTTAGCAATTTTTATACAATGTCCGTCATGACCAAATAAAGCCAATATTAAGCAAGAATTACAGATTCGTATCATTATATGAGGGTTAGTCAAAAATAACTTAGCCCTACCTCATTACATTTGAGTTAGGTATTGTAGACAACAAATATGATTATTTTCTATAAGTATAATATGTCATCAATATTTTGACCCTAAAGAATTTTCCTAGAAAATCTTCTATTATGGTTGCTAAGCAAGTGAAGATCGTCAGTCAGATTATTTGGATAACATATATCATATGGTATTTTCATTTGACTTAGTTCGTTAATGTTTAGGTGAACATTGATTGTATGCATTGAGAAATCACACTCCAATTCAATTGAGTGGAACACATTAAAGAAGCGTAGACTTAATAATAGCCAGGCTGCAAAGATATGTACATACACATGTTTATCTGCCTTCTTTGTTTCGGCTACATAAAGAACAACATGGTGTACAAAGGAAGTTTTGTTGACCAACTAATTCGACCCTCCTCTAAATTTTTTGTTTGTTTTCTGCTGTTTTGTTACACATTTCAGGTGCGTTTTTCGTGATAATCAAGAAATCCAATACTTTGTCATGACGGACACTATCAGCTGCTTTAAAAGACTGCCACAGTGCGACAGAAAGTAAATTAGAGAACATGAAAGTCTGTTGAGGCTGGAAGCCCTCTTCAACAAATGTTGAATATGGTTGGTAGCCCTCCCTATATCACACAAGAACATTATTTTGATGTGGATCATGCTTGGCTAGGAATGTATAATTTGTAAATGGGTAAACATGAAAGAATTTTTAGGCTGGAGACCCTCTTCAACAAATGTTGAATATGGCTGGTATCCCTTCATAAATTACTGTAGAACTTTATGGTCTTGTGAATCATGTTTGTACACGAATAAATGATTTGTAAATGGGTTAAACATGAAAGACTGCTGAGGCTGGAAGCCCTCTTCAAAAATGTTTAATATGGCTGGAAGCCTTCCATATATCATGATATAACATTATGGTGTTGTGGATAATTTTTGCACACAAATGCATAATTTGAAAAAAGGTTAACATGAAAGGCTGCTGAGGTTGGAAGCCCTCTTCAGCAATTGTTCAATATGGCTTGTAGCCTTCCATATATCATGGTAGAACATAATGGTGTTGTGGATGATGTTTGCACACAAATACATAATTTGAAAATGGGTTTATCATGAAACTGTTGAGGATGGAAGCCCTCTTTAGCAAATGTTCAATATGTTTGGTAGCCTTACAGATATCATGGTAGAACATTATGGTGTGAACATTATGGTGTTGTGGATAATGTTTGCATACAAATGTATAAGAAAATGAGTTAAACATGAAAGAATGCTGGGATGGGAGCCCTCTTCAACAAATGTTGAAATGGCTGGTAGCCTTCTGTATATCATGGTAGAACATTATGCTGTTGTGGGTAATGTTTGCACACAAATGTGTAATTTGAAATTTGGCGATCATAGAAGACTGCTGAGGCTGGAAGCCCTTTGCAGCAAATGTTCAATATGGCTAGTAGCCTTCCATAAAGTATGGTAGAACATTATGGTGTTGTGGATAACTTTTGCATCCAAATGTATTATTTGAAAATGGGTAATCATGAAAGACTGTTGGAGCTGGAAGCCCTCTTCAACAAATGTTCGATATGGCTAGTAGCTTTCCATAAATCATGGTAGAACATTATGGTGTTGTGGATAATGTTTGCACACAACTGTATAATTTGTAAATGGGTTTAACATGAATGACTGTTGAGGCTGAAAGCCCTCTTCAAACAAATGTTGAAAATAGCTGTTAGCCCTCCATAAATCTCAGAAAAACACTATGGTGTTGTGGATCATGTTCAATCGTGAATGCATCAATTGAACTTCAATTTTTGAATTTGCAAACGTTTAGCCTGCAGCCATTTAAATAAACCTTAAACACTATTAAAGTAATAAGGTTGCAAAGATCAGGAATCGATACAATCAAGTACCACACCTGACCCAGGATACCAATGGGAAAGTGACAAACTCACAGAAGACACCACAAACGATAGCGAAGAGGTCAGCCCTTTCCCAGCAGGTGACCACAAAGCACATATAAACAGACGCGCACAAAACATAGCAAACACAAGACAGAACAAAAACATAAAAGATCCACAAAAGAAGTACCGCCTTGGAACGGTCAGTAAAATATTTTACTGGAGGGCTTTAACCGGTTAAACGGCGCCAACCTCACCCTTAATTCAGATGTGGATCAAGTCACATAAATATTTGGTTTGCATGAAAGACCCCTAACTTATCAATGCATCATCTCCTAAAACATATAAATCAAGATATAACAAGGAGATAAAGCAAGGATAAGGACTCAACAGTAAATAAAACTGAATACCGGAGCAAAAGAAATCCAACAGGTAAACCCCGGTGGGCCCGACAAACAGCCAAAGCATCAGGCCCCTACCATCTCATCAATAGATAAGTCTTTAAGTCGGAACCATCATAGAGTCTGAAGTCCGACCCACTGGCGTGCAATTAAAGAGGAAAGCAAAGTTGCCAACCGTGATTGGGTTGACTACCAAGCATGCAGTCTGTTGCAATACATTAATGTTATAGCCAATCTTTTTATAATGGGAAATTATTTTAATGAACTGCGCTGAAAAATTATTAGAGCCAACAATCTTCTTCAACTTATACACCAAGTCACCATAGAAATCATAAGACATAAAGGATGTGTGGCGCTAATGTATATATTGATCTTCAATTTTGGAATATTGTTAACATGTTGTATACTAGATTCAGCATTCGGCCGTCTCAATAAAATTGTAATATAGTTGGAACCCCTTCATATTATCAAGTCTAACTCAAAAGTGAAATAGACAGAAAATTAGAACATTATTAAGTGATATTACTATAACTTGAATAATGATAATGTTCGTATGAATTGTTATTGTTAGTATTGACTATTGAGAATTATGTGAACGTTGTGAATGGTTAAATATTTTGTTGATGTTGAAAGAATATCTTTTAAATTGAAGTGAAACATAAGTTATTCTTATACACTGTCCGTCATGACCAAATAAAGCCAATTTACAGTAAGCATTGTAGTTCCTTATCACTATAGTACATTTTACAAAGATAGGTCAGCAAAACAATTTAGACATTAGGTCTTTGTATTCCTTAACATATGTCTAATTCCACAAAGCCATTCTTGTCAGTAACGTTTTACATCTGTGTACATATTTTTCAAGAATAAATGAATGATAAGCTACTGACCAAACAACATTTGGAGTATCTACCCTTAAAAGGAGGCTGCACAGGCTGGTCTGAGTATACACTTGTCAAAATGCAAAATTGTTAGTAAACACATATCGCGGCTCATATATTAAGTACCCTTAGTGGCTGTGTGGCTGCTTTCTGGTCTAAAGTGGTGTTTCTGTTATTATTAGTTCATTGTTTGTTGTTGTTCCAATTATGTGAGGGTAGTTTTGTGTTTGATCTTGATTTTGTGATATAGTTTTAAATGTGTTCTTCCTAGCTAGTTTCGAAATCATCCCACTAAGAAAGAGAGCTAGTTAAATTACTTGAAACCTTTACCTCACAGAGGCGCCTTTTAAAACTTTTGCAAACAAAGCAGACCAAGATAAGGCAGTTCTGGTAAGAGCTGCCTGATCAGGGTCTACTCTGTTTGCTTATGGGTGTATGATATAATATGGTATGATATATCTGCTCCTACACTAGTGGACCTGACAGGTAATTTCTTTGTTCTATGTACCAACATGAAAGTTTATTTTTTTTTAATAATTCATATTGGGTGGGACCAAGCATGAACATTCATGAAGGGAATGGTTAATTGTGTTCTTGTTGTCATGGATGTGTTTGTTTGTCAGTGTTCTGGTATCTCTGTCTATTGGTTCCATAGGTTGGTCTATGATTTTTGCATTTCCTGGTTATACTCAATTATTTTTTATATATTTTTTGTGTCTAAATGCTATTAAAATCTAACGACAGGGAATGCCATTTCACCATACAGTGTTATGCCACACTTTTAATACTAAGCAGATGCTTTTGCCATGGTCAGAATATCTGATTGCTTTCTTAAAAAGAACCAGGTTGACATTTGTTACTTTTACCACGTGGAGAATTTAGTTATTTAAAATATGTTTTACCGGCCGTATCTTTGCCCTATATTCTGCTGATTTAAGACACATAAATTGTATGGCTCAGATGAAGGCTTCCTAACTAATTTAATGTCACAACATAGAAAATAATCAAATCAATTTTACTCAATGTGATGAAACAAGCTGAAGAAAAACACTTGTTGAGCCACGGTTAATTTAGTTAAAGACAAGCATCGTAGAAAATAACAAAAAGCAAAATGAGGAATACATATATGTAAACATTACAAATTGATGCATTTATCTGAATAATCATTTGCTTGCTTTAGAACTTTTCTCTGTGGACTGTGTCAGCTTGAAGGACTTAAGCTCCATCAATTTGAACCGACATTTGAAAACAATTGCCAGTGAAATTGATAAAAATGCCCTTACTAAACGTATATACGTTTATACATAGAACAAAATAATCAAGTCTCACAATAGTAAAGGGGTCAGGTCCCGTTTTAGTTGTAGTAGTTCCCAGATCACTGAGGTAGTTTCCATGTTATAAGGGTAGTATATAGCTCCAGCCCATCGCGGTGAAAAACACATGCAAAGTTTCAAACAGATATGTATAAAATGTAGCGTTGCACACACAAAGCACCATCTGTATAAAGGTGGAGGAGTACCCCAAAGTAAGAAAGGCGGCAAAGATCAGTAATTGATACAATCAAGTATCACACCTGACCCTGGATACCACATCGGGAAGTGACAAAACACAATAAAACATTACAAACAAGAGACAAGAGGTCAGCCCTTTCCCAGCAGGTGACAACAAGGCACCAATGAACAGACGCGAAAGCATGACAAACACAAAACATAAATAACACAAATGATCCACAAAAGAAGTACCGCCTTGGAACGATCAGTACAATATTTTACTGTAGGGCTTAAACCAGCTTTACGGCGCCAACCTCGTCCTTGATTCTGATGTGGACCAGGACACATTTGGGAAAGTGGCAAAACAAGACAAACATGACAGCCAAGAGGTCAGCCCTTTGCAAGCAGGTGAGTTCAAGCCTCGCATCATGGCCCAGGCACCATAATGGAAAGTCGCATATTATGGCCGCTGACCTTTTTCTGAAAATGCGGGAGATAAATAGAATTCTGCCTTAAACAGTCCACCTACATGCATGTAATTTAATGATATTAAATAGTCATTACAGTGAGCCACTTTAGTTACGCACCACTTTTTAAGGCCCCAAATTTTTTCACAAAAATGCTGGAATCGAACATTCTCTATGATAATTTACTTATTGACATTTTATCTGTTTGATGACATCGAAAAAAAATATCGGAATCACTCATGTGAATCATTCTGCCACGCCAAAGGCAATTTTGACAAAGTGCACGACTGCACGTGCAATCTGAACGTCTATATTTTCTATTTGCGTTTTGCGCTAGGCATTATCCATGGTGATCGTTGTGACAGAAAAACACCAAAAACAATTATTTTATTCAAGTAAACCCCCTTTTTTCGGTCGTTGAAATTAGTAACACTGTTACTGTTTGAAGAAATGCTCGTTTTGACGTCATATTAACGTCAGTTACAATAATCAAACAAATTTTCCTTCGTAAGTTGTCTTGTTATGAGTAACTTGTTGACATAGAAGTATCAAAACACTAAAACATCTCATCATTGACACGTCTTATAGCCTTGGTAGTAGTGACGTCATCACTAACGTCAACACCGTGACGCCAATAAATCCATTATTTTTTTACGAAAATAAATGGCGGATACATGGTTGTTTAAAATGAAATTTTAAAGAAGTGTTTTGATAACTGGTTAACTAAGAATCATACGAAATTTTATCTAACTTTAAAAAAAAGTACTAAAATCAACTTTTTTTCAAACCTTGGCCAGCTGGGAACCAAAGTAGTAAAACGTTATTTTTTTTTATAAAGTTAACAAACACATTCCAGTCTTATATATTGCCAAGAATAATACGGTTCTTATCTCTGGCATACCAGAAATTAGACCCTGAAAAAAGTGCAATGCAATCTGAGTTTCATTCGAAATAATGCTATGTGAAATGGTGTTTTGAGGGTAGTGCCCTTCAAGATCCATTTTCTCATTAGTTTCTGATCTGATCACTATATACAATTTCAATGACTAATGCAACTATAGATGCGCTTTACGCTGGTAGTCTCAGATTAAAAATATCCTATTTTTTTTTAATTGTTTTACATTTTATAAGTGGTACGTTAAGCCCCAGTTACACTGTCAAGATTTTGGGCCACGGCAGAGCTACGACTCACCCCGATTTGTCGAATCGGGATGCATTGGCTTGATTCTTAGTAGCGCCGTTGCGCCATCGTGATGCACCAGCGTGAATCGTAGTAGAACCGTGGTGATTCTTGAAGAATCTTGGTGATTCCGGAGCCTCGAGGACAACGCTACGACGAGTTTAAACCGTTTAAACTCGTCGGGGTGAATCGTGTTGGATTGTGGGCGTGGCCTTAGTCGTAGCTCTACCGTAGCGGGATCGGGGTCATTCCTAGTGGCATCGTGGTAGTATTCGTCGTCATTCTTGGGCGTTCGGGGTTAATCGGGTTATCATCTGACAACACGATTCAACCCGACTCATTCAGATTCATCCCGATTCACCAAGAATACAGTACGACTGTCCTACGTTTATGTCGTGACTCTGCCGTAGTAGCATCGTAGTAGCATCGTAGTAGCACCGTCATGAATCGTAGAGGAGTCGTAGAGAACGTCGTGAGACATCGTAGGGATTTCTGAATTCTCTGTTTTGACCATCCCGATGCATCCCGATTTTACAACATAGGTCTCATCGAGACGAATCGTGATGAGTCGTAGCCAGAATCGGGAATGTGTAACTGAGGCTTAACTAAAGTGGCTCACTGTATTGTCTTTTAGCGGATATTTAATACCCCTATTCCACACAGGCCACGAATCGCCCGAATCGCCACGATTTGCCACGAATTGATTTTTATTGATTTGGTGAGATTCGTGAGGTTTCAATAATTTTTTTTCTCCAATAACGATGGTCTACGAGTCAGTCCCGATTCAGATACGATGTCGTTACGAATATTCGGGGGAGTCGGCTCAATTTGGCTGGAATCGCGCAAGAATTCATTTTTACGATTAGCAAAATAACATTAGATCATGCTGCACGAAAGTCAAGAAATCAATTACGAGTATGCCTAATGCAGCACGAATTGGGCACAAATTAACAGAAATCCGCGACGAATCGCCACGATTCGCGAGATTTTCTCTCACAATAGTTATAAAAAAGGCCCATCTATGCCTCGCGGGCATCAGTTACAAAATGAATGTTCCTCGTAAAGCAGCAGTAGAATTGATCCTGCAACTTGAGTGTTGAAAAAGGCTTCTTATATAGCTAGAAGAAAACAACTACGTTAATGTCGAAGGGCCCTGGCCCAGACTCTTTGACTTGGAAAAATATGGCAGTTCGCCATTGACAAATTCACCAGCCAGGAGCTACTGACTGGTCCTGATTGTTCTCCAGAAGCTGCCAAATCTGTTTCAACTTCTAGGACTGGCTCACATGCGCGTGGCGGGGTAATTAATATTAGGGAAAATCCTTCTACTATCTCTTCCTAGGTTTTATTGCTTGGCTTAATCTCCCGATTCCCCACGAATGAGCTAAGAGAAGCTACTATTGCCCCAAAACGCCTCCCAATCGATTGTGATTCAGTTACCATGGTTTTGATGTCCAAGAATGCCTTAGGAATTTGGTACAAATCACGCACGATTTTTCGAACCGGGGAATTCGTGGCAAAAGTTTTGAACAGTTCAAAACTTTTGAGCCGAATTCCCGATAGACATACGAATTGTAAGAACTGACTACGGACTGAGCGAATCAATTGAGATCTTCCCGAACTGAGTACGATTCAGACACGAATCCAAATATTTGCAATTCGTAACAATTCGTGGGATTCGGGGCCTGTGTGGAATAGGGGTATAACTTGAGAAAAGAGCTTATCAACATCAAATAGTTATAAACCCTTTTCATTCTGGATACCAGTAAACATGTAAACATGCACTTTGGCAAGCAGTGAATATAAGGCGGCATTTCATCAGTCTGCACTGTTTACTAAGATACTTTGTATAATCAATCTAGATCTTTCAAGGGACATAAAGTAATCATATTTTAGAAATTTCTTCCAGTAACTCTTTCAAACACAAAATCTCATACCTATTGTGTCCGTATGTTTGGGAAAATCCATCAGATTGAAAAAAGTTGAACAAATGCATAGCTACAAATTTCTTCAGAGAGAAAATACGATATTCTTGTGGAAATTATAGCCATCCTATCTTTATTGCATGAAGCTTTATGGAAAATTCCACTGATCTGAATAGGGTTAAACCAGGACTTTAGTTAAGAGTGCGTAACGAAAATTAATTTTCTTATTTCTCAACCAAAACATATGTTGTGGGTACTCAAATGAATCGTCTCAATGAGACGGTTCTTTTGAGCACCCAAAACATATGTTAAGACTTATGGGTAAGAAAATATTAACAATTTTACGCTCAAAAATTGTTTTTAACTAAACCTGTGGAACTTACCAATTTGGTCAGCTTTATCGGGGTCAATGTTATGATGTTTGACTAGAATTCGGAGAATATCATTACACCGCTTCTCACAGGCGTAGCTTAGCACCGTTCTGCCAAAATCATCTGTTAGGTTCACATCCGCTCCGTGGCGCAACAATAACTTCACCGTCTTGTCTCTGGCTCCTTCTTCCTGCAAGAGGATAATGGTTACTTGGAGAAAGGTTTTATTATCAAATATACGACTGGTGTAAAAAAGCCTCCTGTTGAGATTTCACATTTGTAAAGTTCCCCCTAATAGGGAAACTGTACAATATGTGAAATCTCAGCAGGTACAACTGTACAAAATGTGAAATCGCATTAAGGGGAACTGTGCAAAATATAAAAACTCATTGGGGGGAACTGTACAAAAAGTAACATCTCATTAGGGGAAACTGTACAAAATGTGAAATGACTATACAAAATGTAAAATCTCGACAGGGTTATAACTAAAAAACAACAACTGGCTGAAAAAAGCAAGTGATTGTTTTTCTCACTTGCTGAAAGAGGTAGTGAATTGTTAAATCCTCTATATACATTGAGATCTAACAAAATGATTGGGTATATTTTCTTTGGACTCCATTTTAAGGACATAATTCTATTTTGGCTACCTTGCTTAGAGTGTGGATCCAGATCTGCCAGCTTCCAATGAAACTGGCTGATCAGGATCTAAACTGTTTATCATGCAGCTTTTCATGCGTTGTCATTATTTTTTTTACGATTTTCATAACTTAAAATCAGAAGTGAGAATGACTATTCATTTGCTAAAATAGCAAGTGATGTTAGTTTCCATTTGTTTTTGAAGCATTTAGTGCTAAATAGGATCCCTGCAGATTCTGTGCAATATTGGTACCCGAGCCATTTTAAGCACATTTCTTAAACCAGAGATATTTCAAAACTGATTCGGTTCGGTTAATGTTACATTAAACTGTTGGTGGATATGAAACATGACGTTATCAAACATCAAATTATTGTTCATTGATTCATGTTTACATAACATAAAATAAGAACATGAACTCTTTTTATTGATTTTCAATTCCAAAGTTCTAAAAACGATTTTGCATCTGATATTGTATTGGATGCAACGTATATAAGCCGTTGTTTCCTCATAAATTTCAAATATTAAGCTAACAATATTAAGTCTTTAGTCTGATTCTTCATATATATCCATACAACGTGTATGCGAGCATAAAAGGCTCTGGCGAGTCGACTCGCTTGAGCCTTCGTTGCTCAGTACAGCTATATGTACCAACATCTAATATTTTATCAGACTCAGAAATATGAAATATTAACTATTTTGGGAAGGCTAAGCCTTCTAAGCGAGTTAACGAGTACAGATCAACATTTTCGTACTTAAGCCAGTATATCACAAATTGAATCAGCTGTAGTAAAAAGGGAAATCGTGTAGTCTGGCTCCAAGGTTATAAAAAGTTTTCATACTCATGATCTCAATTGAGCATGAAATTAAAACTGCTCATAAAAACTAATGCGTTGAAAAATAAAGACATTTTTGCTTTCAGACTCTCAGTTGTTGTATTTGTCATGCAACACTTGATGACATTTTAACATTTACGAGCATGATCAATTTCATGCTCAGTTGAGTTGACCATAAAAAAGTTTTATAACATCGGGACCTGGAAATGGGTTTGAACTTATGACCGTCTTACAACATATGAAAAGAGCCAGTGCATGGGATTTCCAACATTGTGGTATGTGCGACCAGCAAAGCCTCAGATCAGCCTGCGCATACGCGCAGTCTGATCAGAGCCTTTGCATGTCGTTCGAATATTCTATGACTGTAAAGCTACTGACTGAACATCATTTGGAGTTTCTAAGCTTTAAAGGAGGCTCATCTGAGTCTACACTTGTCAAAATGTCAAATTGTTGGAAATCACATGTCACAGCTCAAATATAAGTGGCACTTACCTTCGTATAACAACATGTTATTAGTGGCGTCTTTCCATGGAGATCACGTGCGTTAACAACGTCAATCGCAGAAGCCTCCAGTATAAATCTGACGAGATGCGTTTTTCCATGTCGAACTGCGTCGAACAGCACACGCGCATCCGTCGTCACATCAGTATAGGCAACCTCACTGAAATGATAGCGAAACATCTTTTGTAAAACAAGAATACGTGACATCCCTGACTCTGACTTTGCCATGTTGTGAGTTCTACTAGAAAACAAGTAATTGCTGAATAGAGCAATATTAAAGCTTATGAGCTCCAGATAAAACTAATATGCTGATTGGCTTTATCGGAAATTAAATCCACTCCTGCTGCTAAACATACGTATACGACGACAGGTGAGTCGCAACAAAATTACAAGCACTGTCGTACATGTTGCCATATATACAGAGTACGTAAAACGCAGCTGTTACATATACTGTCGTGCCAACCAAGAGTGACAATGACGCAATATTTTGTTTACAATTGTTAAGGGGATATATCTTTCAAAAGCTCTTACTTGCACGAAAATTTTCCTGAATAAACAAGAATTGCTTTTTTGTCAAGGAGACGGATACCTTTAGCCACATTGACCCAAATATTATGTATTTCTGGTACTGTTTACAAATTTTCAATTTGACCTGGAAAAATTCCTAAGCAAAAATTGAAAATTTATATTTTTCTACCAGAAATTTGTACATTTTGGGCGAAAATACTTCTAAATATTGTAGTCGAATAATTGTAGGTCATGTTCATGCAAATGGTTTTCTCTAAAGTTCATCCAGCGTGTCACAGCATTGTTAACAGTATCAAACCAGGAAGTAACTCTAAAAAGACTGATAAGCATGCTGTGGATTGCTCAAAAGCTGTGTGTTGGGGCGTAAAGTGATCTATGTGAGATGTATAAGTTGTTTATACAACAATGTGGCCTAAAGTATCCGTCTCCTTGATAAAAAAGCAATTCTTGTTTATACAGGAAAATGTTCATGCAAGTAAGAGCTTTTGAAAGATATATCCCCATAAGTAAAATATTAACTTGTACCCTCCACTTGAGCTAACACGAATCGATTGATCACTTGTGTATTATAAGTCCCTGGTAACTTTGTAAACAAAACTTGACGTCACTGTCACTCTTGACTGGCTGGACAGTGGGTTTGTATAATGTCTTGGCTACAAATGCATCTGATATGTTTTCAATACGCCTCATAGACCACATTGAGGGCTCAGTCGCCTCCGTGCCATTTACGAATAAAAAAAGGAATTGTGATCTCAGTCTTGTCCTTTATCTATCATAAACACACCGGATAGGCGGCAATCGAAAACTTCTTCACAATCGACGAACGCGGATAAAAAATCGCTTGAAACAGTGTTTTCGAGTATCATTTGTCGCCAGTCGGATGAGGAATGACAATCGAAAACTCTGTTTCTAACGATTTGTGATTTACGTTAGTCGATAGTAATGATTTCGATTACCGCCTATCCGGTGTGATAGGGATAGCTGTCCACCATTAAGTGAGTTTTGTCCGGAATAACCACAGTCACAAGACATCGTGAAGACAAATAAAGTAAAGCAACCAGCCATTTTGTTGTTTCTTTATCATGGGGTTTAGAAATAAATTTAGAAAAATCTAAATGAAGAGTATTTAGTAATATCACCAAGCCATATACTTCAAAGTTCTTCTACAATGCTTCTCAAATTGAAACCGTCCGCTCTTATAGCTATTTTGTAGTTAAAGTCCATGCCTCTGGTTCATTCACTGAAACCAAAATAACCTCTAAACCAAAGGTTTAAAAGCATACTTTAAATTCTGTAACGTATTCAGCAATTTAAAACCAAACTTAAAAGTTTTTTTCATGCTCTTGACCATACAGTAAAACCAGTTATCTTATATGGACGTGAAATGTGGGGACTCATTACAAATGAAAAATGAAAAACTGAAGATTCCTTTTAATGTAATGAGTCTGTTAACATAAATAAAAGTAAGAAAGAGGGCAAAGATCAGGAATCGACACAATCAAGCATCATACCTGACTCGGGATACCAATGGGAAAGTGACAACTTCACAATTAGACATCACAAACGAGAACATACCTATTTTAAATACAAATCAAAAGTTTGTCTGGTTAATGAGCGCATTGGATGCTTATATATTATATAATTATTGACTTAAATAAGGTAGACATGAGGATTTATCTATCCGTAAAGAGAATACAACTTTTAGGGGTAGATAAATCATCATGTCTACCGGAATTGAAGTCAATAGCTGCTTTGTTATATGACTTTTTAACTATGTATGAAAAGGTCCTACTTTCACTTTTTTGTACCTAAGGACTTTCTCTTAAGATTTAGCAACTGTTATTAAACTATTCTAATGTAGTATTTTGTATTTTGAAACGTACATTAATTCTCTGAACATGGAATGTAAAAGTTAATAATAAAACAGTTTTTTACATTTTGTTTATTCAAGAGAGAAAGAAAGAAAAAATGCACAACTAAAACACAACAAAACTGTTGTTAAAGTTCATTAAAGTCTTTAATTTACCTGTTGGGAGGTGAAACAGCAAATCATGTCAATTTCATGCAGCCAATGCTAGTTTTATACTCATCATACTGTTTTAGCTATCCAGAGGATGATATTACAGAAGTGTCAAAATTATTAACTTCTGGAAACTAGTTTGAGGTGGTTTTCATTCTATATCACCTTCTAGGCCAGTTGAGACCAGTTTTGGGATAGACATAGAGATTTATTAAGTCAAATTGGGCCAGTCATGAGACAGGAATCTCTCCAGTCATACCAATACGTAATATTAGCAAATTACTGTTAGCATTATTTGATGAGAAGGATTTTTGTCCTAGGATTTAGGATATATTTTTCTTTTGGATGTATGTTTAAAGGCGAATTACCTGTTTGTTTTCATTTATATTACATTTAAGTTTCATAGAAAACATAGAAAAAGAATTGAAGGATATTGTAATACTTTATAGTGATATTTGTGAAAAAAAATCGACGACTTTGAAAGTAGTTTGTATCGGATAGAATTATTAACATATCTTTGTCATTGCTCACTTCTTCTTTTGCCACATGCTAGTTTTTACATCCGTTTAACAATCATAACACCTAATAACGCGGAAACTCTTAAAATTATGCATACATAGTGCATACCCAAGCCAATATGACACCAGATGGCAGTAAAACTTTAACAGCGACTGAAAAATTAGGTGAGAGCCAGCAATGATTCTGCAGCTAGTTACTAAGTTAAAGGTATAGAAACAATTAAAATGGGGTTTAATCATTTTTAAATATTTGCTTACGTTTAGTATTGAGAGTTAGACATTGTTTACTTAAAACGAACCCATAATATACAAGGGTCTCCTAAATGCGTACTTTGGCAACAGTAAGTATATTTGAGCCGCGACATGAGATTTCCAACAACCAGCAAAGCATCAGCTCAGCTTGCGCATACGCGCAGTCTGATCAGAGCCTTTGCTAGTCGCTTGAATATTCTATGAGTGTTAAGCTACTGACTGAGCATCATTTGGTGTTTCTAAGCTTTAAAGGTGGCTGCACAGGCTCGACTGAGTCTACACTTGTCAAAATGCCACATTGTTTGAAATTACATGTCGCGGCTCATATTTTGCTAAAGCTATTATTGTCTTGATCATAACTGATATACCGACGTGCTCTTTTCGTGTTTATGGTTAGTTTCCAGCGAAAGTTCAAGGATATACTTAATAAGTACATGTTTATGTCAGTGGCCTTGCTTGCTGAAGTTAACATTTACTTTCATGTCTATTTAATTAATAAGAAATAATAGCTTTCTAATAGGATTCTATCCTATAATTAAATACCACTGTAATAAAAGCATGTATTTAGAAACCTTAACCGCAAGCGTCTAACCTCATCGTTCGCTCTTTGTCTAATCAATTGAAGATGTCCATCACCACTTGTTTACACTTCATGCATGTAAATATTTGTTTCATCCAACTTTATACATTCTAGGGCGCACTTCGAATTGAACTAATGTTCCTACTATAGGTCTTACGTAATAGATGTGCACGCACGTTTACACCCGAACGACTAAAGGTGGAACTTTTAGTTGGTTGGCAAGTAAACAAAAATTATAGCCCTGTATGCTCCACTTCAATTCTTCGTCGTAGACAAAAAGGATGTTATAAACTGCACAGCGCTTTCTAGTAACCAATTACGAATAAGTGGGACCAAAAATTATGCTCAGCTAGGTTTATTTTACAAAACATATCATTTTGAGGCTACTGACCAATCTTGAACCCATCGTGCTAGATCTTGAACGCATCCTGCTAGATAGGTCTAGAGTAGGGAACCAGCTAGGAAACCTATCTACTGGAGTAACGGTGCTCCGACCATCTCCGGTAGGTTCGTTATGTCACCCTAGTAGCGACTATAGGTGTTCGAATAAAACTTTGGTTACTATAGTAGGGACTATAGTTCGATTCGAAGTGCGCCAAGATCGTCTCTATAGCTGAGCAGACTGGTTTAAGTTTTTCCATGTCGAAAACCTCGTAGACAGGGGGTTTCTCATGATGTGACTCAAGTTCTATAATGTCAGGTAACGATGAACCAACTGTGCTGTGTATTGACTCATGGTGGCGATTTTTAGCCTACGAGATTGCTCCCTAGCAACATTATATAACATTAACCCTTATCCCGCAAACATTTTTAATCCTGAAAATAGTATCTGCTTTTTACGTCTGCTGTGTTGAACCGTAAAGTTAACATTTCATATTTCTCACACCATGTGAAGAATCGGTACCAATCTATAACATAAAGCAAATGTGATGATTAACGTTCTATAAAACATGTGTAAAACGGCCACTCAAAAATAGACAAAACAAAGATCTTAATGACAAATGGTACCTTAATGAAGGTCGAAAGTATTGTAGAATTCTCCCCTTTGGTCTTAAAAGCCAATTTTTGGTCTTTTTAGAGTGGCCATTTACACCGGTTTACTGTACAGCACGTGTCCTATATGGCCAGTGCGTACCGTCACTTTCGACAGCTTTTGGGGGTTAATTTGTGCCCAAATTTCACGTCTTTATAATTTTGACATGTGAAGAATTGGTACGTATTTGTCACACATGTGAAGGATTGGTACGAATTGTTCTCATAGGTAAACAATTTGCACCAAATTTTCAATCATGAATTGGTACCAAATACCCACACATGTGAAGGATCAAGCAATCATATAGAATTGTATAAATATATTTAAACGTTTAAACCATTAAAGCGCCAATTGCAACAAAAGTCGTCTGCTTTTCTCGTCTGCTTAAATGTTTATGAAGCCTCTTTGACAAACAGTGTGGCCCCATATCAGACTGCTCCTATAGGAGCAGTCTTTTCTGGGGCCACGCTGTTTGTTTCTATACTTAATTTGTCAGTTATCTTAGGTAATTATTTGCAGCAGACGACTTAAGCAGACGACATTTTAGATGCATTTTTTCTTGGCGCTTTAAGGGTTAAAAGTTGTAGCGCGAGCATGATTTTGTGGCAACAACTGCTACTTACAAATTTCAAAGGGACGTAACTCAAAAATATCAATACAAGAGTTCTGGTTCTTCTACTATAATGTTGAACACACTGTTCTGTGTTCCAGGAAGATACTATAAATAGAGGATCTTACATGAGTGCCCATGTTTTATTGAATTTATTAAACGAGTTGGGGAAAAGAGATAAAATGCGAGGCTTGCCGAGCATTTAATCTCTTTTTCGCAACGAGTTTAATAAATTCAATAATACAAGAGCACGAATGTTAGATTCTATTTATCATATGACAAATACTTTGAAATCTCATTTCTGGCGTAAAAACGTTATGATTTTGTCATCATGTACGCAACGTTGTTATGGACGTCCTAACGTTTCCCGTAAATCTATAAACCACTAGTGGTTTATCGATTTTATTGCATGGCGTTATTTCACTCCCAGACACTACGTCATATGATAAACCGTTTTAAAGTGTCAGGGTGGACATGATTGTCAACCCCATTTTTATATTTTGAATTCTATAATGATTGGCTCCAAAATAATTATTGGTTCTCAGTCAAAAATATGATTCCTAATTTTGAAGTCGTTGTCAATGTTTACTGCCATTGGATCGGGTATGCCATATCTGCACATTTTTGTTGAAGAAATTGTCGCGTTATTAGGTGCTATGGCTGATAAATGGGTGTCTGGAGTCCTGGAGTCCTTAAAGCGTCAAGAAAAAAATGCATCTGAAAATGACGTCTGCTGAAGTCGTCTGCTGCAAATAATTGCCTAACATTACTGACTTATTAAGTATAGAAGCAAACAGCGTGGACCCAGAACAGACTGCTCCTATAGGAGCAGTCTGATCTTCTGGGTCCCTACTGTTGCCATAGAGGCTTCTTAAACATTTCAGCAGAGGAGAAAAGCAGACGACTTTTGTTGCGATTGGTGCGTTAAGGGTTAAAGGCCTATATTTCAGTTTATAAGGGTTACTAGCGGATTAACTGATAAGGGACATATTAAATCAATTTCAATATCTCACTGAACTAAAGGGGCTCTAAAAGGGCACTTACCTGTATAAAACAAAATACTTTCACCAAGATAAATATCAATAGTTTATAAGAAATTACCTGGGACCACTATAGTATCACCTGCGAGTAGTTCATAATAATCTCATAAAGATTGCCTCATGACTCAGAGACCTCAAGAAATCCTCAAGTTCAAATACTTGAAATATGGCAGAATGGCATTAAATGCACTTCTTTTTTAACATGGCGGCATGCAAAACCATTTTACTTATCTTTCGCTATTTTTATACAACGAGTTTTTCAATTGCATCATGGAAATGCGTCATTGTCATAAAGCTGAAAAGATCTATTAGCATGACGGAAACAATAAAGACTTTATGCAATGTTTCCATGGATTTTTAGTCGTACGTACTTAACGCTGTCCTTGCTGGCGGCGACTTTTGTTGTCTGCTGATAACCTTTACAAACAATTTGAATCCAAATCAGGCCAAACAAAACGTCGGGCCTGATCTGGATCCGACAGTTTGACATTCTGAAAGTGTTCCTGCAGGATTATTTAAAGGTTTGTTTGAAAACAATCAAAAGACGACAAAAAGCATGCAAAATTACCCATTATCATGGTAAATAGTTTGCTACCTGAACTCGCCTGAACCTGAATTTCATATTAAGGAGCTTATTATATGCCAATTAATTTACTTTATATGATTATATTTTGCCATGAGCCATTGCTACAATCGTCATAAGGACCTCTGACGGTGGTAATGGGAATCTTAGTGTATCGCTGTCTATAATTTTGATAAAAATAATGTCAATCAAATGCTTCTATCTTCACATATAAACTCGCTGTTGGTCCCTGTTTTATGATTTTGCATTTGATTTCCTATTTCCATGAATGTACGGCTTTATTTTGGGCCAATAAGTGTCTAAATGTTTACTCAAATGGGCATCGAGGAGAGATAGCTTATCAGCTAACAATAAAGGCGCACCTGGTTGGAAAACCCAAAGACATTTTTTTCTCGCGTTGTGGCCCAAATTACACTAGCAAAAGCAAGGCAAAATAATCTCATGCATTTATTCGTATCATGCGTAAATTCATGGTGCTTAAAATGCATCACAGCAAGCCAATAATACAGAGAAATGCCATGTCCATCGTAGCGAACACATATGTAAAATGTTCAAAACCTGTACAAATATAAATATAAAACATATAGGCCGCTCCAAGTCTATTGCATCTTTCAAATTCTTCCCGCCTTTCAGAAGACCTAAAATGCAAAATTCCCAAGAGATCAGGCGGTGCACAAGCGGTACTAGACTATTTTAATAATTTTGTTCTAACAATGCAGGTAATTTTAAATCAATATTGGAGGTTGATCTTTTGAATAACGCAAGTAACAAAATAATATTCCAGATTTTCGCGTTTCTTTTTATTCCGGAAGGACTATAGTTATGATACATCTCAGTGAACTGGTCAGACTGGTGGAATTATAAACAGAACATGTATAACCTGTATGTAAGATATTTACAGGTAATAGTCAACGTTATGGACAGCATACTAATTAACTACAAACAATGAAATACTCTAGACCCGAATTCTATGCAAACGCAACACTTTCGAAGTGTCTCAAGTTTTAAGCTGCAAACATTATTTTACAATGTATTCATATGAATAACTGACAAAGCTTTGAGTTTCTGCCAAAAAAGTGGTCACAAAAATGCCCCCGCCCACCAACCCCTACGGTCCTGGAAATAATAGGCATATATTTATTTTGTTTGGTGCACTGGAGTACAAACATGCAGTTGTCAATTATACGAAAAGCTAGCCATAGGCTCTCAAAATCTGGGGAGATTGAATAGGAGACGGTTTGAGCCCCTTTTAGGGATATGCCAAATTTTCAAAAAAGGTAAAAAAAATATAGCCTCGTATTTCCACAATGTTTGCTGCCTAGCTAGAACGTTATATCTACTTTTTATATCCCAAATTAAAATTTTCTTGCTTCAAGTGCTGTTTAAGCTGGTTTGGGTTTTACTTGCTCCCAGACTTTAGTGTTTACAATTGTAAAATGTTTGAGACAAACAAAATTACTGGCCTCACAGTTAGCAAACGATGTTTAGCTGACATAAGCTTATAGGCTGGGGCCCAGGGTGAAAAAATTCAAAAATGTATACCCTGAAAGTAGCAAGGATTGTTATAGTATAAATTTGTAGAAGTATATATGGTCGCTGTATAGCAAGCTTCTCGGAATTGCATAACGCCACTAGAGCTAATAAAGTATGGTAGCCCATGTGCGTCATATGTATGCATGCGTTTAATACAAACGCTATTATCTCAGCAACGCGTCATTATCTCAGCAACGCGTCATTATCTCAGCAACGCGTCATCCAATTGAAATCAAACTGCCTTTCAGGAATGACAATGTGTTTATTTTAAAAGTTTTGAGTATTAGTTTCAATTTCAAAGAACTGTTGCTTTACCATTACGCATGCAATGTTGTGTACCATATGTAACCAGATAAAACGTAATGTTTCGTTTTCTCCTATCTGTATATGCCACGACTCAATTTGATTATTTTCACACAAACACATCATAACTGTCCGTAAACTACATTGCTACCTATTTGGGTAAGATTTGATATCCAATATGGCTGCCGTCGCACTAAGGTATGAAAACGTATTTTTGGGGATCATTCCTTATCCTACTAACAGGTCACGTTTAAAATGCTTGCGTATTTAGTGGGACGTCCGTGTGCTTATTTCACAGCTTAAAATGTATTGTCACGTAAGAATGGACACTTTAAGATGGCCTTGAATATGAGCACATAGGCTGTAAAATAGATTCGCTTTATTTAATGCATTGTTTTGGCGAACCAGAAGGGGGGATATGCAAAAAAAACATCGCAATGTTAAGTACATCCCAAACGGTTACTTACTTTTTTCTTAGTATGCGGTAAAAGCCTACATGTAAATTAAGTTGATATAGGATGGCACCATTATGTTTCATTACATAGCTATTGTGCGAAAAGCGTGAGAATCTTTTGACATTTATAATCAGTTGACCGATTTTAAAAATCAACACACGCGGAGGGCAGTGTTGGTGGCTTATCTGTTGGTCTTCTTTTTGTCCTGTCACACTATACATCAATTAAATGTTATACACATGTAGTCTTTAATTCATTTTTAAGGATATTTTAAATGTTATAATGTAGAATGCCAATGTATTCAGTGTATTATAATGTTTAACAATCACAATAAATTGTTCAACTGAACCAATGTTATTTTGTACAATAGCACATTGCTATAAATATAGAGTTTGTGGCCAATTTATTTATGAATTTTGTTATATCCATTCTCTTGAAATTAGCATTAACTGTAGTTAATGATATACTTTGTGATGTCAATTATGTGAAATGTAAAAAGTCTATGGTTGTATGCTTCATTTCAGTCACGTGACACATTAAAGTCCCCAAAGCGAATCTAAAGACAAAAACAATGAATGCTTATGTTCAACACTCTCTATATTATAAATCTGAAAGAAAAGACTTAAAACATTAACAACGATGATTGTTAGATACAATATTATAATTCTCTTCCTATAATCTGGTCAGAAATTTTTATTCATAATTATAAACTGTTGCCTAGCAACAATACAACATGTACAAATTTGACATACATGGTATAATAAAACAATCACCATGGCAGCTAGACTTTCCATACTTGCATACTGTTATGACATTACCTGAACGACATACTGATGTATCCTTATATGGATTTATTGAAATTCCTTCCAATACCAAAGTGTATTAAAAATCATCATTTTATATTTAAAGAAAATCAAAACAAGGATTAACAATTTAAGTAAGTTTCAGAACGTCCACAGCAGCATTTAGATGCACAATATTAACTTTTCATACATATTTTACTTAAATAGTATGCATACCTGAATGTCTATAGTATAGTTTGAAGTACATATATTACTTGTTCACATCTAAACAGTCATATCTGGCTCTCTTATACATTTAATTAATTTTATTTTATGAAGTATGCAGTTTTGTAAGCTTGAGGTATTTAATTTGGCATACTTGTATGTTTTACATGTAGTATCAAAACATTTTGAAAGGTATAAAATTGTTTAAAGATGTCAAATCAAAGACACAAGTCCATTAAAATCAAATACAAAGCTAAAAATGAATAAAATAGTCAAAAAGGGACAAAACAACTGAAAATGAAAGAAAAAGTAGCAAAAAAGAAAAGAAAAAAATAGGAAAAAAAATAGGAAAAGAAAAAGACAAAGACAAAAATAGATAAAACACAATTAAAAACTATGGTGGGGATATATAATGCAGCTGAAACTGGCGCCATGAAACTGGTTTAAGCCCTCCAGTAAAATATTTTTACGGACCGTTCGAAGGCGGTACTTCTTTTGTGGATCATTTGTGTTATTTATGTCTTGTGTTTGTCATGCATTCGCGTCTGTTCATTGCTGCCATGTGATCACCTGCTAGGAAAGGACTGACCTCTTGACTCTTGTTTGTGACGATTAATTGTGTTTTTGTCACTTTCCCATGTGGTATCCTAGGTCAGGTGTAGTACTTGATTGTAATGATTCCTGATATTTGCCGACTTTCTTACTTTTATTGCTGCAGATTACGACATCAGTAGTCAAAAATTACGTAAACCTATTATACCTTTAATTTCTGTTTTCTGTTCATTAAATCTTCCATCACCGCCCGGTGATGACTCGTGGACTACTGGAAAGAATTTGTTTGTTTGTTTTTTTTTGTAAAAATAGACTTCAATCAATTTATACGAGTACAGTTAGCTGTGTTTATAACCTGAAACAACACATTCTTTTCAGTGATTTGTGGATTTGTGTGTGCATTGTTTGCGTCTGTTCAGTGTTTACTTGCAGCATAATCACCTCATTAGAAAATGTTAGTTATATTGTTTCTTAACCATGTTTATTATACAAGTCATTAGGATATAGTATCTTATCCTCTTGTAACCTTGTGTAGGATGATCGTCACGCTATTGTACTCCTCTGTTGCTTTTTTCATTTTTTGTTGATGGGGTACCTATGTTTGTTTTTGCCACATGGGTAAACTAATGGGTATATTATTTCAATTTTTATTTTTTAGTGTTGCAAGCATATTTGCCTCTCGGCTAATAACAAAATAATTGTCTTATTCCTTTTGGTCATGAAGATTACTTAACAAATCGAAACGAACAAACACAAACTTTGAATAGCATAGACAGTCTGTGTTTTCAAGCTAGATTTTAAACATAAGGCAAATAAAAATATGTCCCCCACCTCATAACATACAATGGTATATATGAGGCAGAATAGATACCATTTACAATCCCATTTGCTACGATAACATGTTTAACAACGCGTTTAAATCATTATTACGATTTTTAAAGGAAAACGGCTTCCCATACAAATGTCGCTTATACGGCAATTAGCAATTCGCAACAAATTGCTATACAGTGGTTTTGTATTACCGAATGACCAAATGTTCTTTGTGCAAAAAATCAGCTTTGCTACTTTCGGTGTAAGCATCGATGACTTTTTAACGAGATGCGCTAGTCTGGGCTACAGCCTATTATGGTTGTACTTAGTCTGCTTAACGCAATCCGCATGAAGGGCTAGTCAATAGATCAAAGTAAAAGACGCAAAAACTGATCAGCTCTGGCTGAGTGCACATGCTATTTTCTTTTTAACGAAGTAGCCATGATTCAATATCAAATAAGTAGCTCAGACTCTTGGAACATCATGCCAAGATGCATTTACCTATGTCACCTATGTAAGCAGGAAACCCCACATTTATATAATAATACTTAAGATTATATTGGTATTTATTTTTGCACTAAAGCATAAATTAGAACCAACTCCTCAATTAGTTGGCATAAACACTGCCCACAAGCAATGTTTTGAACACAAAGTAGAAGAAATGACACAGTTTTAGTGCAAATATATACTTTACCAAACAAAATGGTCAGGTATATATGCTTTCTATTGAACTGAGTTTCAAACCGCTCATAAAGAAATCAAATAAGGTATTTTGAAAACGGATTTGAGGAACACGTTAAGTAAATAAGATGAAAAGAATTCCTAAAAATTATTTTTTGATAAATATGTCATATTAATATTTGTAAAACCAACATGTTTTTCACCCAAAATATAAGTTTTTGAATTTGATAGTTTAACTGATTATATAGGCAATACATTTGAAAATTTTGAATAAAATTCGGACATGTGGTTAATGCTTTAGAGCACTTTGAAGCAACAATCCCATTTTATACAAAATAAGACTACCTTTTTTAGAGCGAATATTGAATATCCGAGGGTGTTCCTATTTAACATCGTTTTATAAAAAAGACTATTTACAATCGAGTTCAATCTGAAAGGTCCTACCTAGTTTGTTATTGAATTAAACAATCAGAGTTTTGAAAGAAAAATGTACAATTTCAAAACATGTAAGTTTTGAGGCACAATGTGAAAAATGCGTTTTCTTTCCATTGTGTTTTTTTTAATATTTGCATTGTCAATTATTGTGATTCAATCTATTGTCAATACTTTTAGCGACTTTATTTTGGGCTAGTACCATTGCTCTGTTTTAAAACGTACACATAACGATTTAAATGCAATGTGTGTGGAAAATTAAGTGCACAGCCCTTTATTTTTATTGTGTGTATTTCAAAAGGCCTAAAATCACAGTTAATTTGGCAAAGGTGCACTTTCATAATGCTCTTTTGATATTATTTGCTAAACATTTCTGTTTAATAGTTACATGGAAGGCCCAGGGCGAACCACAATAAAATGAGCCATGAGTGAGAAAATCTGTCTTAGAGTTTCCAGCCAGATGAGACACAAACTGGGCTCTACAGCTATAGTACAGCTTCAGAAGATGGCTAGAGGCTTGACATTTCAGATTTAGAACGTAGAGGTATTGTACTTTCTATATAGAGAAAACAAAGGCGTTGATCAGCTTCTCGGTTACCACGCAGCAGATCTGAGTCAGTTTTTACATATGAATAAAGCAGGTTTTCTCATGATGGGGCTCACCTTAGGTAGCCTATCTTATCCTAAGGACCCAGAAAAAGTGGGGAACTTCTTCGAACAGAAATTACAAAATTACGAAGAATCAATAGCAGTAAAACTAGCTCTCTCTCACTTAAGTTTTAGCTCATCTGCATGAAGTCCAATGGATGATTGTAGTCATCTTGGTTGTCCTGGTTCCTCTTACCATTCCAGATCCCGTCACACTGCGTTAAAGTGTTGTTGTTTTTTTATAAATCCGTATCTTATGCCTCGGTTACATTTGCCTTACGACGAGTATACGATGCCCCCACGATGTCCAAATCACCGTTTCCGTGTGGCCTCCGCAGGGAGACCTTGCGATCATCGTACGAATTTACGGGTATCGTGGCCTCTACGATTTTGTTTAACTCCGCACAATGACAAATTTGAAAAAATCGTAAGCCCGTAGCCCGCAGACACATCGCAGTGACATCGTACGATCCCCTTACGGGCACCGCACGGTGATCGTGAGGACAACGCAGGGTTTTAGATATTCATTTTGGCCCAAAATTGATCGTAGACTCTTGCGATAGTCATAAGGAGCCCACAAGGTCGCCACACGATGCTCTTGCAGGACCCATAAAGTCGTGGGGACATCGGACGGTCACCTTGCGGTAACCGCAAGGCAATGGCACAATGATCGTGCGGTCGCCTTGCGACGTGTCAACAATTTCCAGACGAGTATATATTGGTTATCATTAGCTGTTTGTTTCATTTCAATATTGTCTCTAATACCACCATTCAGTGTGACTCAATATGGACCCAGTTCAGTTTGCTGATGGAAGCTGTCTAATAAAGGCCCATAGAGTATGCTTCCATGTCTGAAGTGCAATTGAAAATATGCACCTAACCTGAAATACATATGCATTTTCAGTATATAAAATAAAAAGTCCAGATTTTTTTTGTGATTTATTACTCTGGGTTGTGAATTTGAGTATATATTTCAAGGAATAAAATATATGGGTCTCGTAGTGAGAACATGTGACTAGTTCGAACATTGAAATTTGAATGTATGAATGTTCTACAAAATGTATTTTACTGAAAACGAATGGCAAATGTGCTGACCAGGCTGGGTGGAAGAAAGCGCATTCTGGTCAGTACCTTTGTTATTCGCATGCAACGACTTCATTTTTGCTTATGTGTTGCTGGCGCCCGTAGAGTGCCTTTGGATGATTAAACTGAAAAAAAACATAATAAGCGTTTTAGTCTATGCTGAATCTACGAGACGATACAATTAAAGCATCTTTATTTTTTTCAATAAAAGTGATACATTTCGAATTATAAAAGTGTACTATAAAAAATGGGCTGTTGTAATATTCTGTGATTTAAACTTTATGGAAACTGCAGAACTTAAAAATTGACATTAAAATATACACAAACGTATCACGCTGTTCCTTACCTGGGGACCGTGTTCAACTAAAAATACTAGCCTCTTCATAGTAGGATTTGTGATCACATGACTTTGAAACACAGTTCAAATGGAATCCGAAAATGAACATGGATGGCCGTTTAAAATCATGCACATAATTACACGACAATTGCACAGTCAGCGTACCGACTCCTTGCAACTTCCGCAAGGTCATCGTACGGGCATCGTGCGATTTATATAGGGAAGTTGTGAAGATATACGATGATGGTACGATGACCTTGCGGTTGTCGCACGATATCCGCAAAGTCTCTGTAAGGTTTTGTCCTAGTTTGCCGCCGAAAGAAATCGTAAGGTGATCGTAAGCAATGTAAACACATACGTCGTAGCTTATAGCCGCCTACGATGCCGAAAAAATCGTAGGGAAAATCGTAGACAAATAAATCGTACGACGACCGTAGCAAATGTAACCGAGGCATTAACAACAAGTGATCAGAAAGCGTTCATACTTGGACCATTGGTACCCAGTTGGGATAGCTTTTATTCCATGACATCGGACTCCAGAGTTCATGCCCAGGTATGGTGCTAGAGGCCAGAATCTATAGTCCTGCCGCAATAATAAGAAACGCGAAAATCTGGAATATTATTTTATTAGTTGTATTTTTCCGAACGTTAAGCTCAAATCTGGATTGAGAATATCCTGCAGTGTCAGAAGAAAATTGTTTGAAGAATCTACTACCACTGCCCTTTCTCCTAATCTCTTGGGAATTTCGACATTTTTAGGCTTTCTGAAAAGCGGGGGGGGGGGGGGAACTTAAACGGTGTAACAGCCATGTGACGGCCTAAATATCTGCACTTAAATTTCTACAGGTTAGTGTCAAAAGCATCACCCATTTTAAAATCGTGATTGCTTTGTACATGCCAGTTTTATTTTTTTAAGCACTGCCATTCAGTTGATAGTATCGATTCAATAAGCGTAGACACATATCCAACTGATCCAATACGATCAGTTTGATCCGGGTAAACACTATTTGCTATGTTTGTAAGGACATTTTCTACTTAAACAGCGTGATGTGGCTATTATGGACAGTTTCATAAAACAACTTTTACAGTGGTAAACGGCCTAAACAATATCAGCTACCTATGTAGTACTCGTATTATAGTCAACCATACATTTTCTGTAATTAGTTATTATGAGCTGTTTACATACATTCTTTCTATGGTAATACTCAAGTCAGGGATAATCCTGGACCAAAATGATGATGGGCCCTTAAAATGGGCCAATGGCCCATATCCTATTCAAATACATGCAGATTACATAATTTTAACGGGATTTTTGAAATTTCTAGGGGCCCTTTGCAAAATTTGATGGGCCCAAAAATCCATAATATCTATATTAGAGCATAATTGACATGAGCATATGAGTCCCAGCTAAAAAAAACGTCCATTTAGCAGAAATAATAGTTTTCTAAGAAAATGGATAAGGCCTATCCCAGGATTATCCCTGTCAAGTGTAAAATAAGTGGAATAAAATGCCCAAATTCTACCATCAGAATTATTAGAGCAAAAATTAGCCGTAATACCAGCTAATATCTTTTGTCAAAATACTCCCTGAAATGATTCACGATTATTGAATGCTCAATGCGATGTAAATTGAAAACGTACATCTAGTCATTTATTCGCGATTCTAGTTTATGCAGCAGTACTATATGTTTTCGATACACTTTATGTTATACTGAACAATAGTGAAAATGCTACACTACAGTATTTATATTTTGTAAGTAAGCATTGGACAAAAAGTACCTACTAAAGCTTAATAATGTTTTCAAGACATCCAGCAAGCGATTCGTCGAAGCTCCACCATTTTGCCTCGTTTGATGTCTGAGTTAATTCCTTTTTTGTGTTCAAAGCTTTATTCACTGAATTTTGCAATCGCGCATGCAAAATGGTTATTAGGCTTATCAGAATTTGTCATACTTGTGTTGCATTAATACGCAAGAAAACTGTATTACCACTTGAAACAAGCTCAGAAATCAATTTCGAATTTATCAAATGTGTATAAAAATGTAAAATGTCTCCCTTTGACAAAAACAAATAGAATATTAAATATTTGGTAATCTTTAATTTATCACGATTTTCGATAACTTCCTTCCTTTTGCCAAATCAGGTAGACCTATCAGGACATTGTTCCTACCATTTCTCGACCAGCGATGTGCTCAGACTCAGATGAAACAACACATTGATTTTCCTATGGAGATTTCAGTGTTAAAATTTCAAGCTTGGCCTGATGAAAAACTCGCTTTCTTAGGTTGCTTTTCTAAACGATCAACGCATATTTTGGCCGTCACATGTCTAAGACTACAATTCTTCCAGTCGGATCTGGTTGGCAGTAGATTTCTGAAGGCCTAAACTGTGTGAGATTTCTGTTCAAATTTGTAACCTGAAAAATTGGACCCCTTTCACATTTAAATGACATTTTTCTGTCTTGTTTTTGTTATGCTTTCGTGCGCGTCTGTTTATTGATGCCTTGTGGTCCCCTGCTTGGAATAGGCTGACCTCTTGGCTCTCGTTTGTGATGTCTAATTGTGAAGGTGTCACTTTCCAAGGACCTCGGACAGTTTCGTATTCAATCTGCCCAAATTTTGACAGCCTGTGGCTAGGATAATGCATAACTGACAACTATAGTTTTGTGCTTAAATCAAACCCTTACATTTTGTGTACCTAGCAAAATAAAAATATTTTGAAAATATATCATTATTAAGCCATGACTCCAAGGTTTAGGGGGTGGGGGTATTTTTTGTGACCAAATTTTATTTCACAGAAAGTCAAAGTTTCGTAGAGTATTCACCTACATACATGTAAATATTATGTTTTGGGCGTAATACTTGAGACGAAAGTGATGCGTTTGCATAAAATTCGGGTTGAGAAGATTGCATTGTTTCATCTAAAGAAGTGTGCTGTCAATTACTTTCGACTATTACCTGTAATGTTCCAAGTGAACCAATTTGACTTGTGCACTGAGGTGTATCATATCTGCATACTGTATAAATCATAGTCTAGATAAACACAGTTTTTGAGCGTAAAATCGTTAATATTTTCTTACACATCAGGTTTAACCTATAATTTGGTGCTTAAAAGAACCGTCTCATTGAGACGATTCTTTTGAGTACCCAAAACATATGTTTTGTTTGAGAAAGGAGACAATTAATTACTTTGTAAGCACTCATAACTAAAGCCCTGATACATGCCATTTACCTACAGGTTTTTACAAAATAAGTTTCAAATAAGTTTTTATGATAAAGCGTTTTTGAGCATTTCGACAATGTTCCCCCCGTGACCAATCATGCCGTTTTTATATGATGTATAAAATGTAAAAATACAATTGTATGCCAAAGGATTAGTTTGGTCAAGGGGGGGGGGGGTAGGTAGGGGGGAAAGCACTTCATTAAAACGCTTTCTATTTTCTATATGTTGAATAGCAAAAACAGAGTTTTCAACCCATATTTTTCAATTGATACTTGTCCAATGAGAAAACTGCTTTTTGGATAAGTCGAAGTTTGAACCTACTATCTTTTTCATAGAAAATATATCGTTTTCTTTCAAATTTTTCTCTGGTCATTTTTATGGGCAATTCTTTATTAAGACTGTCCGAGGTCCTTGGTATCCTGGGTCAGGTGTGGGATTGATTGTATCGATTCCTGATCTTTGCCCTCTTTCTTACTTTCCATGTGTTTCCTCTGGACAACATCCGTAAACCTTTTACTTTATGCATAACCCAGTCTTTGAACAGTCAGATATTCTTTCATTTGCTTTACTGGATTGCATTATTTTGCATATACTGAATGAATGGCAAACAATTCAGGTGTAGCGTTTTTACTTTTGTTCAGTATATAACCAACACGGGGATCACTGACCTGAACGACATCAAATTATTTAGTCAACCCGTTGCATTTTATTAATAAACTGGGTCAGTTTATGTCCATTCTATCAACAGTAATACTCCCCCGTTGAAAAGAACCAAAAATATGCCAAAATTCCATCCAATTACAGAAAAACACAGCAAAAACACCAAGTTGAAAATTTTGTCAAAAAATACTGCAGCTTTTTCTATTCGCATATCGAAAAGTTCTAGAGAAAATAACGTGAAAAGATGCACTTAAAGTCGATTTTTCACGTTTCTTATTAATGCGGCAGTACCTTAGTACACCTTTAAAATGTGGGATTTACTGCGTTTGAAACTTTACATAAGTCCATATCTTGACAACCACTACTTAAGACCATAGGTAACTTGTTTGGTTGGATTACGTTTCATAGCATCGAAACCCATGGTTTATGCCTAAGGTGGGGCTAGAGGTCTAAAACTAGTACACCTTTAAAATGTGGTATACTTTTATAGGCAATTTTAATATGCAAGAAATACTTATGCTTGACAACAAGTTTGTGGAAACCATTCATACTATACTCAGAAGAAAAAGTTTAGTCAGTACAGATACTGTGTGCAATACTTTTGTAAGACAGTCTTAATATTGACAAAAAGCTTACTCAAAATAAAATTCATGTAATGTCTTACAAATGTGAACATTTTCAATAAAACATTATGAAAATATACCCTTTTTCTTCATCAAAATTACACAAAGTGGTCAATATTAAAATTCAAATTTTATAACTCAAAAATCCGACTAGCGCCCCTCAGACGATTTCTGGAAGTACAGACGGAAATTCTCGTACCTGTTGCATGACTAAGGAATTTAAGAAGTTTCCAAGCGACCATGAAGCGATTACGTCATGTTGACGTCACTATGACCCTGGCTTCAAATGGCAACGTTATCCGTGGTCTCCCCAACGGAGGCTTGTCATTTTTACTGCCAGGCCGTTGAAAACGTGTTTGCAGACGATAAATTGTTTGTTCATTGCATCCAAAACTGTGTGTTACGTCAGCAACACGTGTACCTGTTTCAAGACGTCAAAACGCGGTATTTCTGTAATTTGTTGATAGCCTGGACGGCGAATTAAGCTTGCTAGCACTGAATTTTCTCCGGATTATTGCAATAGGAACAACTCTCTTTCAATATCGAACAGTATATGAGAAAATAACCCTGCCGGTTTACCGCAGCACGTGCACATCGTGCATTTTGAAATTTGGTTGATACAGTCTAATAGAGGCATTATTTGTCACGCAATGAACAGGTACATGTAAAGTTACGATAATACAAATCATGTATAAAATTTGACAAGGATATATGCAGTATTGTTGATTTTATGAGAAAACATAAATACTGACTAAACTTTTTCTTCTGAGTATAGTACCAAGGGTATCCTTAAGGAATGTCTTTCATTCCATGACATCACATTCCAGTGTCTTCTTCAGGTGTGGAGGTAGAGGTCAAAATCTAATACACCTTTAATTTTCAATGTATTTTTCTTGAGCTCCTATCAGAACGCATTCTGATTTCGAAAATAGGTACATTGAAGAATTTACTTTAAATCTATTCGATGGCATCGGACATAAGTGTCGATATCCAGGGTTGGGGCCAGAACTTAGAACACTTTAGTGATTTAAATAGTATTTTACGCAAGTTTTTATAATGAGTTTATATCTTGACAGTCACTGATCAGAAAGCCTGGATGACCCTACGGCAACTGACGACAGGGTCCATACCCGGGAATGGATCTTAATGTCAAAGTCATATTTTCTTATATAAAAATGATGAAAATAAATTAGCCAAATAGTTGGCTAGTAATCGCTCATCTTTATGACCTGGAAGTGTTAGTCATG
Organism: Loripinus fragilis; assembly: GCA_964019695.1. Taxonomy (NCBI): domain Eukaryota; kingdom Metazoa; phylum Mollusca; class Bivalvia; order Lucinida; family Lucinidae; genus Loripinus; species Loripinus fragilis. The sequence goes on from OZ026514.1 coordinate 127,799,559, forward strand.
AGATTAAGATCATTACCTCCTTCCAAGGTCTAGTGACTTTACTATATGACCTCTAATTGATGTATGAAAATGCTACTTTTAGATTATGATTTAGTATGACCAGACATTTGACCCCATATAATTATAAGTGAATGTGACACAAATTCATGGTTTTATATCTTTAAGACTATTTGATATGCAATGAAAACGAAAACGCAACACAAAAAAATGAACTTCTGAACGAAAGACGAGGTTTTATTTATTGCAACCTTATACAGCTTATATTGTACTAAATACGTTTGTTTTATCTCCTTGTTATATCTTGATTTATATGTTCTGGGAGATGATGCATTGATAAGTTAGGGGTCTTTCATGCAAACCAAATAATGTATCTGTCTGGATTCACATCTGTATTAAGGGCGAGGTTGGCGCGGTGAAATCGGTTAAAGCCCTCCAGTAAAATATTTTACTGACCGTTCCAAGGCGGTACTTCTTTTGTGGATCTTTTTTTCTTGTTTTTTTCTGTCTTGTATTTGCTATGCCTTTGTGTGCGTCTGTTTATATGTGCCTTGTGGTCACCTGCTGGGAAAGGGCTGACCTCTTGGCTCTCGCTTGTGGTGTCTAACTGTGAGTTTGTCACTTTCCCATTGGTATCCTGGGTCAGGTGTACTTGATTGTATCGATTCCTGATCTTTGCACCCTTACTTTGATGGGTTAAATTTTGAAAGGGTATTATCATCCGTTTAGTGATGTCATTGATGACGTCGCATGAAGTTAGCATGTGATGCAATCCAATTATAATGTTACGATTAGAGAATCACCTGGTATAAAGGGAACAGCAACATTGAAAGTAATAGCATTTGAAATGCAGGCCCTTATTTTATCATACAATATGCCACAAACTCGATCTAATGCAGATAAAAAATAAGAAAATAAGATATTTGCATAATTGAAAGCAATGGGTGGCAGCAAATTTAGGTTTTGTGGCGTCACGCAGCCCTGATTTAATATCCATAAACAGAATAACTATATTCCTGCTAATTATTTGAGCTATGGTTGCATTTTTATTGCTTCTTCTGTTAAAAACCTTTGATTATGCAAAAATACCCATACAGTTTGCATTGTAATTGGGTATCTTATTGGCTTTTCAAAATTTACAGGAAGTTTATTAAAAAAACTAAATGGAGGCCTCCATTGGCTCAAAAGATTTCAGAAGTTTGATTTTCTAACTGCTCTAACTTTCTTATTCTATATCTGATTTTGATTGGGTTTGTGACAGATTGCATGGTTTAACAAGGGCATGTAAGACACAAATGTTTTTTTTATTATTCCATGCCCTTTTAACATCAAATAAAAATGTCTTAGTAGTGCCTGAAAGAGGCGTTAACGGAAAATGTAATGACGTTAGCATGAGTTCTCAGAGGCGCTGATGCATGAAGGAACTTAAATCGTTTGTAGGAATAGTCTCATTAAGTATATCTCAGCATGCCGACTTAAAAGAGTTTTGTAAAATGAAATACATCGCATTTCGGCCAGTTACACTCAAACAAATTTCAAACGCAACAGCAAAATAAAAAATACAAGTGAGCCTGTCGACAGTTTACAAAATAATGTTGTCGAATCACTCTCTTCCAAGTCATGGAGACAAAAGTTGTAACTGACATCAATGTTCTACAGAAAATGTGTAACTACGAGATAAATCAGAGGTGATTTGTGTGCTTCACTATAATACACACCCAGGTTCTATCTACTTGTTTGCGATGCGATTCAGCAGCCAATTCATAATATTACAGTCAGGAAATGGTAAGGAAGTAGCCAATTTTAATCTTTTGACATCCAACTTATTCCATTTTCGGGGTATTTCAAGAAAAACATTGTTTGGTCATTTAACATGAATGTTTCGAATTGAATTTTGATTTAGATGTATATATAAGTGTGTTTTATGCTTGGTTTACTGTGTTAAGAAATGGGTAAAAAGTAGGTCATCAGAATCGGAATACAGATGGTATTATTGTGTAACATATACCAGAAACTAGATTTTTCACTGAAGACGGAATCTGGACAAACAGATTATGTCAGTAATTTCAATTTTCAATTGACATGAAAAAGAACGCACCAAAAGCACATATAAAGATGTAACATCCCTTTTACCCGACTCTGTCGATTATTGGTAATATCTTTGTCTGCATGGATTGCCCACGTTTCCCTAGATTATTTAATCTAATCAGTCCATCACCTCATTCATAATGCCGTTTAAGAAGAAGCTGCCTACTAGCCACATCCACCAACAATGTAGGGTAAAGTCGGGTAAATTCGGACATCAGCTAAAGTCGGACACACGTTTGCAAACAGTGGAAATCGAGATGAGACGGCTCCTTATGAGCCGTCTCATCAGGATTTTCACTGTTTGCTTAGTTAATTTATTTTTTATTCCAATAATTGAACTATGAAACAAACAAGGCAGCTGTCCGAATTTTGCTGTCTGTCCGAACATACCCGACTTTACCCTAATATTCATATCTGTAAACCAAAGATTATACAGTACCAAGGAATCATCTGCTGTCACTTTTAGACGAATATGTATGTTCACTTCAATTGAACATTGTTTTATTTGTTTTTGTTTTCCATTTGGCCCAATCCATAACCTCTTATAAATAAATTGTAACACAAAAGTAATAAAAAAAGGATATATTCTCAGCCAGCATACAAAATCGGGACACTAGGGTAAAGTCCGGTTACTTCGGACGTCAGGTAAATTCGGACATACGTTTGCGAACAGTTGAAATCCAGATGAAACGGCTCCTTAGCCGTCTCATCAGGACTTTCACTGTTTGCTTAGTTAATTTATTTTTTTAATTCCAGTAATTAAAATATGAAGCAAACAAGGTCGCTGTCCGAATTTACCTGATGTCCGACGTTACCTGACTTTACCCTATTGGCCCACCAGCGGAAAACGATTTGAATTTTATATTCTTAAATTCATTCCCGTAACGGTATTGTTCCGTTTTTCATCCTGCGTTCTATATTGTCAGTATTTGTAGAATATCGTTTTGTATGCAATATTATACTATTTGTATTAAACTTGACATAGGTTTTGAAAACTGGATCATGTGTTATGACAATATGGTTAGTAAAATATACCCTTCAGAGCTCCAACTTAATAAAGCCAATGCCTCTGATACCGAAGCCGCATTTTTAGACTTGCATTTGTCAATTTCTAATGATATTGTTTCTACCAAAATTTATGACAAACGTGACGACTTTGATTTTGAAATTGTCAATTTCCCATTTTTAGATGGTGATGTTCCTCGTTCTACATCCTATGGAGTCTATATCTCTCAACTCATTCGTTTTGCTAGAGCATCTAGCTATGTTGCTGACTTCAACACTCGCAATAAATTGTTAACTCAGAAACTTCTTAAACAAGGCTATCGGTATCATAAACTTCGCAAAACATTTTCAAAATTTTATAGACGATACTATGATTTGATTTCTAAATTCCAAGTTGGACTTAAATCTCTCTTGCGCCAAGGACTTTCGGAACCTGATTTCTATGGTGACTTGGTGTATAAGTTGAAGAAGATTGTTGGCTCTAATAATTTTTCAGCGCAGTTCATTAAAATAATTTCCCATTATAAAAAGATTGGCTATAACATTAATGTATTGCAACAGACTGCATGCTTGGTAGTCAACCCAATCACGGTTGGCAACTTTGCTTTCCTCTTTGATTGCACGCCGGTGGGTCGGACTTCAGACTCTATGATGGTTCCGACTTAAAGACTTATCTATTGATGAGATGGTAGGGGCCTGATGCTTTGGCTGTTTGTCGGGCCCACCGGGGTTTACCTGTTGGATTTCTTTTGCTCCGGTATTCAGTTTAATTTACTGTTGAGTCCTTATCCTTGCTTTATCCCATTGTTATATCTTGATTTATATGTTTTAGGAGATGATGCATTGATAAGTTAGGGGTCTTTCATGCAAACCAAATATCTATGTGTCTTGATCCACATCTGAATTAAGGGTGAGGTTGGCGCCGTTAAACCGGTTTAAGCCCTCCAGTAAAATATTTTACTGACCGTTCCAAGGCGGTACTTCTTTTGTGGATCTTTTATGTTTTTGTTCTGTCTTGTGTTTCCTATGTTTTGTGCGCGTCTGTTTATATGTGCTTTGTGGTCACCTGCTGGGAAAGGGCTGACCGCTTGGCTCTCGTTTGTGGTGTCTTCTGTGAGTTTGTCACTTTCCCATTGGTATCCTGGGTCAGGTGTGGTACTTGATTGTATCGATTCCTGATCTTTGCACCATTACTTACTTTACACATATATTGACTACTTCTAAATAGTCTTTGTGCGTTTCTGAAGTTTGTCAATATCTATAAAACATGCAGAAGTAGATAGCACATTCTACAATTTATCTCTTATGTACAAAGGACTGGGGTTTTGCAAAGGTATGTCTTAAAGTTTTTACTGTTTGTTTGTTTGATTTGAGTCTTTACGTCCCATCAACACTCTTTCAGTTAAAAAGGGACGGGTCTTCCTGGGTTGAACCAGTACTAAGCTAGAATTAATGTATCTTTCTCAAGGACCACAACACAGTGACGCCGGTGAGGCTCGAACCTGCAGCCCCTCGGTCTCGAGTCAAGCACTCTACCACTGAGCCACTGTGCTCCCATAAGTATTTACTGTCAGTAGTTATTGGCCTCCGAGGTTGCCTTCTCTTAACCATTAAAAACAGCATTGGTTTCAACCGAACCGACTTTCATTCTTCATTTATTAATATAAGAGAATAGCAAACTATGTCTCATTAAAGAGACTAAGTCTGCAACTATGAACATGTTTCGAAAATTTTTCTTTTCTTTTTATATCATTTATAAAAGCAGAATTAAGTTAAGTTTTCACAATTAATCTGTCCACTATAGCTGAAAACTGCATGAAAAAGTGAATTATCTTATAAATACAGGTGTTTTTTCTCTTGTTGGTAATTATTTGCGTCCCTCCAATAATTATAGACAGTCAAGTTTTAACATAAATGCTGTTGTTTTGATACTGATAATTTGTAAAGATTTATGATATTGGTAAAATGTATACCTGAATTTTAGTTGTTTACTGTGCTCTTGAAAAATAGAAACATTATTTCAAAAAATAAAGATCAAAAGTTACAGACTATGCAGATTTAATTCACCAGCGCTGACGCGCTGGTGATATACATTAGTAAACTTCCATTGGGCGCGTGTTCGATTCGGGCCTGTTCCATTAGCAAGTTGCGGAAATTGATCAGGTGTTAACTCCCCAACAGCAGTGTCTTTTACATTTCTTTCTCAGACTCCCCGTCGATCAAGTTACTTCCTAAATTCCATCATTGCGTGAGCGATGTTGATATACTTTGGATACTGGATTGCTTCTAAAAGCGAAAAGGCCTATTAGAGACCTTACCACTTAGCGAGAATCCCGATCAAACATGGGCCCTTCGGATATTCTAGACTAAATGTGACGAAATATCTAGATGTAGATGGGTCAGTTTCAATATGCCCCCTAGGCATTATGTGCATTGACTTCGATTGAGGAATACAGTTGAATGACCTAATACAAACTGCTGGGGAGGGGGTAGACTCTATAATTATTCAGTGTATTCATGAGCAGACTCTTACTGGAATATGCATATTTCCTGTCTTATTTGCTTCCAATGGATCACCTATGTACAAATCGTTAACTTAAACAAAAAAAATACTCAGAGCTTGAAGCCCATAAAACACTGAAAAAGGTGGCTTCAACAAATGCAATAATAAAGCACTATAAAAGTTCTTCTTTAATAACTGTAAAACGCCATGCGATGGTTCTAAGCTTTTTTAAAAGCTAACCTTGTATGAAAACTATGTCACAAAGGAATGGTGGTGATTCGGTAAACAACTCGTCCGCAGCTAGGAAACACAGTTTACTATTCTGTAAATTATATACCTTTCGGTGATGGTTTCAATGAAGAAAGAAATAAGAATTCACATTTTTTAACCGCCGACGATGAATCTTAGGTAAATAAAATGTGTCCAAAAAATGTGTCTTAGTGCCAACATAGATGGGTAGGTCAACCTTAAGTAATCGTCGTACATAATTGCCTCGTCACTAATATGAAAGTGGCCGAAACGAATGATCTATTCTACATATATGATTAATGCGAGCCGCGAACAACCTGGACTACTGGTTTTGGACCCAAAGGATCAGGGTTGATTCCGCCAGTTGCACCTATTTTTCAGAGTATTTTTCCCATTTTTAGCATCTGAATGCTGAATAACTTCATTACACGTATAGCTATATGGAATTATGAAAATGACGCAAAAATTCATCCCTTGTTGTTTTATATTGAATTATGCACGACATGTGCGGGGTGGTTTTAAATTTGGCCCTCCTGAAAGATAATTAGCGTGGTGACCCCTGATTTCTTTTCTTTTTTTTCTGAAAGGTATTAAGTAAGTAAGTATCGTTTATTTTTGTCTCACCAGTGTATACAGTAAAACAAATCTTACATATTAAATACATAAGTACATATACAACTGCCATTCTAAAAGAATTGTTAGAGACAGTAAGAATTTAAGTTCTTTAAATATTTACACTTCTAAAACAATTTCTAAAAAAACACATATATATATATGAGCCCTGCCATGAGAACTGTCACAGAGATTAACCTTATAGTTAAACTATAAATATGACAATATTAAATTGCACATGAAATCAGTATCAGCCTCACTTGTGCCAAGTCGTACAGCCAGATTTTCTCACGCCATAGTCCATAAACTCAATGTGTCTGTGCCGATTGGTATAAAACCCACACACACCATGCCCACAATACAGCCTTCACATTCTTGTATATATATAGTAAAACCACAGCAGGATATTGATGTAAAAGGGTTTTGGAAAAGAATGATCAAGTCTTTAAAATTGAGCGCGTTTTCCTATCTCGCGTCCAGAACACATGTTATAGACACTCAAAAGAACCGTCTCTTGAGATGGCTCTTTTGAGTGTCCAAAACAATGGATAAAACTTAAACACCAAAATATATCTACAATATTACACTTAAAAATTGCCCATCGGTGGTCCTTAACTGATTAAGTTGGTGTTAAGTTGATTTTTAATTTTCAATGGTTTCTAGGTTCAAGCGTTTACCTCCCGACCTTATTCTAGACTATATTATATTACCGTTACTCCTGTGCTACCTTCCCTATGCCGCTCCCACAACACATGTCTAAACCAATGCAAAGGAAAATATCCATTTTCTGTACTAGCGATAAAAATCACATGCTGTGGGTACTCAAAGGAACCGCCTCAATGGGACGATTCCCATGACCCCTGCAACACTTGTCATAGCCAATGTTCGAGAAAACATTTAATTTCAGTGCTAACATTTCCTAAATTGCGACAAAATCGCAAGTTGTGGGTACTCAAAGAGACCGTTTTATGATAGTCCATGAAATAAAAATAATAAATTCAGATTTTCAAAGTCAGATTTTTTAATATATATTTTACTCTAAAAACCAAATTCTATTTGGGGGAATAATATAACTATATCGTGCAGTATCTTATCACGGCTTGGGATAACAAATACATTGGCACATTTTCCAGATTATTTTGAGGTGATGAGCAAAAACTAATATTAAAATAAAGAAGATGGGTGAAGATTACAACTATTTAAGCTTGATATTTAGGACTTCGGTGTTTCATTTTCAGAAAACTAGTCAAAGGCTGAAAACTGCCATATATACGATTGTGCAAAAATGAGTATGGTAACATATCTTTTTTTTATTTCATAAATTGACAGTCCATGTTTGAAACAAATTGTATGCAAAGTATTGGACAAATTTCAATGTGGGAAGTATTTAGTAGCATACATGTATGTCCTTAAGTAAGCAAAGTAGTTTCATTTTATTATAGAACAGTTTACAAAGTGAAGTGAGCAAACTAATTGAAACATGAGGTCTTTGTATTCCTTTACATATATCAAATTACATAAGGCCATTAGTGTCAATAAATCTTTAACATTCTTGTGCATATTTTCTCCAAGAATAAGTCAATAGCTTCCAAATGAGACTACAAGTGGCAGTTTTTGGGTATCACCATCACTCGATTACATTGTGTACAAAATGATATATGATAACATCCATGCGAACCAGTTTTATTTCTCGAAGTCTTAGATTTAGACCATAAATATTTTTTCCGCAGCGCTATTATTTATATCCGTAATTTTGCAGAAAAAGAGTTGCTGTGACGCTCTATCAAGCTGAAAGAGGTGCTTAGGCTTCTCCAAAGAAATGAGTTTATTTGCAATTAAACCAAGAACTAATGTTAACCCTTAAAGTGCCAATCACGACTGCAGCAGACGACAAAATTTTACAACATCTTTCCTAATTTTCAGAAGAAATAAAGTATGATATATCATGAGAATTGTCTGCCAGCAGACAATTCTCATGAAATATCATGCCTTATTTGTTATTTTTGAAAAAGCGGCAAAATTTGAAATTGTCGTCTGCTGCAAATTATAGGTGGCGCTTTAAGGGTTAAAATCACAGCTGCGGTTCTGACGACAATTGTCTGATATTTATTTCATTTCGAAATTGATGCATACTACAGACAATTTAACACACTAGCTGGGAGTCATATGAGCCAGTGCATGAGATTTCCAACAATTTGACATGTGTAGACTTGGACGAGCCTCTGTAGCCTCCTTTTAAGCTTAGAAACTCCAAATGGTGTTCAGTTAGTAGCTTAACAACCATAGAATACTCAAGCGACTAGCAAAGACTCTGATCAGACTGCACGTATGTGCAGGCTGATCTGAGGCTTTGCTGGTTGCACATACAACATTGTTGGAAATCTCATGCACTGCTCATATGTCTTCCCTGGAAGTCGAGCTGGTATAATAGCCCATAGAATCCATGCATAGCCTCCAATAAAAGGTGCATTAATAAGCACTGCAGACTCAGATGAGATGCAACAGAACACTACATCACACCAGGTTCTACACTGTTTGTTTTAATAAAAAGAAAACATTAAGCAACCAAAATGATTTTGAAATTTCTTCCATTAAAACCCTTAATGGTTTAGCTTATGACGTCGCGCGTCCAAGTGTAATAAGAAACAGCGTGATACCGTCATATTGCTAACGTGCCAGCGCCGTGAAGCTCAGAACAGGGCACTCGAACGTTATCAATACCACGATGTTGACAGTGTGGTCCAGCATTGAAATTTTATTAGGTTATATAATTGCATGAGAAATTATAACAGATTTTATAATGCAATATTGTGAGACAAACTAATAAACAGAAGAAGAAATGAAAAAGAACCAGAAAGCGAGAGAAACATCAAATTATCCAGAAAGCATGCTACCATTGCTATATTTCACAAGTCTATATCCAACAACTAGACAAGCACTTTTTTCATATTCTCTAAGTAATCGTTCCAGGTAATTAGACATTAACAAAGAAAGAAGCGTTTCTGGATAGTTTCAGAAAAATGAAAGAATCGTTGAAACGTTAACATTGAATTCAGACATCTAACACACACGGCAAAGATATGTGTTTGTCTTGAGTCTCAATGTCCAGAAAATCTATGTGACAGTATCAGCATCAATGTATTGAACTTACTAAAAAAAATCGCTCAGAAATTTTGATATACTTCTGCACTGCATTAAATATTGAATCATTAACCAAATCCGAAACAGCCTCAGTGCCAGAAAGCAAAACCACAGTGGTTAGTACCACGTTCGATTTTTGTCGTATTGAAAGGATCATTTCATTTCTCATCTGATTATAGAACAAGGACTGTTGATATGTCTAATTTCGCCATTAAACAATAAGGGTTATTTACCAAGTTGCATCCAAATAGATGTTGTTTTAATGAACTGCATTCTATTGTAGAAATTGGTCCAATCTATCACGCAATAGTAATAGTTGGGTACTTTTGGTGTATATAGGACTTGGGCCAACCTATCACCACAGTAGTAATACGTAGTTGTGTACTTATTGTGTATAAGTGACCGTTATTTAGATATTAAGTTTAACGATACATTCAGACGCCATCCTGGTTGTATCTTTTTATTATTGCATGACTCTTGTGTCTGCACTATAATCACTATGGAAGTCTATCCGTCCATTCATTTGCAGTTAGTGAAAATGCTCATAACTCTTGAACCACATGTTATATTTTAATCACATTTTGCATACAAATGCATGTCAACATTATCTAACCAATTGCATGTGTAACAGCCTTATTTATTGTACGATGATTTGGTGAGAATCACTTTAGCCGGTTATGGCCAGTTAGTAGAAATGCTCATAACTCTCGAACTGCCCGGTATATTTCGATCAAACTTTGCATACTTATTTATTTTAACATTTGCCAGTGACTGGTATTCAAAATATTGATGAGGCTTTGCCGTGCATCATTTTGGTCGGTCAAGGACTTTTAGTGAAAATATTCATAACTCTTGAACCGCACCATATATTTTGATCAAATTTTGCATACTTATACGTTTTAAGATTGTCAAGACACTAGTATACAAAACGATGACGAGGCTTTGCTGAGCATCAGTCTGGTTGGACATGGTCAGTTTGCGAAAATAATCATAACTCTTGAGCCACATAGTATATTTTCATTAATTTTTGCTTACTTATAGAGTTTAAAGTTGTCTTCTGTATATCAAATAAAGTTAAATAATAATAGGCAACAAGAATTATGTCACTCTAAACAATCTTATTTTTTATAAATCCGAAGAAACCCTCCAAAGCAATATTAACTTTTATATGGGTCAGTCTTATGTGCAAGTATTTATATCACGTAACATAATGCTTCTAGCAAAAAAATGCACAAACTACATTAGTTACTTAGCTTACGATAATGACTCCAAAAATGAGTTCTCACTTTTGGGGAATGGAACTTTAAGAACTAAGAGAAGAACTTGGAAAATGAAATGCAAAACTAGATGGGAGAAAGAAAGATTTGATTGACAGGTGAGTATCATATGAGCCGCGGCACGAGATTTCCAACAATTTCACATTTTGACAAGTGTAGTCTCAGACGAGCCTCAGCAGCCTCCTTTTAAGGCTTGAAACTCCAAATGGTGTTCAGTTAGTAGCTTAACAATCATAGAATACTCGAGCGACTAGCAAAGGCTCTGATCAGACTGCGCATATGCGCAGGCTGATCTGAGGCTTTACTTGTCGCACATACCACATTGTTGGAAATCTCATGCACTGGCTCATATCTGATTTAACGCAATCTCTCCGATTGCATCGACCAGTTCGGAGAAAAATTAGACATGATTTAACATCGTCTTACGACGTGATTAAGATTAAACTTACAATTATAATGTATAAAGATAAAATTTTAAAATAACTCAAATAAGATTAAATTCGTCGTTTTGTCGCTGTATTTCAGGCAAAAAGCGATTTAATAAACTACAGTTGGTGACGTTTGCTTAGGTAGATTTAGGATCGATACCAATCTATGAATCACCTATAGCTCGCTTGTTAGCATGCTGATCTCGAAAACCAAAGTATTGTTCTGGCAGTGGTTAGAATCAAGTCACTTCTGAGTTTGTTTGTTTTTTTTGTTGTTTTTTTTTGTTGTTTTTTTTTTACTTTTTTTTAACTTAAGAATTATATGGAGGTCTTTCCCTGTTTGATTCAAATATGGCGTTCTTTCCCTGCTTGATTCAAATATACGAGTTACATCACTTGCAGTTTCATCAGTCAATATGCATTCTAGTAATAACTTCTTTATTTTACTGTTACACACTATGTAATTGTTTGTTACTTCCTCCTTTCAACACTCACGAATTCATACACTGTGGGACTAGAGATCTAATTTTGGTCTGAGTCTACCTCTACTTCCATACTAATGGCTGTTTATAACAATGTTACATTTTCTTTGTCGAAAAAGTTACGCACATCAAAGGGAGACTACTGGATCAAGCAGTGATTCTCTTGAATTGCGTCCCTTTTCGAAATAAGAACTTTTCTTAAGGAAAGAATTCGCTCCCAGAGGAAGCGACTTCTTTCCTTTAAGAGCAGTTCCTTATGGTATGGAAAATCACTTTGACCACAAAAGGTGATCTCGCTTGAATGTTACTATTTTTTATTATGCACGTGCGTAACTGCGTAATGGGAGCTACGCCAATATGCAATACATTGTCAGGAATATTGGGTTCTTGGTGAAAGCAGAAAAGCCACTTTTTCTGTTGCTAGGGACATGAGATTTGATGCACATCTCCAAAATTAATTCTCATGAACCAAATCTGCAGTTTTAAATGATTTAAGTTGACCCCTGTGCTTTCAGATTATTTATATCCTTAACTATCGATACATCATATTCGCTTGGAATTTAGATATACTCAGAAAACAATTGCAGGATATTTAGGTTCCGTTCCATCATTTACATTCTATACAATAAAAACGAAACTAATTCTGAATGCATTTCATAGTTCCAGATATTTGCAATAAAAATGGATGCGTGATTTCATTAACGCTTCAATGGTTAAAGCACAGTATGCGTCGAAATGGTCCAACCCTCTATACTGAAAAGTCACAAACATTCAAAATAATTGAAGCCTATTTTTTATCTTTTATATTCCATAATGACTGGCTCCAAAATCATTGCTGGCTTTCGATCGAAAGTATGACAGCTAATTTTGTAGATGCTGTAAGTGTTTTACTTTTAATTAATAGTCATATTGGCTCAGGTATGCCATATTTGTGCATTTTTGTTGAAGAGGTTGTCGCGTTATTGATAAATAGGTGTGAAAACTAGTCTGTGGTCGGAATTAGATCATAGGCAATGACATGGTACTAGTATGATAATAAAAGTCGTGTCACTAATACAATTAAAAAATAGTAATGATATTTCTTCTTTTCCGGAGGATTATGTTCATTTATAAATGTAGGTGTCTTCAGTGGAGTTGTCGGATTATTTCTAGAACTTAGCAATAGCCTTTAGACTAGCTACAAAGTAGGAATATTATGTTTATTTGAAAAAATTGAAAGCTCTATTTCAATTGTTCTAGGTATTTGGGAAAGGCTAAGGTCAAGGTTGCAGCAAAAATATAAACGCTTAAAATTTTGCTTGTGAACTTTGGGTACAGAGGGTCGGTACATTTTGTGTGGTACTGTATCGTAACCAATGACCCATACATTTCATTTTGTATTTTACTATTGCATATTGGTAGTTCTATCAGATACAAAAATACTATGTTTGGAAATTATTTTCTCAAATGTAATAAAGTAAAAAGAATTTTAATATCCTTCAATTGTTTTTTCTGAGTGTAGTTCTTATCTAATCCGTTTCAATCTTATCTGATGGATTACAAGATACATACAGGGATTTTTTTTGGTGTCCTCAGGGTAGGGGCCGAAATTCGGCCCCTTTCCCAATGGGATTTAGGTGACTTTTTTCCCAATTTGAAAAAAAAATTCCCAATCTAAAAAAAAAAAAGATTTTTTTTTTTTTTTTTTTTTTAGAATTTTCACACACACACAAGCTACATAATGACAATATACTAGAATTGCATCCTATTTTCCTTCAATTTGATGGCAATAGTATGTGTAATAGCTAATTTGTTTTTAAACTGACCGAAAAATGCTGTTCTTGTTTGTTTAGAAAATTTCCCAATTAAGTGGTTTACCGCGCTAATTTTCCCAATCTGAAAGGCCCTAGGGCCCCTTCCCAAAATTGCAAAAAAAAATCCCTGACATATTGATATACTCGATCAGTTTGAAATTGTCCATTTTATATTTTAAAAGGTTGCCGTGCATACTTTCTATAAAATAAAGTGGTGCACTTCTCCATTAACTCTCGTGAACATACTCAATGTATGGGAAAACTGACGAGCCTTTTATAAGATATTAGTTAACATTGTTTATACAAAATTGTGTGGAAAATTATGCTTGGATTTATGTAAAATAAAGGCTGTTTTAGGCTAAAGTAAAATAGAATTGTGAAAACTAAAATTTTTGTTTAATAAAGACCTAAGAGTGGCAAAAACTGATGTATGTAAATCGTGTTCCAGTTGCGAAATGTTAACGTCGCGAATATGTCTTTTAACGCTTTTCGCGAAAACAAAATTCTCGCAAAATTTTGTGAATTTACAGTACCATTCGATAACGATAATGTTTGGCGTATATTCTACAAAAAAACAACATTTATATTTTTGCTTATCCTGGGTAACCCAGGTGTGACCTGTTTCATACCTGGGTTATCCCGGATGATTTTTTGTCATACCTTGGAGTAAAACGTTTCATTTGTAATATCCTTCAGCCCTTAGGTATAGTAAACACTATACTATTTGTTTGAATCAATAAATAACGTACGCTTCTTTGTGTTCCCACATATTCTGGTCGCTAATTAAAACATTAACATTAAGATGCCTTTATAAGAATGATTCCATAATTGAGCCTACGCATATAAAAGGGTAATTAGCGCATATGCGTACGTCACTCTCCAATAATGTTGAGGCGGCACACGAGCATTTGGTACAATTCGAATGAGCGAGCACCAAAGAGTCATTTATATGCGCAGACGCGCCAGAGCCATCGCTGTCCGCATGCACAACGTACAGATGCAGACAATGACGTAGCCAGAACGCTTAAAAGGTTACGTACATCAAAGGGAGATTCTTGGATCAAGCAGTGATTCTATTCAACTGCGTCCCTTTTCAAAATGGGAACTTCTCTTAAATGAAAGAATTTGCTCCCACAGGGAATGAATTCTTCCCTTTAAGAGCAGTTCATTATGGTATGGAAAATCACTTTTACCACATTAGGTGACCTCCCTTGAATGTTACTATCTTTTATTATGCACGTGCGTAACTGCGTAATGAGAGTTACGCCAATGGTAGATGAAGGCTCAGACCAAAGTTTAGACCTCTAGCCTCGCTGGAAACGTCAGCATAGGAATAGGCATTATCAATGATGACGTTATCAGTCACGAAATTCATTCGCTGTGCTATTTATCATAGAAAAGTTGGATACGGTTGGACATTTTATCTTCAGTGCCCTACCCCAGTGTCATTCTAGAGCTCGTTTTGTATCTAATCAAAACCAATGCATTGAATGATTTATGTGTGTTACGATGTCGAATGTCAGGAACATTAGAATCAGTGATGGTTGCGTATACGCACAAATACGCAAAGGTTTAGGTATGCACCCGGTCACCTATGCGAACCGTGATATGGTACCTTTTCTACTATTAGTCCAATATAAGGGCGGTTTGTCTGAGATGGAGTTCACCGTTTCTTTATTTAGTAATGCGCGCATGATTTTGTTATCTTTCTCGAAGATCTTGTGCATTTCTTACTTTATAAAGGGCGGAATTGCCCATTTTTGTTAGGGGACATTATAAAGTTACCGTAACGAGGTACGTTGTAGAGACGCTATTCATTATTATAGGAAGGTACGTGAAGTTATATATTTTTGACCATGTTGAAATTGTACATGTTAGAGCTATGGCTCTTTAGTGTTATTGCATTGAATCACGATGTCTCTGGCAGGTCGCATAATACTGAAATAATAAGTCACTCGTTTTCTATTTTGTCGTCTGTTGAATCGGCCAGCATTCCGTGTACGGGTTCTATCGGGCGTTATCAATAACGTCCCGTTTTTTTTGGCAAAAACAGCGAATGTTACGCACTTGCGTATTAATCTACGCACATGCGTAGTACCTAAAATTCTTTTGGGACCATTCTTGCGGCTATAGTAAAGCTGTCCGGATGGACTCGAAGGGTTATTTTGGCCAAAGGTGGTCGCAGGCTATGTAGGGTCTGCATATAAAACCATAATTGCATGCTGGAGGATTTACCTGAGACTGATAAGTGAATAAACATTTTAGCAGCTGGGTTTTAGGTTGTTGTGATTTATATTGCAATTTTTGGAAAGAGATTTGACTTCCAGAGATAGTCGGCTTTCTGTAGCGACTTGTATGTGTCACATCGAGTTATATCTAACGCATATACAAGTTAAGGGTTAGGTGCATACACTAAAACACACTTACATAAATAAGGTGATAGCTGACATGTACGTTTAGAGATTAGGTGGTTTTTCATCAAAATACATGTAGAAATATTGTGCATTATTCACGCATAAAACAGCAGAATGTAATCTCGCAATATTGATGTAAATATTATGTTTGACGATGGGTCATAATTAGCTGTTTACGACTGATACGGTATGCAAGTACAAAATTAGCATGTAGACAGGGTGATGTCCGATGTAACATCCAAACGTTACGTCTGCACCGCATTGTTCAACGTTTTCCTGGATTTTAAAAGAAAATAAGTATCAGTATTTGTAAACCTCTAAACTATCTAGATTACGTGACCTGAAAGGGAAAAAGGCGACGGGTTCTTGATGTTTCGGCTACGATAGCGTCGCAAACCAGGGTGACGTTACAATAGCGTACGTCACTATGACGTAACAATTACGCGGAAATGTGGTTATGTCATTTTAATGATCATGCGTTATCCACTTAAAACAGTGACGTAATATGATAAAAAAGTTTTTATTTGCCAAAAGCGTTTTCCAAATATTATATATTCAATTAAACAAGCTTTACGAAGAGTATCATACCAATAGCCTATTTATGTTTGGCAAGTTCAGTAAACGTGTGTTGCATTTTAACATAAATCAACTTAATAAAACATTGCATTAAAACAGCCACATAACCAGTCAAAATTCAAAATTATCCAGTTTCAATACTGGTCAAAAATTACTCAAGGGGTATGCGTTTGTTATAAACAAATTAAATTAAACAATGGATATTCATACCTCATTTTCGTGTACACTTTTATTAATCAAATCCACTGCAGAGAAAATACGTGACATTATTCCCAATCTCCATATTGTCGGTAATGCTACAGGACACGTTACTAGAATGACAGTGCACTGTATCTCCAGGATCCTGTACCTACTTCAAAGACTTACCGCTTTGCATGCTGGGAAAAGTTCTGTCGTCTGCTGATTTTTTTCAAAATCAACTTTTTTGAAAAATTCTTTCAAAAATATCATTAGAGTGTCAAACAGGTTGGATCCAGATCAGGCCCGACTAAAAGTCGGGCCTGATCTGAAGCCAAACTGTTTGCAAAGGTTATCAGCGGACGACACCAGCAGGCAGCTAAAGAGTTAATCCGTTCGATTCTATTACTTTCCAATATAGCAGGGAATGAGCTTACGGCTTCATTATCCTAGGCTAGTAAAGTCTCCCGATAGTATAACGTGTGATTAAAATGGCGAAAACTGATAGGAGGCATAAAGCAGAAAAACATATCAAGACCGATGTGGCTCGTCGTCAGATAACAAACTTGATCTGGGCTCGCGATATAGTAGGACACAAATCCGCTTGCACAGCAACACAGACTATATTTTGTTGCTTGAATATTGAAATTTTGAATTTAGCAATCGAATCTATCATATCTTAGCAGCAAAACACAATGGGACAGATCCAAATGTCTTTGTTAGTTTAGCATACAACAAGCTGAAGTGGCTCACATGAAAATGTATTTTAGTTTAATGCTATCCAGTAGAGCTTAGGCAAACTGAGACACAGAGTTCATCGACATTTTACTGGGACGCGTAAAGTGAAGCTGATAGTCATTGCTGGGTTACGCAGTCAATCAATATCTAGGAGGACCCAAAGCTAATTGCAACATAAACATTGTTTGCGGATTTACCTCCTTTTTTTCTTTTAACATTTAAGTATTTTAACATGCTAAAAGTAGGACAAAATCGGAGAATACAAAATTTGATTTTCCCTTGATTTTCTTTCTTAAGTATGTAATCTATTGTCACGCCATTAATATTCTGACACATTAAATGTAACATGAATTCTTACAGGATCCCATCCAAAGAAGCCAATCGTTACGTTAACTAAACTTAACACTATCAAAAATCATGCTGAGTACTTTTAATTAGACGATTATATTATCTGCTTTACCCCACCCAACAATGCAAAACATTGCCTTTCGTAATAACTTTTATTGCTGTGTTACTGCTTCAGTGGGGGAAAACGTACAATAATCAGTGTGTTTTCCTCTATTGCAAACAAAATACAGTACAGAGATATTATTTTATGTTCTAAAATATTTTATGATATCTTTCTATACAACAAATGTGTGCAAAGTATTAATGCCAATGACAATATTGCTATATTTAGACCATTCACTGCTAATAGATCATTCCCCCAGCGGGATTTCGTTCACTATAATTTTCTGAAACAACATTATATAAAATGCAAAAGGACACATGTTAGCCTTGTGACAACTGCGGTATTACCATGTAACAGCCATGTTGACTACGTTACCCTATAACAGGTTCAAATCCTACTTTGCAAATACAATCGTATTTATCGACATGCTGATTGCATTAAACACATTTATTTAAATGCAGCAAACATCTATTATTCGTTAATATGCCTATGATATTACAGTTATATACGTTGCTAACTTTCAAATATATTACTATGGGCTGCCAAAAGACCTCTAAGGGGAGTATTTTCACTAAGATTTTCTAAACCATATTTAATGAGCCACTAAATACTTAGATCCCTTACATTGTTCGTATTATATTTGTGGGCATTATAAATGAACGTACTTCAATAATGAACTGACATTTTGGTTTTGCATTATTTCTGCAGTGTCACTTTCAAACAGTTGAATTTTGTTTTATATGAAATATGATATTAAGCTTGCCAAATCGTCTGGGTACTTACAGCAATATCAAGCCACGCGTGTGTCTTTTGAATCCATACCCTAGCATGTTTACAAATCATTCTAAAATTTAATATTTATATAATGCTTTGCTATGTTGGTTTTCATTTACAATGTTCCTAACATCAGCTTTATTAGCATTAACTGTTAAAAACTAAGTAAGATCTCACAATTGCATATTTTACTTTGAATATTGTAAAACCTATTTACGTATCTTGAATGCCACCTGGTCAAAGTTGGTCAAATCGTAATCTGGCTGATAAAGTTTTATGAATTAAAATTAGAATCAAAGGTAACAATAGACAAATTTCTTTGAATATGATCATATAAAATGTAATCGTTGCCAAGATCCACTGTTATAACAGATTTCCCCCATTTTTAAGGAAACGTGTAATCTAAAAAAACCATTTACTTACAGTAAAACCTAAGTAAAACGGCTACTCAAAAATAGACAAAACAAAGATCTTTATGGCAATTGATAGCTTAATGATGGTCGAAAGTATCCAGAATGCTCCCCTTGGAGCATTCTGCGATACTTTTGACAATCATTAATCGATAATTGGTCTGAAAACAAATTAGTGGTTGAGTGCTTGACTCGAGATCGAGGGGCTGTGGTTTCGATCCTCACCGGCGTCACTGCGCTGTGTACTTGAGCAAGGAACATAATCCTTGCTTAGAACTGGTTCAACCCAGGAATACTCGTCCCGACAGAACGGAAAAATTGTTGACTGGGACCTAAAGAATAAAATCAAACAAATATCGTAAGTTTAGCGAATATTAAATTGAACCTTTGCCCAGACAACCTGTATTCATTAAATGCTTCTAGACATATAAGGGCACAATGTATTCTAGTTCGCAGCCTTTTATATCTACTATTTTCGCCGTGTTCGACAATGCATGCCATTTTGTTTGGGATGGATGTGGGATGCGATATGGATTTGCTTCCCACGTTTTACTGGACACTAAACCTGCTCAAAGCCACTTGTTTTTTTGTTGTTGTTTTTACTTGAAACTAATTTGTTTAAGTCTAGAAAATCTGAGAAGAAAATTTAATTCATAAGCTGTGCTTGCGTATGCAAGATGTATTATTCCTGATGACAGGATGGTCTTAGTTCTTGCAGTGCTTTCTTTCATTATGAACTCCCACGCCTTTACTCTGTCATTGCGGCAATCAGGATAAAAACTGATGACGCAAAAAGCCTGTCTGAGCCGGCCTATGAGTTTTTTGTACTTCTCGAACAGGTGATCAGCGAATACTCTGGCGAGACTGCGCAATCGTGCAGTCTCGCCAGAGTCTTCGCTGATCACGTGCACAAAGTATTGACGTAGATCAAGACCCAGACCAAACATTAAATCTTTCAGATCCTTACAGGATAGACTCACTTGAATGGAGAAAAGAGTGGCTTAACGCTAGATGCGATAGGTACTATTGTCACTGGAGATGACCATGTTGCTATATAGGACTGTATCTGTATAGTGATCAATTAATGAGGACCTTCGTAGTCCATGATCGTTTTGAATGTCAGTCAGGAAAGAATCTAATCAAGAGGCCCTCAAACACATGCGCATGTTATACGAGATTTTGGTACTTATAGCATTTTCGAGAAACCGCCGAAGTCTCAGACGCGCCTGCGCATATGCACAGTCTCACCAAGGCCTTCACCGCTCGCCGGTCCGTAGAATTACCGAAAACCACACATTTACCGAAAACCATCGAAAACCACCGAAAACCACTTAAAAATCAAGTTTATAGGGGAATTATGCCCTCCAAGTATTTGTTTTTAGTAGTTTAGGTTTATATATATATTATTTATGATATTTTGTTACAAGGTATATGTTGATGCCACTTTATCGTGGATTTATAGACTTAAAATGTATAGCGGTTAGCGAAAAGCAAAGTGTGGGTATTGAGAAGGACTCAGACCAAATTTAGATCCATTGGAAACGTTAGCAAGACACAAGATTGCTGCTTTAGAATGAATTTTATTCTTTTAGTATATAGTTTAAGACAAGGTAACTTAATGTCATAAAAATTGAATATATGGTTTAATATATTTTAGTACTGTTCAGAACAAATGTCAAAGGCTGAACATTCCTACGTTAGATTATAAAAATCTGAAAATTATTACATATCAATTTTTGTTCATAAAAGGATAGTCCATGTATAAAACAATCTGTATGCAAAATATAAAATAGATTTCAAAATGGGTTGTATTTAGTAGCATATATTCATAATACTAA
Source organism: Loripinus fragilis (assembly GCA_964019695.1). Taxonomy (NCBI): domain Eukaryota; kingdom Metazoa; phylum Mollusca; class Bivalvia; order Lucinida; family Lucinidae; genus Loripinus; species Loripinus fragilis. The sequence continues at coordinate 127,820,512 of OZ026514.1, forward strand.
ACATTGTTATTTATCCTTTTCGTTTCATTAACCACCGCCTTTACCAAGTAACGCCGCCTGCAGTGTCGTCTGCTGCTAAGCTTTGGAAGCCAAAATTGCAAAGCGCTTCTCACTAAAGAGCCGTTTGGTCACGGCTCAAAGCTAGCTGTGCATCTGTTATGAATGCAAAGACAGATGCTGCAGACGACAGCGGCGGTAACGTAATTGGTCACGTTGTGTTACTGTATTCACTTTATTGGTGTAAATACAGGTATTTTTTTAATATTTCTACCGGTAAATCTGTTTCGTAAATGTACTCTTATCGTGTGTGAAAAACTCTATTACGTATAAGGTAAAAGTGGGGTTTAAAACGATAACTCACAACCAAAGGATTTAGCTGGAATGAGTCAATCTGCAATTTTTTCATGCTCAATTCAAATGAGCATAAAACTTCAACTGGCAATAAACTCTAAACTACTGAAAATAACGATTTTTTTTTAAAGTGAAAGAAAAAGTAGGTGAAATTTGGTTTATACAAAGCCAGTAGAGGTGTGTTTTCGCTGTGCATCACCTTTGCTACGTTTTGCAGCAAATTTGTATAGGTAAACATGTAGGTATAGAACTGTAGAACTTACTCTTAATTGTTTGTGACGTCATTGGTGCGTGTCTGTGTACTATAACAAGAAACTGTTTAATGAGTTTCATTCTTGAATAATTAGTATGTTTACTGTGAATCTGACCAGAAATACAACAGCCAAATAAGTGTAGCCTTATAGGCTATTATCTGGGGGCTTGACAGAAGATACACGTTCCCATGTTAGTAACATAAACACTTTGCCTACTAGTATCATCTGCTGCTAATCTTTTCAAACAGTTTGGACCCAGATCAGGCTCGACAAAACGTCGGGCCTGATCTAGATCCAAACTGTTTCACACTCTGTGGGTATTCCTGAAAGATTTTTTTCGATATAAGAATGACTTTGAAAAAAATAAATCAGCATGCAAAAGTATCCAGCATGCAAAGAGTTAATGTATTCCTGTCTACATCGCCAATGCTATAATTGCAGTTCTTTAAATCATTTTGCCTGTTACGCTTGACGTTTTTTGTATTTTTTTCAAAATTATTTTTTTCAAGAAATTCTTTTTGAAACACCAGCAGTGTGTCAAACGGTTTGTATCTAGATCAGGACCTACATTCAGTCGGTCCTGATCTCGGTCGAAACTGTTGCAAATGTTATCAATCGTCAGCAAGGTTTGAGTAATTGTGCGTGCTTTCTGTCATATTCTGGTCTGTTTTTGAAATTAACTTTTTTTCAAAGAGATTCTATTAGGAATACAATCAGAGTGTCAACCAGTTTGGATACATTTCAGGGCCGACATTCTCACTGGCCTGATGTGGGTCCAAACTATTTGCAAAGGTTATCGACAGACGAGAACTGTTGTCACTAACAGGCAAAGAGTTGATAGAATAAATTGATTATTAACAGCCTGAATGCTGCTAATGTGAAATTCAAAAATACGGACATGATTGATAAAATCAAATTTCAATATAAATACACCATGCAAATTCGCACGCTCAATTTTGATCGACTCATTAAGTCGACATGCCCAGTGTTTTGAACCCTTTAAATAATTACGTCCTACATGTTCTAGCCCCTTCCTTGTTCAATCCCCATAACAAGCGGTCAAACGTCTAATGGCATTAATAAATAACAGGATCCAGTAAGGATCGACATTTTTTAAATTGTTAAGTATATTTTATTACATAGGATACTTTTACTCAAACTCAATATTTTGAGCAGAGGTCTTTCTTGAGACTTAACTGACGGCTAGGTCAATTTTGATTCCTTATGCATATAAATGAGAATACACTTTGAAAAAGTCATTTTTTGAAAGTGGTTGTAGCCAAAGTCATTATATTTTCTAGATATGTTTGACTTGATGAGACAATGACTTTATATAAGTTCCGAAGATAAGTTTGACATTTTGTATTTCAGTCGAGGTCGCTCATATTTGATTCCCATAAATAGTTTGAAGTATATTTTTCTCAGAAGCCACCAAGCCCATTAAACTGAACCCTCATATCAGGACACATAAGGGTGGGAGAACGAACACTTAATATACAAATGGTTTTAGTCACAAGACAATGTGGCTACCACACTCATATGTAGTAAACCCTTCTTCTCTGGGGCCAATGGCCCTTGGCCTGGGTATCCAACATGTTGGATGTGTTGGACGGGGGGGGGGGCTACCAAGCTTGTTCACATGATGATCCTAGGTTGATATTGACCTACTTTATTGCAAGGTCCATGTTGTTTCTTAATGCATTTAAATGGGGATAATCTTTGAAAAGTTAAATTTTCAATTATTCTTGGAGCCAAAATCATTTTACTTACTAGATAATAGAATGACTATAAGTACCTAAGGTACATGTTGAATTTTGACCTTTCAGTGAAGACTGGCATCAATATATTTAAACATATTTATATCATTAGCCACAAGGGACCACAAGGCCAATTGCAGCTTAAGTAAAATTGTATATGCAGAATCCATTAGATGCGACACTGTTAAACGTCTAGTATGTGCTTTAGGCCGCTGAGATGCCCATAAAAGTTACAACTCTTCAAAATTCTACTCCGGAACCAAAGGATCAAGGACCGTATTAGCCTTGGTATATAGCACTGTATGTTCAATTAGTGAGCCTAGGTTGCCCTTGATCTACTTTACCGCAAGGTCAAATTCGATTCTGAATTAATTTTATGGGCATTTTGAAAAGATGCTCTTATTTACAGCGTGTGGACATTTTGTCTTTAGTTTGTGGTTTGTGTTTCCTTTTAGTTAGTCTTCTTGGTAATTTACGGTAAAGCAGGCAGGAAGCTTAGGCCAGATAAAACTCCGACTAAAATACTGCTGATTGGCAGCCATTAACCTTAAGTGAGCCGGTAAACAGCAATAGGAACAACTTGGCATGTGCGCCCATCGAAGACTCAGATCAGTCTGCGCAGGTGAGCAGTCTGATCAGAGTATTTGATAGGCGTTCTATGGGTAGCCAAGAGTCCAACGTTCCTTCAGGCGGAACCCTCAGGCTCTGATCAAAATGTGCAAATGCGCAGACTGGTTTAAATCTCCGCTGTACGCACATGCCAACTTGTATCATATACTAGATACCGGCTTAAACGTAGAGACTATTTCCAGTAAACACCTGAAGTCGCCAATAACCCATTTTAGCCGAATGGAGTTTCCCGCTCTCATCAATTGGACCAGTCCATTTCCATTTTAAAGGTTGTTGGGTGGTATTTTTTCATCTTTATTCTCAAATTTTAATAGGATACTATGTAAGCAAACAATGATCTGGGTACGCAATGTTTGCCTATGCCACACAAAAAGGACACTGGGCTTATATGGATTAAAAATCTAGGTTTGCAAACGTCAGCCAATTCGTTTGTCAAGAAGCAACTTTGCAAATTAACCAGTGTTATTTAATTTTCCTCAGTCCCACGGGAGACCTCTAAAACAGCAATTTATTAAGCATTTCACACATGACTTTCCATCAGATGTATGGAATGAAGCATTCTGACCGCGTATAACGTTATTGCTAAACAGAACTTAATAAAAAGCAAAAGGCAACGATATGAGAAACCAATTCCGCTGAGAGCTCGATGGTAGATTTTGTTTTTCGTTTTAACACATTTTGTGCTTAGTGGCTTATACGTTTATGGATAGCGTTCTAAAGGACACCTAGTCATTAGTGTAGCTCCAAATGCATTTAGTTGAAGCTTACCAGACTTTATATCTAATAAAAAAAAAAGTCTTATTCCACAAGCGGAATACTTTTGAATTTGGACAAAACCTCATTTAATGTTTAATTGAACACCAACACAATGTAAGCAATAAACATGTACATGTTTAGCAATTGTTTCAATAGAAAATAATTTCATAATCATATATGCAATGTTTTTGATATGCGTTTTATTGGCCGTGTTTTATACAATTTCACTTTTCGAGACCATTTTGCACGTTTTTCTTACGTTCACGGTGTACGACCGCGACGTTTTAGAAATCATGCCAATTACGTGCTCAGCATTCCATGTTCAGCCCATATTATCTGAGTTCGCCTTGTTTGATTTTTACATGTACCAAAACAAATAAACCATGGAAAAATTGGAAAATTTCAACGATGAGACGCCGCCCTGACTCGACGTTAGATCAGCGTAACATTGTGATCGGAAAGCTAAATGTTGGGATGTTTAACAAGCAAGTAGCTCGGCATTTTCAAACTTGTGTGTGTACGATATTCAGTCATAGAAACAAAGTTCCGGCAGACGGGCAGTGTGAAAAATCGACATCGTGCCAACAAACCATGTAATCCTACCAGGAGAGAGGATATTGACAATGTGACGTCACACAAACGTAATCGGCTTCTTAGCAATACAAGAATACCTGACTTGGTAAGAAATGCCCCGGTAACTCGTATTTGTGACAAAACAATTCCAAAGATCACAGTGATTCATGATTACGCTGGCGTCGCTCATACGTTGTTGTCCCTTACAATGTTTCACATAAACATGTGATACTAGCCTGGGCCAAAACACATCGTATGTGCATACTAGACGACACTGGAATGGAGCTGTTCCCATGGACGACCAGCAAAACCGCCCGAGCTTTCTTCAATGAAACATTCATGGGACCTTCTTCGACGAAAGGTCAAGGAGTGAAATAACGCCAAGGACCTTGAACGTGCACTACATCAGAAATGGAATCGAATTCCTATGACCGTGGTTCAGAGACTCATTTCGCTGTGTGGCTGCTTTTGGAAATAACGGAGGTCGTACCAGATACTTAGTAACAATGTAACCTTTTATGTGAGACCCCTGTGCAATTTGACATGGTGTACTGCTATGTGAATAAATGATAATCAAACGAAAATAAGAAATTGTGATTGCTAAACCATTAAATATTGACGGGTTAAATATTTTGTCTCAGTTCATCTTCATACCAATATGTATTTAGAAAATCAAACGAAAATTGCTGAACTTGTGTCCCATAGTAAAGTTTTAAAACTGTAAATATTTAAAGAACTTTTAATCTAACGGCCTCTCAGTTCTTTTAGAATGGCAGTTATATATGTACTTATGGGTTTTATATACTGTATACAATGGTGACACAAAAATAAAACATTACTTACTTACGTCTTAAGCGGTCACTCAAAATAGACATAACAAAGATCTTTATGACAATTGGTAGCTTAATGAAGGTCGAAAGTATTGCAGAATGCTCCTTTTGACCTGTATTAAGCGATAATTGGTCTTCGAACCAATGTTTGGGTTTTTTAGAGTGGCCGTTTTAGACAGGTTTTACAGAATACAAAGTGTTTTATGCGGGCATACATTTATCATGTATCTCTGTATATCTCTGTATATGTTTGTTTGTGCTGATGTTGTATGTTCTAGTCAACAATTTTCAGTCATGTTGGGATGTTTACTGTCTTCCGGGTTGAAACAGAACTGATCGGAGGATAAAGTGTATTCAAAGGCACAACACAGTGCCTCCTAGCGACCCCCCGCTCCCAAGTCTAACACTCTGCACTGCTCTCTGTGTATTGTCAATATATGAGCCAGTGCATGAGATTTCCAACAATGTTGTATGTGCGACCAGCAAAGCCTCAGACCAGCCTGCGCATCCGCGCAGTCTGATCAGAGCCTTTGCTAGTCACTTGAGTATTCTATGATTGTTAAGCTACTGACTGAACATCATTTGGAGTTTCTAAGCTTTAAAGGAGGCTGCACAGTTTTGTCTGAATCTACACTTGTCAAAATGTCAAATTGTTGGAAACCTCATGCCACAGCTCATATGACTAAAATACTCCAAACATTGTATCTATAGATAAATGTCAGTGCATTGACAATTCCTGGTACATTGATTTACCAGCCATATATATCCCAGAATACAACATGCTGTGTTTGTTTTTAATAATAGTGTGACATTTTCTGGTTTATACAATCATCTATCAATAAATCGTGCTCGTGTTACGCAAGCAGATGACCCATCCGCTCCAATAACTTGTCTGAAACATTCCGCTATCTCGTCTTTATGGAATAATAGCGTTGCCAATCTCGATGTTGGTATTTCTAATGCATTTTTGTAGAATAGCATGTGACGCCGGCCCAATCCTTTACACAGAATTCAAACGAAATTGAGCCATGGCATGAGATTTCCAACAATGTGGTACGTGCGACCAGCAAAGGCTAAGACCAGCCTGCGCATACGCGCTGTCTGATCAGAGCCTTTGCTAGTCGCTTAAATGTTCCATGAGTGTTAAGCTACTGACTGAACAGCATTTGGAGTTTCTAGGCTTAAATGGAGGCTGCACAGGCTCGTCTGAGTCTACACTTGTCAAAATGCCACATGCTTGGAAATCTCATGTCACTGCTCAAATGTGTTAATATGGGTGGGTAAACTAATTAACAGATTGTACAAATATGGTTATCCGTCCTTCTCATTAAAGAAGAACTGAACTATTTTTTTCTTCGAAAATCTGTAGCTTTTGATTAGAGAAATGCTGTGCTGAAATCTCCATCAAATATTCCAACCCTATCTGATGTGGTCCAAACCCTTCTGGATGCGTTAGCAAGGGCGTTGAAAGGAGTCTTTTGCGCATATGCGATAAGTACCAAATCCCATGCGCAGACTCGTACACCCTTAAATGACATTGCTTACGAAACAACGGGGATCAAGGAATATCATGATACAGGACTACGCCTATCCCTTCAATTCAAAGTGTATTAGTCACCCTCAGTCCAACAGCGCACCGATTTCTATATGCTTTTTAACGTTATTCATTTCTGCTTAATATTCGGATGCATATTTCTAATATTTCTGGTTATTCGCCGGAAGCGACCGCGGTTTCATTATTTCTAGATGAGATATTTCCTGATAATCAAATAACGTGAAAGTAAAATGATACAAGTCAGTCGCAACATGACAATCTAACATGCAGACAGCGAATGTACACGTAGATCGGATTTCGTGTTTGCGATGTTAGTTCTTGGGTTTTCATGGGACATTCTGAGATTTAGTGCATGTATTTGTTTATAAGATTATAAGATAAATGTAACACCCATAATTGATAATTGAGCCAGTATATTGCACGAGCCTTTGGTCTACACTATAATCACTATGTGAGTCCGTCCGTCCGTTAGCAGTTAGTGAAAATGTTCATAACTATTTAACCACACGATATATTTTGATCACATTATGCATACATCACACTGGTAAATGTATACGTCGATTTGCTGGTATTTTCGCGTATTTCCGGTTCTTCATAGACCGGAAGTGGTAGAAATTGGTGTTAATACTATATAGAAAAACATGCTATAGAATTAGATCATTTTAAAGTATTAGGCATGCACATGGCGATTTATGTAAGCATTTAGGAATAGATTCGAGTACCGATCTGGATGATCGGTACTCGAATCTATTCCTAAATGCTTACATATATCGCCATCCACATACTGAATACTTAAAAATGATCTAATTCTATAGTCCTTTAGGTATATGGCATGTTTTTCTATATAGTATTAACACCAATTTCTACCACTTCCGGTCTATGAAGTACCGGCAATACGCGAAAATACCAGCAAATCGACATAAACATTTACCAGTGTGTACATATGCATGTCAACATTCCCTAACTACTAGCATGCGAAATCACCTTTTTGATGGGCGAAGATTTGCTGAGCTTTAGTCTAGCCTATTGTGGTCAGTTAGTGAAAATCCTCACAGCTCTTGAACCTTATGGGATATTTAAATCAAATTTTGCATACTTATTTGTTTTAATATTGTCCAGTCACTGGTATGCAAAAAAGTTGACAAGGGTTTGCCGAGCATCATTCTGGCCAGTCAATGTCTTTTAGTGAAAATGCTCATAACTTTTGAACCGCATGGTATATTTTAATCAAGTTTTGCATACTAATACAGTTTAACATATATTTGCCTATAGGATGGCCATAGATTTTAGCATATACATGTATTGGCCTATAGGACGGCCATATACTGTCTGAGCTTATTTCAGGGATAATTTTGTCTCAGTCCTTGAATCCATTGATTTTAATAACCAGGCGATATATAATATAACCAGGCGATATATAATCTGGAACCCGCTTTCATACGGAGCCTATTTAAGAATGGCTATCCATCCTCCTTGATAGATATGTTGACCCACTCAGTTCGGCTACCTACACATTGTTTTCAATTTAAATACCTAGAGTGCCATTCTAATTAGCAAACACTCAACATGGGTTGTGCATATTACTGTTAGTTGATTATAATGTGTACTTAGCACCAAAGGCTTAGTCAAGTCTCCGCCAATGCGCAGACTTGCCTAAGCTTTTGCTGTTCGCATACACAAAGCATGGGTGTAGATCATTGATACATCAGCCTATACGCAGTGTGACATGTAATACCATGAAGGTGATAAAATCTGATGGTTGCATTACAACGGCACGTGCGTTTAAAGGAGGCTTTTGCGTGTATGCGATGGTTATCAAAGACGCATGTGCTGGACCAAATAACCCTTTGAATGTCCCTTTTAACGAGAAACTGATACAAGTCGTTGCTAGGGTATGAGGAACGCTAATTGCTCCATTGCATGGGGGAATAGGTGAGAGTGTTTGCACGCAATACTAACATCGAGTAAACATGTTTGTCTTTTCTTCTTCTTGTTTTTATTTTGCTGCTTAACGACTCTTTCAACATTGTTTTCAATCACATCATGACGGTCAGTTATTATAATATACTCCATCTGAACCAGCTGCTCTTAGGACCCCTCAAATGCAACCCATATGCCGACCCACAAACGACCGGATTATATTATTGTAAAATATACTATTACGAAGCAATTGTCTTCAGCTATTCGAAAAACAGATAGGCCATAGCAAACAGTGTTAACCCAGATCAGTCTACTGCTTTTACACCATTTACCATATCAAAATTTTACTCTAGACACCTCATATCATATACATTATACAGCACCTATACCGCAAGCACGGCGCCTTTCTTAACTCCGACAAACAATGCAAGACAGATGTCACAGAACTCAGCACCTGATCAGGGTATCCACTGTTTGCTTATAGAATAGTCTATTAAATTATGAATGAAATGAAAATGCCACCCAACAATCCTAAAACCCCAACGTATTTGTTTGAAAGTCTACCCGGCTTGAATGTGTTAAACTTTACTGGCTGGATTACTATTATCAAATGCAAAACAAAAACGCTCAGGCCCCGAAGTTATAAAACTTTTTTCATACTCAACACAGCTGAGCATAACATTTATCCTGCTCATGAATGTTAAAATCTAAGAGACTTAAAGCAAGAAGCTTCTTTATTTGTCGGTATTTTAGTTTTTATGAACAGCTCAGTTGAGTTGATGATGAAATATACTAAAACCAACTGCTAATTGGTCACCTAACATTTTTACGCTAGTTCAAAAAGTGAAACATAGGGTATACAAAATTTATGTTTTTTTTTTAAGTGAAGCAATACTTTGCCGAGGCTCTGCAAGTTATTTCATTTAAAAATGACGTGTACTTCTTGCACGGACGAAGCTAGAGAAAAGGTACCCTCATTTTAAAAAGACAAACTTTTTCTTCGATATAAGCCATAACAAAAATTAACGTTTTAATTTGCTTGAAGATGTTACTGGCTAGCGTGATATAAGAAGAATAAACCCCAAAAGATTTTTATTCCATCGAATAAGTCGTTTTTGCTACTCAACAACATAAAACAAACATTTTTAGCAGGTAAATCATTGAAATTAAGCTTTAAGCTTGCAATTTACATAGAGACTTTGCACTGCTCTGCAAACTTTATTATCAGCGACACAGCATTGAAATTTTCAGCGATTATTTATTTTTACCAGACGTCACCGTCCTTTTTTGAGAATAAAAAAAATATATTATGCTACCAAATCGAATTTTAAAACTCACATTGAATCCGGAAGTGTACAGTAGTCGTAAAACAATAATGGACAAAATTGGGCTAATCAAGTTCTACTGTGTTTGGCCTACAGTGTTCAAATAAAATTAAGTGCATTTAACAATTTTACCAGGAAATACTGGTGAATTTCAAAAATCTCGAAAAATTTTGAAAAATGCAACATTTTAAAAATGCGTAAAAAATCCACCATAATCAAAATTTCAATTGTTTTGTGTTTCTCAAGTCGGACAAACCAGTTTGTAACCACCTGAACGTCAATTTTATAAAAACTACTCTCAAAACCATTTTTTCTTTAAAAATTAAAGTCGATTTTAGCCTTTTTCACCCAAAAAACTTTGAAGTAAAAGAAAACTGTTCAAAAACACTGCTAAACGTTTGCCCATTAAAATGCACATATATAGGCAAACAATTATTTCAATTTTGTTAGCGTTTGGTCAGGAATAATGAGTTTGGAAAGTGACCAATTAGAACCTGGTTTAAGTATAAGTTTTATGACCTCTGGGCCAGGACGAGGGTAATTATGCTAGTTTATGGCACATTTTTGATGCCATGTGGACGCAAACAACTGGCATGCATGTGAAAGAGACATTAAGTGCTGCTAATTTGCAATAAGTACAATTTTTGCATATAAACACAGCTAGAGAGGACATCATGGGAAAATGTAACCGTCTAGAATAAAGTCTATTTTTACTATTATCATTATTTCGTTATATAAAAGTAAGAGAGAAGGCAAAGATCAGGAATCGTTACAATCAAGTACCACACCTGACCCTGGACACCGCATGTGAAAGTGACAAAACACAAGAAAACATCAGATACAAGAGAGCTTAGAGGTCAGCCCTTTCCCAGCAGGTGACCACAAGGCAACAGGAAACAGACAAGACAGCATGGCAAAGACAAGCTCAAAACACAAATCAACTGACTGTAATGTGCACGACCCGTCAATGAGCGTAGATTAATCAGTATCCGGTGCCATAACGAATGAGTTTAAAGGAAATTGGCAATTTCCTGCAGAAGGATGAATTATTGGATCAAAATATACCATATGGTTGAATTTCTTTAAAGAGAAATGTGTTTGGGTCTCTTGTTTGCTTGTAGCATGGGCCCTGTATGAGTTTTTAAAATGCTTGCAACATGGACACAGGTAAAGTTCTGCACAGCTTCCGTTTATATGTATATTCCAAATAATGCTTAGCTGTAAAGATCAGACGATTTGATCAAAATATACTATATGGTTCAAGAGTAATGAGCATCTAACCGCGACCTGCCGTACTTCTCCTCGGCAAAGCCTTGTCACCGTTTTGCATACCAGTGGCAGCAAAATTTGATCAAAATATATGGTGTGGTTCTAGAGTTATGAGCATTTTCACTAAAAGTCCTCGACTGGCCAAAATTATGCTCAGCAAAGCCTCGTCACCATTTTGCATACAAGTGGCTGGACAATGTTAAAATAAATATATATCTAAAGTTGGTTCTAAATATACCATGCGGTTCAATAGTTAAGAGCATTTTACTAACTGGCCACAACCGGCTGAAATGATGCTCAGCAAACCCTCGTCCATCAAAAAAGATGGTTTCGCATGTGAGTGGTTGTTGAAATTAACCATGCATTTGCAAAATGTGTTCAAAGTATACCGTGTGGTTCAAGAGTTTTGAGCATTTTCACTAACTGCTTACGGACGGACGGGTGGGCGGACGGACGGACTCACATATTGCTTATAGCGTAGACCCAGGGGTCGTGCAATTACATAAAGGATCCATAAAAGAAGCACCGCCTTGGAACGGCAATAAATGTATTTTACCTGAAATACTTTGTACTTAGATACCTTTGACCTAGTACTTGTGATAATCGTAATTACTGCATAACTTTTGCGCAAATTCATGCTCTTTTTATCCAGGGTCATTAAAGCCTTCTCACTTAAACCACAGGAGCTTGAAGTTCGATCCATATATTACTTCTAAACCCTAAAACCGAAAATATCATAATGTCATTACGTAATGACATTGTGAGATTTTGGTTTTGAGGCTATAGAGGTGAGATAAAGACAGAACTTCAAGCTCCTGTGCTTAAACGCCATAAATGGTCTAATCACTACCAATAATACCAGTTAACAGTTCTAGCTACCAAATTGTCACACTTGTCTAGCAAACATTTTACTAGTTCTACATTTTAACGAAGTTTGACAAAAATACATATTAAAAATCGTAACTCCAATCCATGACGACATTTGTGTCTAAAATAATAAATTAATAATGCCTATATAAAGGCCATGGGACAGTTTGTCCGCCATCACAGTTTCAAATATAATGTACATAAATACAGACAAAGCATTTTATTTCAATATAAATTAAAATAGGCAAGCGTGGCCAGGCGCCGCGGTAATAAAACTTTTTTGTCTTGCTAAGCTAAACTGAGCATGAATTTTATCATGCTCATAAATATATCAAAATGCCAACCATTGTTGGCATTTTAACATCTGTTAGCATGATAACTACAACACCTGAGAGTATTAAAGCAAGAACGTTTTATAATTTTCAGCATTTTAGTTTTTATGAGCAGTGGAAGATTCCACTAGGTCAGGCTACAATCCCAGATCACAGACCAACCTATGGCACCACGAGGAAGCGACACAAGAAAACAAACATAGACACACACATGAACGCAAAATAAAACCAAAGCAATCATTCAACTCTCACTTCCTCAGCGAAACGACTGCTAAAATAAAACGGGTACAAAATCAGGACCAGACATATACACACTGGTAAATGTAAACGCACCGGTGGTTGCTACAACGAGCTGTTGGTGGCATTTTTACGCACTGGTGATGGCTTAAAAGGTACAAAGTCTACACCTGTTGACTTTGTGATTTATTTATAAGCTTGCATTTATTTTATTTGTGATTACACCTGGCGCACAGACCATCGGTAGCATTGCAGTTTATGGCTCTGCCAAGCAATTGGTGATTTAATTCATGGTTTGGACTGCAAATCCAACACAGTTCTGGAGTTTTGCCATGACAGGTGCTTTTTTCTAGTATAACTGCCTAAATTGAGGAAAATCTGCATGTCTAAGCGCAGCTGTTGTCATATTCCCATGAAATAACATCCAAAAAACGATTACCACTTTGTATTTTTTTTCTTGGTAAACTAGCAAATGTTTTATTGAGGAATTTTATTACAACGCACTGGGAGCATTTTTGACGCATTGATACAACGCACTGATGGTTGCACAGAAGTGATGTGGTTGCTAGTGCAGACTCACCACAGCATTCGCTGATTACATAAACGTTACAAAAATCGCCATTTCAGCCAGCACATGATATTTCGATACTGTGACGAAGGCTCAGGCGAGCCTGTGCAAACGTGCAGACTACCAAGAGCCTTCGCTGCCAGCACAAGATATCTAGATACTTACCGCATTGTCTAGTGACTTTGCCTGCGCAAATATGCAGACTCACCAAAGTATTCGCTGCTGGCGTGAATAGCACACAAATCGCCATTTTAGGCAGCACAAGAGATATCGTACAGTGACGATGGCTAAGGTAAGCCTGTGCAAATGTGCAGACTGGCCAGAGCCTTCGCTGCTCGCACAAATTGGCATTCAATCGCCATTTGAGTCACCACATAAGAATTTTGAACTAAGACGAAGGCTCAGACTAGACCAAGCAAATGTGCAGACTCGCCAAAGCCATCGCTGTTCGCATGAATGACACCCAAAAATAGCAAGTGATTATGATTGGGAAATATCACAATCACAAACTTCAGACAAACCCATGGCACTGAGAGGAATAGACACAAAACAAGCATGAATTTCCAGGAAGGCAAACTAAGCAAAGCATCCAGCTCTCTCTTTTCCCCATCATGATGATCGCAAAACAAGAATGGACATAAAGTAACAAAATATAGAACAATTACAGAATCCTAAAATGGAAGTAACCAACAACAACAGAACCACCGCCATAGAATAGACAGCAGCCTAAGCCACTGGGGTGCTAAATTGCATTTTATTGGTACCAAATCATCGCCCTAGATTCTGCTGTTGTTGAAGCACAAAAATGTTCAGCTCACATGGAGACTTCTTAACTATTGCAATGTATCACAACGGACAAACAATCTCATTAAATTAAAAGATTTTGGGCCAATCTGAAAAATAGGCAGAAACACTATCAAAGTGCGAACAGAGCTAGCTCTGGAGTGTCTCTGGTGAGTCTTCACATTTGCAGAGTCACGCTTGAGCCTTCATCAGTGTACAAAAACCACAACATCTATGCCTATAGACTGTATGATTTCTTTATAAGCTTGCTTTTATTTTACTTTTGATGACACCGGGGATTAGAAACCGTCAGTAACATTGCAGTTTATGGCTCTGCCACGCAATTGGCGATTTCCATCATGGTTTGACCGACAAATCCAACACATTTGTGGAGATTGACAGTGACAGGTGCTTTTTCTATTGTGACTGCCTAACTTGAGGGAAATTTGCATGTCTATGCATAGCTGAAGCTATATTATCATGGTCCCATGAAATAACATCCTAAAACGATTACTACTCTCTATTTTCTTCTATGCAGATAAGGCTCTGGCGAGTCTGTACATTTGCACAGGCTCACCTGAGTCTTCGTCACAGTACTGAAATATCATGTGCTGACTCAAAAAGCGATTTGTGTTCCGTTTAAAAGAACAGTGAATGCTGTGGTGAGGCTGTACCAGCAACCATGGCACATCTAGGCAACCATCAGTGCGTTTTATCAATGCGTCAAAAAATGCTCCCAGTGCGTTGTAATAAAATTCCTCAATAAAACATTTGCTAGTTTACCAAGAAAAAACAAAGTGGTAATCGTTTTTTGGATGTTATTTCATGGGAATATGACAGCAGCTGCGCTTAGACATGCAGATTTCCCTCAATTTATGAAGTTATACTAGAAAAACTCCAGAACTGTGTTGGATTTTTGTACCTTTTAAGCCATCACCAGTGCGTAAAAATGCCACCACCAGTTCGTTGTAGCAACCACCGGTGAGTTTACATTGACCAGTGTGATATACTAGAATGGAGTCAATTGATAGGTATGCCAATCGCAAATATTCCGAACTTACATTAAATATGACACAGTATGATTTGCTTTTACCTTGACTTTTGTCTCCAAGATTATGCTCTTTTTATAACAAAGCTTTTGGATTGCTGGTAAAGTACATGGTAAAAAAATCCATACTATGCAACACCTATGTTAGTGCGATTTTTTTGCGATGGACCCGCCCATCGATTGACCCTATTTAAGTTATATTTTTGAATGGATGAGGAAAAGAAGGCTTTTCAACGATTCCATTGAGTTTATAAACTAAATCATCATAAGATACTGGCACCAACCAGCGTATTGGGTGATTAAAGTGTGGAGTACTGTTTTCCCCAGTAAATGGTGTAATTGTCTCCCGGCGTACATTAACACACATGACAATAATTAAACAAAATAGCCTCATACCTCATCCTTTTGTACATCCAGAATCTTCGTAAAACTAATAATTAATCAGACGTAATTAGAGTACTTATCCTTTCATGTTCCTTTGAAATGTGAGAAACTGTCACTATCAGAAATCACTGTACTTTTGTTTAAGAGAAATTGTCTTTGAATTCCTAGTTCATTTCTGAGACATATGTTAAGAAAAGAACCCTGTTACACTAAATAACAACGAAGCCCAAGATCAGGCCCGGGGTTATAAAACTTTTCACACTCTCAACTCAACTGAGCATGAAATTTTAGCTGCTCATAAAAACTAAAATGCGAAAAAAATCAGATTTTTTCTTGGTTCAAAATACTCGGATACTGCATTTGTTCTGCTTATAAATGTTAAAATGTCGACACTTGTTGGCATTTTTACATTTATGAGCAGGATCAATTCCATGCTTATCATCGTTGAGCATGACAAAAATAGTTATAACCTTGGGACCAGGATTTTTCTTTGCACAGTGTCGATCAAAACATGCCTTGTCTGTTCGACTATATCCAATTAAATATACAAGCAGTTAAATTTCCAAGCATACTGCATGAGGGAAAATAAGTTCCTTTATAGAAAATGAATACTTAAACAAGTAAAAATAATTCGCACATGCACATCTCAATCAATTTACCATCACTGCATATACGTTGAATCAGCATTGCGTTACCGTATTCGACATAATGCGCATACTTTTCCAAAGCTCTATACAATCTTTCGAAAACAATATGAATTCTGATCAGCTGGCTTCTCTTGAAACCAGTAAATCAGGAACCACTAACAATGTGGAGCCTGGTCAACTGGCTTCCTCAGAAGCCAGTTGACCAGGTTCCACAATGTTTGTCTGACATAAATACTGAAATTCCAACATGAATAAGTTGCTATAGCATTCAAAACACGAATATCGCTCAGTGTGCGTCGTCTCGTTAAATGTCGGATACGGTAGCTACCCTTTTCAATTGATTTACTGATTCATATTTTATTGACGTTAGATGAAGCTTATGAACTTTGTTATCTTTCGCTAAAACCTCCTCTGATACTTCACCCTGTGATTAAGGTAAAAATACATATTGATTGAGGCTGGTCGCTGACTTCGTTCTGGAGTTAATGTGATTTTGAGACACTCAGGAACGCAATACCCAATACTTTGATTTTTAGCAGAAAATTAGTCTCAAAAAGGTTTAATATCGACCCAATGCTTGGCAAAGGATGATGCCACATGACATGTTTTGGCATCGATCATTTTCTATTCACTTGTGAACTTTTTGCATGCTGGGTAATTTCACATATTAAGTTTGTTTTTGTCTGCTGATTTTTGCAAAATCACCTATCAAAAAAAAATTCATCAACATCATCAGATTGTCAAACAATTAAGATCTAGAACAGTCCAGATTCAAACTGTTTATCAGCAGACTAAAACCGTCGCCATTAGCAGGTAAGGGGTAAATGCCGACTGTAAAAAATAGCCATCAGAAGGCGGCCTCACAGTAAATGATAAACAGTTACATTCGGCCAATCTATTGAATATATATTTGAAGATATAATACTGAGTGTCAATGCAGGCAAATATGAAATATTGACAATTATTGAGCTCACAAGCGTTCCCCTATAAAGCTCATTCAAGGGAGATCACTCACAAGGGTAGCAAGGCTTGAGCAACCTTTCTTGTACAGGCACATCGTCTTGACCTGATATACATGTATACCAAATCTCATCAAACTATCTCGAAGGGTATAGAGTTATTGAGCGCGTAAGCTTTCTCCTTAAAAGTTCATTAAAGGGAGATAACTCAAAAGGCCAGCTAGGTAGAGCAACCATTCTTGCATGGGACACACCGTCTTGACTTGTTATATACATGCCTACCAAATATTATCAAAATATCTCAAAGGGTATTAACGCTATTGAGCACACAAACCCCCTATAAAGTTCATTCAAGGGAGATTCAGCCTTCTATGTGTATGTGGGTAGTTAGCAGTTAAGGCGCTGACGATTTTCCGCGGATGCGCACTGTGACCTATATTCTTATATAGGTCACTGGAGTTATTGAGCGCACAAGCTCTTCCCTATAAAGATCATTCAAAGGAGATAACTCAAAATGCCAACAAGAGAGAGCAACCATTCTTGCACGGGACACACCATCTTGGCCTGATATACATGCCTACTAAATATTCTCAAAATATCTCAAAGTGTATTTAAGCTATTGAGCGCACAAATTTTCCCATATTACGTTCATTCAAGGGAGATAACTCATAGGCCAACAAGAGAGAGCAACCATTCTTGCACGTGACCACCGTCTTGACTTGATATACATGCCTACCAAATATTATCAAAATATCTCAAAGGGTATAAAAGTTATTGAGCGCACATGCTTTTGTCTACGGACGGACGGACAGACGAACGGACGTCAGGTTGCTGACTATATCCACCGAATCTTGTCGGTCGGGGGATAAAAAAGGTTATTTTATCTTGTCTTGAAATACGTTAACAGGTAAATAGACAAACAGTCATGATCCTGATAAGATGCAACAACACGCGACGTTTTGTCAGGATCAACCATGTTTCTTAAAACAAACACAAACAGAAAAGAGCATGACGAGGAAATACCACAATCCCAGACATAGACCAACCACTGGCATCGTTAGGAAGACAAACAGAACACAGATACTAACATGAAAGCAAGAAAACTACCATCTCTCTCTTCCTCGGCTACCATCTCCCTTTTCCTCGGCAAGACGATTGCGAACAGGCGCGTTTCTGAGGCATTTTAAAAGAGTACCCACTCTTGAGAGGTCCTGGGGGTACCCCCCCCCCCCTGTATGGGGCCAGGGGTGAAGCCCTATGACAGAAAATGATTTAGGGCTAAAATAAGCCCTCAAGACACACAACTAAACACTATTAGCTGTGTTTTTTTCTTCCACAAATAAAATTAGATATATAAAACCTGTCTTAAGTGACCACTCAAAAGAAGGCCGAGTATCGCTTAATGCAGGTCAAAAGTATTGCAGAATGCTCCAAAGGGAGCATTCTGCAATACTTTCGACCTTCATTAAGCTACCATTTGCCATTAAGATCAGGTTTTAGTTTTGTCCATCTTAAGACAGGTTTTACTTTATCTAAAAAACTATACTTGCTGCGTCAAGTTGTACGCACATGCGTATTTGTGTCTACGTAGGTGGCAAAGCTAAAAAGGACACTAAGAACTACATAACAGAACAAGGACCAAACACAAAAAACGCGTACTATAGGAGCAACAACTAGCAATAAATCAACTGACTGTAATGTGCACGACCCGTGGTGAATGTAGATTAATCAGCATCACTTAAAAGAGCGATGTTTTGCAGATGAGATAATAAACTTTTTGACAGGTGCTAGCTCAATTCGCCATCCGCAATTATATTGCACCAGAATGAATGCACAATATCTAAGGAATGTAAACTGAAAACAAGCACTATTTAACTGTTTATCCTTTTTTTAAAATCATAGTAGATCCAGACCAGTTGGTTCCTGACGAAGACATCTGACCAGAACCCACCCTTTTCAACTTGAATACTGAATGTTAACCCTTAAAGCGCCAATCACGACTGCAGCAGACGACACATTTTGCGACATCTTTCCCAATTTTCGACAAAAATAAGGTATGATAGTTCATGAGAATCGTCTGCTTACATGCCTTATTTGTTAATTTAGAAAAAGAGGCAAAATTTGGAATTGTCGTCTGTAGCAAATTAAAGGTGGCACTTTAAAATTGGGGAGGAGTGCCGTACATACAATTATACGACCCTAACCAACTTTAGCACGAAATATCTCGTACTGTGCAAGGTCTGCACTGATAAAGATGGCATAAAATAGTTATAGCGAGCACAGCTCGCAACGCGCGAAGCGCGTTGCGAACAACGTGAGCTCTTACGGTAGAGATATGGTCCAAAATGGGCTAGGGTTTATGCACAGTGTATCTTTAAAATCTCATGGTCCGGTTTTGTTGTCCATGAAATTACTTCCGTATCCGGTGAATCAGAGCTGTTTCCCGTCGGCATTGGACAAGTTGGACGAAACAGCATTTAGATGCATGGTACCAGCTGTTACGTCACTGGCGAATTGATTGCAAGGCGCTATTTTTTAAAACAAGAAAATGAAGAAATCGAAAATTAGTTGAAAGTCAACTCACTGTTTTTCTATTCTATCACAAGCGTTT
This sequence comes from Loripinus fragilis, assembly GCA_964019695.1. Taxonomy (NCBI): domain Eukaryota; kingdom Metazoa; phylum Mollusca; class Bivalvia; order Lucinida; family Lucinidae; genus Loripinus; species Loripinus fragilis. Next base: position 127,840,168 of record OZ026514.1, read on the forward strand.
TCATACATTCTCCAACTTTGATTCGAACAAAACTGACGATCCTTCAGTTTTAAGACGAAACCACCCAAATTGAAGCGGGCTATTTGTTGATGTAGTAACCAGACGAAAAAATGAGTCAATAAAAACCCACAATGCATCGCCCTGCACATATAAACTCCCCAGCACTATTAACCGGTACCTTTTAACTCCCCAGTATTGACGCTCTCTGTCCAAAAAGACACTCCCCAGTATTGTCGCTCCCTGTCCAGAAAAGACCCCAGGGGTTCTTCTTCTTCCTTCTTCCTGGAAATGGACAGGATTCCGTCTGGAATGTACTTTGTCCAGCGAGAGTGAATGGGACAGCCACCCTCCAGTAAGGTTAAAAACAATCCAGCTATTTACAGTTAAAATTATGTACACGTCACGGTTCATCTAGTACGTTGAGGTGGAGGAGAGGGCTGCTGTTGTCATTGCAGCTTTGAATTCCTCCAGTGATGTGCAGTCTGTGACATATGTTGGTAGGCTGTTCCAATCTTGAATTGTCCTTGGGAAGAAGGAGTACTTGTAGACACTCTGTACTGCTGGTATTTGGTACAGTCTGTAGGCTCCTCTTGTTCTACTGTCGCCCGGGCGCAAGATGTTGAATTGGCCAATGTCTACAGTGAAGTGTTGGATCTTGTAGAGCATGATTAGGCGTTGGTGGTATCGTCTAGTACTAAGAGGGATCCACTCTAAGCTGTTCAACATAGCTGTGACGCATCCAGGGGTTCTGTCGGTGTAGTTGTTACACACAAACCTTGCACCTCTCCGCTGGACTTTATCAAGGGTGTTTATGTCCTCCTTGGTGTGAGGGTCCCAGGCAGTGGATGCATAGTCGAGAGTTGGCTGTACCATGGCGTTGTAGGCAGATGACCGAACTTCTTTGCTGCAATCTCGTAGGTTGCGCCGTAGGAATCCTAGGGTTCTAGAGGCCTTTGCAGCAGTGTAGTCGACATGCTTCTTACAGTTCAGGTCTTCGCTGATGTTGACGCCAAGGTACTTGTTGCAGTCAACAACGTCCAGGACATGGTCATGTAGCTTGTATGAGGCTCTTGTTGGTGCAGACTCTGATGACTGTGCATTTCTCTGGGTGAAAACGCATCTGCCACTTGGTTTCCCAATCCTCAAGGGCGGTAAGGTCAGAGTAGTAATGGATGGCACTCTGGGGTCATTTTTTTTAAGCCTGAAAAGAACTTAGAATTTTTCAGGCTAAAAAATGACCCCATAGATGCCTATCCTGGTAAGCTTGAGTGACTAGCTGTGAATAACTTAGTTTATTTTTAGGGGTATTTTGGTTGGGTCTATGATTGTGATAGTTTTCTGGACTATTGAAAATAACTTAGTTTATTTTGCGCAAAAGCGCTGGCTGATCTGTGATTGTGATAGTTTGCTGGGCTGTTGAGATTAACTTAGTTTATTTTGCGCAAAAGCGCTGGCTGATCTGTGATTGTGATAGTTTTCTGGACTATTGAAAATAACTTAGTTTATTTTTGCTCAAAAGCGCTGGCTGATCTGTGATTGTAATAGTTTTCTGGACTATTGAAAATAACTTAGTTTATTTTTGCTCAAAAGCGCTGGCTGATCTGTGATTGTAATAGTTTTCTGGACTATTGAAAATAACTTAGTTTATTTTTGCTCAAAAGCGCAGGCTGATCTGTGATTGTAATAGTTTTCTGGACTATTGAAAATAACTTAGTTTATTTTTGCTCAAAAGCGCAGGCTGATCTGTGATTGTGATAGTTTTTTTCTGGTCTGTCATACGTTGAGTATTATTAGATAGTTTATTTTGCGAGAAAAGTGCAGTTGTGATAAATTACTGGTTCATTTTTTATATAGTCTCTCTTTCTCCGGCACGTCTATTCTAGTATTACTATAGACGTGCCGCGTAGCGCGGGAGAGTGGGAGAGGGAGCCAGGGAACCAGTGCAAAAAAATCAATAATAGTATATAACATATATCGGAATCGGGTACCAGTCATTGTGATGACGTCAGAATGTCACGCGCTTTTCCAATTTCCCGGAAAATCTATTTTTAGATTTTCGGAGAAGTGGAAGTGGTTTATAAAAATCGATGACGTAATGTATTACGTATATAAGATTCTGATAATGTCACAAAAAACAAGTATGACTTTTTTAAAAAAAAAAGTTTTAACTTTTTTAAATAAAATATATCATGTGAAAAATTGAGTTCTATGTTGTTAATTTATGCAATTTTTCTTGCTCAATCAAGACCTTAATCACTCTGTAGTGTTAATGTGTGTTATAGTCAAGGCTACTAAGTACCATGCGTCTTAGAGTCTCTTGGTCAATCAAGACCTCAACTCCTAGAGGCATCACTCTTTAGCATTAACTAGTGTATATTATTTAGCAAGTTTAGTGGTATTCTTTCTAGGGAAGTGGTAGCCCTGAAAAGGGCTGTTTGTTGATTGTCTAGGTGATTTTTAGCATTTCCTCTTAGTAATTCTAATTTTCTTAGTTGCTTTTCCAACTCCTATGTTTTGACTGGTGTCTTGATCATTTGTCGTAATGTCAAGTCTAATGGGAATCTGGATGGATGGCATCTCTAAAGGTTGCTGCTGTGCACGTTGCTGAGACAGTTCTTCTAAGTTCTTCACTCTAGATCTTAACTCATTTAGTTCTTTGAGTAAGACTTCAATGACTTGAGTCTTTGACTGTTGTTTTTGCAGCATCTGTTGAACAGGTTGAGGGGCATATACGCTGAGGGTGTTTGCGGCGTATAATACTGTTGTGACGTATCGCTAGCAAATGTCTCATTCACTGCTGATAGCAAAAGGTCAGGATTGTTGATCATATCATCTATTGTCAGTGATGGCTCCATGATTATGAATGGTGAAAGTGTAGTGTGTTCAAGCCTTTTATACTTGTCAAGCGGATTGACCTAGTTTAAAGTTCCCGCGTTTCAAGAAATCAAGTCAACTCTGATTGGGTGAAAATAAATGAACTGACCAATCAGTGTATTGTTGCTCTCTCTAGCGTAGGAGTTCAATGTAGGTCAATCCCTTTGAAAACTATAAAAGCTCGTTTCAAATCTCAAATTCTTCATTCTGTTCTTGTGTTACACAACAACAACAAAATGGCTTGCAATTTGGATTCGCGTTTGGAGCAATTGGAGGAGCAGGGCAAGGCTATGGTTGATGCTACTAGAAGGCTACTGGAGACGGTGAATGCTGTTAAGGATACGGGTGAAGTTCTATTACAAATGATTGAGAATCATCAGAAGATGTTGGAGATGAGTCGGACGGTAGAAAATTTGATTAATGATGCGAAAATGGAAGTGAAGGTGGAAACTATCAGTGACGAGGAGGAAGATTGGGGAGATAATTCTCCCCCCACACCTCATGTATCTGAGGATTGGGATGCGGAAGCAGACCATCCACCCTTCTACATACCAGTGAGAAGAACTGTAACTGTAGAACAGTGGGCTGTGCGATGCCCTGCCTGTGGTGGCCGCCCAAGTAGATGCCCCTGCTCCTAAATTTTTGCCTTTGTGGTAATATAACCACCAAACCGGACCTTTTCAGGGCCACCCATTTCTTCAAGAAAGAATAATTTAATATGTTGCACTTAGTTTTGTATGTAAGACTATGCCTAAGATATGTGTATTTGTAGTATTTCCTAACCATGTTCACAGTAATGGGGTGATTATGGCGTGATCTTTAAATGGACCAATCAGATTAAAGTTGCTCTCTCTAGCGTAGGAGTAGAATATAGGTCAATCCACTTATCCAACTATATAACCCAACGTACTTTGTGCCTCTCTTAAAAAATGAAGTTCTTTGAAAAATTCAGTTTGACTAAGTTGTGTGCTGCTTTGCAGCGAAAAGATTGGAAAGAGGTGGAGAGGCAGCAAAATAAGTTGGGATTAGAGCAATTTCTTGCTCGTAGAGGGATTGGTTCCAGAAAACCTGTAGCCATTGTTCAACCTATTTTAAAATCTTCTAAGTAAGAAATATTTTGTTACTTAGGAGACTTTAAAACAAACAGTCCTTTTTAGGGCTACTCAATTAGTTTCGTTAAAGAATAACCTCAAAATAAAAAACAAACACAATTTCAACACCGTAATTTTATTTACAACTTACACTATCTTAAAAAACAGAACTGATCGTCACTATAAATCCTTTAAGTCCAGTCTTTAATGAATATGCACTGTAGAGTCATTGTCTGGTTCATCATGAGAAATCGCTTTATCCCAGTTCTCCGCCACCATCTCTGTACAGGATCAAGGTGAGTGAGAGTCTGATTTACAAATGAAACAATATGGCTTCTTCCCTGTCTTTGTACGGATAGCTGTCTTCTTTGAACGAGTGTCCAAGCGTCTTCTCTTAGGACTGATATCAGATATATCTGGTTCAGGAGCCTTTCGTTTCCTTGAAGGCTTCGCTGTAGATACTGAAGACTGTTGCTTCTCTGTAGATATAGAAGACTGTTGAGATGTAAAATCCTCTTCTCTCTTAGGACAATTTGGAGCCCAATGATCTGCAAGTCCACAGATAAAACATTGTCCATATGCAGGCTTCTTCTTATCGGTAGACATCTGTTGTTCTCTTAATTTCTTAGCCTCTGCACAATCTCCAATCCAATGTCCCGTATCATGACAATGGTGACATTCTCCATAAGGTGGTCTCAACTTGTCTTGTTGTCTCAAACTATCTTCTAATGGCTGCATCAAAGCTTGTTCCTCTTGAGATAAAAGTTTCTTCAATGAAACACAATGATAGTAGATGCTCTTCTTATCATAGACTTTAGCCATCCTTGGATCTCTACTGTTTGCCATCTTTACTCTTTGAAAGTCAGAAGTGAAATGATTCTCTCTCACTGGTGTCCACCTATTTATAGTCCAGATATAGTTTTGTCTCTTCTATGATTGTAGAGAAATTCGATCACACTAGGATTGTCAGCGACACATCTTTTCCAATTCTCAAATGTGATCAGTGTCTCTTTTTCCATCAAATAACTGATACTGATCCACCAAAGTCTCTTGAAATCTTCAAAAGTTTCAGGACTATTGAGTTTCTGTTGAATCTCTTCCAAAGTGATCTCATCATGAGAAAACAAGATGTAAATGCAGAACAATAATCTTCTATAAGGTCTGAACTTCAATATCTTGGAAAGTGGAATTTCCAAATATTTCTTCTCTCTTGCTTCTTCCATGATGTTGAACTCAGATATGATGATCAAAATGACTTGATCATTCTTTTTATATCGTGATCAAGCTATCTATGTTTGAAATGAGATCTTCATAATCCATATCTTCTTCTTCTGAGGCTTGTTGAATTTCTTTCAATACTGCTTCGATGTGAGAAATCACACTTTCGCTGTTTGCCACATAAGTTACCCAATCCATATAGGTGACAGGAGTGTCATCAATGATTCTCAACATCTCTCTAGCATTACGTTTAGTCCAAAATCTGAATGTATCAAATGTCTCAAATCGGTTTAACCAGTTCTTGATTCCTGCTCTCGTTTTCAAAAACTCGGCACTGGATGGTTCTAATGATAAGATGTGGTCTAAAGTTATTTTGTAGACATCAAAATGTAAAATTTGATCTAAGCACACGGGTAGACTTTTGGTGATCGTATACATATTCAGTTATTCAGCAGATAATCAGATTCACGACTTGGAAACTTCAAAATAATTTGTGGTTCTATCTGTCTTGGAGTATAATGTCCAATGGCAACGTTATATGAATCTGGTCTGTTTATATACCTAATCAGTTCACTGGTTATAAAGTGGTTAATCCCTGCAGCTGTTAAAGATGCCACAGATAAAGATACATCTTCAGTATTCCATGCAGTCAATAACCATTGGACCTGGTGTTTAGGAGCTTCTTCTTTTAAGTACAAACATCCATAAAACTTATTACTGTCATAGATAATTCCATTCAAAAAATACTTGATATCTGTGTCACGAGTACGAATAGAGTAAAGTTTATCCATTGTCAAATTTTTCATTCTAACAACCCAAACACGAGCTTTATCAATACTGTGAAATTTGGAGTAATGTATCTTGAGCATCTCCGTATGAAATTTTAAGCGCATCTCGCCAGGAAGATTTAGTAATTCGTCCATGCTTAGAAGTAGTTGGCCTAGTTCTTGGTGATAGATGTCCTGAGATTTAGTCTCTAAAGCATTTGACAAACGTCTCAACCTAAGTTTAAACCATCCTTCTTGAATTTGCTTCCTGAATCCTAACCCTTTAGCTGAATTGTACATCGAATAAGTCCATATCATATGTTGTATTTCTGTCGGTAGTTGATATGCCATAACTGATTTGCTCTCTTTATGTGTTACCTGCAAATGAATTATTTCTAATGTGATAAGATAGCAATTGTTCTAAGCTTTTATAGGGTGCTGTTGATTTCAGAAAAAATCTGGGTTTTTCCAGTATAAATTGAGCTCACATTCCCATTGCAGCCTCATTTCACTACTTAACTTCGAACAGTCAAGATGGTTAAACGACAGAGAGATAATACCCCACCCACTTCTGATGATGAAGAGCCTAAACCGAAATTGGTGGATTATTCAGACACAGAGAGCTCAGATGATGAAGATGATATTAGACCACCACCAAGGAAAAGAAGAGCTATGACTATGTATTCAGACGATGAAGATGATGAAGATTTGACTTCTTATTTCACTATCAAGGCAGTCAACAAGAAGAAGTCTAGATTATTTCGAGCTCAAGGGAAAGAATTTCAACTCAACATCAAGACTTTCCCTGACAATGTTTCGCCATATCAGTTCATATCAAGATTGTTTGATCGGCTGGTTGAAGACATCAAAGAAAGATGCCAGATGGAGTCCAATGACAAGATGCGTATGACTATTCTTCATCCTGGATTGAAACTGGGTGTCTTTGTGACATGGAGAGATGTCTCAGCTATGACTGGAGAAGCTGTGTTAGAAGAGATTATGAAAGTGCTCCAGTCCAATGAGAATTTTCGCATCAATGATGGACAGATGACTATTCAAGTCACAGTGGTGAGACTTCCAGTAGGCAGCGGACGTAAACCATTACATGCTGGACTTTATTTTGAGTCAGAAAATATGAGCAAGAACAAGCAGAGCATTATACAGATCAACAATACCAAAGATGTGATGTGTATGGCGAGAGCTGTGGTGGTGGCGAAATGCAATGTGGACAAAGATGACTCAGAGTCTTGGAAGAAGAATTGGGGATACATGAGACAATCAGATCGACCTATGCAGACCAGAGAAGCGATGAAGTTATTGGATCAAGCGAAGATTCCTCATACTAAGCCTTGTGGTATTGAGGAATACAAGAAGATCCAATCTGTACTTGCTCCCAAGTACTTGATTAAAGTCCATTCTCAGTATCCTAAAGATGGACTAATATTCCCACTTCAGTTCAAGAAGAAGCCTGAGACGAAGGTAATTCATATCTACTTTAATGGAGTAGACCACTATGATGCGATTACGAAGGTGACAGGATTTCTTGGTGATAGCTATTACTGCGAGTATTGTGATGTTGGATATACAAACAGAGGTGCCCATAGATGTGCTGATGGATGTGAAGATTGCTATAGTGACATTCCTTGTATTCATGGTGAAAAGATACGCTGTATGGACTGTAAAAGGACTTTTCGTAGTAGAGACTGTTTTGCTAAGCATAAGGCAATGAAATCTAAGCAGCATAAATCTATTTGTCATCTTGTGTATAATTGTGGTAAATGTAATTTAAGGATTGTGGGCAATAAGAAAAATCATGTATGTCCAGGACAGAGAAAATGTAGGAATTGTAAAGAAATTGTTGGACCCAATCATCAATGCTATATTCAAAGTTATGAATGTAAATCTGAGTTGACTGAAAATGAAGGAGAAGAAGAGGTTTCTCAACCTAAGAAATCTCGTTTCATCTTCTTTGATTTCGAGTCAAATCAAGAAACTGGTACACATCAGGTGAATTTCTGTGTTGCTCATAAAGCTTGTGATGATTGCATGGATTTGCCTATAGATACATTTTGTCCGACTTGTTCGACACAAACAGGTCTGAGAGAATTTATCTTTGAAGGCATAGACACTTTACCACAATTTTGCAATTGGATTTTAGGAGATGAGAATAAAGGAGTGACATGTATTGCACACAATTTTGGAGGATATGATGGTCAGTTCATCTTACACTATATCTTAGAATATGGTACAGTGAAACCTGAAGTGATCATGAATGGAAATACTATACTTAGAATGAAAGTAGGACGTGTCACATTCCTTGATTCTTATCAGTTTTTGCATATGAGACTGGCTAATTTCCCAGATACATTTGGCTTGACAGAGATGAAGAAAGGTTACTTTCCTCATCTAGCAAATACACTGGCAAACCAAAAGTATGTGGGACCTTACTTTCCTGTGGACATGTACAATCCTGGTCAGATGTCTGTCAAGGATCGTGAGGTATTTTTAGCTTGGCATAAAGGGAAAATTGAGAGTGGTGCTATATTTGACTTCAGACAGGAGATGGAAGAATACTGTCGTAGTGATGTTGATATTCTAAGACGAGGATGTGCTTGTTTCAGACGAGAATTGATCAACATTAGTGGACTCGATCCTTTGTCTGAAGCTTGCACTATCGCTCAAGCTTGTTCAAAAGTATGGAGAAAAAATCATATGCCTGAAAACAGTATTGCCATCATCCCACCTGAAGGTTATCCTAATCAAAAGAACTACTCTATCAAAGCTGTAAGATGGATTCAAAGTGAAGCTAAGACACGTGGTATTGAGATCAAACATGCATTGAATGGTGGTGAGCAAAGAATCAATGGACATTATGTGGATGGCTACCATGAAGAATCTCGAACCGTATTTGAATTCTATGGATGTTACTGGCATGGATGCCCTACTCATTTTCCAGACAGAAACAGAGTTCAACATCATCAGTGTTTGACCATGCATCAGTTGTATATTTTGACTATTGGCAAGAGTGAAGAGTTAAGAAAAGCTGGATATCAGGTGGTGGAACTTTGGGAATGTGACTATGACAAGAGATACAAGGAAGATCCAGACTTTAGATCTTTGGTGGACTCAGAATTTACAAACTTAGACCCTTTGAGACCAAGAGATGCTTTATTTGGTGGAAGAACTAACTCGACCAAACTCTATCAGGAAATCGATGAATCCTCCAGTGAAGAAATCAAGTACATCGATGTGTGTTCACTCTATCCAACTATTTGCAAGTACGGACTGTTTCCACTTGGACATCCCACCATCTATTCTCAAGAGAATATTGACAAAGACAACATCAGACAGTACTGTGGATTGATCAAGTGTAAAGTGTTACCACCCACCAATTTGTACCATCCAGTACTTCCTCAGAAATGCAGTCAGAAATTGATGTTTCCATTGTGTAGAAGTTGTGCTGAAAAGACAGATCCTCATATGAGATGTACTCATTTACAGGAAGAAGATAGAAGTTTTACAGGGACTTGGGTTACCATCGAATTGTTTGAGGCTTTGGACAGGGGTTACAAATTATTGGACGTATTTGAAGTCTGGCATTTCTCAGAGACAACTCAATATGATAAAGCATCTGGAGAAGGAGGGATTTTTGCTGGCTATATCGATACTTTTCTGAGAATCAAACAAGAATCGAGTGGATATCCTGATTGGTGCATGACTGAGCAAGATAAGATCAAGTTCAAGCAAGATTATTTTGAAGCTGAAGGAATCAGATTGGAGAATGTTGAGAAGAATAAAGGAATGAGAGCTATTGCCAAGATCATGTTAAACAGTCTCTGGGGAAAATTGGCACAGAGAGAGAATATGACCAAAACAGAATATATCTCAGAACCTTCCAAGTTCTTTGATCTGGTGACGAATCCAAACAAGATTGTCAAGAATGTGGACATTTGCAGAGAAAATCTTCTACTGGTCAACTGGGACGATACAGAATCTAGTGTGGAGCCGCATGCTTGCAGTAATGTGATTGTCGCAGCCTTCGTCACTGCTCAAGCCAGATTGAAGCTCTATGGAATCTTGGAAAAGCTGAATGAACGTGTACTCTACTTTGATACAGACTCTATCATTTATCATCACAAACCCCATTTATGGAACCCTACTATTGTCAACAACAGGCTTGGAGAATGGACAGATGAAGTGCCAAATGCTAGAATTGTAAAATTTGTAGGCATGGGACCAAAGAACTATGGCTATGAATTTGTAGACAAAGATGGAAAGAGGAAATCAACTTGCAAAGTGAAAGGACTCACTTTAGATTACAATACATCTCAAGTCATTCACTTTGATCGTATGCTCAATTGGGTGAAGGGAGAATCTAAAGACTTCAGAGAAACTGTCAACTACCATCGGATCAGAAAACATAAAGACAAGACTGTGGCTACTGAATTGCAATCCAAGACTTATCGGTTCACTTATACTAAACGTGTCATTGTTGGAGATGGATATACTGTTCCTTATGGGTATTTGGCATAGAGTAGTTCTGATGATCATGTATTTTTTCTAATAAACATGTACTGAGCTGTCCGCCATATAATTTATAAACTCCATTATTGAATTTCCATCATACACTATACACTATCTCAAGATATCACTTGCATGACCTGCCTCTCTCTCTCTTCTCCGGCACGTCTATTCTAGTATTACTATAGACGTGCCTCGGAGAGCGGGAGAGTGGTACTGAGCTGTGTCTGATAAACATGTATTGTACAGTTTTTTTGATATATTAAACTGTTTTTTTTTTTAATTATGTATTAAACTGTTGGTTCATGTTCATTAAAATTTGAGTATAAATAAAGCTGTGTTTGTTATTTTTTCACAGTTAGACATGGCCCTTTCTACACACCAGTTGGACTCTAATCAAGATATTGGAAGTTTGTTTTTTAAACATCCTTCTAATATTTTTATTTCTGGTCCAAGTGGATCGGGTAAAACTGAATTTGTTAAAAAGATGATTGAGTTTAAAGAAGATTTATTTGATATTTTACCCCAACGTATTGTTTGGTGTTACAAGGAATGGCAAAAATCTTATAATATCTTACAAGAACGTGAAGGGTCAAATATCAAATTTATTCAAGGTATTCCCGATGATGAAGATGAGATTGTCACTGATCCCAGTGCAACGCACTTGGTGATTTTTGATGACATGTTAGGAGATAAAGATGAAGAAAAAATTAAGTTATGGTTTACAAGAAAAGGACATCATAGAAATGCAAGTGTGGTGTACATCACACAAAATTTATTTCAACAAAGTAAATCTTCTCGCACCATTAGTTTGAATGCTCATTATTTAGTTTTATTTCAAAGTCCAAGAGATAAGATGCAAATTAAAGTATTGGCCAATCAACTTCAAGCTCCCCATATGATTCATGCGTTTAACGATGCGACATCTATACCTCACGGATACTTATTGGTCGATTTGAAACCAAATACACCTGATTATCTTAGATTCAGAACACAAATTTTTCAAAACTGGTTTACAAAATCAGATCAACAAGGACCTGTTGTCTATTTTCCAGGAGTATAAAAAGGTGTGTTTGAGTTTAAATCCATCATTTGTGTCAAAATGGCTCAACGAACATCAGCTAATCTGATACGTGCTCTGTATAATTTAAGCAGAGAACATGATAGTCATAAAAGAAAATCACTCTTAAATGCTGGTTTAATTGAAATGATCAAATGGTTTTCATTGGCAGCTCGAAAAATTGTTCAGGGTAAGATGAAATTACCTAAACAAACTCAAAAATTTATGGATAGACATCAGGATGATGTACGAAAATTAGCAAGTGCAATTGTTGACCCTGAAGTCAAACGCAGTATCATTTTAAAACCTGGAGGTGGTGGATTCTTTGGTGGTGTGATCATTCGAAGTCTGATTCGATGGGATGGAAATAAGTTGATGAGAAAATTTAACAAGAAAACTAAACCTAAACATCCTAAGAAAAAATCAGTGAAAAAACCTAGAAAACAGAAAAAAAGAAAGGTTGATGATCGTTTTGTAACAAAACGTAAAAGTAAAAGTCCTGCCTCATGGCAAAATTTAGGTCTTGATTCTCCAAACACAAATGCAAGACGATCGTCCATAAATTTAGCAAGATTTACTCCTTTGAGAGCACAAGATTTGTTAAAAAGACATGGATTTGGTGCTACCATGCACATGTTAAATCCAAACAAATATCCATCGCCACCTCATTCTGAACGTCGACGACATCATTTTTAAGAAAAAACTATAAAAGGACTGTACATCAAATGTTTGTACACACTCATAAACATGGCTGTAACAACAACACGTCGTAGAAAATTGCAAAATAAAATGAGAAAAAAATCTCTGATTAAAACTTATGGTACATTTTTGGAAGGATTGACTCATTTATCCAATAAATGTCGTAAGAAAATGATTCAAGAATCTCCTAAAGAAGTCATTGATTGTGTAGGGGAATGTTGCATCAATCTTATAAAAGGCAATGTACGTCTGACAAATGCTCAAAAGAATCAGTTGCGAGCTAGAAAGCAACATATACGCTTACTGAGTTCTAAGCAAGTTCCACTTGACACAAAAAAGAAAATTATTAATCAAAAAGGTGGAGCTTTGTTAGGATTATTGTTAAAACCTTTAATTGCTCCTATCATAGGTTCTGTCTTGGGTGAAATTATCAAAAAATAAAATATGGATGGTCGTAAAATGGCTGTTGTGCCATTTAAACTTTGGGAAGACATGAAACGCTGGAAAGAGGAACAAATTCAGAAACCTAGACTGCCTCCTGATCCTAATGTATCTGCCACAGCCAGTCTTCAAAGAGACTTATCTTCTGTCATGGCCAATGAAGATTTGTCTGAAGCTGAAAAATCTCAATTGTATGGCCAGACCTTACACAAATTTAAAACGGCTCATCAAAAAGCTTTAAAAGAAACATCTCTTTTTTCACCATCTGACCCTAGTTCTTCCAAAATGAATCAATTGGTTATAGATAGTGTGCCTTCCACT